>OZ024904.1:39146220-39821220 GCA_964017125.1 Flabesymbios commensalis | reverse complement strand
CTATCACTAAAGCAGCATAGACATTCACCTGTCTCATAAGTATTATATAAAAACGTGTATAACAAGATGAGTCATCAATCTGCTGTCTGGGTGATGTGAACATGTAACTTCTTCCTGTAGAACACGGCAACACAAATCCTTCTAATTCTGTTCCAGTTTGTTCACCATATTCGTGTCTAATAGTCGTGCTCCCAGGGACTATATCATCGGCACTTCTGGAGATTAAAGGTTCACTGCTTTCTGACGTATCACTTATCTGAATGACGGATTTTGCGTTTCCTCCACTTTTGGAACCATCATCGGTTTTAAGCCCATTTTCGAAAGGCAGGTTTGTGATGGTTTGTTCACTGCTTTCAGACGGTTCGATTTGTCTTTGATAATCCATATGTATTCTAGTATTGCCAGACGTTGCTGCAGCGTTTGTCCGTTGTTCCGTTATCGTTGGTACGTTGGGGGCAGAAGGCTCATGCACTTGAACTTCTTGTGAGCTTCCACAGCTCACATGGAACCTCACCGCCCCATCCAGTCCCTGAGGATCCTCCACAAAAACCAGCTCCTCATCGGCCTCGGGTTGATCACTCTGCCACGGTAACAGCCACAGCTGTATCAATATTTCCATAGCAGCCAATGCAAATTCCAAAGATAAAGGGTATGTTACTGCATGCAGTGTACTCCTTTTAAAACTGTTCAGTATAGTGCGGTGGGTGAAGCATGCATTTTCCAGAGATTCACCGTAAACAGCCACAGCATCATGGGCCGATTGATCACCATACAGAAAGAGAAGACGAGATTCAATTAGAAAGTCATAGATCCATTGCCCAATGTTTGTTACAATAACTAATATTATAGTGTGATGCACCCAATTTCTCTCTCTTAGAGATTCATAATAGCGCATTCTGCAGAGAAATGGAATTTGCCATACGAGAAATGCAGTTGATACACTGTTGTGGATAATGAAAGATATGCCGTCGCTAAGTCCACCATATTGTATCTCTTCGTTATCATTCTGATGAGTTATATTTACCACTGTTGAGTTATCAATGGTTCTGTAATGCGTATCTGCCAGGTACGGTGAGCACTGCCAAGCAATAGCCAGATTATAAACATGCCCCACAACGGTTCCAGTACCAAAGATAATGACGCCTATGTCTGCGGCATATTTGACCAGAAAGTAAGCCATGTTGTGTGTGTAGACCGAGTTGACATTCCCCTGCTGTGTGACAATGCCGTGCTCTGCAGGCTGTTGTGTCCGGTATAATCTGGATCTCCTACGATACACCAGGAGGAGGCTGACCAGGGCGAGTAGAGTGACCACTACCAGGATATAACGGGTGTGGTAGGGTTGAACCTGACATGACGCTCTGCAGTCAGTGATAAAGGCTCTGTAAGAGACCAGCAAGATGACCACAGCGGACGCCACCAGCAACACCAACAGCTGTATAAAGTCTGGGTTACCCATCTCCAAACCTGTAAGTGTCAACACAAATAAGATTAGGCCATCCTGCAGTGATTAAATGGACGGGCAGGATAGTATTATACATGTATATGATATATTAGGCCCGCTTCGTGTAATGTTAAAGATAATATAAACATGTGTATGTCCAAATAATGGATATATCATTAGTGATTGCTCCCTACCCTCGCGCTCCGAATAAAATTAAACCACTGTACCAACGATTTTCCCACTTTTCTGAGAAATAGGTGCGCGAAGTTGTTGTTGTTGTAAGCACAATAGAAAGTCATCGTTTTAGTAAAAAAAAGAAAGGTGTGTGGAGCGTGGTACCTTTCTCCGTTTTCTATTATATCAGGAAAAAAGTGGAAAAAAAAACATTTTTGAGGGTGCACATCACTTCCATCAGGTAATGAAGAATGTAGTCCCTGAAAATCTGCTAGCTGAACTGCTAGCTGAATAATGCAAATATATCCAGAGTAACCCATAGCCTAGTTCCACCTCACCGGAGCTGTATTATGCGGATATAAAATAACAAGAGCGCACGCGACAAAAGCCCATCGTATTATTGAGCTTGAAGTTATCACGCCCACAAGGTCAAATTAATGACGTAAAATGCGAAAAATCGAAATAAATCGCCCATTTAAAAAAAATTCAGCCTTTACAGCATTTGATAGAGAACACATATAAATATACACAATAAATCAGAGAACGGGTCATTAGTAGCATGCATAACAAATTTCGGCAGGATAGATGAAAAATGTTTGAAGTTATCGCGCCCACAAGATCAAATTATTGCCGTAAGATGCGAAAAATCGCAATAAATCAGCCATTTTTACTATTTTTAGCCATTGATAAACGTGTCCGAGAACTGGCAATATTAGTAACACGCATAACAAATTTGAACAGGATACATGAAAAACTTAGTCGCGCGAAAAGTTATCGCGCCCACAAGGTCTAGTCAAATTATTGACGTAAAATGCGAAAAATCGCAATAAATCGGCAATTTTGATTTTTTTAAGACATTATTTAACTTATCCGAGAACGGGTCATCAGTAACATGCATAACAAATTCGGGAAGGATACATGAAAAACTTAAAGTCATCGCGCTCACAAAGTCAAATTATTGGCGAAAAATCTGATGGTGATCATTCATAATACGTATAACAAATTTGAGCAGGATACAGGAAAATTTGTTGAAGGTATCGCGCCCGCAAGGTCAAATTACTGACGTAAAATGCGAAAAATCGTAATAAATCGACTATTTTGAATTGTCTTCAACCATTATTGAACTTCTCCGAGGACTGGTCATTAGTAATATGCATAACAATTTTGGGAAGGATACATGATACAAGTGCCAACAAGTAAATGTTAACGCTGACGCCGACGCCGACGACGCGGAAATTCAATTGCAATAGCCCACCTTTTTTAATTAAAAATTCAAAGGCGGGCTAAAAATGGGCAGCGGTTTTTCAGTCTGCATATGCATATTATAATTATAGATACTTATATAATAATATATCTATCGGGTGCTCGAGTTTATATTTATGTGGATGGGGTTCCAAGCTGTTATGACTGCCCTCTTTGTTCTGTTTGGATGTGATTAAAATGTAATCGGTGATTTCGGACCTCGACCATCTCGGACTGACGGTGTAAGATGACTTCCGACGGTGCGCGGTGAATTCGGACGGTGATTGCGGACGGTGTGCGGTGATCTCGGACGCCGTGGTGAATTCGGACGATGATTTCGGACTGTGTGTGGTGAATTGGACGCTCAACGTATCATTTTTTTATATCACTAGTTCTGTAAGAATATCGGTAATTTCTGATGGTGATTTCGCACGGTGATTTCAAAAAACGGTGATTTTGGACGGGATTATGTATTAAAAACGCTAACATAGTATTATTTTATGTGCGATTACAACTCAAGCCGTGTGAGCACCTAGTGATTAGCTCCCGACAGCCATCGTTCGTGGATCATAAGTATAATAACACATTCAGTTCGCCTAGGAGCAAAACCACTCATTTATTAACTATAATTAGATTAACTATAAAAGTCGGTACAAACTTTTGATTTTTAAATATACATTAAAATGTAATGGGTTACATATACAAATTTGACAAAATTAATTGTAAAAATCTTGTTTCAATTCATACATCATACCGTCCGAAATCACCGTCCGAAATCACCGTACGTTATCACCGATATTAGTGCAGAAAGAGTCACAGAAAACAATGTTGTGTTGAGCGTCCGAATTCAACGCGAACCGTCCGAAATCACTGTTCGATATTACCGGAGGCAGAAATCACCGTCCGAAATCACCGTCCGAAATCACGGATAGGCGTCCGAAATCACACATTCCGAAATGGTCGAGGTTCGAAATCACCGATAGTCTGTATACAACAGGGTTAGCATAGCTAGTTCTATAAAATCACATGTAAATCGACATGATATGTACACTTAAAATCAGGCTTGCCATCTATATATTTAAACAAGCACAGGGCATATAATATTTAAATATAATGGGATGCATTTATACTTTGATAATATTAATTGTAAAAGTCCTGTTTCAATTCATACAGCGGACAATCCGAAATCACCGTCCGAAATCGCCGTCCGGAATCCCCGATAGTAGTGCAGAAAGAGTCACATAAAGCAATGTTATTTGGGCGTCCGTATTCACCGCACACCGTCCGAAAGCACCGTCCGATATCGCAGGCCGAAATCACCGTCAGAAATCACCGTCCGACATCACCTATATGTGTCAGAAATCACCAAGTCCGAAATGGGCGAGATCCGAAATCACCGTGAGTCGATTAAAATACCACATGTACATGACATAGGTCTACATGTATTCATTAAATTTGTCAGCATGATTATAATTCATTAAATGGTACGTACCGTGATATCGTGAGTCAATGATTGATGGAACAATTGTAAATGGTAGTCAGCTAGTGAAGGCAGAATTTGAACTACATGAAGCTCATCGCCGGATTGCACAAAATCGTCTGTACCATAACCACGAAAGTCCAGCCCACACACTGCGGCAATGGGGAAGGTATACCCTGCAAACACGGGTGGTAACTTAAACCAATGTTGTTTTATTACTGGGCCAGTGTCGTAAAAGGTGGACCAGTAGTAAATCAACATTAGTTCAACGTCTCGTGTTAGAGGGGAGGTTTATAATGTTGGTGGTCTTAATTAAAATATAAAGAACGTTGGCAGCTGACTGCGCTGGTTTTAATGACGATGCATGTACAATAGAGCTGTATGGAAATTAAAACAAACTATTAAATAGGGCCCATACTAGCAATTTTATTGAATTCTATGAAATCTGGCGTAAAACTTTTTATTGTAAACAAAAAATTCAACAATGCTATTTACATAGTGTTATTTAAATAATTAAGTATTAGCAATTAAAAGATGACGATAAAAATCTAAATAATTTTATATTGTCAGATTATGGGATTTTAGTTTTAAAACCGGCGTCAAAAACTAGTATAAATATATGTTATAATGTATATTAGTATTACAACAACTTAGCTACTCGTGTTTTGTTTCTTTGTAGTTATCAGGTTATTTGGTGTATCATTCAGTATCATTCGCTTTCGAATATATTCTTTGCTTTTCGCATGCATGCTTTGTCCATTATGCGACATAATTTAACGAAAAATGGTACAATGTTAGAACCGTGTCCCGGCAAGCAAAAGACATTGAACCAATGTTGTTCTAATGCTAGTCCACCGGCTACGACGCTGGCCCAAAGTTAACATACCATTGGGTATATGTGCGATATTTGTAGGCGGATATTTACTTTGTGGTAAACGTGTGGTTAGCAGACCACGTAGGGAGAAGGATACCGATCATGTGACGATACTGAGGGGAAGTACCTTGGCGAAATGCCAGAGTACGGGATATACCGTATGAATACGTAAATACACTATACGTTAGCAGATATGCCCTTACTATTATATATATTTCATCTGGATTATCCAGGAACGCTCCAGTGAATCTGCTTTGGCACAATATACTGACACCAAACAGTAAGTTTATTTAACTTAATTTTAGGCATACTTAATCACTTTGATTATTTTTCATATGTCGTTACTGCCGCTATGAGGGATTTGTTTGTGACTTATCACGCTATATACATAGAATTGGTTCAAAGTGTAAATGGGCTGGTCAATGATAAACTCTCATAGACACGTGAATACGGATGTGAGCTGCTGCCATGCAGTTTATCTGTATTCAAAATAGGTCATCGAATTATTCGTCTGAGTGTGCACTCAATAGGGGTATAGTATGTAATATGTATACATATAGTATTTACTAGTATAGGGGTATTAGTGAATTTATATTACATTGAACCATACCAGTGGCTTACATTCCTAGCGAGGTCCCCGGGATTACCCTGCACAAAGTACTTCTCCATTATATTTAGCCTAAATAACGTTTTAATTATTATAATGAGTGCTTGTTGGGATTGATGAGTGATTGCTAGAATTAATTTTCCAGAACCCTAAAATGTAGTTGGCGGAGATTGTTTTTGACACAATTTATTAAAACAAATTAACATTTTATGATGTCTAAACTGTTAAAATGATTACATGGATCGAAAAGTACACTATAATTGCAAAACATCTAAGAGGGGTACGTCGTTTTGCAAACTTTGTCTTGTGCAAAATAACAACGTAGTTGATCTCTCATTAGTGTAACATCAGCAATTGCTTCTCACTGCACCAACCTGATGCGACAAAAATACACTTGGTAGCCACAATATTGGGAATATCACTAATCAATTATTGTATGATTACACATTACCCATTGCAGCGTGGGGATCGACTTTAGTCGTCAGAATCAGACGTCTGTAGACGTCAGATTCTGACGTCTAAAGTCGATCCCCGTAAGAATAAACATATTTATAATGGCCGCAGACACATAACATAGGTATATATAGGCTTTAACCCTTTCAATCCTGAATTTACCATTGTCATCTTCATCCACTACAAGCCGCGAATTGCTGCCGCAATTCTCGACTTGTAGTGGATGGAGATGACTTGATGGGTTTTAAAGATTAAAGAAAATTACCACGTCTTGGTAAACCAGTTTCATGGAAATTTTCGTTCTAAAACCCTTTGTTGTAGGGAAATTAAATTTGTTTTCAGGGATGTAAAATGATGCTTTAATGCACCGTGGGGGCTTAAAGGGTTAAGGGTTAAATTAGACCAGCTAACACTGCTGCTGTTTGACGCCAATATAGCACGCTAACTAAAACAAGTATTGTTTTGTTGCAGCTCTTAATCAGTGAAGAAGCATCTGATTTGTATCGAAATGACTACTCCTGGCTTCAGAGAGCTTCTGGTGCTTGCCATTCTCGTCTGCGCAGTAGCTTCAATGATGTCTATTCGGGCTTTTATAACGGACTGTAAAAGTGATTGTTCCATTCAACCTTATGTGGTCAGATTTGCACTGACCACTCTTGTCCTGGTGGCGTTGCTCTCAATGGCAATATTGTACAAAAAACGCAAACAACTTTATGTGAACAACCTACCAAGTATACATAGCAGTGTTGCTCTTCAGACCGGACACCGCCAAATACACGTACAAGGCATAGCTTACTTTCTGGAGAAAAACGCAGTTACTATAGGTATTTTCATTTTTGGCTCTGGTGGTATAGTACAACATATACTCTACGTAGCTGCTGAACTACAGTGCATTGAATATTTCGGTCATACAAACATAACTGAAAACGGTAGTTTTATTATATCGCAAAACACAACTGTAGTAAACGGAGGCTTTCGAGACGATTTCTCTTTACTTTTACTTCACAGTGTAGAGCTACTGTTCTTTTCAGTACAGATTCCATTTTTATGCCGTATGAACAAATACGAAAATATTAAAAGAAACGCCAGCAGATTGCACCATACAATTTTAGCCATTTTTTCCGCAAACATAGGTATCTGGGTTTACAATTTTCTCTCAGAATCCAAGTTGGTATTTCTCTACGAGACTACCGACTGGAAAGAATATCCTCGATGGACAAACTCTATCAGCTACGCGTGTTTCATGCACTTAACTCCTTTACACTACCAGATGACTCACAGATACGAAAAAATATTTATGCCGTTGACATTGGAATTCACACTGGTCGCAACAGAAATACTCCTTCACCTGTGGCTGCTGCCTTGTCAAGTCCCGACAAGTGACCAACTGGATGAATCACAAGTTGAAGATCACGAGGCGTTGATTAGTAACTACAGCACAAGACTTGAATTTGGTGGATCGTGCAGCAGTAGTGAAAACGGAAATGACGAAGCTCCTTTAGTTGGAGCACGCACTGATCAACAACAACTGATGGAAGATAGCGAAGACGCAGATGGTTTTGTGTGTATCACAAACACAGGCCAGATGTATGTGTACAAACCTCCTGTGGGCCAAATTCCACGAAATGCTATTCAAAAAGCCTGGCTGAATGCAATGAAATTATTTAATGTGTATGCAGCACTTCTTATAGGGCTAGTGGACGTTATGCTTTACATGCTAAATTTGTTATATGTTACAAACACTGACCATACATCCTCAGATGTGTATGAGGCAAATTCATTTGAAAAAACCACCCGTCTGCCTGCAGCTGTCATTATAAACTTTTGTACACTTATTTGCACATTGGTGACTATTCATTGTACGCTAGTTGTTTACAGTTATAAGACAATTCGAGCAGGAACTGCTAAACTGAGCAGCAGTGATGTGCTGATGACCTGTGGTGTGCTGGGAATAGTCGTAGTTGTGGCAATAAACTGTGGCATATACGTAGATAAAATAACAGACGAAGAAAGCTCAGAGGTCAATAGAATCCTGAGTTATTTCTCTCTGTGTTCCAAAGTTTTTTCAGCTATACAGTCAATCTGTCAGTCTGTCTTGATCTACCATGGAAGACATCATGTGATGGAGTTTACACACCTCTACAATACCACTGTTCAGGGTCATCTATCTTTTCTGGCAATGTTCAATCTGCTCACCTGGGCCAAAGACAGTTTTGTGGTACCCTCTTTACTACACTCCAGAAAAGATGCAGTTATATCAGATGTTCTGAATCAGCTGTTTCTGCCTCTCTGTATATTTTTCAGGTTTATATCCATTGCTTTACTTCTGAATGTAAAGAACTACTTCCGGGAAGATGAGCTAAAACATATCATCATTCAATATCGTGGGCTTCCTCAGAACAAATACAATGCTGTCAGACATGTCAACTGATTTTACATTGATCAATATAACAATAGCATGTGTTAGGAGAGTAATGTGGTAATTTGAGATCCGCTGTAATTAATACATTGCCTGAACTATCAATATTATTATCATATTATAGCTTTTAAAAACTGCTCTACCCTACGTACATTATATAGATTTGACAAGAATTAGGCTCACCATTTGCCATAGCGTTAACCTTAAAACTGTAATAAAATATATAAATATATAGGGACTTTCACAAGAACTATTAATTTGAATCAATGTGATAAAATACCCGATTATCTTTAATATAAGTTTTAGTACATACTTCAGTACCATAATTATGTATTTGTATATATTTGTAGGTTTCTACGCTTTTAAAAGTGTCTTTTTGCTACCATAGGCCTATATAATTTGCATATTATACATAGTAGCTGTTTTATCTCGTGAAACATAATGATATAGACCCTTATCTTCATATCTTAGCAATGTCATGCCATGCCATGCCATGCCATGCCATGCCATGCCATGCCATGCCATGCCATGCCATGCCATGCCATGCCATGCCATGCCATGCCATGCCATGCCATGCCATGCCATGCCATGCCTTGCCTTGCCTTGCCTTGCCTTGCCTTGCCTTGCCCTGCCCTGCCCTGCCCTGCCCTGCCCTGCCCTGCCCTGCCCTGCCCTGCCCTGCCCTGCCCTGCCCTGCCCTGCCCTGCCCTGCCCTGCCCTGCCCTGCCCTGCCCTGCCCTGCCCTGCCCTGCCCTGCCCTGCCCTGCCCTGCCCTGCCCTGCCCTGCCCTGCCCTGCCCTGCCCTGCCCTGCCCTGCCCTGCCCTGCCCTGCCCTGCCCTGTCTGTCTGTCTGTCTGTCTGTCTGTCTGTCTGTCTGTCTGTCTGTCTGTCTGTCTGTCTGTCTGTCTGTCTGTCTGTCTGTCTGTCTGTCTGTCTGTCTGTCTGTCTGTCTGTCTGTCTGTCTGTCTGTCTGTCTGTCTGTCTGTCTTGATTTTGTTTTGATGTACTAAAGATAATAGAAGCTGTGCCATGTGCCATGGGAATGAATTCAATGATGAACAAAAGGCCAGCCGGTCATTATAATCCCCCGCCCCGCCCGCGTGATAGAAATTTTACAGGGTGCATACTTCCCTGAAGTCTCACATTCTGTTCTACAATAATGATCCACCTTTCTAGATTACTGTGTATTTTACAGATATTGAGGTCAATAATGGTAGCAAGTCGGCATTTTTTTAATTTGAACAAGTTGCCATTAAGAGGGTATATAATTATATATATATATCCCTCACTGAAACCATACATTTCGTTTTATAGTATTTATTGGACTGGTATATATCCTATGCAATTTGCGTTCCAAGGGCTGATGCTGTGAAGAAATAATGCATTATCAATGTTGAATTTTGTTGGTAGATTTTAATTTTATGTGTTTTTCTCTAGCAAAAAAAAGGTTTTTTACCCTGAAAATGACCCATTTTTCGCGCGCGGCTGCTCTAAAACTATATTCATGTAAACGGTGATGGTACACGGTATAGACAATGACTCACTTTGCTTCTCCTGTGCACGTTTAAAAACATTAATAACAATCAGCCCATATTGTTTTTTGTCTGCCATTTTGAATTTATGTAAATTTGTACCGAATGTCCGGTACTTAAAAAGTTCAAATCATATTATTTTTTGGATCAGAAAAGGTAAAGAATTGTACAAATAATGTTTATCATCATGATTTTCCAAATTATGCCAATTGTGAAGGATAGAGCCTCTATCTGGCACGGTTTGTCCGGTATTAGGCATATCAAAGTTAATTATGGCCGATAATCGGGCATTTTGAATTTGATCAAGTTGAAAATTTACAGAGCATATCCCTACCTAAAACCGCACATTTTGTTTTTTAGTAATGGTCTAGCTATATGGCACGGCTTGTCAGATATCAGGCATATTAAAGTTAATTGTACAATTAGGGTTGCATTTTTTCTCTCGGGAAGGTCACTTTAAGGTCATTATCAAAATGGCGGCCGTCAAATCCAAGAATTGCCATATCTCAGCAGCTACTATATCAATATTATGGATTTCAATTTTTGTTGTTCCTGAATCGAATAGTAAAGGTTTTATAATGACTGAAGGTCAGGGTCATGTGTTTTTGCCAAGGGCAGGGTTCTAGAACTCGCAAAATCCAAGGAAACCCTCTATTTGTTCCATATCTCAGTGACTACTATATGGATTTTAATGTTTTCTGTACCTATTATATTTTTTTCAAAGGAGTGAATGAAATTGTGAAGTTTTTTTTTACAATGATTAAAGGTCATGTGTTTTTATCAAGGTCAAAGAAAACCACGGAAAAATCCTCGAAAAAATCTCGTATTTTTCCATGACTTAGCAGGACCTTGGCCTACTCATTGACTCCTATGACTAATATATAGATTTCAATGTGTCTGTTGCTGGTTCAAATAGTAAAAGTTTTCTGGTGATACAAGGTCAAAGTTATCCATGGAAACTTCTTATTTTCCCATAGCCTAGTCACTACTAGGCCTATGAAGTCATGTGTTTTGTATCAAGGTCGTAAACTACCTGAGCCAAGGACACAAAATTATTTTTCACAAGATAAATCGGTGACTAATATGACTATTATATAAATTGTTGGTACCTACTATGTGTTTTTCAGAGATGCGTAGTCGAATGGTCAGTGTTTTCATAATTAAAGTCAAGAGCAGATTTACAAAACGCTCAAAATCCAACGGCAAACTTTATTTTGTCAAATCTCAGTGACCAATATATGCTCATTTTAATGTTGTCGGTACGATAACCTATTACGAATGAGTTTTTTGGTAAATCGAATGGTATAACTGTTAGTATTACTAAACGTCAAGGTCATGTGTTTTTGTCAGAGACGGAGCTCTAAAACTTCAGGGAGAACAATTTTTAACGGCTACATGCATCTAATAAAATATCCTGATATTAGGCGGGTCAGTTGAGCTAGAAGGTCAGTTGAGCCAGAGCATTTAATGCTGGGACTGGTGAATTTTAAGAAGACTATAATCAATCGGAATAAGAGTGGGACATAGTCTCGGCTTCGGGCTTCCTTCTGTCGCGATATTACCATGATTGTGCAGAAAACGACGTAAAGCAATATACACTCACTGACTCACTCACTAATTAAGCCTTCTGTGGAGTACAAATTGTACTATTTTGGACACCATTTCATGAATTTACTTTGTTAAATACATCAAATCAAACTTTTTTCATAATCAAATGTAGCCTAAATGTCTGAAAACAGGAACTATTGATGACATAATTTAATCAATAATTGTAAAAAAAATTATGTAATCATATTTGAAGTGTATTTTATTTCAACTGCACCTTTTTGTATATGGGAGATTTTGAAGTGTTGGGTCTGATAACATTCAAACTAAACGGTTGGCTTTTACGGTCACGATGCTGGATTTCAAGCCAAACCTGCTGGCTCACACGTGTAAGATAATATCTCACGAAAGCAGCCTACTGGCTCTCAAGCTCAACCTGCTGGCTCTCATGTTCAGCATGGTAGCTCTTAAAGACACGTACCCAGGCAAATGGTATGTTTTCGTTTTAGCTCTGTTATATCTTTTTGAGTGTTTGCATGAGTGAAGGCAACATTCTGATAGAATACAACTTTAAGAAACATCCGTTGGTAGCGTAATCAGGTGGCGAAAAAGACGAATTATGACAAAATATCGGTCATTACATTTGTGTCTTTTAGATCCATCCATTTTTTAAAGGCCGTCGTCATGATTCAATTGTTTGACAGAAAAGTGTTATCGAGTCAACGACTTGATTATTTCCTTCTAAAGATTTTTTTTAGAATTTACTAGCCGTAATCTATGACAAAAAGTTCTTAACTCGTATTAGGATAAGTGTGTAGGGTCTCAGATGTATCACATCGTCAAAGCCGTTGTTAGTTTAATAACAATGTCATCGGGAAACTACAGCTTAACGACGCTTCCCCTACGGGTCTCACATTTACAAAGACGGAGCCTCTACACAACTCGGCCAATTGCTTTAAATCTTTCTTAGACATCGTAAACATTGCCAAAATACACAGGTAATATATTCATGGGATGTTCGTGGCTGGTGTAGTGACAAAAAGGAAGGGATTTTCCTCAGTGTTGACTTTTTCAAAGAAAAAAACAAAGCAACATCGGACCCTTCATCTATAATAAAGAGATGGTTGTTATTTATTGTATGAACATTCCGAAATACACACTTATCGGGTACATATCTCTTTCAAATGGAGGGTGGGGAAAAATAATATAGATTTACGATGATATAAGCCTATATAACATAATTTTAAACTTTGCAACTTTTTAACCTGGGTATGGGCTTTCAAGCTCAACCTGTTAGCTCTTAAGCTCAGCCTGCTAGCTCTCAAGTTCAAACTGATAGCTTAAAAACTCAGCCTGCTAGCTCACAAGCTCAAAGTTATGGCTCTCAAGAGAACCTGCTGGCTCTCGAGCTCAACCTGCTGGCTCTCATGTTCAGCATGATAGCTCTCAAGTTCCGCCTGCTTAATTTCAAGCTACATAGTGGCTCTCAAAATCAACCTATTGACTTCCAAGCACATCATGTTGGTTCTCAAGCTCAGCCTGATGAATGTCAAGCTGAATGCCAACTTCCAAGGTCAATCTGCATCCAAATACAGTTCACTGGCTCTAAAGCTCCGCTGAACTTCAAGCTAAATTATCATTCATAACCTCAACATGTTGTAGTCCAAGCAAAGTGTGTTGGTTCTCAAGATCAATCGTCTGGCTATCAAGCTCAAATGCTGGCTCTTTGAAGCTCAACCTGCTGCGCTAAATTCTAAACATTATATCTATAAAGTCGGTCTGCTTAGTTTTAAACTAATGTTGACTAGTAATCTGCTGTCTCACAAGCTCGCAAACTCATGTTGTTTCTCAAGCACAAGCTGCTGGCTCACAAGCACAGTCTGCTAGGAATTGGGCTCAATCTGAAAGCTCTCAAGCTCAAACAGCTAACCCACAGGCTGAACCAGCTGGCGCTCGAGTTCAATCTCTGAGCATTGCGATAATAAAATATTTGATTACTTATAAAATGAAAATTTTGAACATGTTTTAGATGTTTGATATATTTTTCAGGAGCATAAAATGATAAACATCAAATCATATCGAGTGGCTCAATTTACCCAACATGGTGGTTCAACTTACTCTTTACGTGGGGAAAAAACATTTTTATATTGAATTAACCCTCATGTAACACGTAAAGTAGCTTTCCGCAAGATACATCAATGTGTAGAGCTGTTATGATACAGCAGTAAAATGGATAAGGATGTAAACATGGAAAGATAAAAGAAGCTCTTGACAGCTGAAGCTGGGCAATTAGACCAGTTACATAATATAGCGTGTGAGATCAACTTAGACTTCTGGTGGATTTCATAGTGATGTTCTCTCTGGTTAATATAATGTTAAAAATGGAACATAATATTTTGAATTTCATTAGGGGCTTGGTTGAATAGTAAGTTAACCTAACAGTTTGAAACAATTTATGACTGAGTCGTCATCGCGTAACATTAGGTACTTTGAAGTACAAGTTATTTATCTTAATGTTTATTGGTTAACAAGAACAAAATTTCTGTGGCCAATTTTAGCAAGACAATCTTACCTTTTATACGTATGTTTTCAGACTTTCAACTATCAGTCGAATTAGCAGGGGCCTTGAACAGGCCTCTATGTAAAACCCTTCAACATTATTTGTATTCGGTTAGAAAATATACCCTTCAGATGAAACAAATGGGAGTAAAAATTGATACATTTTTTATTGTTTGAATATGGGTCATTACATCTATAAGGTAACTGTTCCCTTCAAATTGTGAAGGTATATAAGAGAAATGAGTCTTTTGATTCGTTGGATTGTCTGTTTCTATCATATGCATGGCTTCATCTGATTAACCATTATAGCGCTGAAATGTTGTAGTATAAACCATGAAGACAAAAGGGTTTTTCAATTTAAAACTAGAAAAGGAGTTCCCGAATTCCGAGGCCCGGCTTTAGTCTGTTTCAGTGCTTTAGACAAAAAATTGGCCTACTATTTTGTAAACATAGCTGTATTGATTTTCCTCGTGGGCCAGAATCCTAAATGTCCAGGATATAATTATTGAAAGAACCAAGGAGACAAGTATATCTTCAACGTGAAGGACTATTCCTTCCACCACCATCGCTGATAAGTCAGTGTACGCGTCTATACGATGTACCTGCTACACACAATGTAAGCCTACCCACCCAATACCGGTTCAATGTTGGGCCAGCGTCCCATTGCTGGTTCAATGCCGGTCAATCGTATTCGACGCTGGCCCAACATTGTAACATGATTTTGCTGTGTTAGCTCTGACTGCCTTACGGGCGACGCTTTATGCCCCGAAAGGCCACTACCCGAATAACACGATACATTGACCCAATTCTGAAATAATGTTAGGCAACCGTCTGCGACACTGGGCCTACATTATTCCAACCAAAGCTCTTAACCACGAATATAATCGTGAATATTTTTTTTTCTGAAGACTTTTTAAACACGAAAGTACTTAACCCAGGGACCTTAAACGTTAACCTACAGTCCAAATATTACAGTATTGCACCTTCAATAATGCCATACAAATTAGACCTAATTTACTAATTTACTAATTATCTATAAATTGCAATCTAGTTTTATAACGCATTGCTGGACATTCAACACTGCACATGTTCATAAGGACTGGTGTACAGACATGTAAACCATTTCCCACACACATCACCCATCTTCCCTCCAAATAGCTGGGACACAAACTCAGGCAAAATAAACTTAATAGAATACCGGCCTACGGCTGGTCCTAATCATCATAAATGTCTTAGTTAGCTCTTTCCGCTTCATTTGAATACCTATGTTTTGTGTATACGGCCATTGTAAATAGTTTAATTATTTTAGTGCGGGGACCGTCTTTAGACGTCAGAATCTGACGTCTATATGCGTTAAGGCACCAGCAGTGAGCCATCAACAACAATCTTTTTAAACGTATATAAGGCTATTTAATAGTTTTCAATTGTTTGTTCGAGTTTAGTCACAAGTTCAAAGTTGTCATATCGATGGATCCTATTCTTGTAGTTTTATGGGTAAATACGTAGCTGATATGCTTGGCAAGAGCTGCAAGCACTGGTGCCATTCTCCCTAAAAGGGCTGCTCATATTTAATGAACAATACAGCAAAAGCCTTCATAATATAATACACTGCACCTCTTTTGAACGTGTTTAATCCACAGTATACATATGTGGAGCAGCTATGTATAATTATACTGGTTTCAAAGGCACAACAATCTAAATAACTTCATTGTAAAGTTTTGCCGAAGGAGTGCAATGCTCAAAAAGTGCCATGTAAAACTCCTGCTCAGGGCATCCAATTATTATTTACCAGATATTGTTTGTGAGCTCTAATGTACCTTCTTGCGTACATAGAACTAAATGAAGCTCTCATTGTATATTTATTGAAATACACGTTCAAAAATGGCGCCAATATGCATTTATATATATATATAATTAGGGTTCACTATTATGACTGTAAAATCGTAGAGCTACCGAATCCAAGCTGCTATCATGTACCAAGATATATAGCTTTCAGAAAAATATAGTGGGAATTTGCCCCCCCCCCCCCAAGTGGTAGTGAGGACCCCCTCTGGCTCATACACTATATCCAACTGTAGGATGATAGATACATTCCATAGTACACAGTCATTTTGTCATGTCATTTATTTCTTTTACTTTGTGTGATATGGGTGAAATATGCATATAATGTCATGTTTAATTTCTCACCATGTGTGGAGAATGTTACCGATTTGAAAAATAGAACTGTCCTCTTTGCATAGTGTGGGCATGGAGATCTACTATATCCATGGTATGGGGCAGTCTCGTTCTCAGGGCCAGACTAGTACAGCTAGTTGGCCCTGCTACAGAGCTTTGAGAATCTCTTCTGTAATTACTGCATTCTGATAGGGCCTCAAAAACTGGTGTCTGGTGACCCACACCTGACCCTGAAAACTATGGCAAGTTCGAGGTTTGCTTGCACATATAAGAGACAAGTTTATATAATTATGTCTCCCCTATACTGGGTTATGGTTGTCATTACATGCCTGGTATTATTATGACCAGTACATGCAATCAACCTGTGTTGAATTATAGTTGGTCCATCCTACCATGAAAGCATCATTGGATCAGCTTCTTTTTTTTTGTAGACTTGCTATTGTGTTAGACAAAGATACCAGCAGAATGTGCACAGTGATTGTAAAAACCACTCTTTGTTTAATGTTGGGGCAGCATTTCAGATTGTGGATTAACATGAACCCAGCGCTGAGTCATCGTTCTTACTGGTGTGCAGTTTCAGTCAGCTCGATACGCTGATCCAATCTTGGTTTAACGTTGGTCCATCGTTTGCGACGCAGGCCCAACATTAAGAAAACATTGGACCGGTGTGGACCTATCGTGTTTACGCTGTAGGATTGACAATGTAGGGCCTACAGATGTAGGCCTATATCTCACCAGACAATACTGACAGGAGCACATAATCTCAGGCCTAAATATCCACAGGATGTCAGGCCAAGTTGGACACGAAATAATTATATCATTTTAGATGTAGTGATGTAGTCAAACCCCTCTCTGGTCTACCCCACCCCATCCTAAACATGTTAAAAGACGTTGTTAAAGGTCTAGTCAACTGTTGAAACTTGCAGGACATGGGTCCCCCAGAATGCAATAGTGCCTGTGGGTAGGCCCAGGCCCTATATTAAAATAATACTAAAATATTAAGAGCCAGTTCCTAAATCATAGCAAGTCCATAATATTATATAATTGAGCGACATCTATGAGTTAATAACTCCACCAAAGCTCAAAGCTCTTAGCTCTGGCACTTAGTTGGATTTGCAAGCTAACTGACTTTATTACTGCGGGAATTGTGAAACAGTTGACCCCGTGAATGTGTATTGACGGGACAGCTTTTTCTCAAACATTGTAAACTCCGCCAACGTTGGTTTAATGTTGGGCCAGCATCGCAGACATTGGTCTAACATTAAAACAGCATTTGGTCAATGTCTCGTTTGAGTAGTATCTTGTAATCAGTTTAGTTGCTGATATTAATGCAGTCAACATACATGTACTCTATAGGCTATATACTGTAGACCCACACGTGACCGCCCCACGCATCCTCGTATCGCAGTTGAATGGATCTTTAATTTCATAAAAATACTCACGTGCCTGCATGGCCACTTGTATTCCTTGGCCTGACCATGTGGGTTAGAATGTCAAAGACACCATTTTTGCTAGGTATTGCCCGGATAAAAAATCAGGTCAAATTCATGAATATTTTAACAGAACACATTCTACAGTGTAATCAATTAGAGCCACTAGCTGACGCTAGTGGAAGGATAGTGGATCTGATGAATGAGAATGAGTGTTGGGCAGCATCTGAGCCTTTAGCCCGCCAGTGGTCGAGCGCGCCATATTTTTCACTATTCTGATTTTCTTGAAAAACATTTGCAGTTTTTTATTCGATACTTCATGGGCATTTCAAAATATAGTCAAAATTATATTAGAAAATATCAGAATTTATTTTATTTCATCGTAAGTCATAACATGCAGTAATATAAATCGCGAATTGCGGTAAAATAAAATACTTCAAAACAAAATCAGCCTTTACTGTAACCGATTTCTAATAGGGGCATACTATCCCAGTCTCGGGACATCAACTGGTGGTTTGTGCCAGTTTGATATCCCAGATAACACGAGATATTGATCCAATGTCGGCCTAATGTTGGCCTATTGTCCACGGTCACGACCAAACGTTAGACCAATTCGGTTTTGCTTCTAAGGCCATAATTTAACCACTAGTAAGTGCATATTGTACACAGACGGACCAATTTACTACTTCACAGTGTATCGTATTGTGAACTAATTCCGCTACATTTGACAGTTTTCGCGCATTTATAAATGAAATGGATGGAGTTTTAGGCCACCTTTGCGCACATACAGTATAGGCTAAACTTGGTCAGGAGAACCTCCTGAGGATGGTGAGATGAATGAAATAACGCTGCCCTCCAGACACAGGATTCGAAATTCGAACCCTGGCGGTCTGAGGCCGAGCACGCCACCTTTCGGTCACGCAGGCTCCCCACAATACTGAGTTTTACGAGTGGATGGGAAGAAAACATTTTTGTTTCTTTCAAACAGCTGAGACCGTAAACCGAACACCAAACTCTAGCGTAAAAGGTAGCAGTGCTAACCACTACCCTAGGGGCCCCGCCCTAGCGCATTTATGAAGCCTTAAAAAAATAAGAATGATTGTTTCGTACATTTTAGGTTATTTCTGTCTAAATAAAATAAACAAATATGCAGCTTAAATAATGGTCATTTTATGTTGTTAACTAATAAGGATAATCGTAAATCATGATTGTAAGTATTACTCCATATGGTTATTTGTTACAGTAGTTGCCTGTTATCACGATATTCAGTGGTTATCATCCGATCATGGTCAAATAATAAAATAAAATAAATGAATGTAACAAAGTCTTAGTGATATTGTAACACAGTCTTCCAGGTAATCTTTGTTTAGGTAACACAGTCTAGATGATAACCTTTATCTTGATTGCATGATGAAAAGGAAAGGTGGATTTATTGCCATGGAAAATTTGGAGCTCCCATCAATGTGATCAGACACAGTATTGCAATACCCCTAACAGGTAGATTATGTGGAAAAAGCGGTGTATTCTCGGAGGGTGGGGCAGTTTCTGTGAGCGTAGCGTACCTTTGTAGGAAAGGGGGTATATTCTGGGAGGGAGGGGCAGAAAATTAGGTGAGCTTCGCATATAGTTCCGCCGGGGACGGAAATAGGCCTCAGCCTCTAATCATCGTTTAAAAGTGAAAATCATTCGAAAAAATGACAGCAAGTCTGTCATTTAAAATTTAATCAAGTTTAAATTTTTCAGGACAAAACCCTCCCAGAAACCACACATTAACAGTAACAGGCTAGCTAGCTTACACGGTTTTCCAAATATTACACATATTATAGTCAATAATGGCCGCAAGACGGCATTTGTAATTTTATGGAGTTGAAATTTTTCAGGGTATCTCCCACCTTGCAACCGCAGTGTTTTTTTACAGTAATGGTCAGCCAGCTATCTGGCACGGCTGTCCAAATAGCCACATAATATTTCAAGTCATAATGGTTCCGAGGAGGCCATTTTTAAGTTAAGCATGTTTAAATTTTTCAGGTATTTCCCATCCCAGAAACCGTATATTTTGTTCAATAGTATTGGTCGAGCTGGTACAGTTTTCCAGATATACACATATCATAGTCAATAATGTCATTAAAAAAAAATTCAGGGCATGTCTCTTTATGAAGCCGCACATTTTGTTTTATAATAATGGTCTAGCCATCTGGCACATTTTTCCAGATAATACGCATAATAAAGTCAAGCAATGACTACAAGTCAGCCATTTTAAATTTTATTGAGCAGAAATTTTAAATGGCATTTTCCTCCCTTAAACCGCACATTTTGTTCTATAGTAATGGTCTAGGTATCTCGCATATTTTAGTTTTCCAGATATTACACATTTTTATGTCAATAATTGCCTGATGTCGGCCATTTTTATTTTAATCGAGTTTAAATTTTTCAGTACATTTTCCTCCCTGAAACCGCGTCTTTTTGCTTAATAGTAATGGTCTAGCGATCTGGTACGATTTTCCAGTTATTAATAATAAAGTCAAAAGTTGCCGCAGGTCGGCCATTTTAAATTTGATAAAGTTGAAATTTGTCACTGTATATCCCTGAGACAGCACATTTTGTTCTATGGTAATGGTCTAGCTATCTGGCACGGTTTCCCAGTTATTATGCATATTAAAGTCAAAAGTGGCCGCAGGTCGGCCAATTTTAATTCGATGAAGCTGAAATTTTTCACGGTACACATCCTCACTTGAAATCGCACATTTTGTTTAATAGTGATGGTCTAGCCATCTGGGAAGTTTTTCTAGTTATTACGCTCATTGAGTCAAAAGTTTCCGCAGATCAGACATTTTGAATTTCATCACTTTGCATTTTTTCACGGTATATCCCTACCCTAAACCGCACATTTTGTTCAATAGCAGGCTAATGGTCTAGCTATCTGGCCCGGTTTTCCAGATATTATGCATATTAAAAAAAATAATATCCGATATTCTGTCATTTTGGCCGCCATGACCTAGTTTTTGTCCGAATCATCGAACTCATCCGAGCTATTAGTGAAATGAATATATGGTATACACTTTGGAGCAATATATAAACAAGAGCTAGCGCACTCGACAATAGCACGTTGCCTTTATTGAACATTATTGAAGTTATCTCTCCCAGAAAATCAAATTATCAACTTAAAATGCCAAAAACACAATAAATTGGCCATTTTGCATTTTTTTCAACCTTTATTGAACTTGTTCGAGAACTGGTCATTTGTAACATGCATAACAAATTTGGGAAAGATACATGAAAAACTTTTCAAGTTATCGAGCCCACAAGTAAATGTTAACGCCGACACCGATGCCAGTGCCGTCGCTGACGACGGCGAACTTCAATCGCAATAGCTCATTTTTTTAAATTAAAAATTAGAAGGCGGGCTATCAAATGTTGAGTGAGTCATGCTAATGAGAACAATTGTTGATCGAAAAAAGTCAAGGTCATAAGAGTCACAGAAATTTCAAAATATTATTTGAAATTAATCAATCTTTAGTCATGATTAACCTGTACGTGAAGTTTCAATGTGCATTCCAGTTACGCGAAACAAGTCATAGTGCTAAAAGAGGCGGACAGATGGACTGACAGATGGACGTGCCTGGCGACATAACATAGGTATCTGCCAAAATTTTGGCTGAGGCCTAAAAAGGGAGATATATTATGGGAGGGAGGGGTATATTCTGGGAGCATTACATATAGTCAGATTCACATTACGCAGGGTGAATGAATTTCGGTAATGTCTAAGTCAATTCTTAACCAATTCTCACTAGGCCCTATATAGTGTTCTAATCGCAAAGTTTCGGTAGGTGTTTCGGAAGTTAGACCAATTGACAAGTGATACAATTTCGAAACGAAGTTAATGGGTTTATAGAGGACGACATTTACTACACAGGGCGTGTGAGGCATGTCCCCCAGGAAATTTTGAAAAAACGAAGCTTTAAATTGGGCATCGATTCAGTGCAATCTAGAGGCATGTTTTCGTGTACCCGACTGGGGGTGGGGGGTATAGAGTAGTTTGATTTAATATAACAATAACATGATAACAAAAAAATCATGTTATTACTATTATTATCACTTTTCCAACATGAGAACGAATCTTTAAAACATATTAATTATTTTACTACAGTTACAACATAGGCCTACATGTCTATGCAGAAACTAACCAATGTGTGCTATCATGGCGCACCCTTCTTGTTTGTGTGCCTCTGTAATGCAGGTGTCCTGCTGCATAGATCACACTTGCACTTGTACCTAGTAGTCTCAGCAGCTCGTGTACACAAGGCTAGCAGCCGATTATGCAGGCAACAGTGGTACACAGAGATAGTCTGACTCTAGTAGCCCTGCAGGTAGGGCTGATAGCCAAATATTACGCTCGCATAAACAGCTATGCCCCGCTAGTAGCGTCCTCTCGAGTGGTAATAATAATTAATTAATCATACACGTTTGCTAGGTTAGACAGTGCAATGATCGGACTGCACATGATAGAAATCTCTAATATGGACACCACAATTACACATGCCAATTCCATAGCTGGAATTTTAAATCAAACAAACTTTGTTACATTTTGATGAATACTTTGTTACATTTTGATGAAGACTTGGTTACATTACCATCAAGAATTTGTGGGGATCAGCGAACGGCTTCCTTTCGGCATGTGAGGCCAGACGAGATTGTGTAGCTGACGAGTAATATTTTCCCGTCGGGCCTCACCCACACTATCTTTGCCACGTATTTTGGCTGCCCCGCACACTCACACAGCAGCCTGCGCAGCAGACGGACGTGTCGCTCTGCTCACGTAGAATAAGCCACGTGGCTTAGGCCATCCCGTCCTATCCGAGATCTTGTGCACAGCAGCTTACATGTTTGATTGATACAATAAATGAAAGAAAGAAGAATTATGGATTCAACGATGTTTCATAACTAACTGTCTCCCAGACGGAGATCAAAATTACACTCGAGGATCAGAGGTAGGGTTGGACAGTCAGCCAACATGGCGGCTGGACAATCCTACTCATCGACAACTTCATTACACAGTATATCAATATAAATATGTGTTGAATGCTTTGTGCGAAGTAATAATCACAGATCACTCTGTTGCATACACAACCTATATCTGATATCATAAACAATCGCAGCGACTTGAAATAATCGTGGACATGGCAACATACATTGGTGCAAGATATTCTGTCAGTTTGTTCATGTCTACCGCCTGTTATTCACGGATAATGCAGACAAAATGTACCTTATCCGTCACGGTGCAGCACAGCATCATCAAGTTTGCGTAGCCTTTCATAAAGTTTTCGTTACATTCATCAAGACTTTGTTACAAGAATCACAAAGACTTTATTCTCGCTGTTACACACCCTACTGGAGTGACTACTTGTTTTAAGTAATGGTCTGGGTACAAAATTACCCTGCAAGCACTCAAACACTCCCCGGCTGATGCAGTGACTCAAAATGTCCAAAAATCTGACACAACTGCTTCCATTACGCTATGCCAATAATCGAAGATCAATGATAGCATCAAAATGGCCGCTATAGCCTCGGTTTTGATCGCACATGAAAATAGACAATGCCAATAGACTCGCAGACCCCAAAAAGATATATATCCCAGGTTTCAAGGCATTTAACTGAAAATGATGAAATTTATAAATAAAATTGATAAATAAAAATGGCCGCCGTAGCCTCGTCTTTGGTCCCACATGAAAAACGGACAATGGCGATAGACTTGCTAACCCAGAAAACCTATATCCCATGTGTCCGAAAATGTAAGTCGAAAAAAAAATTAGTCGCCAGCTGGCTGCCATTTTGATTATCGGTGAAAGCTGAAAAATCTAATCAAGTTATCTCCATTCTCATGGATGACTTCAAATAAAAAATTGGAGAAATCCAATAATTATTTTTCAAATTATCACGTTAACAAGAAATTTTTAGATTAAAAAATCAAGATGGCCACCATAGCCTCATTTTCAGTCGCACATAAAAACGGACCATGCTAATAGACTTACAGACTCCGAAAACCTATATATACCAGGTTTTAAAGGAATTCTGAAAAAAAAAATTAGTCACCAAGCGACGGCCATTTCGATAATCGGTAGAAAGCTGGAAATCTAATCAGGTCATTGTGTCAACAAAACCTTTTGTGAATCTTTGACCTTGACCTTCGGTAAAAAAAATTGCCAGAGGGGTTGAAATGTTTGTACGAATTATACCTATTGCACCATGTAGGTGTAGTAGCCAAAGCTGGCGGTGTACGGCGGCGCACGAAGGGGACGCCAATACCCCTTTGGTCTCAACAGACCGAGGGGCGAGATCGTGTATGTGCAATATTACTAATCTGCCATGTGTAGTTTTCGAGATCTGCTCCGGAAACGAAGTCACAACATCTAAATAGGTCTAGCACTGAACCAAAAGTAAGTCAAAGTTCATATATCCCGAAAGGCACAACTAGGACCCCTAAGAGTGTTTTGAAGACAATCGAACAAGTAGATCCCGAGATATGCTCAAGAACGAAAAGTTCATGGACAGCCCATGCACAGGTGTAACATCATTCAATCTCTTCTGTGACTTTGCGTATCGAATTCAGATAACAAATATTTTAACCTGTCCATTATCCACCTGGAAGTGACCCACATACCAAATATTGTTATGTTATTTTCTTTGCAAGTTATAGGCGAATGAAGGGGATAAAGAAACGGACGGATGCATATTCCATAGCCACCTCCATCGCACCTTCAATGACGGCGAGAGCAGGCGGGGCTGACAATGGCCCAGTGTATTGTGCTCGATGTTCAGTGATGTGACTGACCCAGATAATATGCATGTGATTGGTCGAGATGACCATTTCGACCAATATGATGTGCCTAAGATCTAGGTCAGACACATTGAACATGGTCTGAATGACAAAATGAGTTACGTCTGGTGTTTTGAAGATTGACGAGTAGACTTTCAAACGCAATATGTATCATTGCAAAATACTCTATCGATATCATCATAATAGATTTGCTTACGAAAGTGAAACATCTGCTAACTTCCAAATCTCATTCTGTCCAATTCTTTAAATTATATTGGAATAATAATTCACATTGGAAAAAACGGCTATTATGGGTTAAATGGCTCAACACACAGCTTTAAAGCCCAAAAAAACCTAACTGTCGTAAAATTGACGAGAAAAAGCGAAATAACTGAACGTAATCTATACAGAACTTCATGTTAAATTAAAAAACACAATTTGCTGGGCCTACTATAGGCTATGTGATTACTGAATCTATGCGTGTTGTCGTTTTAGCTGAGCTTAGAAATCCGTTTTGTGAACATGTTAATACATTATTGGAATGATGTAAAAATCTACCGGGTACAAGATACAAAATACAAGATTGACGATGACAAGCTGAGAAATTCTTTATTTAAAGTAGATAATCATAACAAAATGCAATAGTATAGCAGTTCATAATCCACTATTATCAATGCTGCAGTGTGTTATTAGTGTGTTTTATAAAACCTAACACAGAAAAAAGTAAACTTGTAACATGATTTTACAAAAAGTGTTCGTTGTTTTATATACATGAAATTTCTATTAAAGGTAGGACAAAACATGCTATATGTACACATGTACTATGTCAACTATTGCACAACACAACACCCATTAAAATATGGGATCAAAGTTTGCC
Source organism: Flabesymbios commensalis (assembly GCA_964017125.1). Classification (NCBI taxonomy): domain Eukaryota; kingdom Metazoa; phylum Annelida; class Polychaeta; order Terebellida; family Flabelligeridae; genus Flabesymbios; species Flabesymbios commensalis. The sequence continues at coordinate 39,795,595 of OZ024904.1, read as the reverse complement.
ACAAAACAATAAAAACGGAATAATATAGTTAGTTATTTTCTATCAACAAGCTTGTGTTACATAACAATGGAACACACTGTTGTTTGCGTTTGCGCCAGGGTGTAAATATCTAAACAAATGGTGCTTCGTCGATGCGGGCTAGAAAGCACCAACAGGGTAATTATTGAAAACATTCGAAAACATGGCTATCTTGACCAATCCGAAACCTACAATATATCGTAACTTGTATGATATTACGGGCCTGGTGGATTGGAAAGATACGTTGCATCTTGCAAGTGGCAACTCTTTCGGGATAATCACACATATCCCCTTATAAATCACACATTTGGTCTGAATAGCATGATACGATTATCCCAGCAGTTTAGAACATGCGTACTGTAAAAAGGATGTTAGATGCCAGGATTAAATGCTTGTCCTTTTAAAAATGAGATATACAAGTAAATGCCAACGGAAAAGTAGAGAAAACAGACATATCAATGCAAAATGGTATTATTCATGTAAATGTCCTATAAAAATACAGTTATACATTCCAGAAATATGTTTGAGATCTATATATTTAAGTAAACAAGAATTTGGTAAACTAATCAAAATGGATTATGAATGGTCTTTATACCTGTTGTGCACATACAGCAGAGACGACAACATTGAGGTAGTTGAAATCAGTAGATCTACTGATTAATGTGAAAACCTTTGCGAATGCCACGAGCCGCGTAAGCGCTTCAGAAGCTAGGTTATCCCTAATTTTTATTTTTTATCTCGGATTGATTTTCCTGCAACTGGAAGTTTCTTGGCGAGAAAATGATCAACGATACAATAATTCGGTATATTATTGCAAGATTTTCCACAAACTCGGTATTCTCCCAATAAACTCTGCATAGACGGATAACCATAACTGCCCGAGACGAACCAGAAAGCTCCAACATAAGATACATTCCGACAGACAGACACTTTATAATTATCTAAAACATGAAAGTACATTGAAAAGTTCATTGTACAGTACATACATGTATATTTGTATAAGTTAGAAGCTCAGACAATGATATTTGTGTGACATCACATAACAAGTATTAAGATGTGATAGAAAAAGTTCAGGTATAATAAAACAAAGGAACTGTTAAGACATAACATCAGAGATAAATTCAAATGACAGATTGATACCAGTTGGTTGGATACTTGCACAACAGAAAAAATTAAAACTCCAGGTGGTTGGATGCTTGAATTTTAAAATTGCATGAAGGTTTTTAAATTTTCAATAAAATGATACAAGGCTGATTGAAATGACAAAATGTTTACCTTAAATGGGTGATAAAAAACGTGTCTGTATATGGCAGGAAATTTCTAAATAAACAAAAACGGCTGCCTATTCAGGCATCTAAGTTATCTATTATGGACTGAAAGTTGCCTATTTGAATTTTGTCAAAATAACACAAGACATAGCAGTACAGAGAATTCATTGACTATGCATATGAGCACATGTAAAAACGAGTTCTTATTATCTGTTGGAAACATTACAAAAGGGAGGCTTTAAAAGATGGTAAGCATGTTTTTAAACGCTGACCTATGAATCAGGTTAATTTATATAATATCTACTTATAAAACCAAAATAATCAGCATATCGATTGTAAGAGATAAGGTTAAATCAGCTTTATCCAATAATATATTTTAAAACAAAAGTTGGATAATATTTAGCGCTTGACGGTGTGGGTACCTTAATAGATTTTCGATAGGCTATATCTGACTGTCAATGCCAAATCGCACAATGTTTACACACATTTGCTTTTGGAAAAAAAGGAGCTACAATTCATTTACCTATAATCACTAATTTCTATGTATATGTATGCTTGCTATCAAAACTATGTACACAACTAGGTATACATTTACATAATTATATACACAAAATATCCTGTCCATTAAAGTGCATCGGGGTGAATAACATGGGATCTAACAAAGCTGCCGTGCTTGGTAAGGTTATCAAATATGATGCAGACCAAAAGTCAACTAATGAAAACACTGTTCATTTTCTAACATAGCACCTGGCTTTCTACATCATTTTAATTATTTAACATGAAATCATGAATGACAATAAAGTGCAGGTGTGGATATAACAAGACATAACAAGCACACATCGTGAGGATTTTCGTTCGCCAGATGTCAAGCAGGATTTCAGGTATTTTCACTCATTTACTGGTCCGTCAAGAAACATAAATCCCGTATCAGTCGCCACAAGGTTTGCTGACATTTAATATGTGATAAAATCACACTGATGGTCAGATTAAGTACAAGATGGCGACGGTGACACTGCAATCAAATTGTAAAACACATTCCTCAGATGACAATTCGTCGCCTCGGAGCTAAAGGATCATATCTGCCACTCTAACGAGTGTCAGATAGGATCCTTTAGCTCCGAGGCGACGAATTGGATAGGAACCCGATGTGATAAGTGTCGGAGAACAGATCATCCACATCAAGTAGTTAATGCTAGTGCTGCAATGTAGCAGTTTTCAAGGAAATTTTAAACAAAATATAAGCTTCTTTATATCATGTCACACATAAGCGTAGAGCCGCTCACAGATGCTTTGTGTTTTACAAAAAAGATACTAAAACTGCAATGTATCGTCCTGAGGCAGTCGGAAATGAACAAAAATATTCCCGAAGAAAGAGTTAAATTCATGAATGAAAAATAGAAACAAACAATGCAGCAGTAGATCTACAAGTGTTATGATCATTTTACAATTGACGAGGATTATGAATATAAAGCAAAACTCCGAAGTACATGATATGAACTGAACAGTTTTTAGTAATTGTTGTTAAATGCACCTAAAATTGACGCAGCCCTGCATTTTTTGAAAGAAAGATAACAATTGTGTAAGTTGCAGACATGATTATCAGGTGTCAAATGGAAACGAGATACCGTAATTACCTGACGATACCATGCATTGGTAAATACCGCACAGGAGGTCTAAATAGGCCTTTGTTGATGCTCACTCGCTAAATACCACACATTCCCTGTGCCATTTTGGTAAATATTCTTAAACAATAGACCGTAACTGAGCCGGCGTTGTGCCGACATTTCATGCTACAGTCTGCTGCGCCCATGATGACTCGTAGAATAAGCAACACAATAGCGTGATTTACAACCCCGTCCCAACATTAAGCCAACATATGATCAACGTCTTGCGTTTGCCACGTGTGTTCACAGCTTGCCGTGGATAACATAAACACAAAGTACTGGTCTAATGCTGGATCACTGTTGTACCACTGTCACGGGTCTGACATTAGGCCACCATTGAGCACTGTTCATTTATGCGTAAGCAAGACTAATGTCAAGGCAGCATAGCCCAAAGCTGTATGACAAACTAATGATGTATCATATTTCGATCTAGGCTCGGTGATTGTTGAAACCGATTAATCAGTACCTCAGTCATAAATACTTCGCACCTGTTAAATAACGCACAGTGGACTAAAAAAAAGTAGTGCTGTCTAGTCTGGCAATTACAGTATATGAAAGTTCTATAACTAGAATGCACATGGGGCAGAATCAATCACAAAGGTGGAATACATCTTCAATCAGCCAAGATCTAATATGACAAATCGTTATATTCACTTACTTGAAGTGTCAAGTGGGCGAACATTCCAATTTATTGACTAGGTGGTGAAAGGCCTAATCTGAATGCAATAAGCTATTAATAAACATAAAGTACTGTTCAGCTACAACATAATTAAAGAGCTATCTGGTTTGTTGTTGTTCAGCAAAAACTTTTCCTCATCCTACACAAATAACCAGACAGTTGTTTAGAACATTTACATCTATGTATTTGTACCTGTACTGTTGTGGAGGTTGACTAACAGCATACCCAGTAAACACAAAACATTTGCAAAACATTTGTACGACGTTGGTCCAACATTGTACAAATGTTGTACAAATGTTTGTGATTGAGTCAACTACTTAACCCTTTACCCGCTAAGTTATCTTATTGAAATTTGCACCCACTTTAAGTTGTGTCCGCTACAGCAACACAAATGGGTGAAAATTACTCATATTGTTGGAGACCAAATATTTGCAAATCTAGATGTTTAACTTTGGACGCTATGTACCAATATATTGGTAACCCGATATACCGATATATTGGTGGTCAATTAACCTTTTCAGGGCTGAAAATAATTGCAAGTCCTGTACTGGATCATGTTAAAAAAACACAATAGAGCACAAATAAAATAAATTATTATATTCCATTATGACGTGATAATTTCCTGTCCTAACAAGCCACATCATTATGAAACTATTAGTAGGCCCCTGTTACTATCTGAATTCAGTCAGGATTGTGTGAACCCTTTGACAATTTACTGCTCAGATAATAATATTATCACCAATATTGCACCAGGGTCCAAACTGTTAAACTCTTATTTTTTCCAAATAACTGATATGACCTCCTAATAAAACAGATTAAAAACGATTACATGTATAGGCATGCTTAGCCCTTAAAGGGTTAACCAGTGGTCACAGTAAGCGCTGCCTCTTAACCCTTTAAGCCCTCATGATGCATTTAAGCATCATTTTGCATCTTTTAAGAATGACCTAATTTCCTAAAACCGGGGTTTTATGAACGAAAAAATTCATGGAACTCTTTTAATAATAACAATATTTTTTATTATTTACCACCCCCTTCAAGTCATCTTGTCGGGAATTGCGACAGCAATTGGCGATTTGTAGTGGATGAAAATGACAATGGTAAATTCGGGCTTGAAAGGGTTAAAATGGTCTGAGCTCCCCTCTCACATTTATAAAATGATATAATCCTATAAAAGCAACACTTTTACTCGAGATAATTTTCCTGGATATGTAGTCATTTGCATCCACTTTGAGCTGGGAATTGTAGCAGCAATTCTCATCTCAAGGCGATACTTGGGTATTTAGTCATTTGTATCCATTTTGAGCTGGGATTTGTAGCATCTCAAGAGGCCGATGAAAATAAGATCAAACAGATGGGCTAAGAAGAATAACCCTTAAAGCGCTAAGCGCGACAATAGTAGTGTTTAATCTGTTTTATTAGCTGATCAAATCACTGTTATTCAGAATAAAAAAGTCACGATTTGCAAATATTTAATAACAAAATAAACAAATATGAGTAATTTCCCCCGACTTGAAGTTGTGGGTCGAGTTAGCGAGACACAACTTCAAGTTGTTGAAAATTTAAATTATTTAATTTGGTGCTTCAAGGGTTAATTTAGTGATCACAGAATACATCTCAACTGTCAGTTATACATGTATAGCTATAGACATGACAAATCCTCAATCCGGTCACTAAGTTTAGCTAAGCCTTCTTCCAGTAAATCAATTTAAAGCAAACATTAATTAAATTTTTTTGGAAACACATAACAACACATAGATATAATTATTTTGCTGAAAATATTCCGTAAGGTTTCTGTGGGTGTGCAAGTTGGCAACAAGAGAAACTCTCACTGAGATTACAAGATGCCCATAAATGAAGTACTAAACTGATATTTGGCAGAAATACTTTTGACAAAACTGAAACCAATACAAATACATACATGTATAACATAAACATAGAATTACTAACTAGTTAGTTAGCCATTTTTCAGACTAAAAATTCAAAAGATTAATCACTGTCAGAATCAGAAGATTCTTTCTTTTGTTTTCGTTTCTTTGAACTTCTGCTCTTTTGCGCATCCTCTCTCATGTAATTGTGAATACGCTTTTTCCCATTTAACTCGTTTTTTGGCGTTTTGCTGACGGTTGAATTTCCTTTAACAGATGTCTCTTCATCTGTAACAGCACCAACAGCTTCAACAGAAAAAATAGAGTAGTAAAAAATTGTTATATCTTTCTCAACTAAATTTAAGAAGAGCGCTGACAATTTCAATATCCCTGGCCATTAATTAAAGTCTATAATGGCCCCAAAATCGGAGGTAAAAAATTAGGTTAAAAGTCATAACCCCCATATCTAGACCACCTAAGGGATGTTTGTGTGCAATATGAAAACAATCTGGCTAACAGGTTCAGAGAGATTTTTCGGTAACGAAATACAGACGCACTGCTGCAGGATGGCCAGACATGCTGCTGACAATATATACGACAAAAAAAATGTATCCATATAATTTTATTCTTGTCCAGCTGGACTGTATCAGCATACATGTAGTTTTAACCCTTATGCTGCCGACTATTTCAGACAATTTTTCATTCATTTGAAGCTGGAATCGCTAACGCAATTTCCAGCTCCAAATGATGAAAACAAATGATTTTTATGAACAAATATACATCTTCAAAATGTAACTAATAGATTAACTAAGCATCTATCACAAAATATATAAATTCGAGTTGAATTTATTGGTTTGAAATTTGCTTGAGATCGGATATATTTGGTCCCGGCAGCATAAGGGTTAACCTGCTAATCATGTCTATAGCAAGTTTCCCCGTCTTTAAAACAAGAAATATTGAAGGAGAAATTAGCATTGTATTTGCCAGATTGACATATAATTCAAATTGTTCATATGTAAGTCATTTTCACACACCAAAAGTTGCGGTTTGCGGTAGCAAGAAACAAGGTGGGTAAACTGTTTATTTCTTTAACTTGGCACTTTAAGGGTGAAGCCTTAATTATATTACCTAAAAGTGATAAAATATTATGTTGTAGATGTCAAGTGAATCATTTGAAGAATTTATACATCCTATTGTTAACTCTTTAAGTGCTACTTTAAGTTGTGGCTCGCTATCCCAACCCACAATTAAATCATTCAAGACGGCACTCTCAGTATATTCATGTCTTCGAAGACGGGACATTTTTCAAAATGACAAAACGCGAAGTTATATCGGGCTCCATTTGGAATCAGTTAAAGCTCTAAATTAAATAGTGGATTTCAAATGGGTGAATTTACTCTTATTAAATTTGAGAACAAATATTAGCAAATCTTGATGTAAGGTGTAAGGATTAAGTAGGGAAAAATGAATCACATAGGGTCAATTTGAGACAAACTTTGTCATTTGTGCCAAGAGCAAAATATTTCAAACAGAAATCTATTATTCAATGCGCTAAGCAAGAGTCCAAAGTGATTGTCAATCAAAGGTATAAAAAAATGTGTTTACTTGAAGACAGCTATTGTGCCAACAATATCACATCAGCTTTAAAGAAATAAAAATGCTTCACACAGGGCTTCACATAGAAAAATGTGAAAAAATTACCACCTGGAAATATCCAGTGTTATATTACACCATGCTTGTTCTCGCATAACCAAATATGAATCTTTTTCATTTTTACCAGACTATTTAGGAGTGTTATTTTTACTACTCTGTCTCATCTATGGTGTTTATTGTTTCAGTTTTCATAACATTTCTTGTATATATGTACTAGATAAAGTTGAGCTTAACAAACCCAGACCATTTGACCATTTCAAACAAATAAATCAAGTGTCATGAAAACACCTTTAATAAGTAAATTAGCTCAACAATAAACATAAGGCAAATTTTGAATGTCTCCTGGGATGACTTAGTGACGAATTACCTGCTCTGACATAATTATATCATGACTTACATATGTTATCCAGATTATCAGTTTTCATTGAGAACTGTATAAGCACACAGCTGATGTAGTTATCTTTAGGATCCTGTGCACTAGACACATTGACAGACACGTATGCAGGGAGGTTTGGCATCAGAGTGTCCCAGCTGACGATGCCCATGTCATGCCCAACATCCACCAGCACATAGATCTCCTTTACAGCAGTCAGCAGCTCCTCTACAACGGCCAATAGACAACGCCTTACAAACGGTGGGTAATTGATAATGTCATGATCCACTGGCCCAAGGAACACAATGGGGTTACCAGGTGTATCTGTGTTCTCCACTCTAACCTCGTCGTTCTCAAAACGTTCTCTCAGCTGCTGAGTTACAGATGTGGGGTCATTTGCACAAATAAATGTGTCACTTGGATAGGTGTAAATTTTGTTCTTATCCACTCTTTTTGCCAGAAATCTGTGAAAAACTCTAACCTCATAGGAATGACTTTCAAATTGTTTTCTGGGGGTGGCTGTTATTGTATCATCTTTATTTATGATATTTTGTGAAAGACAGGTGTTTTTTTGCCAGGAAAACATTGAACGAGACTTTGAAAGAAGCTTTCTTATTGAATAAGTGAGATCAATTGCATCTGTAATAAGTAAGAAAAGAACATAGATAGGGCCATTAGTCGGAGCCTTCCACTTGATGAACTGTCCCAGTGATGAACTCTTTAAGCTTTTCTCAGCTTTACTAAGATTCTCACGTATCGTTTTGATAAGGTTATCCAGAATGTGTCCCTGGAGATCACCGGCCAGTTCATCCATAAATCGTTTCTGTTCTCTATATTTCTGAAAATCACCCTGCTCGAGGCTAAATATCAGACGGCCTACTTCTAGACCATCACCCTCACTGAGTACGTCTGTCAGCTGCTTCAGATAGAACAGCATCAGATCACACAGCTGCTTGCTGTGAGGCCAGATTAAGATGTGATCAGCAGGCAAACCACTCAGTCGTCCTCCCAATTCTTTTAGAGTCCTCCTTAAATCAGCCGTCAGGTCTGGAGTATCCACAAATGCAATCAAGAAATCTGAAAAATAAGTATACCCGGTAAAAAAAAATATATATTTAACACAAAAATGTCTAACTGAAATAGATTATAAATATATAACATTTTGATAATGTTAGGCCTAATATATTTTTTTTTAGGTTTGACAGATGAACAACAATCTGACTACATAATTCCTCTGGCCACAGGCTCAGGGAAGCATAACAGAAATTCCCTGATATCACATTTTTTGTTCTCCCTGCTTTTTTTATAATTCTGTTGAAATTTATGAAAATCTATGAGATTTCCATAGCTAGAAAACATTTAAAATTTACTACTAGTAGTTTCAACTTTATTTCTAGAGTGATAGGAAGCCCTGAATATTAGTCTTCAATGTATTCTATTAATTTCTTCACAAATAAATTTAAATAGATAAACATAAACAAACCAGTTGGATTGGATTTAAGAAAAACATATTTTTTGCTAGGTGTATCCGCAAAAGTGACTTCATTATCAGGATTAGATGACTGATCGCTGTCGCTTCTGGAATAAGGCAACACTAATTTCTGATTGTCTGATTTCTCCGGTGTAGCACATACTGCTTCTTCAATCACTTTCAAAGATTGCTGGTATGTCGAGGACATTTCATAATTTGTGTCAGAGCTCTGACCATCCTCTGATGACTGAGTTTTAGTTTTGACAATATTTCTTTTGCTGGATTTTCGCACGTGTATCTCCTCACTGGTTGTAGACACCTTACTTGATATGCTGGATGTGTCAGAACTCTGATTGTCAACAGTCTGTACCGTAGGTTTTACAATCTTATCAGGACTGTTTTTGCCAAATATTAATTTCTTCCTTGGTGATGCACGTACAGAATTTGCGGATTTTTTCATATTTGATGGAGACTCAACACTGCTTTGTGAAAGATTAACACGAGGAGGGGCATCATCATCATCCTCACTGTCATCTTCGTCATCATCACTGCAATTGTCATAACGCAACTCTACAACACAAACACACTACATAGAAAAATAGCTTCCACTGAACATATAGTTAAGTAAAGACAGGTTATGATCAAGCATACCAACAATCTATTTAAAAAATATTATGTTCAATATTTGGCATTTTACTATGTTTGATATAACATGTATAAATACAATGTTTCATATACCGGTAAATATAAATATGTGTACCAAGAACTTCAAATGGAAGGACAGACAACTTCAAGCCCAGCCAATCATGAAGGAGAGCTTATCAGTATTGGGATCCCCTGTCCGTATCCCCAGAGTATAGGATTTGTATGACCCTCTTTTGCTCATTATCATTAGCTCCAACCGCTGATATCTTCATCGATTTCATATAAAGTTAATATATCATATCAGCACCTTTAAAGTTCACTTCATTAAAATAAAATACTGGGCAGCTTTGTAATAATTTTGACATTCAAGCTATTCTAAAACAAACTAGTATGTTTCAAAATGTTCCATTTCAAGAAAAGTGTCCAAAGTTGATTCTTTATTTTTAAATTCACGCTTGTAGATGCAGTGGTTGGAACAAGTAATCCATCTGAGATAATTGTGATGTACTAGCCAATTGTGCGAGATTTGAATACCTGTAAGTAATGCCATGTCAGTGGAGCAGAATTTGATTATATATGCGATCAGATAAGCCTCAAATAAATATCGATAGTAAGTAAGCTTGGGTTTGCCTGTCCCTTAAGGTTGTCTGTCCTTCTATATAAAGTTATTGTATGTACATACCGGTAAAATGTGTTGGGAATTATCTGCATGTTCAAATGAACTATTGCATCACATGGATATGTCAACTCAGGGTTGTGTGTACATATTGACATTTCAATTGAAATATCATCAAAGGTATATGTATAAGTTTAATGCATGACTGTAATGTATATATAATTTGAATGATTATATATTTTGAAATACAAAACTTCAAGAAATAAGTCGCCCAGCTAAAAAAATAGGATAACAGCAGGATTATGTGCACAATAGTTCATGATCAGGAGATTGGGTGGCCAGTTAGAGACCTCCTGACAATAGTGAAATCTACCACTAATGTTGCCTTCATTAGTTTGTCTGTGTTTTATTAGTTAGCACTTGTAAAACCAACTCAACAATTGTTTTATTACTTGTAATAAACTAGAAAGGTGTATCGACGCAGGCGTCTATGACTATGTCTCCGCTGTAAAGGCTATCACCCCCTTCCTGCCTTATCCTCCCATTAAATTTTTTTTTTATTTCGAATGGGGGTTTTAGACAAAAAAAAAATAATTTGTATTGGCCCCCCTACTTTTTTGTTCAAATTTGTCTTGAACCCCCCCCCTCCCTGGCCAAAAAAAATCAAATTGGCCTTGACCCCCCACCCCCCCCGGCCTATGCCCGCTTGTAAAGAAATGTAATCCAGAGAGGCTACTGCGTTAAATAGAAAAGTCCCCTAAAACAAAAAAATTGTTAAATCTCCCATGTGCCTACCATGCCTGAATTTTTTGAGATTGGCCTGGATCCTACCTTACCCTCCCATTTGAAAAAAAAGTAATCTGGACGGGAGGTTTAAAAAAAAAAATTGCTTTTTTGTATAAATTCATTATTTTCATGATTCATATATATGACTATTTTTACTACCCTGATCCTAATGATCCTACGTTTGTGTAAGCAATGTACATGCACATGCTACGATCAGTTATGTTTTTTAGAGTACACTTCTATATGCACGGGTACCTTCAAATCCATTCTCAATATTTTTGGTGAACATTGGTCAACTAATATGTGTAAATATTTCCTTTGTCTACTACTCTGGCCAAAGATTTAAATATAAAGAGGTAAATATATATAATGTCCATAGACCCATAAAATTTATGCTGATTTTAAATTGAAAAGTCCTAAAGTCACCATATACATTATACACACATCGCTGAAAGGGTTAAAGGGACTGGCCCAGGCTAAAATCATCGAAAAATCGGTGATTTTATTTTGGCTTCTCAATATGACCATATGATGTAAAAATGTAGAACTTTTGTGCTGCGCATTCACCAGTTAGACTAGATATAGAGACAAAATTCCTGATTTCTAATTATTGACAACCATGTTAAAAATAAAAAATACTGGAATTTCGTCTCTATATCTAGTCTAACTGGTGAATCCGCAGCACAAAAATTAAAAGCTTTTGCAGTTCTAGTCTATGGACATCATATAGTCATATTAAGAAGCCAAAATAAAATCGCCGATTTTTTTATGATCTTAGCCTGGGCCAGTCCCTTTAAGGTAAGGTCTTTATTTTGCACAGCACATCATAACAATAACGGTGAAAAAACAGAAAAATATCTTCTAGAAGAAATGTACCATATTTATTCTAAAATTATATGGGGGATGAGCGCTTATTCTAGTTTTTTACTGATCATATAGTGGACATGATCTCGAGTTTTATTTCAAATCAAAGAGGGGTGGGCATTTATCGGAATATAGACGCTTTATATTAGAATAAATATGGGGTCATTAGTCTCTAAATATAAAAATGCAGTGCTACAAATGTGAATGTTAGTTTTGCCATAATCACATCAAGGTATAGGTTAATCATATCATACAAAACTAGGTACTATTCTGTATTAAAGATACAATACTATTCTAACAATCTAACATGTACATGTGTTAACCATTTAAGCACTAAGCACAACTAGAATCATAGTTAATCCATTTTATTATCAGTTTAAATCACTTTTATTGGAAATAAAATGTGTTCCAACATCAACATTTGCAATTTTCACTCACTTGAAGTTGTGGGTCGTGCTAGCAAGACATAGCTTCAAGTGAGTGGCTTAAATAAGATAATAATAATAATAATAATAATAAACTTATATAGCGCCTAAATCCTCAGTGATCCGAGCTCAGAGGCGCGAAAACATAATCGTAATCCGACTCATAGTTCCCAAAACCGTTTGCGTTTGTTGTCTGGGCCAACCAGACCACCGAGGATTTAAGTCGGAAAAGCCTGACCAAAAAAATATGTTAGCAAGAGGGTTAAAAGGTTCATATTATCATGACACCACTCTGCGATAATGTACCTCTCAGAAATAAAATTACATTTGTACACACCAATCAAAGACAAACAATGGGCAAGTTGAGGTCACATTATAGGCTTGCCTAGATGCTTTTACACAATGTGCAGTCGAGCATGCTATAGATAAAACTCCTACAAGAAACCACAGTGCTGAGGAAGAGAATCTAATATTTTCTGACATCATTATCCTGTAAATAAACCTGGTATAAAAACCTGGCATAAAACCAGTATGATTATGAGATCACTCTTTATTGTGAAAGAGGTATCATTCACACCTGGTTAAGGAAAAATATATATATTCATATACATCACAACGCTGCATGCAGGATGATCTTTGTGCTGAAATAATATACATATACTGAACATCCAATTCCAAGTGCAGAATTTGTGAAAGAATAGAATTTGCAATACTGTTTTTCCTTCAAATATGACAATGATAAAATTAGTTCAACATATAATTTCATTTTTTTATATAAATAACATTGAAAATATGTATTTATTTGTGAAATAATATACTGGCAATAAAATTGTTTAAACTTTAGTAACACATTTAGTAACATTCAAAGCTTCATGTAGCTACAGCATATTGTCATTTCAGTTTAATGTTTGTATCTCCCACTTCAAAGTCGCTGACCTCCCCTTTTAACCAAGGTGGCAATACAAGAAACATCAGGGTTAAGTTTATGTCAAATTATAGCCTTCATTATGACTCAAAGAAAAGTTTTAAAAATTACAATTTATATCTATTTTTTCAGTAATCAATTTAACCCTTCCACCACTGGCAGCTAATGTCCCCACAGTATTGGGCCCTAATCTATGACGTCATATAATTAGGCCGTCGTGACGACGGCCCACGTACTTTAGTGTACATCATTTGAGCCGTCGTGGCGACGGCCCACGTACTCAAAGGGTTAATACCGGTAAATCATTTTGAAAAAGTTTTCAGATCAAGTTGGGTGAAAAATATACATGTAGTTAGGTAATTATTCTGTGAAGGATTTACATGCGCACAAAGCATTTTTCACCTTGAAGAAACATTCATATGAAAGATTCAAATAGAGAATGAAATCAGGACACATGCAGTGTGCATAGGGCTGCTACGCTAAGTGCACAGTAAAATAAACCACACCAAAACTCACCAATGGTCCCTCCAGCACCTAAAACAAGGCCTTAGATATTGTCATTTCCAGATAAAACAGTATTCACAATGTCTTACCTATTTTTCTAGCTAATACTGAGCCAATGTTTTTTGTTTCAATGTCAGGCAAGCGTGACAGACAGTGGCCCAGCATTTAAAAACCATTGTGGCGATCTCTCAGACTTATGTAAACTGGTTAGACTCTCCATTCCTGATACATGTATTAATAAGATGTTCACTTTTCCAATTCAGAAAAAAATTCAAGGAATTAGATCCCACTTAGATATTACATCCATGTATGTATGTCCATGGTACAATGATAATTCAAATGCACTACAAGGCATGAGAATTAGCATTTCATTGCTGATTTCAGGGTATTGAACTGCATTAATAAGGCATGCGATTAAGATCACAATAATGATTTCATTCTTAATTTGAGCGTTAAGCAGGTGGGGGCCGACAGCAGATCAAAGTATCAGTGTTTCATCTAGCCATTGTTAGCATGACGCAGCACCATGTTGCCTTTTGTGAGCGCCATGTTGCCCTTCAGGTGCGCCATGTTGCCCTTCAGGTGCGCCATGTTGCCCTTCTAATATTCAGACAGTGAAGTGCCTCATTGAACTATTGTTACGTCATATTTAATCCACCCAGGCCATTGTCACAGTGGAAAACACCCCGATCACTGATGTCTCGCGTTCACACCTATGACACAATACCTGATAACGGCTTGTGTACATAGTAGTAATGATTCTGTTTGGACCTTTAATTGGGGAGGGTGGGTGTTTGAAATGCCCAAGCGAGTCAACTGGGTGCCCGACGGGCATGATAAGGTGCCCCCAATGATCAGTGGCGCTATGCCCTTTTGAATCCAAGATAAAACACTGAAGTATGTACTTTCTTTGAAGTACATACTTCCATTGAGGAGTGCTGTACTTGATCAAAGTACGTCTACAGCCTCATTCTGGCTCAACATGCTTAACAGGACATTCACTTGCTGTATCCCCATTCATTTGCCACATGTTATTTCACTGGTCCAGTCAAGAGTCTGTACAATGATAATCAGGCTACTAAATGTACCCCTTCGTTAGAGGTAATGCTTTCAACTGTGAAGCTGAGAGTGCAACAAGGGTAAACATCCATCAATTTGAAGTAAATAATATCTATTGCCAACTAAAAGAAATAATGGAAAAAAATAGTTTAAAATATTAAATCACTAATTAATAGACCAGCCCTATATCTGGAAAATTAGGAATGTGCTATTAAAGTTATTCCATAGAGTCACATGCCTCATGGTCTGTACTTTCATTGAACTACATACTTCCCTTAAACTACACACTCTACTTCAATCAAAGTATGCCCTCAGTGTAACAGATAAAGTTAAATATATAATTTTCCAAACATAAAAAAACAGTTTTGATAAAATACATTTTGTGCATTGAAATGTCCTCTTTCAAGTGAACTGTTTCTGGTAGCTGGAAAATGATCAACAGTTCCAGCTTGAAAATCAATATTTAGATATAAACTATTCAACTAATAGCATCTAAAGTTGCAAAGGAGTAATAAAATAACAAATGGGAGTACCCATTTTTGACAGTAAAGCTCGGGGTGTACTTCGATCAAAGTACAGACATACCTCAAAGGAAGTACTGGTACGTACTTCTATCTGTGGTCAGCCCCGACCTGTTATTAAGGGAAAGGTATGATAGCTGATGTTTCTAGAAGCCTCGCAAATACAAATTTACAAAGATATCACTTCAAAAAGGCATCTATAATAAACTTGAAGTTGTAAAGAGGACATGGACATCAAACTTCAGATAAACAAATTCTATTTACTCCATTGGAACTGCAATGATTTTACATGCTGAATTTCAAGGGTTCTATGGAAAGCAACCTATAGTTGCAAATTCTAGAAGCACCCCGTACATATATATACAGTGATATTTGAAATTGAAATGATCACCAGCTAAAATACTAGAGGCTGTGCACAGCTTGTAGCAATGGTATAGAAGCTTATAAATATATTATTAGAATTATTATAAAACCAGGATTTCAATATATGATACTGTAAAGTGCAGGAAATAATGATAATGATAATAATTGATATGCTGTAGACCAGAGCAGCCCTTGTGAACCACATTAAGTTGGTCCATAATATTCTTGGGCAATTTTAGCTCCTATAAAATTAAGCAAATCAATAGCCACTAAGTGGTTAGCAACTATTCACCCTGGCAATAAAAAGTGAGAAATAATAGAGATAATATTATCAATCGTGAAAGTCAGAAAAGTGTATAGGACTAAAAAATAATATGGATACAAAAGTTAATTTCCTTTGATACAGCTGTGAATTCCCCTAGTTAATATGCGTAGAACCTGCTGTCATGACTACAGTTGGACAGGCTCACTGGCTCAGCATTCATGCCTGGCAGCCGTGAACTATACACCTACAAAGCTATAGTAACAATACACTCCCAGCAGTGCCCGACAGTAGCACTGTGGATTCCTGGCAGCTGTGTACAAAGAGGCACAAAGCACAGAGCATGCAATAAGATATCCGACATTGTCTCCGGCCCATATTGTACGAGCACCCTAGCTATAGGCCACTGACAATACACTGGCAGCAGTGCTGGATAGTGTATAGCACTGTGAATGACAGTATACTGACAACACCTTGACGACATGTGCACCCGTGAAGTACAGGCCCAAACGCTTGCGGGAAGCGATCAGTCGAGCGTTAACAAGGACAGTGCCATAAACAGTTGGGCCAGGGGGGTAGGCAGATTAGCACCATAATCAAAACTCACTGACCACGCATTATATGCGGCATTCCCCCATATAACACGCACTGGTATATACCACGCAGCCATAAATAGATCAGAAAAAATGTTCACGTTATTTTCTATATTTTACGATACATTACTGTGCAATTGAAACGTGCCACGCGAAAACGAATGTGAATTCGCGGTCTCTTTTGCATTAGCGTTATGCTAAATGCAAATATCTGCTAAAATCGAAACTCGATAATTTGCATTTTGTACAAGATTGCTTAATCCCTTCTAACTACTTGCAATATTGCGAATGCACTTCTGCAGTTTGCGAAGTTCTTTTTTCACTGTTTTTCGCAGGAATTTGAATAAATGCATTTGAGAAGGTGAAATTTCAAAGTCGTTTGTTTTGCTTAGCTAGCCCGCATACAGGCTGCCCTGACCTTCTGACAATATATCAATCACTGCGAAAGCACCGTATTTTATGACCCCTTTTCGGCCAAAGGGAAATGAGTTTCCCAAGCGGGCCATTTTATTTTGAGACCAAAATAAAATTTGTTTTACCTGATAAAATAATGTCAGTAGTTACATACTTGGTGAATGAACAAACCAATTTATAATGTCAGTCAATGGAAGCCAGTCATTCCGTAAACGAGGCCGTCCAGTTTACATCAGTTGTAGGCACAAAATGTCTGGTATCGCATTTTGCGATGCAAGCAATGCCCACTGCTAACCAGCCTTATGCATCGCAGCAGGTGCCAAACAGTTTGCGGTACACAAATACTTGGGACTTGTCATCCTGTTTTTTATAACGATAATTCAGTGGGCCTGTAGACACTGCCGCGGTAGTCAAGAGTTTGCTGACAAATTCCAGGAAGCACGTGTGTTGTCTAGAGCAATATTCACCAGAGGGGGTATTCATCAATTGGCCTCTACATAGCCGACACAACACATGGTAGGCACCGCTGGCTTGCTATAATGTAGATCGGGTTGTGCAATGAGTTTTCGTGAAGCCAAGGCTTCTATTCCAATGCTCCAATTTCCAAATGGCAATGCACACCCTTATTATGCTATTTTATTTTGAAATTTATTTTGACATTCTGATTTGATAAAGCTATTTTGATACCGGTACCAGAATTATGTAAATTATGTATAGTGGGGGATTGTCAGGGACAGCGCATGTTGACAACAACACTGGTCACTGCTAATCAAGTCAATACAATATATATGCAATATGGCGCCGTTCTCTGCATCGGCCGAGGCCTTGAGCAATGTGGTTCATTCACATTTAGCGATTTTCTAAAAACAATTTCGCATTTAGCGATTTGCTAATAACAATTTCGCATTTAGCGAAATGCTAAAAACAATATCGCATTTAGCGGTTTGAGAAAAAAAATTCAGCAGATGCTAAAAAGCTTTACGCATTATTAAAGTTTTGCAAAATTTTCTCAAGTGAGGCTTCTCAATTGCAAAATTGGCAGATGTGTAGAGAAGAGAAAATAAATTGGCATTCTCTGACATGTTTCAATTGCACAGTACTGTATATGATGCATTAGACAAATTACTGTGCACACTATATCATTATCAGAGTGAAAATTGTTGTTGACAGATCATTTGTGAGATGTTGATATATGCTGGCAGGTTCAATTTGTTCAGTAGATCATGTAGTGAATAATGCCAATCAAACTTGAAATTGGGCCTGAGCCTGGTAATGAAACTGGTGTGTCCACTTGCCCTACCGTGACTTGTAAGCCATACAAGTGACTGTGTCAGGCATTTCTGTGTCAGACGATTTCACTAACTAACTGTGCTGTATTTAGAGAGTGCGCAAAATAGATGGCCCTCTTTTTTTGGTTTGATGCAGTAATAATGAAATAATTTAACATACTGCCTGGATTTTACAAAAAACATCATGTTTTTTAAATTTTGTAAAAAACTTTTTTCATAATATTGGTTGACACCACAAGTACATTCCCTAGTAAAAACAGGAGATGCTATAGGAATGTTGGTGTACTGTTGAATCAGCATAGATCTAACATTGGTTTATATCTTATATAAGTTAGGGCATGTAGACACTGGTAAGATGTGATCCTCACTCACCGTCTACCTCATTCTCCTCATATCGTTGGAAGTGTTCAGGACCACAAAACACCCTACAAACAAGAAGATTTTAAAAGCTATATATTAAATACAGTACTCTCAAAGCACAGAGAAGCCAACCAAAATTCTTGAGCCAAAAAATCACACATTACTTAAAACATAGTCAGTTGGTACATTAACTTTTCTTCAATGATGTAAAATGCAAAAAAATCACAATAACATAAAATTATAATTTTTTGTATCCATTATTGAACTTGTCCGAGAACTGGTTATTAGCAACATGCATGTCAAATTTGACGAGGATACATAAAAAAACTGTTCAACAGTAACATGCACAACAAATTTACATGAAAAACTTTTTAAATTATCGCACCCACAGGGAAGTAAAATGTGATAACTCACATGTGAAAACCAGCCATTTGTATGATAAATCGGCCATTTTTTTGCAGCCATTTTTGAAAATGTCCGAGAACTGGCCATACTCAACATGCAGAACAAATTTGAGCAGGATACATGAAAAACTGAACTCAAGTTATCGTGTCCATGAGGAAATGTTAACGCCAACGCCTACGAATTTCAATTGCAATAGCCAACCCTTTTAATTAAAATTAAAAGGCCGGCTAAAAAAGGTACTTTTTATTAGACCAGACATGGCTGGGGGTAAGGTGTCCAGGGTTTCTGCAGCTTTTGGATAAGCAAATTTAAGACTTTTTTAAGACTTTTAAAATCAACAAATTAATCAATTTAAGACCTATTCAGTGATTCAATTTTTTTCCAATGCAATCCAATCTAATGTATTAATGTTAGGCCATAATCCCCGATGCTGGGCCAGTGCCGGGACAAGGCCATGTGTCAGCTGGGACAAGTGTGGTATGCATGTTAGTGTGCATACATTATCTGCCGTATACTAGCAAATACTTATCGGTGCCAGTCTTTTACCAACAACACAATTTCAATAGAAAAGTTGGCTGCCCAAATAATTAAGACCTTTTTAAGACCTCAAATGACAAAACTTTTTGTTTTGAAGAGATTTTAAGGCCTTAAATGTTAACAAACCAATATAAGACTTTTTAAGACTTAAGATTGTCACCTGGAAGGGGAATTTGAGGGCACTGTTATTTTCACATAGATGGACTACTGAGGGGCCAAAATTAGCCTGTTGCCCTGAATTGAACTGGGTTATGGACATGGCAAAAATGAGAACATGAAGAGAATGTACCATATAACTTGATAACACTTTGGCCATTTTACTGAAATATAGCCAAATGACCTATGTGCGATTTTGGTCCAATTTCGAAAAATCTAGAGTATTACACATTTTCGTCCACTGAGTAATCAAATGTACAGATGTACCAAATTATTTCATATCAACTGAAAGCTACTGACAGGGGCTTTGACATTGGGTGTAAAAACATTTGCATGTCCAATCTATTTTTTTTAGTAAATTGCCACAATACTTCTCTATCAGCTTTTCTCTGCATGGTATAAATGTTTGTTTTTGATTTAGTAGCATTATTAAATATATATGCATTCTTCTTTGGTAGGACATGAAATATGTGTGCTTCTCCACCGGATCGGGAAACTTGACTGTATCCCACATTTTTGCCCAATGAGTAGCCAGATTTAAAAAATATATACCGACACGTTTGATATCAATTGAAAGCTACTTCAAGGGCTTCAACATGGATACAAAATATTTTGCCTGTGGTAAAGAAGAAATGTACAAAAAAATTAAACAATTTCCAGTGTTTTTGTAATGAAAATATTTATCACTCAAATTTATTTTATTATTGTAAAAATGTTGCACTACTACATCAAACATATTCTGGAGCCATTATTATCTTGATAATATTATCTGAATATTACATGCCATTTTGGTTGGACATAAAACAAGTGAGGTTTCCGACAGTCTCTGGAAAATAGACTGTATCCCACATTTTTTTCATCTCATTTCTCATCACACATGGTATAACATCAAAAAATGTGTGAAATTTTTTTAGACTGCTGAAAACCGCATTCCTTTTATGTGCGGCCAAAACGCCAAAACGGCATGCAATGTGCAGATAAAAATGTCTCCAGAATTTATTTGTAATTAGCAAAAAATTATACAAAAATTCGAAATTAAGTTGAGTAGAACTATTCACTAAAAACATGGGAAATTGTTCAAATGGGTTTATTTTAATTCATTAACTGCCGAAAAGTATTTTGACTATTCACTAAAAAGTGTGAAAAATTTGTAAAATTAAGGGTAGGGATAAGATACCCATAGATCACTGATTAATCAAATGATTAATTAAATAAATAAATTAATTTAATCCCTTCCTGCTACACACAGGTACAAAAATAGTACAGGTCTTGAAATTGGACTAAATATCCACTTGTCATGTCAGACAACTGACTAAAAATTCTACTAGACCTTCCCTATAATGACTTGTCTTTTCTAATTTTCAATCTTAATGAAATATATTTTACAAAATAAAAAAAATGTTATGCAAGCACTAGAACAAAAAGCTGTCGTCAATGCAGTGCTCATCTTTATCATACTTCTACATAGACTTTGTCTTTATCTTATATTTTTAAAGATTGCATTGTAATTATGAACAAAAAAGTTGACATGTTTCACCCTAACTTGTACCGTTTTTATATTTCTCGCGTGTCTATTCATCACTGTAGGTTGAGATTGGTGCTGAGCGCTCTAAACAGTCAACGCTTTCAATATGGGTTTATCAGCAATATGTCATGTGACTCTGGCAACAAGGCTAGAGAAGATGTAAGACACTAAATTTTTTTCTGCCCAGCATTTGCCGCCCAAAGACAAGCACTGATAGAGGGTCTGACTTCATTACTTCCTACGGCTGTAATGCAAAAAATTCATTGTTGAATATTTTGTTATACGGTTTAGATAATTTTCCTGAAGATACAAATTTTAATATATTTTCTCTTTAACAAGCGAACATAAGTAGCTCAAAACGCTTCTCCACCTAAATAAGCATAGTAATAATTTTGTTTTTGCTTTTCATTGTATCTTTAATTAACTCTTTCTTACTTATCATATTCTGTATCATATTCTGTATTTTTTTCTGCGGTTTAATATTGTATTTGCTATTAATAATAATATTTTTCTGTATGTATCATGTGTAACTATGACCATGCATGTATGTATGTATGCCTGTATGTAGGAAAGCAACTTGTGGCAATATTGCTGTTTGCAATCCTTTAAAAATAAATTGTGTTTACAGAAAAATAGACTTTGTCAAGCCCTGTGCCTGCACATGGCTCAATGAAATTGAACTTGTCTTTCCCAGATTGTTGGTTGTTTCGGATGATAGGACGATGCCAATTTCGAACCCTGTAGTAGTACCGGGTATACAAGTCATTACTGATCCGCTTTTCATGATTGAAATATGAGATTAATGATAAACATACTGAGGCTGGACACGATAGATATATTCTTATATACTCATGTCATTGGAAAATTTGTGGATTTAAATAGAGGTCATGTTAAATACGGATTGAGCTGCCTCGCTAAATAAAATGTCGATCTTCGCTAATGCGCGCTGAAGCTCACGCTTTAAGCAGTTATGCACACCACCCCCCTCATTTACAATCGGGACATGGGGGAACTAATTAAAAACTCACAAGGCAGATAACTGTAACATGTGCCCCCATCTAAATTTAAGTTGCCTCTCCTTTTACAGAACCTCCTCAGTAATAGCTAGTATTCATCGGATGGTTTGTGACTGATCATTATACCTTACCTGTATTTAACAACAATGTTTTTAGGATTAAATCTGTCAACAACTTCGATTCGGCGAGTCAAAGCTTTGCGGTCTTGGTGTGCACAGTAAAAGTGGAATCCTTTGCTGCATGAATTAATAGCACAGCCACACGTAGCGCCACCAATCTTTTTCTTGTTTAGTTTACAAATGTGGCATTTCTGCAAATAAAGAGACCTGTAGTTTTAATTATTGTGATGACACCCCCAAGTAGGTGTTATGCAGTGATTTTCTGATGTATGTACTAGGCTTTGATATCACATGAAATATAAGCCCAGCAACGCAACCCAATAATCTTCTAATGCTACGCCAGCGACAAAGACAATGTGTCAACATCAAAGCAACATTGAGTCAAAGCTTCGTGTTTGTTGAAGGCTGTCAATGGCTGTGCCTTTTAACTCTTTTACCAATTTCGCATATACATGCGTGGTTGAAAATCGCCAACCAGAATGGTCAGTAACATGGACGCAAAGTTCTCTTGCATTTTTAATTTGTATGATGTGCGCTTGCGCATAGATATAACATGTATTGTGCTCAGGGGCTACCTCAGGGGTCCTCCTTGAAAAAGAAGGTGGTTATTGGGGGTAGTTTTATCAGGGGGAATTCAGTAAAGGAAGAGTCAAACAGGTTGGATTGAAATATCACTAAGAGAATAGGATGCATACTGCTGAAATTGTATCTATGTTTGTAAAAAAACTTTAATAGCTTAGGTTACATAATTATTGCAGCAAAAATAAAGACAGATATGGGACCGAATGGTCATTTCTTACATCACCACAAAAATCACTAGCACATTACTTGAAAAAAGTTCTGGGAATTTAAGTAGTTTGGTATCTCATAGCAAAAAGCTATGATAATATACCCATTTGCTAATCAAATTTAGATTGATTAGCAAAATAATCGTACATGAATGATACTGAGCAGTTTCTCTCTGATGAAAAATTGTCTGACGTACCTGTACAGTATCTGTGTGGCATATTATTATTAGGAAGCATAAATTTGCACTGAACAGAGTCCAGTTAGTGTGGGGCTGGCACGAGGATGTATTTAAGCACATGAAAGCTTGAAGGGTAAAATCACTTCTCAATAATTTTCAAGCAAAGTCCCCCCTGCCAGTATTTAAAGGATCGAGCAAATTGCTATAAGTTTATAAAAAATATAGGAGGTTGGACCCCCCCCCCCTCCCCAAATTTCTTACTAATCTCATAATCAGGCTGTTTTGGTGTCTGGTTTTGCTCCAAAATCAGATTTCAGCCGTAGTATGGGCTATCATTTACTTTAAACATCTCAGTTTAGTGGTTCAGGATGGAGAGTGCTCCTGAGAAAAGAACCCGGCGCCATATTGGAAAATGCCCGGCAAATTGATCTAGTGCCAAAATTTCTTATCCCGAAAGCAGCAGACCACAACAAAAGATGCATACATACAAAATCACACGTGATTGTTACTAGCAGTTTCCAGGTTAACATGTTTATAAAGTTTTAAATGAGTTTGGATGTTTCAACAAAATTAAATTAAATAAATGTCCACTTGCTTACGTTATAAGCTGAAAATTCTGTGACTATAAATCAAGTTGGTTTATTAAAACAATTAAATATGAACAGTAATTACACTTTTTATAATACCTACAAATTACATGTATACATAGATATCAGGATAATTTATTTTGCTTAAAACTATACCTAAGAGAAAATACAATGATGATAAAAAATGAGGTACAGTGGTAGAAAATATGTGGATATGTTGAGCAAAGCTAAAATATCGCCTTTGAGAAATTATACAAACCAAAAATTTCCCTCTGGCAATTTCTTTCTGAACTTTCTCGATCTTGAATCCTCCAAAGCTGTCAAACTTATACTGTACCAATTTGGCAGAGTATTGCTGCAAAAGATCAAAATAGATTATATTCATCACGTCTGTCGAATTTGCTGATAATGGAGTCAATGTCAATTGTGAGGCCTACGTGTACAGGTGAAGAGTATTCGCAACACTGCAAACTGTCAATAGGTCAGTTGTTGTCAATAGGTAAGATACAATTCTCACTCATTCTTTCGAGTTCAGGTGGGCATTCATAAATGACCTCAAACAGACAAGTGAAATATCCTTTTTTGTCGTGTTTTTTTAGGGACTTAGTGTACTTCTAGCTCCTATATAAGTTCATTTGTAGACAGCTCCTAAGAATTAAAATTGTGGAAATGGCACTTCACAATTTTAACAGTTTAAGCTGACAAAATAAGTTTTATAGATCTATAACACTAAAACTTCAAAAATTTTGAACGTAAGTAAGTGCGTACTGTGCAATTGTAACTAAATTGTATGGGAAACATGATTCCCTTTCATTCCCCTTTCCAGGGTTCTCCCCAGAAATTGGGCAGCGGTGGACGGTCTTGGCATCAAAAGCTTTCATTTTACAGGCATGTTTTTATACTCAAAATACTCAGTTCACCATGTTTTTTCAACTGTGGAGAGGGGTGGTGTCATAGTGCTGAGTGCGGCTGCCCAGCGTGGGTTGAACCCTGCCTTTCACCACTTGTTTCATAATGAGTTTCACCAGTTAGGAAACACAATTCAAAGTTGGAAGCAATGTACTCTCCTGGATTTCCCAATGATGCACACTGCTTCCGCCTGGCACACTAATAGTGCCTGTTTACCGTATCTGGATTCTGCATGTCAAAACTGACATGCATACAGCAGGGGGAAAGGTGTGAATTGTGCACGTGAAATGATAAGGATGAGGTGAAAAAGGTATTTCATTTGTTTTCCCTAAGTGTGAAATGTATTCGCCTGTGGAGAAATCTAGTTTGTCAGTAAAAAGATATGAAGGGAAATTCGCCCATGAATGGAAATTTGTGTTCCCTTCCCCTTCATTTTCACCTTCACCAAGTTAAAATAGCACAGTATTGTATGTCCCAGATCCATTAATTTCAAATTACAGATATATGTAAAACATATAATATGAGAAACAATTAACAAAGTAAAAATAGCCATCAATTGATGGCAGGACCCCTCAGCCGTAGGTTCTGTCCATCAATATCAAGAAATAATGAGAAAATAATTTTGTTTTTAATAGATTCATCCCAAAAGGTTATCAGATCATCAGAAATACCAAGAGAACAACCCTACCAAATTTAAATGCAATTCAACCAACGGTTAAGTTATCGTGCCCACAAGCTTTTAAGGCGACCATCTTGGAAAATGGCCGCTTATGGCTTGGTGCCAAAAAAAAATATGGGATGAATTGCCCAGGCTCATAGGTCATGTCTATAAAAAATTAACAAAATTCATCAGTCAACTTTTTAGTAAGAGCTGAATTTCTGACTTACCGCCCGCCCGCCTGTGGTGATCACTATAGCCCACAGCCTTAAAGGTGTAGTCAACTGTCAAAATTCGCGGGACAAGGGTCCCCCAGAAGGCAATAGTGCCCGTGGGTAAGCCAAGGCCCTATTCCGTAATAATACTAAATATGCGTTTCATACCCAAAGCCTCATTAAGAGCAAGTTCTCAAATCACAGCAAGTTCATATATACTTGAGCGACATCTATGAGTTAATAATTCGAAGCCCTTGTCTTTTGCCCCTACTTGGTCGCCTACTTGCAAACAAACTGACTGTATTACTGCTGGGATTTGGAAACTGCTTGACCCCCAAGCTTGTATTGTCACTCAGTAAACACAAAACATTTGTATGACTTTATGCAATGTTCGACCAACGTCGAAGACGTTGGCCGACATTGCATAAATGTCATACAAATGTCTTGCGTTTTGGGCAGTAGGACTTTCTCTCAAACATTGTACATTTATCTAATGTTGGTTCAATGTTGGGCCAGTGTCGCAGACGTTGGCCTAACATTAAAACAGCATTGGATCAATGTCTCGTTAGAGTACTATCTTGTAATCAGTTCAGTGGCTATATTAATGCCGTCAATCTGTACTCAATAGGCTACTGTTGGCCTACACTTGACCGTCCCAGGCATGCGCGTTTTGAAGCTGAATGATTCTTTAATGGCTGAGGGGTTCCTGGATATTTTCATCAGATTGGCGCTCATCTGCGAAGTTATCTTAGCTACATGTATCAGTGCCATATATGTGTGATCTAAACTTCAAAGCCATTTCAAAGTAGCGAGAAAAATTGTGAATGGAGAAAAACAAGGTCATAGTGGTCATATATTGGCTGCCATTTTTATTCTGAGCTACACCACTTTTAAAACCAGTGTTTGAAAAACATTGGGGACTTAACAAACTTTTCAGGTGTTGAAATAAAAATGGCCGCCTAGACCTCATCTTGGTCTGATTTGTGCACATGTTCAAATTTATCTGGCCCTCCGTGCATTGGCACCAGACATTCTAGAAACACTGACCCAAGTTGGTTTAATGTTGGACCACCCTCTGCAACGATGGCTCAACATTAAGCCAACATAGGGTCATTGTCTCATGTTTCTTGGGGGATCTTGTCTAGTCATATGCCAGCTGTGCTACAAAGACTGTGGGTATGCACTAACCAGAAAACGTGTGACATAAACTGCAGTTGGTTTAATGCTGAGCCTACATCACAGACTGTAGATCAGCAGTGAATCAGCAGCAGCTCAACCTCTCGTTCAACCAGCAAACGAGACTTCACAGAGAGTTATACTAACTGGGTCATCATTGTAGACTACCTACCAACATTAAATCGACATTGGGTCAACGGATTGTGTTGACACATATTTACTGAGTATGATATATACTGTATATATACCCGTAGACCAAGTTGGCCTGGCAATGATGCCAGCGATCAGCCGGTCCAATGATGCAATGTTGAGCCAGAATTAAACCAACAGTGGATGTCCGTGTTTGTTGTGCTTGCTGTACAGTGTGAACAACCAGCAAGGTTACAAATGTCTATTGTAACCAGAAGAGGTTCTGCTGGGACTAAAGGAGCGTGAGCGAGCAGAGTGCATGTGTGGCTATGTTTGGTCACAGTTTCCTGTTTGACATACCAGAAAATGATTTCAAGGCACATTTTAAAACGCACCCCCAACGATCCTTCTGCGCCCTGCTTGTCTTTTTAGGGATTGATACGGTACATTGAGGTGGATGTACAATCCAGTATTAATGTGAAAGAAGCGACAGCCCTAAGTCATAGTTACAGACAAGATACACGACAGCTCCAGATGGACGACAATAGGCTCTCTCTCTCAGTCGAAACTTTAGCTGAGATAAAACTAGAGCCTGATAGAATTCTAAGACCTGTGTGATTTACAATCCTACTGGAATTCGAGTAGAGTAGATTATGGATAACATAAGATGGTAAAAAACTGATGGCAGAATAAAATCACAGATTATACATAGATATCTTTAGATGATATAGGGGGGGGGGGGGGGTTCAATGTATACTGACCATGCATTTTTTATGGCAAGCAATATTACCACCCACATAAAGCTTGCCACAGATTTCTTCTTCTTTTTTGCCATGTCGACAAAGACCACATATCTTTACAGCTTGTTGCTTACCACCAGGCATCTCATTAAATTGATTATCTTCACCCCTGAAATTAAAAAAGACCAAATTATTTATTTCATGAATTCATGACAAGCACAGGCCTATAACCCTTACTATGCCGTGTTCATTTCTAGAAAGTATTTTCCGCAGCCACATTTCTTGGAAATAATTCATTTTAGGTACTCTAGGTTGTGAATTGTAGGTCTTTAATTTTAAGAGAAACAAGACTATACATAAGTCCAGGAGCTCCCTCTCCGAATTAGAATTTGATTTAAGCAATTTTGTATAGGGTTATTATTGTAGTCCTAGTCTAGGTCAAAAATCAAGACGCAAGACAACTAGGTCTAAGAAGCCCAGTCTAAGAGTAAAATTAATGATCCTAATTAGTATCCCAGTAATGGTCTACCTATCTGGCACGGTTTACCCTATATCAGGCCAATCGAGTTAACTAATAGCTGATTTACGGTCATTTTGAATTCGATATAAAATAGTTAAAAACTCAGGGTGCATCCTCCCCCGAAACCTCAAATTTTGTTTTATAGTATTGGACTAACATCTAACACAGTTTGCAAAATATTGGGCATGTGAAAGTAAATAATGGCCGATAGGGGGCCATTTTGAATTTGATCGAGTCAGAATTTTTCAAGATGCATCCTCAGCTGAAATCTCACATTTCATTCTATAGTAATCGTCTAGCTATCTAGCACGGTTTACCAAATATCGGCCATGTGAAAGTGAATAATGGCCTAAAGGCGGCCATTTTGAATTTGATCAAGTCAAAATTTTCCAAGATGCATCCTCAGCTGAAATCTCACATTTCATTCTATAGTAATGGTCTAGCAATCTAGCACGGTTTACCAAATATCGCCCATGTGAAAGTGAATAATGGCCAATAGGAGGCCATTTTGAATTTGATCAAGTCAAAATTTTTCAAGATGCATCCTCTCCTGAAATCTCACATTTTGTTTTATAGTTATGGTCTAGCCATCTAGTACGGTTACCAAAAACCGGCTATGTGAAAGTGAATAATGGCCGATAGGCGGCCATTTTGAATTTGATCGAGTCAATTTTTTTCAAGATGCATCCTCTCTTGTAATCTCACATTTTGTTTTATAGTAATGGTCCAGCTATCTAACATGGTTTACCAAATATCAGCAATGTGAAAGTAAATAGTGGCCGATAGGCGGCCATTTTGAATTCGATTGAGTCGAAAGTTTTTAAAAGGCATCCTCTCTCGAAACGTCACATTTTGTTTTATAGTAATGGTCTAGCTATCTAGCACGGTTTACCTGATATCAGGCCTATGGAGGTAAATAATGCTGATTGTCGGCCATTTTGAATTCGTAAGTTGAAAATTTTCAGGGTGCATCCTCCCCCGAAAACTCACACTTTGTTGTATAGTAACCAGGTAATGGTCTAGCCATCTAGCACGGTTTACCAAATATCAGCCATGTGAAAATGAATATTGGCCGAAAAGGCGGCCATTTTAAATTTGATCAAGTCAAATTTTTTCAAGATGCATCCTCATCTGAAATCTCACATTTTGTTTTACAGTAATGGTCTAGCCATCTAGCACGGTTGACCAAATAACGGCCATGTGAAAGTGAATAATGGCCGATAAGCGGCCATTTTGAATTTTATCGAGTCGATTTTTTTCAAGATGCATCCTCTCCTGAAATCACACATTTTGTTTTATAGTAATGGTCCAGCCATCTAGCACGGTTTACCAAATAACGGCCATGTGAAAGTGAATAATGGCCGATTGGCGGCCATTTTGAACTTGGACGAGTTGAATTTTTTCAAAATGCATCCTCTCCTGAAGCCTTACAATTTGTTTTATAGTAATGGTGTAGATATCTTGAGCGGTTTTCATGATATTCCACAATATCAGGCCTGTCGAGGTGAATAATGGCTGATAGGCGGCCATTTTGAATTTTATCAATATGCATCCTCTCCTGAAACCTTACAATTTATTTGATATTAATGGTGTAGCTATCTTGAGCGGTTTTCATGATATTCCGCAATATCAGGCCTGTCGAGGTGAATAATGGCCGATAGGCGGCCATTTTTAATTTTATCGAAGATGCATCCTCTCCTGAAACCTCACAATTTGTTTTATAGTAATGGTGTAGCTATCTTGAGCGGTTTTCATGATATTCCGCAAAATCTTTCAGTCGGATTTACCGATGTTATAAATTAGGTCAAAGTGCTGGGTCAACTTTAAGGTCAAGGTCCAAGAACCTGAAAAGGCACAACTAGGGACCTTAGAGAACATGTATGTGCAATATGACTGTCATCGGCCCAGTACTTTTCGAGATCTGCTCCGGAAACGAAGTGTGCGTCAAAACGTCTAAATAGGTCATAGTTCTGAACCAGAAGTAGGTCAAAGTTCAAATACCCCAAAAGGCACAACTAGACCCCCTAGGGGTGGTGTGTGTAAAATTTGAAGACAATCGGACAAGTACTTTCAGAGATATGCTCCGGAAACGAATTGTTTACGGACGGCTCAACGGCCCAACGCCGTAACATCATCATTTTCTCCTCCGCAACCTTGCGTATTGTACTATTGAATTCAGATTAAAAATATTTTAACCTGTCCATTAGCCACCTGGAAGTAACCCACATACCAAAAATTGTTATCCTAGCTTATTTTCTTACAAAGTTATAGGCAAAAGAAGAGACAAAAAAAAACGGAGGTAGAATCCATAGCTCCCTCCCTCCGTCTCACCTACGGTGACGGCGGGAGCTAAAAATACAGCATCACATATTATATAAGTTCTGTTCAATAGAGTTGATCTATTCATTAAAGGTATTTGCAGTCTAATTAAAGGTGGCATACGGGATTACAGGTGTGCAAAGGTTTCATAAAAATCAGGTAAATTACATTAAATTAAATCACAAGTTCCTAATAAATCGTTTTGTATTCATTCATCAGAACATTTTTTTCTGGAGTATCGTTTGTGTTGATAGACCAAAAACACAAATTTTGTAATGATGTTCCGGAATGCAGCCAAACCGTCTCTGCAAATTCCAAAAAAACAAAATGGCAGAAGACGCGACAACACCTTTCTTACAAACACAGGTTGAACACTGGTTGAATATTCGGAAAATATGGGAGTCTCAGTGGGATTAATGAAAGAATATCATTTTTAAACAAAGCACAACATTTTAAGTAAAATCTGGCAATGCGAAATATTGAAACTGGTAGAACTTTGTTTTCAAAATTGATCAAACGAGTGCTCACGGATGACATCGAAAATCGTTATGTCCAATAGCTGGCAACTAATTTTACACACCTTCTATCGTGGCCTGACACCGTGAGATATGACGATGTATGTAAACAAACACACATGTATGGAAACATAATATACTCGGTTCCGGCCGTTTGTACATATCTGACGGACCCAAATATATTCGGTTGCGGCGGTATAAGGGTTAATAAACGATATCAAGGTGACAAAAGTTTCAGATGGCCACTACTGTATGACAGGGGATGGGATAGTCATAAGTGGCAAATACAAAGCTTTGAACTAATGTGGCTGTAATGTTAATCAGCATTCGAAATAAGCATACAGGGTGCGTACACCTTGGGCAGAAAAAAAACCCAGGTCTTTTCAAGGCCTTTCAAGGCCCAAAAGTAGGTTTTTCCAGACCCCACGCAAACCAAGTAAAACATTAATACAAACATTCGGCAACCAATTTTGTTTAAAAGCAAGCATGTAGACATGTAGAAAGCTGGACTTGTTGACTCTAGAGAATAAATGCATGATCACTGTGGATCTTGGCTGTTTTAAAAAAAATTGTGAAATGGCTTTCAAAATGGTTCACTTTTAAGGCTTTTCAAGGCCTTTGACCAAACTCAAGCACTTTCAAGGCCTTGCGAAAATAATTCAAAATTCAAGGCTTTTAAGGCCCCGTGCGAACCCTGAGCATTAATGAGCATAAATCCAAACTAAATGCTAGGACGGACAACCAAAAGTATTATTGTGGTTATCCGAATGGACAACCCTACATGTATATAATATGCAATGTTGGAATACAATTTGGATTCCAATATATATGTTTTCGCAGTAAAAATGGCAGGAAAAACAACAGCATCACCGCCGTTTTTTTTTGACATCAACACAGCTCATTTCATTTTTTTATATCTCAATCGATCTTGCTTACATCTTACAATTTCGCCAATCTATACATTGATAATATGTAGCAATAATAGGCTTTATTATTGCCTCTATTTCACACAAACTGTGTTTATTTCCACTGTTTACATTCTCAACAAAAAAAAATGGTGGACGGCCGCCGAGTAGGTCCTTATTCCTGTGACCTGTCAACTTGATATCTTGCTTTATACTCACTATAATTAATCAAATGTCCAGGGCTATATGATAATCATGGTTTTAAATTATTCAAATGTCCAGGGCTATATAATAATCATGGTTTTAATTTGCTTAGTTGTTTTATCACCACATTCATATAATTTGCATTTTACATTGGATCAGGGACTATTTGTCAGGAGCAGTGACCATTAGAAGAACAGTCAGACTCAGATGGTCAGTGTGAAGACTGATTTCACATTCACCAACATGAATATTTTGGTTGTCCGCCACAATTTTAAGTTGTCCGCACAAGAATGAGAACAAAAGTTAAACTATAATTTTGATCCTGATCTCAATTATAAACTATCTTTGACAGTAAAAAAAATAGCCATCAATTGATGGCAGGACCCCTCAGCCGTAGGCTCTGTCCATCAACATCAAGAAATATAAATTTATGCACATGTGGCCCTCAGGTAAAAAAATGAAGTTATCTCACTTACAAGCCATCTTGGTTCCTGTGACCATAAAATTAGGTCAAGGTCACTGACTGTTGAACTTGACCTTCAAATTAGTGTCATGTATATGAAGTGAAAAAATAATGTTTCTAAGTCAATTTACAGGGGTGGAAATTAGCACCGGCCCGCCAGCCAATGACCGGTGTGATTTTAGCTTTGGGCCAGTAAATGTAACCTGTAACCTGCCCGAATGGCAGGTAGAATGTTAACAGTAGATTATTATATTTTACTTTCTTGCTCATTTGATAAAATTTGTTGCATTGTGAATGTAGTTGTTGCATCCAGATTACAACAATGCTTTGCTCATATTACAATAAAAAATGACCCAAAAGTAATTGGAATAAGCTTTAAAGACGTAATAATTATAATAATGGGCAGGTTAATTTGCTCGCGGGCAGATGGGAATATTTCGTTACCTGGCTCCACGAAAAAAAACTTCCAGCCCTGGTCAAGACGTTTACCCAGGGCTGGACTTTGTTATGAAGTTATCGCGTTTGCAAGCCATTTTGGTTTCCGTGACCTTGAAATTAGGTCAAGGTCACTGAATGTTGAACTTGACCTTCAGATTAGGGTCATCCATATGGGGTAAAAAAATGAAGGTCCCCAAGTCAAGGCGTTATGAAGTTATCGCGTTTACAAGCCAATTTGGTTTCCGTGAGCTGGTGACCTTAAAATTAGGTCAAGGTCACTGAATGTCAAACTTGACTTTCAGATTAGTGTCATGCACATGATGTAAGAAAAAGGCTCTAAGTCAAGGCGTTATGAAGTTATGGCGCTTACAAGCCATTTTGGTTTGCGTGACTTGGTGACCTTGAAATTATGTCAAGGTCACTGAATGTCAAACTTGACCTTCAGATTAGTGCCATACACATGAGGTAAAAAAATAAAGGTCCTAAGTCAAGGCTTTATGAAGTTATCGCTCTTACAAGCATCTGCACAGCCCGCCTAGAGCTGGTGATCACTATACCCCACAGCCTTAATGGCTAAGGGGTAAAAATGATGGTAAAAATTTGGTTTGGCATAAGCTAGACTAGTCTAATTAATATAGTAGTTACAGCTCACAGTCAGAGACTGTCACTGTTTGATGAAAATCTTTGGTTGTCCTGACGGACAACCAGCAGGGGACGGACAACCAACAGAGTAATTAGGGTTGTCCATCTTGTGATTTAGTTGTCTCAAACAAACGGAACTCTCTTATTTCCAGCCCTGGGATGAAAAGGAAGTGTGACTTTCACAGGTGTTAAGCAACGGCGCCGTTATGAATTGCAATTACCATGTTTACACGGTTGGTGTGAGGTTCAGTAGGCCTAACATTACCTACACGTCTAGATTAAAGGCAAGTGTGAAGAAACACAACACCAGAATCATGGGTGAAAGGGAAGTGCGACTTTTAAAGATGGTAACCAGCGGCGCCGTTGTGGATTAGAAGCAAGTGTAAAGTGTAAACTGTGAAGAAACAGAACATCAAGTATGGATAACAGGTAAGCAGTAAGTGTGCATTTTAAAGGCATTACTTATGTAGGCTACATTACACATCTGATCAATGGTGTGTGAGGTGTCAGCTGTTGCCGACATTAAACTCAACATTCAACTCAAATTAAAATTACTTTTATATTTCATCTCAGCAACAAATAGTGAAATAATTATATTTGCAGTGATGATATTCTGGTTTTTTAAATTCCGGCTTAGCAGCTTAGGCCAAAACAAAAAAATTGTTTGTTTCCGGTAACCCGACTGACCCCAATTTCAGGTGTCGACCCTAGTTTTTTTTTAAAGATTTGCCGACCCTTATTCATTTTATCAAAAAATAACAGAGCTAAACTTTTTTTTTCAGCATTCTGATCGACGCACAGTATGAAAAACAGTACTGTTTATATAGAATTTGTTTATTTTGATTTGGGTGTAGCAAAAAAAATTTAAAAAAAATAAATCTGACATACCTACCCTATTTCTAAAAAGTCTGTTACCGGAAAAATACAATTAATTTTTTTAGGCCTTATAGCGCCGCTCAGACTGGAACACCGGACTTTTCCAAACTCCGGGCGGTCAGCCACTGAGGGTAGCCGACCAGACTCCGGTTTAGTAGACTAGCCACTTCGATTTTATTCATGACTATCATGTGGCTCTAAGAAAGTACATTCAAAAAAATTTAAAATTGTATAATAAAATTATGCTTCAGCCTTTTTTCTTAACTGCCCACATGCTAGAAGAAATATTTGACCACATTCCACAGTTTTCACTGAGCAAGAAAAATGCTGTGCCAGATCAAAATCTGAGCTAAATTATAAAACGTTGAAAAGCTGTGAACTCAATTTTGCAAATTCCCGCAGGGATACAGAAACCAAAACATCACCCAGACACTTGAACTTTTTGAAGCAGCTGAATAAAACTACTCAGATGTGCTATCTGTACAAGATATTAGGTTTTAAGATAGGCCCCTACATCAGGGCAACCAATGAGTGCCCCGCAATATTGTAACAGAGCAAATATACCACACACTGTCTTAGTTAGGATTAGACAGCTGCCTGTGTTTTTTTTTGCATAACTGCCCGTGCATCTCCTCCTTTATAGTGTAATTTGGACAATTTTTGTCCATCATTTTGACTTTTTACCTGTCCAAATGATGGGTGCACAGGTCGCTGGCTAACACGGTGATACCACATAACCAGATAACAATCACAAATTTGGGCATAGCCTCCGGTCCACGAGGGGTTCATGGAAGAAGAAAAATTGATAGATTTTCATCCTTATGGCTATGAAACTTCTATTCTTACTCTCGGTGCGCCCCATGAGGAAGCGTGGGGCCGGCAAATAAAACTATACCCAGGTTTTACCCTGGTCAAGCTATAGTCAGATTCACATTAATTGTGGACCATATTGTTCCATCCAAACGGCCTTGATAATCTCATCCAGAACTTCCTCATAGGGCAGTGGACATAGTCTATTTTCATTTTTTTGTATTTTTTACCAAAATTAAAATATGGCACCCGTGTAAAAAAAATATCAGAAGAGGCCACAGCATGCCTGTTCCACTTACCTCTTCAAGCATTTGTTGCGGCTAGTATAAAATTAAAGGCGAGAGCTGGCATCATTTTTCGTTATTACGAGAAATCTTATGATGGAAACCCCAAGAACAGGTGATAAAAGTGCCATTCGAAATAAATAATGCTGTTAATTCTACATTGTACAATGATGGCTTCATTTCTACCAGCAGGCCTAATAGTGAGCAAAAAGAAAAATCAAACAGGGAAAAATATATAGGTCTTTTTAATTTATTGCACTGTATCACAAATTCACAAAGGGCCACAGTTTTTCAACTTTCTGTTTTACGGATTTTTTGTCCAGATTGGACTGTCGCAGGACGAAATAAAAATAAAGTTAGGAGATGTGTACTTTTTTATTTTTTCATCAAAAAAATTGGGTCGCAGGACAAAAAAAATAATAAAAAATATAAAATTAGGTAACGGCACCATTTTCATCAATACTGACAGTATGTAGACCAATTATAAATCCCCACTCATGATGGACTAGGCTTAGCCAATCAGACGACGTCATGCATACAGCATGCAGGGAAAGAAAGGCCATAAATAGTCAGTTTTATAGAATGAAAAAATAGGGAACCATACATTTGCCATTAAATCAAAGTTATAAGAACAGTCTACCAAAAACGTATGGCATGGCCAAGAATGAATAACAGCTATCTGCATGGGCGCAACGAAAACAGCAATTTATAGTCACATTGTGAAAAGCTGAATAAATATTCTTATTCTTGCTAATTTTTACTGTAGATCAGTACAGGTATGTAATAAACTTTTAAACTATCCAATATTTTTTTACGAAATTTTCAGGATCGATGCCAAATGACTAGAAAATAGGGTTTACAAAATTTCATGAAAATCGCTTGAGAATTGTTTGACTGGATACCGAAAAGCTAACTTTCTTTTTGGACCATCCTCCACTGTCGGACAGACTTTAGTAGCAGCCCTAGCGACTAAATGAGTGAGTCGGCCTTCCCCACAGTACACTTCTATGGTGACACCCATCTATTAGGCCGCGCACTGTTTCAATAAGATAAACGACACGTGCACAGTGTTGGCTACAGCTGAAAACTGTCACTGACTGAGGCCAATGCCGGCGACATTGACCAGCAGTGAAACAGAACTCGGCCAACATTCACTTACTTTTTTAAACAAATGAAACAGACTGTACCCAGTAAACACACATTGACCCAATGCTGGACTAATGTTGGCCCACCATCTACAATGCTGGGCCAACATTAGCCCAGCATCGGGTCAACAGGTGGTCTATAAATAGCTCAAGGCATCATGCACGAGGGGTAGGATAAAAGGCAGGGCTATCCATGAGTGAGGTACCTTTCGAACAACCTTTTTACAAGTTGATTTTTTTATTCTATCAGGTCTAATAAAGTAGTAAACTTGCATTGTATGTAATCCAATACTGAAAAAAAAATATATTTGATAAAAGAGCCTGAAATAGTTATTTCGCATATATATACATGTACATTACTACAGATAAGGGATTAACAATAAGGTTAAAAATGTGGTTTTAGGGTTAGGGTTAGGGTTAGGGTTTTGTCTGTTTCTTTTTTGGCTACTGTCCACTAAAGTTTTTCCATCTGGCTCAAAATTTGCCTACAGCTTTTTGAGACAGATTGGCCCCTGTGTTACCTACTCAGTCTAAGACTATGTCTATGATGACATATGTTAACGTTACTGTTACTGTTAGTCTTTCGATACTTCACCAATTATACTCAATAGACTAGACAATATTTTTTCAATAATGTTTCTTTCCCCAAGACCAACTCCACCAAGACCAAGTCCAATATGTAGGCTATATGAGGTACCGCCCTATATATTATTATATGATACACAAAAAAAGCCTGTTTCAAAATACATTTTTTGGCAAATTTCGCTGTAATCCTTTGATTGTATAACAACAAAGAGACACATAGAAATAAAATTGTGATTTCTTACTTGTTTTTTTCAATCATATCATCATGATCTCAATTCAGATTTGTGAATTCAATTCAAACAATTGTCACTGTGAGCATTTTTGACATTTTTTTGTAAAAATCAGCCGTACGATTACGAATCATCGAATGTACAGGGTCCCCCGAAACGGCGAATAGTAACAAATAGTAACACAAATATCAAATAGTAACGAAAAGGACCAGAAAACGGCAAGGTATCGATTTTTTTTTAATTTCATCATGTATAATATGCCCTACTGATGATATATCTGAATTTTTGAAACCAAATAAATATTTTAACAGTGTTTAAAAAGTGTTTTATTGTCGCTTAATGGGCACTATACAGTGTAATGTATTATCAATGGGGCTTTATGTAAACGGCGAATAGTAAAAAATAACACCAGAAAACGGCATAATATCACGTTTTTATTTATTGTCACACTCGTAGTATACCTTAATGCTTGTATAGATGGATTTTGAGAACGAAATAAAGATTTCAACAGTGCCCAAATCGTGTTTTATTGTCAGTCAATGGGCGCTATACAGTGCAATGTATTATCAGTAGGATTCCGTACAAACGTCGAATAGTAAAGAATAACACTGGAAAACGGAAAAAGAGCACGTTATTATTTTTTGTTAACTGTTCAGTATTCCTTGATCCTTGTATATGTGGAGTTTGAAAACTAAATAAATATATTAACACACCCTACATCGTGTTTTATTGTGTTTTATACACTTATGTTTGACCCGTGGCGCTTTACAAGGCAATGAGTAATCAATCAAGTCAGTTATCAATTTAACTACTTTATTTATTGTTTTATTTTTGGCAATTAGCGATATAGGGCCTACATTCGAATGTAGGCCTATTATCAATTTACATAGAAAATTTTCACGAACTGTAGAACAGTAGGGCTATAACAGGTCGAGTATCTATTTCAAAAGGAAAAACAACAAACAACACAAGCATGATAAAAAAAAAAAAAATATTATGCAATGGGCAAATGAAATATTATACCACATATATATGAAAAATACATCATCATGATGAAAGCCAAGATTTTATGATAGTGAAATATGTACAATGTCAATAACACCGAAGAATAAAGGGTGTGTGTTTGTGGACTGTCTGAGTAGAGCGATGTTCTTGAAAGTGGTGACTGTGACATGTAACTGTGATAAATTATATTTTGTCAACACCTAAAACTGTGGTTTCAGCAGTGTTATCAGATGCACAGAATCGTTTTACTTTAATTTGTTCGTCTGTATATAGAATAATTCTGGGGACATGATCGTTGGAGTAAATGACATCGCGTACTGAAGGGTGAGTGTGAACGATATCTATCTGGTAAATGCGCAGCACAAAAATTAAAAGAATTTTTTTCAGTTCTAGTCTTTGGACATGTTTACATGTTTACATTTAGGATATGTAACATATCTAACACATTTAACATATATTTAATGAACTCAGCGCTCAAAACGTATGATAGGTGTCACGAGACGAGACCCAAAGTTGTGTTGACGTTGGCCCAACGTATACGACGCTGGCCCAACATCAAATCAACATTGGGTGGGTGTTTAATTATAACAACTCGCAAGATGTTCCCGTGGCTGTTCACAACTCACCAAATGTCATCACTTGCCTACGCGGAGTTATTCACAGCAAACTGTCATCCTGCATCCAAGTTAACTTATATTTTTCTTTCAACTTTACAAGGGTACACTTCATTCGAGTATTAAAATCATTTTGTTTGTGTAATGACCACCATCAGTAAATATTCTATATAACAGAAATGAAAGGTTTAATCATCGACGACCGGCAATTATGTCGACGTAATCAGTCGATGCACTGAGAGATAAGATTACGTAATGCTTTATAGAGGGGAACCAGCAAACACGGCATATGCCCTGCAAAACATAACATTATAAAACATTTGAACAATTATTGTGTTTGTGTTTGCTGGGTGATTATGTAGAGAACGACATTGTTATTGCTATGGCAATTTTGCCGTACTAACTTCATTTTAAGTAGTTATATTATTTTAACAAATAAGGAAAGGCTTAAATCGGAAAAAATATGTTCAATACATTATTCCAATTATATTTGTTATCTTTTTGTTTAGTATACCCTGTATACGGTAATATTATTATCATGTAATATATATAATCTACTACAGAAAGATATAGTAACAGACATAACCCTCTAACCGCCAAATTATTCAATTTGAATATTCATCCACTCGAAGTTGTGTCTCGCTGACGCGATCCACAACTTCAAGTGAGTGAAAACTATTCAGTTTTGACAAAATTGAGGTCAACTCTTAATTTCAAATCTTGCTGGTTGATTTTATCTTTTAACATATTTATACATTTTATCTTTAACATATTTAAAATATGGTACTTGATGTGCTAATAAAAAATGAAAAACCGGATATATGCGGCACTGGCGATTAAAGGGTTAAAGAACGTCTTTGTACTAGTTATGTAAACTGCTCCAAGCGTGAGGTGTTAGTGTTGATTAGACAAGCTGTTGCAGGAATATCTGTGATTTATACTTCTTGACTTAAGCTCTGTGACACATCTGTATTAACACCTGGACATAGGTATGAAGTGAATCATTACTTTCTTAATGTTCAATAATTACTGATATAAATTTATGAAGTTTTATATTATATTATAACGCATATTACTATTGAATTAGTCTATTCTGCCTTAGTTTAAATGTCTTTTCACGGCTGCTCATTGTTAATACATTTTTAGGTACTAGTTAGGCATATATAGCTCTCATCATGTGACATTAACACCACTTCATTTCCAAATTCAACATATACTTTTAGCATTAAGGTATACTAGACATGTGACAATAAATAATAATGTGATAGTATACCGTTTGCTAGTGCTTTTCTTTACTATTCGCCGAATATATTGACTACAGTGTATAGCGCCCATTGACCAGCCATAAAACACGATTTAAGGGGTGATAACATGTTCATTTCTTTTTCATATTCAGCATATATCATCAGTTGGGTATATTATACATGTTACAATAAAGAAACATGTGGTTGTATTCCGTTCTCTATTATTTTTCTTTACTATTCGCCATTTGTATGAAAACCTGTTGGTTACATTAAGCCCCATTACCCGACAATTAAACACCTTTTAAGCACTGTCAAAACCGTTTTTTCCTTTTTAAATTCCACATATACAAGCATTAAGGTATACTAAACATGTGACAATAAATAATAACGTGCAATGATACCGTGTTTCTATTATCATTCTTTACTATTCGCCGTTTGTATGAAGTCCTATTCATAATACATTACAATGTATAGCGCCCATTGACCCATAATAACGGTCTTTATGAATACCGAAAACAACCGATAACAACAAAACTACAGAAAACAACCGAAAACAACCTGGAAATACCGAAAACAACTTCATTTTTTCATCTTAAGACTGTGCGTATAGTTCCCTAAGACATATGCCTAAATAAAAAATAATATTTTATACCTGTAGTAGGCTGTAGATAGCCTAAATATGTTGTTTTCGATGATTTTGCAGTTGTTTTCGGTATTCATAACCCGTAGGCATCATCGAGACTGCGGCTGTCACTGTTACGGTGCAAGGCCACTACGATGTACGGCAAGCGCCAGTTGAGTTGTTTTCGGTATAGCTCGTTGCCGTAGCTTCGATACTAGACTAGTATATATTAATTGTTATATCGATATTGTTGCAGTATTGTTTGTTAATCAATTTCTTATTACTGTATCATAATCAAAATATCTTGTTTTCGGTACCGTGAAAGCATATATAGGCTTATGTCTGTATTTGGCAATATGTTTTATGATGTCAGAGTGAATTGGACAGCCAGAGTGCGTAGAACGCTAAAAATAGCGAAAACAACCGGTAACACAGAAATCTATCATACAGTTTTAAAACTATAATAAGCTGATATTATGCCGTTTTCTGGTCCTTTTCGTTACTATTCAATATTTGTGTTACTATTTGTTACTAATACTATTCGCCGTTTCGGGGGACCGAATGTACAGTCATGTCAGTACGACTTGAGTATGCGCACTGCCACTGACTGAGTGTGACTGTATGCTAAGGCCTAGCCCTAGGCTAGCCTGGCTGGGGCCTAGCCCTAGGGCCCAGGGCTAGGTCCTAGCTAGCTAGGCTAAGGCCTAGACCCTAGACCAGTAAGGGCAGGCTAGGCCAGGCTAGGACCTATAGTTGCAGTCAACTTCCACCAGCGTTGGGTGTGTTTCGCTGATTTCTCAGTCAATTCTGAATCAATTTTCATGAAATTTTGCAAGCACTCTTTTAAACTATTCCGGCGCCTACTCTAAAAATTTCGTGAAATTTCAATGAGTATTTCAAAAGTTAGACCATTTGACAAGTAGTGGAATTTCGTGAGTGAAGCTGATAGCGTGCAATGGGTTTATAGAGGAGCGTCATAATTCGCAAAAACTACATGTCAAATGGTCTAACTTTTAAACTATATAATATTTTTCCCCAAAATTTTCAGGGCAGGTGCCGTAAGACTAGAAACTAAAGCTTGTCAAATTTCATGAAAATCGGATGAAAATTGCTTGAGCAATAAGCGAAAAACATGCAACGCGAAAGTGAGAGATTTAGAAATTAAGGTGACTTTTACTATAGTATAGGTCCAGGAGTAGGAGGCTAAGGCTAAGCCGTAAGAAGTTAAGGCTTAACTCGCTCAATCCTACATATCAAAATATACTATATAGCTACGTTGTATATTAAACATTTTAATTTAAATAACTTATTCAACCTTAAATACCGCAAAAAATTAGGTTAACATGCTGTTAGCGAATATAAAACTCCAATCAATTGAAATTGAATGTATGAATGAATCAGTCAGCTATACAGTTTGTTTGTTTGTTTGTTTAATTGTTTGTTTGGGATAGCTAGCCCTGAAGTAAGCAGCCCGGTACTTCCAAATTGCCGATTGCTCCTAATCTTTAAATGTATGACTTCGCAGTCCTCCTCAATGGAGTATCAGGCGAAAGGTTTGTGCTGAACGGCCGACCAGACTAATCGATCAGTTGGCTCTTGAAAGCTGCTATTGATCTGGATTCAATAGCAGCTGGTGGAAGATGATTCCAATCGGGTATGGTTTTGTACAAAAAAGAATTTTGTCCCAGCGTGGTGTTAGCTCTAATATGTTTGAATGATTTTTTATGTCCACCACGAGTTCTTTCATCTGCCGGGGTTAAGAGGTCACTGACAGGTACAGCAATTAATCCGTTTAAAATTTTGTACAGGCTTGTCAGCCTGAAGGGGTTTTTTTCTAGTTTGTAAGTCAGTCCAGCCTAGATCTTGGATAAGAGCTGTTACACTTGATTTACGCTGGTAGTTGTTAGTTACGAAACGTGCAGCAGCTCTTTGAATTTAGTTTAATTTATCGATGTCACCTTGCCTGTATGGATCCCATACAGGACAAGAGTATTCCAAAAGTGACCGAACCATTGAAAAATATGCAATCTCTTTTAATTTTGAGGGACATCCCTTTAAATTCCTCCTCAAGAAACCCAGTGTGGAATTAGCCTTACTCTCAATTTTGGAGATGTGATCCCCCTATTCCAGGTTCTCCCTGATGCTGACTCCCAAGTAAGGAGAATTTGTTACTTGTCCGAGTGTGACCCCTTTGAGCTGGTAGTCTGATGCTATCTCTTTAGCCCGGGGTCTCTTCACTCGAAGGACAGAACATTTGGATGGGTTGAATTTCATCCCCCCAAATGTCTGCCCAGCGCTCCAACTTTGTTAAGTCCTCCTGTAGCATTTTTTGATCGTCCTTAGTTTTTATGGGCCGATAATGGAGGCAGTCGTCAGCAAAGAGTCGAACATCAGATGAGACCGAGAATGGGAGGTCATTAATATAGCATAGAAATAACATCGGGCCAAGTACTGTACCCTGTGGTACACCAGAACCTACATGAGCAGTGTCCGAAAAGCTACCATCTACTACTACTTTTTGTGTCCGAGTGGTGAGAAAATTTTGAATCCAAAGTAGTGTAGGTCCCCTAATTCCGTAATGATCAAGTTTGTGTAGTAAACGTTGGTGGGGAACTACATCGAAAGCCTTACTAAAATCTAAAACAATTAAATCAGTTTAAATTTTGTCCTCGTAATTTTGAACCAGATCTTCAGTGGTCAGTAGTAAATGGCTTTCACAAGAGTGATCTGCACGGAAACCGTGTTGCAAAGAAGTTAAAATTTTGTTTTTGGTAAAGTGGGTCATGATGTTCTTGCAAATAATGTGCTCGAGCAATTTG
This sequence comes from Flabesymbios commensalis, assembly GCA_964017125.1. NCBI lineage: Eukaryota > Metazoa > Annelida > Polychaeta > Terebellida > Flabelligeridae > Flabesymbios > Flabesymbios commensalis. Next base: position 39,751,596 of record OZ024904.1, on the reverse strand, counting down.
GCACAAACACATGTCTCCCTTTTTTAAAACGAGGGCTACATTAGCCTCGACCCATTCATCGGGTAATTTCCCGGTCTGGATAGAGTGTTCGAAAATATCTGTCAAAAAAGGAGATATCTCCTAGCAGCATTTTTGAGGAGTAAATTTGGGAGCTCGTCAGGTCCGGGTGCTTTATCGACGTTCAGTTCACTCAATAATTTAGTTATACCAGATTGTGTAATTTCAATATTATTCATGGGAGTTGGTGGTCCTTCTAATTTAGGCATATTAGTGGTGTCCTCATCAGTGAATACTGATACTGATACGGGGGGTTGTCTCTCTTTGACTTTGACTTTGAATTTGCTACTTCAGCAGCACCTCCTATGTGGAGTATCAGGCTGGAGGGGGGAATAGGCTGGTGGACTTAGTCAACCAGCTGACTCTTGAACGCTGCCACAGTTTTTAATTCTATGGCAGCTGCCGGAAGAGAATTCCATTCAGGGATAGTTTGATGCCAAAAAGGATTTTGTCCCAGTGTGGTGTTAGCTCTAAGATGTTTATAGGCCTGATTGTGCCCACCACGTGTTTTTCTGTCTGCTAGGATTAAACAGTCATTGATAGGAATTTCGACTAGCTCATTTAAAATTTTGAACATGCTTACAAGTTTAGAATTTTTAAGTCTTGTTTTCAAAATAGTCCTGCCCAGGTTCTGAATCAGAGATGTCACACTGGCTGTTTGTCTATAATTTTGGGTGACAAATCTTGCCGCTGATGCAGTCTCCCTTAGTTTAGGGGGACATGCCTTCAGGTTCCTCCGAAGGAAGCCCAGAGTGGAATTTGCTTTACTTGTAATTGTGTTGATGTGGGCCTCCCATTCCAGGGTCTCGCTAAGGCAAACACCAAGATATGGTGTTGATGAGACGTTCGCTAGTGTTTTGCCTTTAAGGGTGTATTCAAATTCCAGGTTTTTTGTTTTCGGCCTGGACACCCTCGAGGCCGAGCATTTTGAGGGGTTGAAACACCCCCCCTCCCCATCGATCTGCCCAGTCCTGTAATGTAGATAGGTCTCTCTGCAGCTGCTCCTGATCTGCTCGACATTTTATCGGGCGATACAGGAGGCAGTCATCTGCGAACGAACCTCCGAAGAGACCGTGGAAGGGAGGTCATTAATATAGGTAAAAAAGAGTAGGGGTCCGAGAACAATACCCAGGGGCACACCAGACCTCACGTGAGCTGATTCTGAAGAGCTGCAATCGACGACTACTTTTTGGGTTCTATTGGTCAGAAAATTTTGAATCCAATTAAGAGTTGTTCCCCGAATTCCGTGGTCAAGTTTGTGCAAGAGGCGTTGATGGGGGACAACGTCAAAGGCCTTACTAAAATCCAAGACAACAACATCTGTTTGTGTCTTGCTTTCAAAATTTTGAATAAATTCATCAGTTGTAATCAAAAGCTGGCTTTCGCATGAGTGTTTTGATCGAAAGCCATGCTGTACAGGTGTCAAAATTTTGTTTTCCGAAAAATGGGACATAATTTGTTTACAAATGATGTGTTCGAGTAATTTGGCACAAACACATGTAAGGGATTTCGGCCTGTAGTTCGCCGGAGAGTGCCGATCCCCTTTTTTGAAGACTGGGGCAACATTAGCTTCTACCCAGTCATCTGGTAATTTGCCCGTCTGTAGAGATTGGTCGGAAATATTTTTTAAGAAAGGGAGATATTTCGTTGGCAGCATTCTTAAGAATCAAGTTCGGGAGCTCGTCCGGTCCGGATGCCTTTCCTCCGTTTAAACCCTCAAGTAATTTAGTTACTCGTTGAACAGTAATTTCGAATTTAGGCGTTTCAGTATTCGGAGGTCCTGATAATTTAGGTATATACGTGGTGTCTTCCGAGGTAAAAACTGAGCAAAATGCAGCTGGCCGTTTTCATCCAAGGGAGAGACACCATTTCCATCCTGACGTTTAGATTTAATATAACGCCAGAGTGGTTTTGAATCTTTTTGTTCTAAAGAGTTTGTTTTTCAAAAAAGACCACATGGCAGACCTGATGGCAGGCTGGGTCTGCCGTTTACACTCTCGGCAAGTTGGCACATCGTGGATGGATGTATTTGCTTTACCCGAAAATGCCAACATGGCGGTGACTGAGAGCGATCCCGACCCCAAGGTCCGAAAAATGTCCATAACATTGTAATGACTGTGCGACCTCTGAGCTGAGCATGCGGGCATGGAACTAAAATGTTACTGATTCTAAAAAAATAGTTTTCGACCTCATTACTCCCCGATATTTTCAAATATAGACAGTCCAAAGAAATGTCCCACGATTTTGTACGCTGTCAATCTGTGGCTGAAACCTGTTTCAGCCACTGGGGCTAGCAGTCCTCCGAGTATCAGGCGAAGGGACGGTGCTGAGTAGCCGACCAGATCTCGACTAATCACTCAGTTGGCTCTTGACAGCTGTTATTGATCTGTATGCAAAAAAAAACGTTCGAGTATCACGCTGTGGTAGAGAGATGTACAGGCTAGTAGCCTAGAGACATTTAGACCTGGGGCCTGGCTGATCCGATATAGAAATTAATTTTCTCTTGAACGAATCTAATTTAGTATGCCCCACTGAGATCCTTTGGGAGCGAATTCTAGTCTCTGATGGTTCTTGGAATAAAATTATTTTGTCTTTGTTCTAATTTGACCGAAATATGTTTAAAATTCAATTCGTCTCCCCGGGTTCTTGAGTCTGCAGGAATACCGTAAGGTATTGGTTGGCATCTATGACAACCAGATTACTTTTAATTTTGAAGAGTAGAATTAGTCTGGCTCTCCTTCTCCTCTCTTTATCTGGATTCAATAGCAGCTGGAAGATGATTCATCCGGATTCAATAGCAGCTGGAAGATCATTCCAATCGAGAATAGTTTTGTACAAAAAGGAATTTTGTCCCATCGTGATGTTAGCTCTAATGTGTTTGAATGCGTCCACCAGAAGTTCTTTCGTCTGCAGGGGTTAAAAAGCCACTGATAAGTACAGCGATAATTTCATTCAAAATTTTGTACAATTCTTTCTTCTAATATGTAAGTCAATCGAGCCTAGATCATGGATAAAAGCTGTTACACTTGATTTACGCTGGTAGTTGTTTGCTACGAAACATGCAGCAGTTTTTATGTTTTGAATCACCTTGCATGTATGGATCACATACAGGACAAGATTATTCCAAAAGTGACCGAACAATTAAACAATATGCAACCTCTTTTAATTTTGAGAGACATCCCTTTAAATTTCTCCTCAAGAACCCCAGTGTGGGATTAGTCTTACTCGCAATTTTCGAGATGTAATCCCTCTCCATTCCAGGTTCTCGAGATCACTGATGCTGACTCATAATTAAGTAAGTTGTATTCGATACTTTTTCGAGTGTGACCCCCTTGAGAAGAAGCTATCTCTTCAGCCCGGGGTCTCTTCACTCGGAGGACAGGACATGTGGATGCGTTGAATTTCACCCCCAAGTGTCTGTCCAGTGCTCCAACTTAGTGATTATGATGATGCTGGGAAGAGATAAAAATGCAGGCTGAGACGAGTGGCCGGACTTCCCGTACTCACAAGGCCTGCATTGATCCAGTTGCCAAGCGGAGGAGCCCGAATTTTATCACACAGTGGCGGCGGACAAGGCGGTAGCGGACAAGGTGGCGACGGAACCACCCCTTTGCTTGTTTGGTACCACAATCATATCAGAAAGGATGTGGATATCCGTGCCCGGGATTTGCGACTGCCTCAGACTCGCTATGGTAAGCTGCACATTATAGACACCCATACCCATCACCATGCATATCCACAGTAAGACAGTGTTTATTATTATGTTTGTCATGTAGTTTAAAAGACAGACCAATTGACATGCAGTTACTCACAAACTGCGGCGTTTCACAAATGTAAAAGTTCTTTTACCACATGTCAAATTGTGAAATAGGGCGACAGACACGGTGGCGGCGGACAAGGCGGCGGTAGAACTCTGTTGCTAGACTCGCTATGGTAAGCTACGTGTTATCCTCAGGACACGTTGATGATATTGAATTGTGTTTGTCCATCTTATCTGCAGTAAAACACCTCAACTGAAGAAAACAATGCATAGGTGATATCGGCATCAAATCATTTGTATTATTTAGCTAAGACATTGGAACGTCGCAGCATCCAGAAAAAAACAAACAAGAGAGGCCTCCCATATGGCATAGTGTTGAGTATTATCCATGCATGTCTAATCCAGATAACACGGACATTAACAGATGCGGTGAGAGGGGCAGTTTACGACAGAGCGCGTCTCCCAATGCCCTCCGTAGGCCTTTCATAACACATTTCACCTCTTAGGCGTGCGTACGTTTTGTTGAGTATTCTTCTTACACTCAGATGACTATTCACCATATATTTGATAACTTTTATTAATAAAATATCGTAAACAAAATAATTAGAAGTGTACATAGAGTGCAATTTTGAAGTAAAATTTTGTTTTGTTTTGAAGGATTTTTTCCTGGTTGTTGACTCAGTTTCATAGTCAAGATGTCTTTTAGTGACATAACACTTCTTAATATTGTTGGAATCATATAACGATTATTCAGTTATTGAGAAAACATTTTTTTCGAAGCGAAATACCGATGTATATCTTTCTGAGTGGTGTGGTAAAAAGAACAGCCTCAAATATTAAAAAAATAGATCATGGTGCTTCAGTTATAATTGTGTGCATTGAATATTATAAAGGCTATGAGGGTAGGACATTTTTAAGAATATGTGGAATCACTGCTATGCCTTATGTCCTGGTTCCCCCTTGATCGTGCGCCTTATGCAAATAAACGGTATTAAACGCAAGAAACATATGAAGTGAAGTGACATATAACTGAAGGATGACTGTAGGCCCGACCTTGATTTATTGCTTATATGTCATTGTGTCAGATGGAGCTGTTATAGTTCAGCTGTTCCCACTACTGTCATCAAAGACTTTTTAAGAGTAGATAACTAACTGTCATATTCTCAAAACTAGTATACTCTCATGAAATTCCCGTATTTCTGATTTTGGACATGCCTGTCCGAAATAAGAAATCGAGAATTTCGTCTCTTTTTATTTATTATTTTAAGTATAGAAGAGTCATCAACTTAAAAAAATGTACATTTTTACGTGGATGTTAAGAAATCTTCAACTTTTATATTTTTGGCATTTTAATATTTTTTGCGAGGCAGTGTTTGCTATGTTGTTAGCGTCTGTAATTTCTTCTCCGTTTATCAAGGAATTATTAGGAAAGTCTCTTTTAACTTTAGATTGCTGTAATAGATCTTTGATGTTAGTCCATGTACGTATTTTTAATATTATGTTTGTATATTTCGAATATAGAGTGGTAGTGTTTTTTGTTTTGCTAGCAGGATGTTCGATTTTAAGATTTTGTTTTACGTGTTTAAGTTAGTTTTATTTCCTTCGCGTCTAGCTGTATTCATGGGTGATTTTCTGTATTCCTTATATAGCTTGTCTCTCTAATAAATTGATTTTATGATACCATGTGTTATCCATTTCGTAAGAGAAACAGCTAGCAAATAAACAGATCATTATGAGAAACCATGTCATAGATTTGGTAATTCAGAAGGTCTGCTACGAAGATTCGATTGAATGCACAGGTGAGCACCGAACGGGAGCACTGGACGGTCATTATCAGAGGGGAGACCTGTTAACGGAGGGCAGGCGGGTTCGTTGTCCTGATCAGTCGACGGGCACGAGCGGCATTGATCGTCGGTTCGATCGGAGGCCCAGTGACCTCAAGTAGGCCTGTAATCTATATCTAGGGACGCCCAATTCCAACTGCTAATAGTATTTCCCTTGCAGGCCGCGACTGGTCTCCACCAAGTCCAACTGGTCAGAGGCTGGTGATCATGGTGATAAGAAGGCCGGGGCTAGTATCCACCAATTACAACTTGTGCATAAATTAGACTTGAAATCACCGTTATATAATAGGCTCAGGGAATGACGGCGCTACCAATAACATCGGGCCATGAATTATTCACTGACGTATCAAAAAATACGCAGACACATGCCATAGCACGTTTGTTAGTAAATAAATTATATGCACAATATGACAACACACAAATGACAATAATAACAAGTGCTGGCAACCAATCAGTAAAACATCTTTAGCGCCTATTTCCCCAGCAGCCGAGCTCAGAGGCGCACAAATCCTTAGCGTGGTCATGTCATAATCGAGGCCAAAGCAGGTTCGTCAACATGGAGCCGGGCTGTTGAGGAGCTAGGGTGGGAAAGTCAGATAAAATAGGTGAGATTTAGGTAATTTCTGGAATGGTAAAATTGTTTCGGCATTACGTATTGGCACAGGCAGGGCGTTCCACAAGGCTGGGCCAGATATAAAGAAAGCTCTTGGTCCAGTCTTATTTTTTACACGAGGAAAAACAAATCTATTTGAATTTGTGGAGCGTAGATATTTTGAGCATTTCGGACAAACAAGTAAGTCAGACAGATATGCATGTCTTTCAGGGTTCGGAAAGTTATTGTGCATATTTTAAAATGAATGCGAAACTAGTGAGTACTAGATATATGGATTTGCTGATGCTAAGGTATGTGAACATTATTCATAAAATATGCAACCCAGCCATCATCTGCACAAAATCAGTCGCATCACGATATTTTATGTATTTTATATTATATTATAATGAGATAACGTATATTATGGTTGAAGAAGCAAGTACAGAGAAGTCGGAATAACAACACAGAACATGGAATTTTCAAAGTTTAGCATTACCACATGTAATTGATATATTCGATAGAACAGTTAATGGTACTTCCTGTTATCGTGCATATCTGAACAATGCCCAATTAAGATACCAAAGTTTGTGCAGATAGGTGTTATATCATTATCATGAAAATAATTATTTTATCAGTTGCAGTCTTATAAATGATGTTAGATAGGACCTTAACTGCTAAAATGGTGCTATATGTGGAAAACGTTATATTTTAAAAGTATGCCCTTAAAGTGGGTAATGTAATGACTAAGTACGGTGCTAAGAACATGATAATATTTTTTAAACCAATCATCATGACGTAACGTGCTATGTACAGGTAACAACACTTATCACATTTTGACACTGTAAGCACCACGGCACACAGGAGTCAATTGTATTGTGCGTGAATACGGTTGCAATCACTGTTATTTGAGATAATTATCAATTTAATGATCATTACTTCAATTCTCCGTTTAACTCATAGCAGTCTGGCCGTTTTAAGATTGGACGTCTGTGTGGTTTGGCCATTTTTGTGATTTTGAAATATTTCCATACTCTTAATATAAATTTAGAATGATGGCATATGTATTTCCCATACACCACAGGAACACACATACAATATATAACCAGAATACATTTCATTTAATTAGCAAATGTGATGTTGCCATGGTAACCGACAGCTATTTTAAATATGCTTATTAGGGAGTCACGTTTTCGAAAATTTTGTTTAAAAACGGTTGAAACGGAGATTCAAGAGTACAACATTATATAGATTCACATAAAATATATTAAAATATAACACAGACTGTTCTAAGAAGCATTCAATAGATCCATACACACAAATTAATAGGGTTAATAAGTTATTACCATGGGATTTGGTAATTTTTATAAATTCCCTTAGGGCATACAATATTTCATATTTTGAGATGAACCAAGTTAGAAACGGTGTGAAATACCGAAAGCCTCGTATTCATCTGAGCCAGGAGTTCTAATTTTAAGTTCAGAAATCGTTGTGACGCAGATAAATCACCCTTGTATGTTCTATATGTTCCCCAAGCAGTGTTCATAGTTGCGCAAGTGATGTTATCTTTTGAATAGCTAAGCATTATTGCCTGGTCCGAGCTGGGCTCGGACCTAGACTGCAACGTCATAAATGCCAGGTCCGAGCTGCTATTATTTTTATTATTTAAAAGACAGTATTTAAGAGACAGTATACATACATATCAGATTAGGTTACACATTACAAACATACAAATTTAGTACAAAAATGTATTATCAGTTAAAACACGATACATTTAAAACACAGAATAGCCTATTCTTTAATACTGATTAATATCTGATTAATATATTAAGCAGACGTAAAAGTTTATGGGAAACAGATTCCCTAGATTGGATTGTCGGGTCGGTCAATATATTGGCAAGGGACTCTTCAATGCCATAAGTTAAAAATGCTTTTGACGATTAATATGCATTCGCATTAAGAGTGCACAGCAATGGGGAGACACCCATGTTTAAAATTCTGGAAAATAAGGTATTAGGACATATATTACCAGAGACAATTATATGGCTATGAAATGTGAACATAGATCTCTCATCGGAGAGTCAACCATAAAGATTCTATTCTACAAACCACATACTGCTTTTTCATAATTTATCCCAACTGGAGCTACATTCAAAGCACGAATTGATTTTGAATGGTGGCTGTGTACACTTAAGCCAAGTGAAGACTTCTAAAAAATGCCTTGCAGAGATTCTAACTTTTTAATTTGAGTATTTGAGAGGTACATAGTTTCCAGGCCATATTTCAATGTCGACACACACACGCTATCCCATATATATTTTCTAATATCCACATTGAATCCTGGAAAACACATACCACAGCCACTCAGACTATAAAATGATCTGCGGCATTTCATGATTCTATTGTTAAAGGGACTAGCCCACGCTAAAATCATCAAAAAATCGGTGATTTTATTTTGGCTTTTTAATATGACCATATGATGTGAACATGTCCATAGACTAGAACTGCAAAGTTTTTTAATTTTTCTGCTGCGCATTCAACAGTTAGACTAGTTATAGAGACGAAATTCCCGTATTTTCTATTTTTGACATGGTTGTCAATAATTACAAATCAGGAATTTCGTCTCTATATCTAGCCTAACTGGTGAATGCGCAGCAGAAAAATTAAAAAACTTTGCAGTTCTAGTCTATGGACATGTTTACATCATATTGTCATATTAAGAAGCCAAAATAAAATCACCGATTTTTTGATGATTTTAGCGTGGGCTAGTCCCTTTAACATGCGGATTAGAGTGGCCAGTAGTACACCCAACAGTTCTAGTGTAATTTTGTTTTCCATAGTTTGCAATCCCAGTCTCCAGCGGGCTCATTTTTAAATTTGTTTACACCAACTGTCATACACTTTGCTTTTTCAATACCAAAATTAAATCTCCACTTTTTGGAATAGTAATAACATGCATCAACTAAGTTTTGCAGACCTGTTACAGTTGAGCTAAACAAACTTACATTATCCGCATAAACGAATGATTTAAGTTTAACATCCCCAATGCAAAGACCACTATTTAGCTTTTTCAACTCTTCAAGAAGTTCGTTCATGAAAATAGGAAAAAGGTGGGGTGAAAGTATGGTCCACTTGTCGTGTCTTTTTTGTAACAACAAACGGGTCGCTGAACTGATCATTACATCGAACAACAGCTTTTAGAGCTTTATACCATCTATATAACAAGTGGTTTACTGGTAAGACAGATTGGTGTTTATACAGAAGCAACCCTTCATGCCACACACTATCGAAAACATTTTTCAGCATCTAGCGTACATATATAAACAGGAGAGCTTTGCTCTTGGAAATAAGCTCTTACATCATTTAATAATGCACACCCAAAATAAGTTCCCCGTGTTGTTCCAAATCCGAACTGGATATTACTTATAACACTGTCAGGGATAAGCAACATTTCAACCATCTCAGCGTGTGTTGGACTTAGAGTTATCGGTCTATAATTTTCGGGCATACTAGCATTTAAGGTAGGTTTTTTCAACCTATGAGTTAAGACATGAACAGTAGGCCTAATTGTTCGTCAGGTGCTAAATGGTAACATTATTGCTTCGCGACGTCCCAATAATTATTGTGTACTTAAACGTAACAACATCTTTCTATTGATGACCCTTGGACGTTCTAGGTACCACGGCATCCAGGATCGTAGCAGTTAACACATATTTCCAATTGATTTATAAATCTGTTTCCATACCACAAAAGAAAAGATTACTTTAAAACAAATGTGGCACACATTTTATGCGTAGTCATGTAATGTTGGAAATTTAACCTAATATAACACACAATTTTAGAAGGATATGCATAATTAGATAAAAACAACCTATTTTTAGACATGGTGACACTTTAGGCTCAATAGGTAAAAAAACATTCGATTATCCTTAGCAAACTGAATACTATATATTATGCAAGTGAAATATACTTACTACAAATACATTTTAAAAACATTTTTTTCTGATTATGCGTGCATGCTGTTATGAGATATATCCAGAAATAATATATTTTTCTGGTTATGCGTGCTCATGTGGAAATTTCTAAATTGTACCGATATTTTGGGGAACTCTGGCCACAACACCACACTGACAATTATTTATTTTTCTCTTTTCAGACTGTCATCTTGGATCTGGGGACAAACACATACATTGCATTTTTCAAATGATGCAAGTTGACGTGCCTTGCTCTACTACTAATTGCACACATGACAGAATATTGCACATATTTAAAGACGGTAATGGTCACTTTTGGACCATGCCATGTGCTTTTGATTACTGCGTGCACCCATAATTCAACATGATAAGGCTATAGGGATATGCGTAATGCTGTAATTAACCAACGTTTAGAGACCTCACTGTGTAATTTTCATGGCCTAGCAGCTTATAGATCTACCAGATCTACAGTATTAGACAATTGTAAACAGACAATAATATGTAGTGCGTGCATTGCAGAGGGGAATTAACACCATTCATGGTCAACAATCAGAAATATATAGACACCCACTTAAAAGCAGTACACGCGATAGTTTGCGCTTTATGCTTTCAAGAAAAAGTCCAATAAACAAATTTGTAACAGAAAACGATCTTAAACATCATCAATTGAATTATCACAAAAAATAACTGTTTTTTATAAGATTATCTTTCTCACAATACTTCGATACAAAGTTTTACATAAAGCTGTGTGTTACATAAAGCTAATTGTTATATACCTTGTATTTTTGTATGCTATATATTTGTTATTTTTGTTGTATGTATTCATCATTCATGTGTTTGTCAATGTAACTGATAATTATTGATGTAACCTAAACTCGTTGAATTGAATAACAAATTTCCTTTTATAACTCACATTATTGTTTGTTATCATTTTCATTGCTGTAATTAAACCACGCCTACACGACTCGACCCATCACCTCCTTCATCGCCTGGCAGGTGTGGTGTTGGAGTTGACTCGGGCGGGAGGAGGTAGTACCCTCGCCTGCCTGTGTGCCCTGCCAGGCGCACCCATACCCCACCCTATCACTATCAGTGCTGTAGTCCCCCCCCCCCCTCCCGCCCTAACACCTAACACCTAGGTCAGTTGACGTAACAGATGCCGCAACGCTGGGGCAAAGAATGACCACGAGCGTTCGCGAGCTTTCTGGGCAGAAACGCGCATAGCAGCGTAATTAGGCCTATTACATAAAATAAAGACGGCCAGGTTGAGATAGAAATCTCCCCAAAATCCGCTCGACCTTCCATCTGGTGGAATAAAAATTACTTGACCGTCATAATATCAAAGTCATCGTTTTATTGACGATGTAAGCCTACGTTTTCAAGTGCAGCGAGATTATATCAATTATCAGTTATATTAACTGCCTCCACTGACAGAGGCCGTTACAAACATTTTTTAAACTAAAACTAGTCTTAGATTGACATTCGTGCACAAAGATGCATAGTAACAGTAACAGTAACAATAACAGTAACAGTTTATTCGACAAAAGACATTACAAAGTGCCTATCAGGCCACAGAAAATATACCTATGGGCCTCCATGTGTATAACATGTATAATGCGGGATGTTATCGTATTATGGAGGCGACCTTAGTTCAATAATAAAGTTTTCCGTAACATGAAGGCATGGTGCAAATAAAGTGATAATTTCCTTAAAATACATATGCTATTAGTTGTAACTAGTTGCATAAATGTATCCATAAGTTATCAGGACGTACAAAATAATATTTTTTAATAAATTGTTTTCTCAATTCTATATAAACAGGGCAAATTAATACAAAATGATAATCATCTTCTAAATCACGTCTTTCACATAAATTAAACAATCGTTTGTTATATGGCAATGACCGGTGTTTGACCCAACTATCATAAGTTGGTGATTTCTTGTTCTAAAATATATTAACACTTGATATTTAACATTTCTAATGCATGTTAGATACAAACTTGGCTGCAGCTGGTTAAATAAATATCGATAAAACTACGCTTTATTATTGTTTGGTAAATTACTATGAAAATCTTGTATATATAGGGGAAGGGCGGGCAAAGGGAGCCACTTAACGCTTCTATGGTATTTAAGGAGAATATCCGAATTATTTTAAAACAAATGACTGTTCTATGTAGGCTACCTGCAATGTAGATACATATAGCAGACACACTTAGTGTTTCAGGGATACCTTATTTAAATTATAAGCTAAATAGATTTGCTCTCAAAGTGGCCCCCTTTGCGCAATAGCTTGGGCAAAGGGGGCCAGCGCATTGGGTAAAGGGGGCCACCCCCACTTTGGGTACTTTTTTATTTTGATACACAAGTGTGTACACCAAAGAGAGCCTAATAAAACAGATATGAAAAAAAACTTTCATTTGATGTAGGCCTAAATGGTGACATGCTTTGTTGGACATAATTCTCAGTAATATACTAAATACTTTCGTTCACTGGGACTAGTTTGTGAAACATGCACCCATTCAAAGTTAGCGGGCAAAGTGGGCCATGCCGTATGGTCTTTGTATTGAAATGGCCTGGCCCCTTTGCCCTGGCCCCCTTTGCCCAAGGGGTGGAGGTTGGAAACTAAATCTATTATCTCTCCCCAAAGTGATCTCCTGACTAAAGTAATGACTAGAAAACAAAGGCAATATAATGTACCACACAAAGAATTGATTTTCAGAATAAATCACAAAAAATAATCAAGAGATTCATACAGCTATATAAGGTTATATTCATAAGATTGTTGCCATAAACCCCTCGTCGTCTATTATTTTTTATCTACGATATGTAAGAAATGTCTAATTATGTTTTTTGTATACATATATTCACAATTCATAACTATGACATCATGATTATTTCAAACAACACGTCATAATTAAAATAGCGTTGATGGCCCCTTTGCCCACTGTTCCCCTTTGCCCGTCTCTCCCCTACATATCTGTGGCAGGTAACGAAACGATTTAAAAAAAACATTAACATCACCAACTCCTTGGTTAAACCATAATTCTCCAAATCCAGGTGTGGGCCTACAGAGTAAATCGCTAACTTTACTCACCCAGTTTACTTTAGTTCCATCAGTATGAATATCATTTAACTGTACGTTTGTTTTGCTCTAAAAAAATTACATCAATGCCTGATAATTCTACAATGTCTTAGAACAATGAGTGGAGCACGACACAGCTCTCCATAATATCATTTCATTGTTGTCCTCCTCAACTTTAAGCCAGGTGGCCTACTATATCCCTTAGTACGGTGAGTCGGTGACCACATGTCGGTATTTAATTATCATTTTACATTGAGATCCATTTGTTAGAAATTCATTCTGAGTTGTGGAAAAATATACATATACCTCCAGCTTACATGGGCATACTGTTTAAATGCACACAGTATACATTCTGGTCTCTTCTAGAGACATATAATAATTGTCGACTATGATGTCGTACCGTAGACCTAAATAGCTATCACCTTCAATCTACACATTAGCTCGTTCTCAAGCTGCCCAGCGCATCCCGACAAATCAAGATACATAGTAGCACGAATATGAGTAAGAATAATTTAGTTAAAATATAATATACCACAAAAGGTGAGTTACCGGCTGAACAGTGCCTTGGACTCCTACATAACTCTATGTAACTGTCTATAGTATGATGCAGGTCTTTTGATATCAACCAGAACCTTAATTTTATATATCTATTATCAACATGCGATTACTGGGTTGGTTCGCTGACTGCATGTCGGCGCGATGAATTGAGTACAGCTCTTTTTTATCGAGTTAGAACGGAGGTGTATACTGATAGTACATGTCTCTATGTAGCATATCAAAATTATGTGTCATGTTCATGTTGATTTTGACTGATGATGATTTTTCACATAGCTATATATCCCAAGAGAAAAAATAAAAACTGTTTCCATTTTTTCCCTATGCCCATTAATGAAAAATCCAAGATGGCCGCCACTGATAAGCAAAAATGAGGTATCCGCTATATTAAAAGGAATATAGATAATACTAAATTATGGAATAAATTTTATTAAAATACCTATTAACTCGTGCATACATTATAGAGATAAACATCCCATCAGGAATAATAATTCCTACAGGAGTGTCTCCCAGCAATGAAACGACATGTTAACAGTAAAATTTTGACAGCTTATATGGGGATACCCCCAAATCTCTCTAAAATGAGGGGGTAGGGTTACGCAAACATCTTTCTTTGCTCGGCATTTGAGTCTATATTTTTTCCCCGCTTGTTTTTACATACTTTGTGTGTGCTGAACGCGAATTTGTCGGATAACATTCTATATTTGTTGTCCTTCATCATTAAAAAAGCAAAGCAAAAAATGGCCGCCAAAACCCCATCTTTTTTATATTTTTCCTAAACATTATTGCTCACTTTCTGGTTTCTGCACGATTTGGTGTTGATAAAATTTATGTCTCATGTTTTTCGATCAAAATGACCTATATTTGACCTTCAAATTCAAAATGATTACCACGAACACCAAAATAAAAGCGATTTTTATGCATGTGAACTATTATATCATAAACAACATTTGTTTAATGGAAATCTAAAAAATAGACTACGTAATACGGCAGATTACGTTACAAATCCTTCGAAACTGTGTTTAAGCACAGTGTATGCTAATATGATTTGATGTGCTTAGTATTTAGAAAGACGTCATTATTTTATTAGTAAATATGTAAAATGACGTCCATCTTGGATTTTACTATAAAATATAGGTCAAACGATGAACAATAAACATCAGAAATGTTTGCTTCGGCCCCCAAGTCATACAAAATCAATAAATTGAGAAATTCCGAGCCACAAGTGAAAAAAAGAGGTTTAATTTTCATTTTGATAGCCATTTTGTTTCTTGTTCATATGGAGATGAATTTCGCGGCCATTTTGGATTTTTTCTTTTAAATTTACTCGTCAGTAATTTCTTTCCAAAGACATATGGAAAAAAATATTTATTAAAAATCTTGCAGAAACAATACATTGTGCTTTTATGTGCGACAAACTATAGAAAATATGGGTTTTCTTATCATTTTGGTGGCCATTTTGTGTTTTGCTAATTTGAAGGTGAAGGTCACCTAATATAGAATGTTATCCGACAGATTCGAATTCAGCACACATAAATTATGTAAAGGCAAATCGATAAAAAATAATTTACTAAAATCCCGAGAAAGGCTCCATTTTTCAGATTTCAGCCCAGACAAAATAGACATATTTTCAATAGAAAGGCTGCAATATTCTTTCATTAAAAAATATTTATTACATTAATAAATATAAATAACATTTATTTTTAAGGATATACATATCTGAGCTCAGAAAACATAGGCCAGATATTGATATGTCCAATAACTACGGTGTATTATGTCGTTTCATTTGACCATGTTGACTAGTTTGTTTTGTTCATTTTGATTATTTCATAATAATAAAAAAAAATTGAGCGTATGTGAAGAGACGACTATTTACTCTACTGCAATGCGTGATATATTATTAAAATGAGAATTTTATTATCTGCTATATGGTCTATCGTGTGTGCTGATTGGCTAGTCAGAAAATCAATGACAGACGCTTACGTAACCCCGCCCCCTAATTCTAGACATGTTTTGGGGTACCCCCACAAAAACGGTCAAAATATAAAGTTCGTCCTTATTTTTACTGGTAACATCTCATGGCATGTTTTGGATATATCAAAGCTTAACAAAAAGTTGGTTTGGGGTGATTAGTGGGAGGGGGGGGGGGGGCGGGAGTGCACGGTGATCAATTCGACATCCCTACATTGTATGGTGCCCGTTAAAATCACCCAGTAGCATGCAGATAAATCACAGTAGCCCTACATACAATAATAATGTATGTTGTCTAGTTACATATGTAGAACTTATCTATGGACTGTCTCTCACTTCAAATAGAACCATAGCGTGTGTCTGTGTTTCATTTTTGGCCAAATACATGCCGATTATTGACAATTTTGTCATCGGTGGCGGCCATTTTGAATTTTTATATAACCACTGGAGGGAAAAAATAGGAACATTTTTTTATAGATTTATGGGTTGTATATATTAGTGGAAAAAAAACAATAATTAAAAAACAACATGAACATGACACAGAATTACACACTGACATATACAATGTATACTATGACGTCAAAACTCTGGCTGCTATGTGTTAGTTGTGCTGCATCCTGTTTATGACAGGCGCTGATCTGAAAAATCTGCAAGAATCTGGACACCACTCACTATCAGCTGTGTTGACAGGCATGACAGAATACATGTTGACAGGCTATACCGCTATCGAATCGCGTAATATACGCTGAGATGTTGAATGTCTCCTAACTCTTGCTGAATAGTCTTCAGGTCGGTTCGGAGACGTATGGTCTCGCAAGCAGATAGGGAGTGATCTAGCTATCTTCTTCTTTCTCAGCTCCATCTATGACCGCACTGGTTGCTGCTGATCCCGGCTGCTGATGCAGTCATTTCCTCACTTCGTGGAACAGGTCGCCAGTCGTCAGACACCTATCTTATATCAACTACTCTACATAATCCAACTATATGATCAATTAAACCAAACCAAAAAACACTCATGATTATTACGTGTCATTAGCTTCAATGTCATTTGGCAATTCTGCCAAGTTGTTATTAAAATCAAATGTCATTTGGAAATTCTGCCAAGTTGTTATTAAATTCAAACCAAAATAACAAAACATGTATCTAACAGGTATCTCTACTCCGCATTAATGTATAATATCCCATCATCATTTAACATGTTTTAAATAAAATATAGACTGCATATATACATTATTTAAGACATACATATAATTTGGAGAGATATAGAGATTTAGAGAAGACCACTAAATTAGTATCATTTACTCAATTTAAATATCATGCCCCGACGTCACTACTTTAGAGATATTCGGTTCAACATACATCATTCACATATAACGACATATATACGGCACTATGATCATATGATCACAAAAAACATTTAATCTTGATATACATTTTAAATACATTTCCAAATATCGGTGACAGCACTAGAGTTCATTTCACGTGTATAATAAGGACACCCTGTAATAAGGACACTCTGTACATTCTGTTGCACCTTTTATTGCATACATTAGATCAGGCTCTTTATATTTTTTCCTGCTAGAATGTGTGCCCAGATATGGAAACCCAATGCAGGACCTATTATATAGGCCTACCAGTGATTGTCGGGCTAAAAGTTCTGGGTGTTGTTTCACACGTTGGTATGTTTAGCAATGTTTACCTCGCTAATCCATATATGGAGTCCACTGGCTTTCTAACAAGTCCTGGTGCAGCATTAAGAACGGCACCTGACAGTTTATAAAGTTCACAAAAGCTCTCCCATAATTATAATAGATAGCTGAACATGTGTCACATTGACATGACTTGAAGCGCTTATCTCGTATACTGTAAAGCAGCTTGGGTAACGTGTTAGTTATTAATATTGGATGCAAATATGTTGCTCCAATTGTCTGGTCAATATACTTTGAAAACAATAGCGGCAACCGTTTTATTTATTTAGGATGAGGCTTTGATATACCATTTCCATCACAAGCAGCACGGAAAATCGCTGACAAAGCGCATGTGATAATGCATTTTGACATATCCGATTGTTTATCATATACTTTGGAGCATATTCAGTAACAGTGTGAGAAGAGTGTTTTGGAGCAATTGAATGTATCCTGCCCAAAATAAGAAATCAAAATGTCCTTTGTTTTGTGTCCACATATATTAGTAAATGAAGCTTTCTGTGATAATATCCAGAGAGACGAACCCACATGCAAAAAAAAATATTCGAACTATTACAGTAAGTAGGCCTACATATTTAGCCCACACTCATCCATTATTAAAACAAAAATATCCTGATAATACAAGATATGTTTGAATTACAGCAGGTAAAATTGTATCACAACTATGTTAAAATAAACTGCCTCTTTTTTTTCTTATTTTATCGTTTAAGTCCAACAGCCACCTTTACAATACGGGAAGTCAAAATTTAAAATTATTTGTAATTAAGCATGACTTTGATAAGAGATGTCTTTCGTATGGTATTCCACATATGGTAAACTGCTGCCCAACCGAAAGAAAATAAAAAATAACTACACATTCGCTTGCAGGTGTAATTTTATATTGCAAAAAACATATTTTTAAATAGATATAATGAAGAGTGTAATTTACACAAATGTTTTTTCTTGTATTAACAATATTTCAATGTTTATGTATATTATAACGTTTTTTCAAATAACCACAATATTGCATCTTGCCTACAGCAGGGCTATGTTTTTCGAGATCACAGACTTGCGCACACACTTGCGATCTCGGGATGGCTGGCCTTGCTGTGGGGATGATGTAATTTCAGTTTTGTTATCATGTTTATAATGGAATCATCAAGAAATGATATATCATATATATTTATTTCTGTATTTTGATTACGATGCTGCCTTCATTATATATTCACTTGATAATATAAAATGTTATCTTCGCTTTAATTTGATTTATGAATTTTCTTATTTTGTGTGTGTACATAATATTTATATATATATAATGATATAGTCATTATATAACTCATAGACCCTATTTTACTTATCTATCTATGCTTTATTTGATTGTTGTTTATATATTTTGGGTGGCTTCCACACCAGCGACAATTAAGTCTTATTGGAAGTCTGCTGTTTTCTACTTTATACAAAATGTTTTTGCTTTGTTAACAATATTACAATTTAGAAACAAATAAATGAGTCTGAATCTGAGTCCACATGTATATTAGCCTACCATTTCTGATATTGAACTAGAGCGATAATTCTGCAATACGTGTATTTTTTTAGAACTATAACATTCGTTGTTATTGCTGATGGTTTTGTGATGTGCAGTCCTACCGTAAATATTTACCAGAGGTTCAACTTCATTTAATATAATAATATTGACGTCTGACGCACGAGGCATTTGGGAGATTATCTGATGTGTGCTCTTGAAGCAATTCATGTACTAATACATGTATTATCAACTATTTGATAGATTATCCCAACATTTTCTTTTTCCTTTTGCATAATGCTGCATACCATAGTAGCTGTATCCACTGAAATCAATGCAATGGCTTACAGTGCTAAACTTTCAATATGTTGTAGTAAGAATTTCCATCCCATTCTGCACACGGTGTAGCTCATTCTAAAGCCCAGGGGGGCTTTTTTGGTACGTTATTTTCCAGATTTCTCGTGACCTAATTCCTGCCGCGTTCGAACACGTGCGAACTTATATTTAGCCTTACACGTAGCTGGACGTGGTTACCCGTGCTTAGACAGTGCTTCAGCAGTGGAGCAGCCGCCGACGGCCATACCACGTACAACGACGTACAAAGCACGACCAATCACAAAATTAACCAGTACCACGTACGACCACGTCCATCAGATTTTATAACTTTTTGGCCGTGATTAAGCCGTCAAGTGCTGTCTGACCAGGTCTTAGTGATAAAAAACGCTATAAATCTCCATTGCTTAATATACAAATTCAATTTTATATAACGATGAAGAACCATAATGAGCAACCTAAAACCATGGTTATCATTTAGGTCACAAGGCTGGCGAACAAACTTACTTATCTGCCAATGAATAGGCGTGGCTCTTAAGGGAACAAGAAGGTGATGTGTGGACTTCATTTTTGACTGAAGTCAACTAGCCAATTTAGTGCGAACTTCAAGAACAGTTGAGGTATACACTAATTGTCAGAGTTTTTCCTTTATAAATCATCTGCGGATGGATACACTAGAGTTTCTATACTCACAGTTTCAATATCAAGTCACGCCATTTAAATAGATATGTGGATCGAGTGTCATCTCATAAGATCATAGTCTTGTAGAAGAAGATGTAAATATGGTTCTTCTTCACTTTGCTTAAAATGGTTTTTTTCAAAACTTATTGAGCTGCTGAACATGACATTTGATTTTCCTTGTTTTTTGTTTACAAAGTATCTTCTGTAGATTGAAAATTTGTTAACAATTTTCGGATCAAATGATTAAGCGTGCAAAGTAGTTTAGTCACATGTCTAATTCTGATGTAACTTAGCTATATATGGACCGATTTAGCTGTTATGATACGACATATCTTTGGCTACACTATGCTAACACGTTTGCTCAGAAAAGCAAATAATGAAGTATGTGTGCCTCAATTAAAATATTAGATCTTTCATTCGCTTCTAGTCATTCTTGTGATATTTCCTACAAAATACGACACACATGTGGCTCGCTGCGCTCGCCCAGAGACGTAGTTTACTCGGCTAAGCTTACTTCTTCTAAAATTTGTTGATAAGTTCCATCAGATATGTTATTCACATTGCAAATGAGGAAGAGTCTTTTGCTCGTGTATGATGAGAAACATTTTCTGTTGAAAGTAAATCACTTGATTATTGTCTTCTCATTTTGGTTATTTAGGTGAATATATAACGTTACACTTGATACTTACGCATATTTGCACCACTAACAATAATTGCACCGCCAATGACTGAAGCCTTGTCAGTGATCTACATTGGATATACTTTGATTAGTATGTTCATAACTTTGCTTAATCCTGAATTTACTATATGAAGTACCTCACTATATAATACAATACTTACACACAATATCTGAAACTATAAAGTAACAATAATTATGTGCAATAAGAGACCATAACACGCGATCAATAATTCTGTGCAATATTAATGGGCGGTCAATTTCTAAAACTGTGAGCGCTATCTTAATGTTAAATATTGTAAATATCTATAATAAATATATAAAAGCTTTAATAGTTACATTTTCAGCATCAAATTTAATTGATGGAACATTATGATATATTGCTATTTACAAGCAGGAGATTGAAAAGCATCAAAGTAAGGCTTTCAGTTAAGTGTGTACCAATTTCTTCCCAGAATAGAGCTTCCAACAGCTAGCCTACCATTGGAACGATGAGACAAATAATCTGTGTATGTAATTAATAATTATACTCTGAACCAATACATTTGATGCAGGTTATTTGAAAATTAATATAGGAACGCCTACGTAATTTGACGGTAGCCTACATATATTAAAGTTCAATTTTTAAAACAATCTGCTCAGCGAAGAGCACCACGTGAGACACTAATGGAAAGAAAAAGACATTTAGGACAGATATGCTATGATATGTAAGAATTTTATTCAGAACATTTGCATTATAGCCAGTACAGAAACTAGATACTAGGTTTGAGGGTAGGCCCTACATGTCGCAATTTTTCATAATTTCCTCACCATAATACAGCTCTACATCAGGCACTATTAAAAAGAGGGGGACATTTTCAGTAAGATAAACCAAAATTTGCCCATATTACATTCTAAACCTTAATTTATGGTCTTAAATATGCGTCCAAATTGGAACCAGCTGCACGTCTATCAACCACTTGGGAATCATCCTCCGCTGGTCATCCACCCATGCCGGGAATCTATGGAACGCCAAAGTGGATATTTCTTGTTATATTTTCATTTGTTGATGCATACTTTTTCCTGGTTGCGTAATATTTTATTTGTTGGAGCTTATATTTATTTGTTCCTGACTAAGTTACGTTTCTTCATGCAGTTTTTAATTTTTGGTGCAATCTTTTTGTGGTCTCTGCTAGTTATTCTCCCCTCTATAGAGGTGGAGACATATTGCTTCACCTCTCACCGCTCATATTATCAGTTGTTCGTCCGATCAGTTTTGTGTCTGTGCGTTCTCTCCGTCTATCGAGCAGGCGGTCAAACACGCGACGTTGACCGAATGCCGGTCTATTGTTGGCTCACCGTCTATGACGCTGAGCCAACATTAGCCCAGTATTGGGTTACATTGTCGTGTTTGACGCCACGCTGAATGTGGGCCAGCGTCACAGACCGCTGGCCAACATTAACCCAGCCTTTGTTTTTTATTTGAATAGGCCTAAAAGTCTGAAGAACAAACAAAAGACGGCAACCATACATACTGGCATCTTTGTGTGCGGGTTCCCAACAAGCTTTAGTGCTGACTAACGTTGGTCCATTGTCAACCACGTTGGCTCAGAATTAGCCCAATATTGTTTCGCAATAAGTCACGTAGTTTCGCAATTGGGGATGATTAGCCAGGCCTACAACCGAAGATCTAACTCATTTTATGCAGAAGAATTCTGTTCATTTGAACAGATAGTCTCTTAGATAGTTTGAGATATGAGATAGTTTCTTAGATTTTCAAAACATTCCAAAACACTCCACAAAGTACACAGAACAATTTTCTGTTCGTCGTGTCGATATTATAAGTTGATTTGTGTGCTTGTTTAGAGCTTTCACCCCACTTAGTGATTATAATAATAGAAAAACTTGTCTCAGGAAGAAATAGTGATGTATCGTGTGTGTTTTATATAATAGTAACATTTTTGTGAAGTCCGACTGGACAATAGATAATAGGCCAACCTCTATGCAAGGCCAGACCAGTGTATACTGTGTGTACGCACTGGTGCAGAAGCCTGTTCCCATGACTCTGGCATGCATATCACATGATTTATATGGATGAATACTGAGACACAAATATAGGCTATATAACGATCTATTCATCGAATTTTAAATATGACCTATAGATAATTAAAAATATATGCAGAGCTCGGACTATGCATGTTATAATTTGAGTTGTGGCTCTAAAGCAACATCTAGCCAACACCGGGTGAAGACATTGATAAAATAGATAACCCTCTTATTTCCACAGTACAATTTGTATCAACAGATACTAGTAACAAAAATATTATTAAATGTGAAATGAAACCTCAGACTCGTACATCGCTCCATATTTCAAATCAAATATCTACTTTATTATTTTTACCGGCGAACAAGAATTCCATGTGTTTAACTGTTTTAATATGACTCCGTAAGATGACACCAATTTGTTTTGTTTTTGTTTTGTATGAAGCAGTGTATCCCGCACATTATGATTTCATTTTTTTTTTTACTTTTCAGTTTTTTAAAAACATTTCTTTACAATATTTATAAGAAATTAGGGAAAACCTAAACATATGTGAAGGCCACACCTGCTAAAGGATAGTTGAATGTAAACACAGCATTGGGCCATAATTACGTTGATGTCGTCAGCCTGGCGTCGGGCAGACAGGCAGTGCTACAGGTTGTCCCGACCCCCTCCATGTCCTCACTTTAAGACACAAATTAGGGCGACGTCTTTCTTGTGGTTAGTCTTAGACGGTGGGTATTTGTGGTAAAAAAATGTTGTATACTGCATTCACTCTTGTTTACATGGCAGCATACAGCTTGGTAACAAAACTAGTTTAGTCTTTTTCAGTGCTTTAAAATTTGTATTCGACTTGTATATATGTAAGAAAAATCTATCGTAGGTGGGCATTGTACAAATGATGCCAGTGAAATGATTGTAACAGCACAATGCAATAATTTGACCCTTTAAGCCCTCACGATGCATTAAAGCATAATTTTACATCCCTGAAAACAGACTAAATTTTCCTACAACCAAGGGTTTTAGCACGAAAATTTCCATGAAACTGGTTTACCAATTTTCTTTAATGTTTAAACCACATCAAATCATCTTCATCCACTACAAGTCGAGAATTGCGACAGCAATTTGCGGCTTGTAGTGGATGAAGATCACAATGGTAAATTCAGGCTTAAAAGGGTTAAACTGTTTAAAGGGACTGGCGCAGGCTAAAAGCATAAAAAAATCGGTGATTTTATTTTGGCTTATTAATATGACTATAAGATAAGTTTTTAATTTTTGTGCTGCGCATTTTACTGATTTTTTATTTTGGACAACCATAATAAGAAATACGGAATTTCGTCTCTATATCTAGCCTAACTGGTAAATGCGCAGCACAAAAATTGAAAATCTTTTTTGATGATTTTAGCCTGAGCCAGTGCCTTTAATGTCGCGGGAAATAAGTCAAACAAAATATTTCTTTTAATTTTAAGTTATAATTGATCCAATTCAATTTATTTTACCGTGAATTATGTGAAATACTTGTTTCAAATCCTATAGGAGGCCGTTTCAAATTATCGAGCAAAGATGTTGTGATATAAGGGGGCCACCATTCCATCTCAAGGGGGGGGGGTTCTAGTTTTTTTTAAATACATATTTTGAGACTGAATTTTCATGAAAATAATTGTCTGAAGGACATGTTGGTAATGTTTTAAATGGCCCTTCAAAAATGTTTTTGCTTAAATGACGCTTAAATTTTTGAAGACTCGCTCGTCCCCTTAGCCCCCACATCAATACTAAGCCTAGTTTGGGATCAAGTTTGTAGACAGAATTTCTAAGAAAATGGAATAAATATTTCGCTTGAGGCAGAGTGTAAAATAAATAAAGTATTGCAGACAGGAAGTGAAAGAAATAATTTGTCCATTTTAAAAACTTTAGCCCCCCCCCCCCCCGTAATGGTGGCCCCCTAAGCTAATAAAAGTACAAGTCATATTGACAGATCACGATAATATCCAGCGGCCTCTTAGCATCAAAATATTACCATCCTGTCTTTTGAAGGTGTAGTTCCCACTGAACTACACCTTCACCTTGATTGTTTGACATGAGGTTTTAGCTTTACTCATTTAGAAATTTAAATTGTGATACAGATAAGCATCACAAGCCGTTTAAAACCACTTTTTGAACAGCTGTAACATCATCAGGCCCGTAGCCAGGGTTTCAGAAGGGGTGGGTCTTTTTGTTAACATGTGGTCCTTTTTTAACGATAGGGCTATATTACCATGGTTACCAACTGGTTATAAAAGGTGTGTGGGAATGCAGAAGACATTACTCAGATCGAGAAACACTTTAACCAAATAGGTTTGCCTTTAATCTGTACCAATCTGTTCTCATGCCTCCAAGAGTGTCAGCTGAATACAAGTAGTTTAACACTTATAGTCTGTCCGACGATGGAGGATGGACCAAAATCAAAGTTAGCTTTTCGGTATCCATCAGTCAATTCTCAAGGGATTGTCACGAAATCTTGTAACCACTATTATCTAGTCATTTGGCAACAACCCTGAAAATTTCGCGAAATCGGATCCGTTCAGTATTTCAAAAGTTAGACCATTATTTGACATGAAACGCAATTCTGAGAATAAACTGGAATGGAAGTTAATGGGTTTATACATGTTATAGAGGAGCGTCATAAATAGACATTTACTTCATGTCAAATGGTCTAACTTTTGAACTATACGATATTTTTTTACAAAATTTTCAGGACCGATGCCAAATGACTAGAAAATATGGTTTTCAAAATTTCATGAGAATTGACTGACAGGCTACCGAAAAGCTAACTTTCATTTTGGACCATCCTCCACCGTCGGACAGACTATAGGCTACACCATATCATGGCTTTACATCTATTTTATTAGCTGATTAACATTATTAAATTTTAATTATTGGCAATAAAAATTGTGTTTAAAAATCAATATTTCTAAATATTTGGTCTCAAATCAAACAAATATTTGAAGTTGTGGGTCGCAGTAGCGAGACACTACTTCGAATGGGTGAATTTGTTTATGATTTAATTTAGCGCTTTAAGGGTTAATTTATCGCACTACATATGAGGGATTCTATAATTTCAGGCACCAGACAGACAGATATTTTATTAACAGAAAGAAAGTCAATCCAGACTTATTTGTCATAGAAATAGAGATATGTACATGTATATACAACATTGTTAATTTGTTAAAATCATATGACAATATACATAGTATGACATACATAACTAAAATCATGTTAACTGGCATTGCCATAAGAAACACTTGAAATAAGATTGAAAGGCATTGCCAGGGTAACATAAGGTCTATCATTTTGTTTCCCGCACCAAAACCAGAGATAAAATAGCTACTATGTGGGCAATTTCACATAAAGGGTGCATTTAGGAAAAATTGAAACTTTACACAATTTCCTAGCAAATACTGCTAGATAGTTAAATGAAACATTTTTTATTTTAGCAAGGGTTGTATGGAGAAGCTACAGACCAAATTTCAGAAAGTTTTGTCAATTATTTCTTCATCAATCAGTGGTATTTATGTTCTTTTTAACACATTTTGCAGTCTCATCCCCAAATTGTCTTGATAGAAGCGTTTTTCTATTCCAGATATGCATCTAACACACAAATAAAGTTTTATTTGTGGTATGGTTATTGGTCTTACGATTCAAACGACACATGTTTGACAAAAATCGAGTCACAAAATCGGATTTTATTTGTATTTATTGAGTTCAAAGTATTTTCCGTTAAAAGTTTTTTCATTTTTTCCCACCAGTTCATCCCTGCCCACCTTGAACTATCTACATATATATAAACATTCAATTACTATTTTTAATAGTTATGGTGGTTATATATGGTATAAAAATACTTCAAACTGATTGCTGATTCACATTAGCAAATTAATTAGAATTGCCTCTACGTATGTTAAAATTCCGTTAAAATAATGTCCCCTCCAGTACATCACTTTTCAAGACCCACGCAGGGTATTTTTCTAAGATATGTCATTATTCAAATATATCCCGCCTCTTTGGGCCTCCACGGGGATATTAATTGGAAATTCATGTTAAAAGAACAACATATTTATACATTTTTAGATGAAAATAGTGTTAAATTAGAATTGTCCCCTCCAGTACATAATATCAATATTCAGTATTCTTCATGTGATAAGACCTAATTTTGTTAAAGGGACTGGCCCACGCTAAAATCATCAAAAAATCGGTGATTTTATTTCGGGTTTTTAATATGACCATATGATGTAAACATGTACATAGACTAGAACTGCAATTTTTTATAATTTTTGTGCTGCGCATTTACCAGTTAGGCTAGATATAGAGACGAAATTCCTGATTTCTAATTATTGACAACCATGTCAAAAATAGGAAATGCGGGAATTTCGTCTCTATATCTAGTCTAACTGATGAATGCGCAGCACAAAAATTGTAAAAATTTGCAGTTCTAGTCTATGTACATGTTTACATCATATGGTCATATTAAGAACCCGAAATAAAATCACCGATTTTTTGATGATTCTAGCCTGGGCCAGTCCCTTTAATTTACTGATCTATTTTTGGTAATTATGTATTATTATATTAAGACTTGGTTGATGGCAGACACTGGACACCAACAAATTGATATTTATTAAAAATACATATGTATTTCATTTATGGATAAGTTGTAACCAAAACATATTTTGTGGGTGTTTCCTTTCGTCTTTTTTAGATCAATATTAACCTGTAAATGTAATTTCTCCACTGTTCTGACTCACAAGACCTACTAGTACAATATACATTGGTGTACTGTATATCAAACAAATGTGATATATATTGTCTATAGGCTACCAGTACACTGCGTATTGGAGGGGACAGTTGTAATTAACACTAAAACTGTAATTACTCATGGATAGAACTTGTGGGGTTTTTCATGCTTGTCAAGCGGTTTAAGCTATATATTCCTGTACACGATCTACTAGACTACTTGAATTTTAAAATAAATGTGTTTGTAGCAGCTGGGTCATTTTGCTTCACCAAACCATAATATTTTCGCTTCGGCGGCCCCACTGCTGTGGACCTTGACGATGCTGCACATGCGGGTGGGTGGATAATGTTAGCTCAGTGAACCACGATGACCCGCCTACTTTAAAATGGATTTCATAGTTTTATGTATGATTGTCATAATTATGATATATACATATTTTCTGTTGCAAAAAATTGGGTTTTTATCCCCCGGGAAGGGGAATTTTAGTCGCGCCAGGATTCTGTCCGGCGTCACGTTTTCTTGTGGGCTCTACTGGTCAATTGTTTTTTTAAATTTTAACATCACATTCCTAGCAACATGGGGATGTGCAAGTGATTTTTCAGAGATGCTACCAAAATTCAAAATGGCCGACAGAGGTCAACTCTAAAAAATTATAAAAAATTATTCAAATTTTACTATCACATTCCCCATGATATGTAGATGTGCAGGTGACTTTTTCATCGTTTTACTGAAATTCAAAATGGCCGCCACAGATCAACTTTAATTTTTTGGGGGGGCGTGAAAACCCAAAAACAAATTTTGGTGATTTTTTTCAAATTTTTACATCACATTCCTAGCAACATGGGGATGTGCAAGTGATTTTTTTGCTACCAAATTTCAAAATGGCAACCAGAGGTCAAATCCAACATGTTTTGTGGGCGCAGAAACTCTAAAACTTGAAGTCGGGAATTATTCAAATTTTACTATCACATTCCCCACGATATGGAGATGTGCAGGTGACTTTTTCAAGGTTTTACTGTTTTTCAAAATGGCCGCCACAGATCAACCTAAAATTTTTGGGGGGCGCAAAAACTCAAAAAATTGTCTGGTCAATTTTTTTTCATAATTTAACATCACATTCATAGCAACATGGGGATGTGCAAGTGATTTTTTAAAGATGCTATGAAAATTCAAAATGGCCGCTAGATGTCAACTCCAATTTTTTGGTGGGCTTAAAAACTTGAAGTCGGAAATTATTCAAATTTTACTATCACATTCCCCACGTTATGGAGAAGTGCAAGTGATTTTTTTAGGCTTTTAATAGTAATAATTCACATTGTACAATCACACTACCCACCATTTGGAAATGTGTATGTGATTTTACTGAAATTTAAAATGGCCACCACAAATCGACTTTTAAAATATTTGTGACCGCAAAAAGTCTAACCTAATTTATGGCGGGGGATGATATAAGACTTCAGTCCTCTTGTTTTAAAATGTCTTGTTGACTTTCAAAATATGACCAGAAAAGAGAACTACAGACTATTAAATGCCCCTGTTCATGATCCACGTACCAGGAGGTGGTTTCACAGCAGGTTATATGCTAGGATATAACTTTTGAATACGTCATATGCCTTATAACATGGCCCCAGGCCCAGCCCCCAGATATATAATTAGTTGGTAGCGCATAGGTTACTGGTGTACGTCCACATGAGGTAGGATGTTACAATGGTCAAGTTGGCGCAGCATTGTATGGCCTTAATTTACTATGCCTGATAGTGATCTGGCAAGCCATGCCAAATAGCCAGACAATTAATTGATATAATATAAAATGTGAGGTTTTAAGGAGGGCATCTTCTCCACAACAAGGCTAGGCAAATCGTTTGATATAGCTAGACTATAACTATAACAAATGTGATGTTTAGGAAAGTGATACCAGCATACCAGTTACATAAAATATATATGTATGCCTCAAAAAACTTCCAAATCTATCAAGTTCAAAATGGCCAACTGGTGTTCATTATTTAATTTAACATGCTTTATATCCAGTGCCAGATAACTAGACAATTAATATAAAAGAAAATGTGAGGTTTCCGGGAGGGATAGGACTTTAAAACTTTCAACTCGAATTACATTCAAAATTGCTGACTATCTGCCATTTATTATCTACTTTAAACAATATTATGTCTGATATATCTAGCAAATATTGCCAGACAGCTAGACTATTGAATAAGAAAAAAAATGTGAGGTTTAAAGGATCATGGGAAATGCCCGGAAAAATTTCAGCTCCCATCAATTTCAAAATTACCCTGATAACATCACAGTATTGGCCAATACAAATAGTTTAATTGGACCTGATTATCATTATGTCTTGCACATTGGTGCTGTTTTCAGCCAATACAGTAGCTATATTCTAAATTTGACCAGTAATGGGCCAATAAAGACAGAAAATGTAGTCGCATATTAACAACGGCTGAATACCGGATTGTAACCGCTGTTATTGCCGGTAGCATCCGGTATAAAATCTGAATTGGCCCAATGACGTCATGTTTACTTTAATATATTATGTGGTATCTGATAAACCAGGCCAGGTAGCTAGGTCATTATCCTAAAACAAAAAATTGAGGTTTCAGGGAGATTATGCTTTGGCAAATTGTAACTCATCAAATTAAAACTGGCCGATTATTGCGATATATGAAAAAAATCAACTATAATATGTCCTGTTATGAATACAAATATATCCCAGATTTGTGGATATAGGCCTAGGCTGGAGTAAGAGGGTGGCATTGTTATAATATAAACATGATAAATTTGTATTTGTACCATATTAAAATAGCTCACCGGTAATTTCATTACCCTAGTAAAAACGTAGCCTGGCGTAAAATAATGATAGGCTATAGCTGCATGCATATAAATTTTTATTCAGTTTGAGTTATTTGTTATTTTTTAATTCATTTGTACCGTTACATGAACATACAAAATTTTGTATCCAATGATTAAAGCTCAAGAACGGCTGGAGTTAATATTATTTTTTAACCACTGTACATACATGTGTACGGTACATCAGTATAATAAAACAGTTACACTACAACTAAGTAACTACTATAAAAAAGAAAATGTAAGATTTCAGGGGATGACAGCTGGGACCTGACAAATTTAAACTTAATCACATTCAGAATAGCAGCCTTGCGCAATTATTTAATTATTAAATATACATGATATCGGGCGAACTACGGTATGTTAGCTAGCTAGACCCTACAACAAGCGTATGCTCCTACTAGCCTTGATGAAGTGAAGATAAGGGAAGAATATGCCCTGAAAATGGTTGTTTTCATTTTTATGCCTTGACAAATTTCAACTCTATCAAATGCAAGATGACTGACTATTGCCCATTATTTAATATGCTTGATATCAGGCAAAGTGTCCCAGATACCCAGCCCAGTACTATAATGTATCCAGCTCCCCTCATAAAAGTCCGAAAAGTATTTTGTTGGCATTTTATCCCTCCCTCAAACCTCACATATTGTTTTATACAATAAACCTCACAATTTGTTTTATAGTATAAAACAAAAGTCAGGTTTGAGGGAAGGATGTGCCAACAAAATGCTTTCTAGATTTTCGTGAGGGGGTTGGAATGGAATTGTCTCTGCGGTTATAATGGAATAATAGGCATGTATATATGTATGTAAACTATGACTGATGATACTATTTTATCCTTCATTCATGCTTACAGGTTTTTTATTGTTGTTAAAAAAATAAGTCCTCTCCAGTACATTCAATGACATAAGCTTGAACACAGTGATATTGTCCAAGTTATGTCACAAAAATCATAATTATTTTCCATTGATTTTCTCTTTCATGGTGCACACAAATAGCTGCGGCCTGTAACCGTGATAATCCACTTGAACATGATTTTATTATAGCAAAGTTTATACAATCATGGTACTTCTCTTCGATTAGACAACAAAATGTTGCGCAATAAGAATATATATTGGAGCCAAATTAGAATATGAAATGTTAAGCAACATATCATGTTTTACTGATCTAAAGTATGCATTTATAGCACTTGTGATGTTGTTATTTCGACCGTTAAAAAAAAATGTCCCCTCCAGTACGGTTTGTCATGTATATAATTGTGCAGAGGATTCCCATGAAAAAGCACAGTAAACATGCACACACTATGGCATATATAATATTCATGCTATATGTGTATATTTAGTTGATGTCAGAACACTAATTTGTTGAGTTGTTGAAATAAATGCTGTACAATTCATACTTGAGTGTATTGCAAAATTTCATTTGTCACATTTCAAATGAATATGAAATATATATACATGTGAAATACGGCTTCAACTCATAGTGATCTTCCCTTTAGAAACACGACATTCGAAAAACAAACAAATTTTGAGGTTAGGATTTTCAAATTACCTATATTAGTAGCATTTTAGCAGAGACTAATGATTGTTAAAACAAATGTCCCCTCCAGTACACATAAAAACAGCATACATTTCACAAGTCAATATCTTCATTCATAGGCATGATTAAGCTCCGAAAATTTTACTGATGTTGGGTAATGACATCTCGTTTTCAAAAGTTGTGAAATTATCATACATGGAAGGTTTTTATTTTTGACATGCTATGAGACTTTTTGTGTGCCCTTTACGTGAAATTGCCCATGTATGACATGCTAAATATATATATAGTAGCAAAAAAGACACTCTGGAAAGCGTAGAAACCTAGAATATATACAAGTGCATAATTATGCTACAGTAATTTGAGAATGTATTAGGACAATGTTAAAAATTACACGATATTTTTAAAAATCGAATATTATATCATGCAAGTACAATCAATGTGACAATCTGCGACACAGGTAGCTCCGAGCCATGTGACCATGCAAGCACAGTCGCTATGAACTCGGCGATTCCCTGATATAGACTAGTGATGCAAATTTAACAACGTAATAACAGTAATACCACCGAAACACGATATATACATACTAATAAAAGTCGGACATGGTGGTTCGTCGACTGCCAACAAAGTATAGCATCAGAACCATCCATATTATCGAGTGTTGGAGACTTAGTGATGTAATAAGAATAAAAATTACGGATAATAATTATGCGTGCCATTCACGCAGGACATGGCACTCACACAATAGCAATAAAGTTTGTTTAATTAACTAGTGATTTATTATCTACATGGCCCTCGCACAAAAACATTACAGCTTATTTTAATTCACTATATTGTTTAGTTCATACCATTTCACTCACGACCTAGTTAGTACCACATACTTAGGAGTTACAATCGAAGAAAAACATTCCCGACCTCATAGAGAAAATCAGTTGACTTAGCAACTCTGAAATCCTCCATAAGGCCCCACCTCGTCTGATAACAAAGGCGACGGAAACGTCCCTAGCCGGCCCTAAAAAGCCAAATAATAAGATCCGAGAGCAACAGCCGTCCTGATATGTGGTAATACCCAAGTCAGATCATAAAGGCATGATAATATAGATAATATAGCGACAGGTGACTTGTGATTGTTCTACATAAAAATGTAACGTTAAAACGATAGTAATGACACATAATCATGATCATGATGATAATAATTAATCATGCTAATCACGACACACATACAAAATATTTCAGCTTGAAGATGAATTTACATTTATCATACTCAATATTTTTAACCATTAATTTGTTTAAAACAACCATAGATAAATTTTGCTAGCGACTTCACCACTGTTATGTCTCTAGATGTCATAATTCGTAGAAAAATATCATTTGCTGGTTGCATATTGATAATTCCGGCTATAGAATTAAGCAAGATTTCGCGTTCATTTTTCATGGCATTACAGTGGAGAAGAAGGTGTATTTCGTCGTCAATTTCGTTTGATTCACACCTTGTGCATATTCGTTGGTTTATTGGAGTTATTGGATTATTGAATCGTCCTCTCTCTATTTTTAAATCATGTGAGCTCATTCTATATCTCGCCATTGCTGTTATGAGGTGGTTCCCCTTTATGTTTAAGATGTATGGTTCCACACACAAAGATTTTTTCACTAATGAATATGTGCGCAGCTTACTTGAACTCTCGATATCTTGTCTCCACCGCTGTGTAAATATTCTAACAATTGAATCTTTAAAGGAAAGCATGAATTTATTTGTATTGCCAATGTGCTGCGTCTCCCAAGCTTGGTCTAGCCCGGTTAGTTCAAGGACAGACCGAATACGCGAGCACCAGTTTGTGAATCCAGTGCCATCTAGCTCTAGTAGCATATTGTAGGCATTTCTGACAGGGTGGTTCTGAGATAGGTCTAGAATTCTACACCAATATTTTACAGCTTTAATATGTTGCCTGATAATCAATGGAAACCGTCCTGTGTCACCATAAATTGCAGGAGTGGGTGTTTGCTTTCTAACACCCAGCGTTGATTTAATAAATTTGAGATGTATTTTTTCCAAATCGTTAACACTATCACCGGTATACCATATATCACTTGCATACTCTAATATGGGCAGTATTTGACAATCAAAAACCTTGAATGCAATAATAGGTGACAATTTACCGACTACGGGACGAGATTGCTTGTGTAGAGAAAAAACTGCTTTACCAGCTTGGGAAGCGAGATGGAGAAACGTTTCTTTCAATACATTCTTAGGATATTTAGTGCTATATACAACCCCAAGGTATTTATATTTTTCATTTTTTTCTATTATGTCATCACCATAGTAGAAGCTGTCACATTCTGACGTATGACGTTTGTTAAATATGAGAACTTTTGTTTTAGGAATGCTGACTATTATATGCCACAGAGAAGCATACTTATACAGGGCAGCTAATTGCTTTTGCAATCCATTTGCAGAATCTGAAAAAAGGACAAGGTCGTCTGCAAATAACAAGTATACAATTAATAAAGTGTCTACGGGGATACCCTCACCTTGATCAAATGATTTGGATATATCCTGCAGAAATTCTGTAAATAATTTGGGGCTGAGCATACCACCTTGCAGGACACCAAATTCGCTTTTTAATATCTCGCTGATGCATGAATCCCATTTTACACGGCACTCAGCTTTAGAGAACATACTCTTTATTACATTTAAAAAATTGCCGTCTATTCCTCTGCTCAGTAATTTATAGTACAGTGCTGATCTGTCAATATAGTCAAATGCTTTTGTAAAATCAACAAAACAGGTATACAGGGGCTTTGAAAGACACCTTTGCTTATCTATAATGGCACATAGTATACATATATTATCAGTCGTCCGGGAGTTACTTCTAAAGCCGGCTTGAAAGGGATCATTATCATAGCATACATCATTTTTAAAAGACAGTCTGCTATTAAGTACAGACTCAAATAATTTCCCAATGCATGGCATTACTGTAACTTTCCTGTAGTTATCGGGCACGTTATGGGCAGCTTTTTTGTGAACAGGATGAATTATACCAGTGGCCCAACTTGATGGATATTCTCCATTGGCAATAATGGTATTAAACAGTAAAACTAGTGCTGGTAAGAGTTCATTACTACCATGCTTGTAAAATTCCGCAGGAATACCATCTATACCTGCCGCTTTTTTGCATTTTAACTTTCTAATTGCTTTTTGAATTTCGTCTATAGTTATGGGGCTGTTTAAGAACTGTAACAAATCGGATTGTCCATTTTCTACCTTATCATTAATATCATTTGGGGATGATTTAACTAGCTTCATTATATTATTCATGTGATCGTAGTCAAAATAGTCAACATGAGGAGGGTAGACTTGTTCTTCAAAATATTTCACAAATTGTGACAGGGTAGGACCTTTGGTTGAATTTCTAGGTTTTAAAGATTTCCAAAATTTCCAGTAGGAATTTGGATCTTCTGTTCTCATATTTTCAAGCTGACTAAGTTTGACTTCTTGGTAATGTCTTTTCTTTTTCTGGATTAATTGTTTATATTGGCGTAACATTATATTATATTCACTTTGACGTGTGTTAAACTTCTTATCTTTAGCAATATTATTTAAAACTTGTTTTAGAGATTTACATTCTTTATCATACCAAGGGTTTGAAGGATAGTTATTTTTTTATGTTTTTCCTACACTTTGATTGATGCTGCTTCTTTAGAAATAACGGGGATAATGCATTTTCTAGCATACCATTGAAAATATCACATAGATTATCGCTACTACAACCTTCAGCTGCGGCACACAGCATTTCTTCAAACGCAATACATGTCTGTTCATTTCGAGGAGATGCTTGGTACTCTATCTTTTTTTCATCTTGCCATATATAAACAGCGGAACATGGTGATTGGTTATTAATATGTATGTTCATTTCTGCAGAGCTTAACTCTTTCAATTTTGAATTGAGAATATGGAATTTTATAGGACAATGATCCGATTCTACTAATTTCGGTAGAACTTTAAATTTACTGATCATATAATCTTCTCTTAGTATCATATAATCAATAGTACTTGCTCCCATGGGCGAGTAGTATGTATAGCGGCCGATACCTTTATCATCAAACATTCGACCATTGGCTATTTTAAGTTCTGTGTTTATACAAAAATTTAGCAGAGATCGTCCATATTTGTTAATGACTCCGTCCTCATTACAGCGTTCATTTAAAACATTGATATTATTATCGTAATCTGGAGCGCGGCCAGTTCTACTATTAAAGTCACCACATAATATTATATGGTGACTTTCTGTATATCTAGCCACTTCCTCCTCTAACATAGTAAAATAATCATTTCTTAGACCAACATATGTAGAGTTTTCTGGTGGTATATAGGCACAGCCGATTTTAATGTTTTTCTGATAGTATTCTGTAGTTATAGTTAACCATACCAGATGATCATAAGTCGAGTCTATACTAGTATGAGTGATGATATTTTCCTTGCTATATGAGATTGTCTGAGTATTGTCAAAAATTTAAACACATGTCAACTTAGCTTTGTTTATTGACATAGAGTTGTCAGCAGAGCTTAATTTTAATTTTAAATGCTTATTTTTATCAATTTAAATTTTTCTTACCGTTATGGAGAGACTAATTTACCGCTATGGAGAGACCAATTTATGTTACAGAGTAATCTTCAAACCTAAATTTCTCATTGACCCTTCTACAAAAGTATACTATATTTAAAAAGTAGTTGAACATGGCTAATATAATCTTGATCACTTAATTTAGAAAGAATTACTTTATGACAATAACCCTTAAATTATAAAATAAGAATTACTCTCCGTTACGATTATTGTCGTTATGGAGAGTAATAATAACGAACATTGTCTCTCCATAACGACAATTATTTCTGTTATGGAGTGACAATAAACAAATACTAAATATCGATGCTAACACAATTTAAAATACAAAAAGAAAAGTTACTATTTCAACAAGTGTCACTTGTTGGTTAAAATACCAAATTCATAAAGGTTCATAGCTATTTTTAAATGAGTAAAAGGGTAATTTGTGACTACTTTTTCAGGTAATTTCTATACTTTTTCTGACCAAAATATCACTTGTCTGGTGCATAACAGTTGTGCGAGACCTTCATGCAGTGAATCGTGGAAAAAAAGTATAATAAATGTGTTTTTGTTTAGAAATAATGTAAGGTTTGTGCAAGTCTTCGGGTGAGTATTTTAATTCGACGTCTCTCCGTAACGCGATTTTTTACACATAAATACTGCAATTAAACTTTTAAGCACCCTACAACCTCCAAGCCTACTACAACCTCATTTGAAAAAAAACAAAAATAATCATAGTATAGCATCAGAAGCAAATATAATATATAATACAGGAAGTCTAGAATAAATCGCCTGTTCATGTGGGATTTAGAATGTGGGACAAGGTTTTTTGGCTAAAATTGGCTAAATTTACATAATATTTCTTTCAAAAAACACATTTATGTTAGAATTTTTTGAGTTGTAATATTGCTATATTGTAAAATAAAGGTCATTCATTGCATATATGTAATCAAATTAAATCAAGATATTCAATTATAAATATTACAAGGTGCGGACAGTGCTGATGCTTAAAATTATAGAATCCCTCATATTTGTCTTGAAATTTAATTTATGTTTATTTTTTGTCCTTTCAAAATATTGTGTTCTACACATTATTTCCAACTGATGTCTTTTACATAAAAATAATGTGTTTTACCTGATCAATCTCTGCAAATTCTAAAAAAAGGATTTTTTCATTGAGTGATATCTCAACAATGATAACAAATTAAAACCCCAAATTTTAACATCTTAGTGTATTACACATCTGGTTTTTTAAAATCATTTTCGCCAAATTGTCAAATAATGAGTTTTACCTGAGCTAGCCTGACATTCCTCCATAAATCTGCTGTTAAAATCTTAATGTGGACTACAAGATGCGGGATGAAAGCCGTTATACATGTGGCCTACATAGCCCTGTTGGAAAATCGCATTCTGCTGATTGTACCTTTTTCTTGAACATCTGGCCTATGTTTTTTTATGTGGCCGTAGCAGCTCATTTGAGCTGTCGTTGCTTCTGTTCCTTCTTGCCCATCGTGGTGATTTCGGGCCAAATTGGACAAAGCTCAAGAATTGTAATGTTCAGGCACGTAGCCAGATAGGTTTCGTTAGTTTCTGACGAAACCATGACTTTCCGAAGTCAAAGAAGCCTTTTTATATTTTTGTACAATTTTGTCTATTTTCGTATAGACTACGTAGGCCTAAGTAAATTGTAAAATAAGTTATTTTAGTAAAACATTCCCGTAATGAATATCACTGGTTCTATATATCCCACACTCCAGGGTCTACAATAACTAAATGTTCCAGATCATCCAGACTGGGAAGTTTATCCACCCAGGGAGATGCAAAGAGAGAGGGATAGAACCAGTCCCGAGAATCTATTAAAATAACATTTAGACGCAATCATAGCGGGAGTCCTTCTCCCTGACAAACTATATATGAGGAGACGAGTTTTTTTACGACCTTCATTCAATAATAATAGTTTTTATTGACTTTCAAACAAAATGTCAAGCTGACATACATGTCAAATACATTGTCATATAGTAACTTATATATAGTAACTTCAATGAATATAAATCTATCTTAATATATAATTAATATATAACTGTATCATAAATAATAGATAAATAATTATGAAGTGACAATATAACTTATACATGTTTTGTACCCTTTTAGTTTTACTAAAGTAAACAAATTTGGCCAAGGCTGAAATAATATGCTAATTTTGACTTGATATATAAATAAAATTTAAATTTGAAATTTGAAATTAAAACTGAAATTAAAGTTAAAAAATACAGTATAATACATTATAAGTATATGATAACTGCAGTGGATATAAATATATCTTTTTATATATCATGTAATTGTTTAATAAAACAAATAAATATTACATAAATAATAAATGTCATTTAACATGTTTCAAAATGACAATATAATTTATACATGTTTTGTACCCTATTTACCAAAGTAACACAATTTGGCTAAGGCTAAAATGATATACTCATTTTGACTTGACATAGATCTAATACGTTTAAATAAATAATTTTAAATCCAATAATAAAATTACAAACAACTGAAAATAAAGTATGTCTGATTATTTCATATTTCTTATATGTTGAAAACAAATAAATAAATGACCCTCATCTTCAACAAAATTTTCTTAACATTGATTCCTGTGATTAGAGCCTATAATTAAATTAATTACAGAGTCTATAATTTGTTCAATTAAAGATTCAATATTACCATTACATTATATTATAATAATATTCTAATGTAGTATAATAGTTTTATTCACTAATAAAATAGCAAATTGACATACAAACTTGTCAAAATATATATTATACATGTATATGTGTATATATTACATGTATATGTGTATTATATATTATTTTATTATATATTAGTTATTATATCATAAATAATATATATATGTCCTAATAGTGACAACATAACTTAACACATTTTTTATATATATTTTTATACCCTTCCACTGAAAGCTAGATAACAAGATTTGACTAAGGCTAAAATAATATGCTCATTCTGACTTGACATTATTCAATTAGAACGCTCATATCACAGACTTCCCGCGATCCGCTAATCACCTCGGGGGCTATTTTTGATCTTTTCATACGCATTGACCTCGTGCTACCTTTCCTTGGCCAAACCTTGGTCCTTATGACTACGATATGGTTCACCTTTTTCGATAGTTAATCTGATTTTATAAAAAATCACAATATTGCTTTTAAAGGGACCGGCCCAGGCTAAAATCATCAAAAAATCGGTGATTTTATTTCGGGTTCTTAATATGACCATATGATGTAAACATGTACATAGACTAGAACTGCAAATTTTTACAATTTTTGTGCTGCGCATTCATCAGTTAGACTAGATATAGAGACGAAATTCCCGCATTTCCTATTTTTGACATGGTTGTCAATAATTAGAAATCAGGAATTTCGTCTCTATATCTAGCCTAACTGGTAAATGCGCAGCACAAAAATTATAAAAAATTGCAGTTCTAGTCTATGTACATGTTTACATCATATGGTCATATTAAAAACCCGAAATAAAATCACCGATTTTTTGATGATTTTAGCGTGGGCCAGTCCCTTTAATCATGAACCAATTTTTACGAAATTGTGCAAGCAACTTTTTATAACTTACTTAATCATAGGTCAATAATTTTTCATAATTACATCATTTAGAAAACGGTAAGACTCAATGGGAGCCTAAATGGTGGAGCCGATCGCATGGGGGTGGTGAGAGGTAGGCCTACAACCCAGGAGATTGCGGCTAATAACCCCTCGTGAAACTGGCAGCGAAAACAGCTTCTAGATCGGTGCTGCGGCTGAGTTCATTGACCTCTCACTGAATCAATGTTAATTTAATGTTGGCCAAGCGTCTGTGACGCTAGTCCAGCATTAACCCCTACAGTGCGGAATTCTCCGCACCTTAAGAGCAAAAATAATAGTGATATAGTTGTCAGTGATAACGCAAAATAATTTGCATGAAAAAGCGGACCTTTGCCCAAGAAGAGGGGGGGGGGGGTCGTCCGACCCCTCCGACTCCCCCCCCCCCCCCCTGGCTACGGGCCTGATCATGTATGGCCTCACGTGGAATTATTAAAGAGAAATTCTAACAACATATATAATTAAGTGAAGACTCAAACGTTATACTTATAACAGTAGGCCTATCATGACCGTTGCATTGTTTTACTTAAAGGGACTGGCCCACGCTAAAATCATCAAAAAATCGGTGATTTTATTTCGGGTTTTTAATATGACCATATGATGTAAACATGTAGGCCTACATAGACTAGAACTGCAATTTTTTATAATTTTTGTGCTGCGCATTTACCAGTTAGGCTAGATATAGAGACGAAATTCCTGATTTCTAATTATTGACAACCATGTCAAAAATAGGAAATGCGGGAATTTCGTCTCTATATCTAGTCTAACTGATGAATGCGCAGCACAAAAATTGTAAAAATTTGCAGTTCTAGTCTATGTACATGTTTACATCATATGGTCATATTAAGAACCCGAAATAAAATCACCGA
The DNA here is from genome assembly GCA_964017125.1 of Flabesymbios commensalis. NCBI lineage: Eukaryota > Metazoa > Annelida > Polychaeta > Terebellida > Flabelligeridae > Flabesymbios > Flabesymbios commensalis. The sequence continues at coordinate 39,710,555 of OZ024904.1, read as the reverse complement.
TTTTTTGATGATTTTAGCCTGGGCCGGTCCCTTTAATATTTGTCAGCTACGTTAAACTCCTCTTACTTGCCCAGATCTTGTCATGCCCAGATCCTGCTATATTACTTTTCCTTGCCTTTGCATTGCTGTGTAACGTTAGTAGGCCATCTAGCGCTGAGAGCGGATTGAATCGCCTGGTAAACCTATAATATGTAATTAATTAAATAGGCCTACTGGTATCCAACACCTATAAAAATGATCACACTGAAATAATATTTTGTTGTTACACTATGACGTCATAATTATAAGAATAAATGGAGTACCGTGAAACAGTCAATACAATAGGCTTTAGTATAAACAGTAGTACTAGTATGTGACGGCATAAAAGATATAATATTGGTGAAGTGTCCTACAAGCACATTAAAGGGAGGGTGTTAAGGTTAAGGTTGGGTGAGCATCAATAAATGGAACATATCCTCTTAATTATAACAGCTAATTTAATTTTTACTTAATTTTTTTTATTATTGGTAAAAAAAATGTTTTTGTTAGATTTTTTGAGCCGAAGTCACTTCGGATTCTGTAACGGTCACGGAAACTCCCGAACAGCCTGGCACGTCACACGTTGAAGTCATGAAGAGGTTTCCGTCAAAATGGCTACAACTAGCGATGGAGATTTATCCGATTTCTCAGAGAGTAGTGAACCTGTGAACTCCCCCATCAACTCACTCTGACTCAGTCAAAATTCTCAAACAATTTAGATGATATTTGGTAGCCTATTAACGAAAGTTAAACCAAGGAAAATAGAATCAGAAAGAAGGTCTGCTTCGAAAACGTGGAATTTGAGAATTTCTCTTTTTACTTCCATCAAAGATCGACATTGTATTCAAACAACGCGCATCCTTGTTAACCGCCCTGCCATAAATGCTAATGACCCCATGCCCCCCTTTCGCCGGATCTGATGCGAGTTGCAAAGCGTAACGGCTCAGACACAACAAATTTGTCTAAATCCCCATCACCGCCAATGCTGGACCAATGTGGTAACCGTTGGGCCAGCGTTGTACAAATGTTATAAAAATGTTTTGTGTTTGCTGAGTAGGCACTTCGGGAATTCACTGGTTTATGTCGATACGTCACAGGAATTTTCCTTTTCTCATTGAAAAGTGTAGCATGTTGATGGTCGAACCATCTGCGTGCGACGTCTCAGAACAAAGTTATGGGAATTTGAAGTTTGGTCGTATTTATTCATTGAATTATTTACAAAATAATTCTCAAAATTATGGAATTTAACCCCAACGGCGCTCTTATTGACTTTTATCAGGCGAGAGTTTGAAATATTGTAAATAAACATATTAATTTTGTTTTCAGTGCTGTCTGGCTAGTCTTACTAATTTTTCAAGTTTTTGGTGACAACCCTGGGTCGCTCAGTATGTAGGCCTGATCATCTAATATGAATTATTTTTGTTCCCCGCGGGGCTGAGTTTTCATGAACAGTTTGATTCAAAAAATTATCATTTATATAATTTTGTATCTGAATAATGCAATCTGGTATCACAGGTGTGAACCACAATTCTACGTGTATAAAAGTTAAGTAGCTGAAATTGAAAACAGTCGTGATTGCTATGCGTTCTGGTAGTAATAAGTGGTTATGGGGGTGTTGAAGTCATCATTGTGATCATTAGCCCTGGTAGCAGTAGGCCTAACGGTTAGAACTAGACGTTTCATCTAGATCTATTCTGGGACATTTACCCTGGGTAGGCCGGGAGTGAAAACTGAATTTATGTCTCCACTGACCATAAGATAAGAAATCATTAAGTTGTCTGAAGTGAACACCACACAGAACATATGCGGGATTTCCATGCTTCCAGTTAGCTCTGTCGAGTTTCACAAAACGATCCCACATGCGTGCGATTTGGGAATCTTTTGGCCATGTATCAGTGCTGTAACATCTTCATATGTATTGTTGCACAAACCGGACACGCAACGTTTTGGCATGATAACAATTTAAACAAAGATGACGTTAAAACTTTGTAGGTCAAATCCATGAATAAGACGCTGTACAACTGGGTAGTGACTGCGGGATCACTATAGGATCAGTGCAAGTGGACTGCTGTAGGCATACGACTTCACCGTGTGACGTCAGACGGCAGCTGCTAATCGGTTACAGTAAAGTCTGATGTTTTTAAAGATTATTTTATTTTACCGCATAGCGCGATGTATATCACTGTATGTGATAATGAACGATAAAATAAAATAAAATCTGATATTTTCTAGTAGCATTTTGACTATATTTTGAAATTCCCATGAGATACCTAATAAAAAATGCAAATGTTTTTCAAGAAAATCACGAAAATCCAAAGAGCGAAAACGATGATTTACATCACTGAATTTGATGTCAATTCCGAGTACAATTTCTCACGGTCTGGGGGGAGCGTCTTATTGGCGGGCCAAAGGCTCTGATGCTGGCCCACACTTAAAAATACCATACCGAAATAGGGTTCTATTTTTCAAGGTAGTGACATTCTCCATACCGGTACCGATATTAAACATGACATTACATGCAGATATTATCCATATCGGACAAAGTAATAACTTCTAGATATGTCTAACTGATATGAGACAATACACGTTGTTCTGTGAAATGTATCTATGACCACTTAAAAAATAACAATAATTTTAAAAGTCTTCCTCTCTTTTTTCTATGATGACCGTTATCTGCCACTTGGTACTTTTAATGTCCTGATTATATAGACAGTATGTCTTACTCCGCTGTGAGCAGGTTTGTTTTGGTGGGGCAACAATTTAAAAAAAAAAAAAACTTAAATCTTTAATAACTCAGTAACCAGAGCAGTAAAATAAAAAAATAAAACACCATTCTCCATGGATTATTCGTTTGAATAAAATTAACAAAACAGTTATGCAGCTTTAAGTACTTGATATAGAATTCGTCAAAATCATTATAGTTATTAGTAGTATATGTATCATTCAAGTTGTCAGAATGACTGAACAAGGTCACGAACTTGCAACCCTTATCAAGGCTGTCCAGGATTTGACAGAGAAGGTGGATTTGAATCATCGTGAGACATCTCAACGTCTCACAGCCTTGGAGGGTACAGATCAGCCGCAAGCAGGACCATCGTCTGCCCCTCAGGATAATAACAACGCCAAGACAGCCGATACATATGCATCATCTCAAGATCAACCACAACAACAACCTACACGGCATCATCATCAACAACAATTACAGCAAAATCAGCAGTTTGTACCGTTGCCACAACAGGCCAGCATTGTCCCGCCATACCAGTCCGGCAGTTTGAACCATCTTCATCTATCCAGTTGTCTGCCACCGGCAGAACCTGGATAACCCGTATATGTGCTATGAGTTCAGAACCTCCCACCTCCCTCCTCCTCCCTGGCCAATTCACAGTTGATTCAGGCGGCCCAAACAATCCGACCTGAGTGTGACCTCCACGCTGCAGTCAGTAAACTGGTGACGTCATACAGAATATTCATGTTGCTCGCACCCCTCATTTTCGTACCCGCTTCACACACACCTGTTGTCAAGGTCAGACTGGTAGTCTGACGGTCAGACCTGATACGGCAAGGTGGTTTGAACGGGCATTACGTTGCCCCTATCAGCGGCCATGCTGTCACCAGCGCCCCACCCACGAGACCATCATGTGCCTATCAGGGAAAAAGACCGAGACTATTTCGAATTCCAGTTCAAAGGTCGAGTGTACAGGTGGTGCACTTTACCATTTGGCTGGGGATTCCCCCCTTATTACCACACTAAGGTATTGAGACCAGCTATTGCATACTTGAGGTCTCTGGGAATTCGGATCGTGTGCTATAGTGATGATATCCTGCTAATGGCAAGTCCGGAGCAGATGATAGAGCACAAGGACATAGTCATAAAAACATTAACCCAGCTAGGTTGGACTATAAACTGGGAGAAGTTACAGTTGACCCCGTATAAGGGATGGCTGTTAGCAACCAAATTACTGTAATCGGGCGTATTATAGCCATTTGCTATAAGGCCTAGTCCTACGCCTGATTACAGTTTTTGTATTCAAATTAAATTGTTTGTGGAATAGATTTCTTCCATGCATCCAGACCGATGGGCCAAGTAGGATATTTTAGTGAGACTGGTTGAAGAGATACAACAATTGGTGAAGCGAATTATTTCTCATGGTTAAAGGGACTGGCCCAGGTTGAAATCATCAAAAAATCGGTGATTTTATTTTGGCTTCTTAATATGACCATATGATGTAAACATGTCCATGGACTAGAACTGCAAAAGTTTTTTTTAATTTTTGTGAAGCGCATTCACCAGCTGGGCTAGATGTAGAGACGAAATTCCTGATTTTTAATTTTTGAGAACCATGTCAAAAATTAGAAAAACGGGAATTTCGTCTCTATATCTAGTCTAACTGGAGAATGCGCTGCAGAAAAAAATTAAAAACTTTTGCAGTTCTAGTCTATGGACATGTTTACATCATATGGTCATATTAAGAAGCCGAAATAAAATCACCGATTTTTTTATGATTTTAGTCTTGGCCAGTCCCTTTAATAAATTGGATATATGTCGAATTTGTTCTATGATAAAGATTTATGTACGTCTATTATAAGGACACACAGTGTCAGTTTGTAAGATTATGTGCGGATGAGTGAAAGAACCTCTATCGTCCTAATAATCTTTAATTAAATAAAGGTACAGCTAGGTCCGGATGGCATACGAAATGAATTGCTTAATTATGGTTGCAAACACTTGGCGAAAACCATTGCAATTATTTTCAATAATATAATTAAAACGGGTAATTATACCCTGCAAGTTGGAAGCTTTCATATATAAAACCTATTCACAGAAAAGGTGATAACAATGACCCTGGGAATTATATAGGAATATCCATGCAGAATTGTATCAGCAAATTATTTGTTAAAATAATAAATGATGGGTTATACGAGCACATGGAATCAAATAACAAATTTTACGAAGGTCAATCGGATTTGACTTAATCCAAGCCAAACCTAATTACTGTTCTCTTTGGAACCTGGTGTTCTAACTTATTTACCAAAGTCAAGAACTGTTTATTGGCTCAGTTACGTGTAGGTGTATTATCTCGAACAATAGAAATTGGTTGCTATATAGTAAACCCGTTGAATCCAGAATATGTCTTGTGTGTGATACAAATTATACAGACGACGAGCTTTTATTGCCAATGCTCCTGCTATGAGCGATATAAATTAATTGTATTTATTGGCTTATAATCGATATGAAAAATAATTGTCATATTTATGATCTAAGAGATTTTGAGAAATTTGTGTTTATTATGTCAATTGACAGTTAAATTTTAAAGTTGGCATGGTTTACACAACAAGCGTTGTATATTCCATAGTGTATACATATAGTTCATATCTACAAACATGTCTGTGCTGTTTTTTCTAGTTTGACTTATAAGCCTCATGGGTAAAATGTATCTGACATGATATATTATGACTATGAAATATGGATAAATGGACAAAGTCAGTATAATAAACTAATCAATCAGCAGCTGTTTTTTTGGTTTGTCTGCTGCATATGCTTTATCTTGCTAAAAGCATGATACGATGGGTGTCACTGGTCAGCAACAGCCACCATACTTCAGCTACCATGATCCTGGAAATTACTATTTACAGGCAGTAGTAAGCAAGGTAGCAGAATGTGTCCAACCCTTTGAGCAGCGGTGCTAATGAAGGTCAAATCCCAGTAATTCTCTGTTATTTGCCTTTGTAACGCATGCAACTAGTCCAGTAACATAAACTTCAATATTAGGGTAGAATAACGTCCCAGTTTGTATTTGCTAATGACATTTTTTGTACTGATTTAACTTATCAGGAGAACAACACGTTTGTAATTCTGTCTAACACTAATATTATTATTGGTGTCGTATACAGACCACCCGATACAGATGTTAATATGTTTACTGTTTATATAACTCAGATTTTATCCGCTTTAAAGTATGAAAACAAAACTGTTTATATAACAGGTGATTTCAACATTAACCTGTTAAATACTGATAAACATATACCTAGTGCAGAATTCATTGAAACCATGTACTCATATTCTTTTTTCCCTCTTATAAGTAAACCTACACGAGTCTCAAAACATTCAGCAACTTTAATTGATAATATTTTCTGTAATAATACTAATGATAAAGATATTATCAACGGGATATTCTACACAGACATCTCTGATCATTTTCCTATATTCAGTATTAACGTAAACATTAAAGTAGTGGAAGAAACATGTCTTCCTAAGTCTAGGAAATATACCTCGGTAAACATTGAAAAGTTTAAAATAAATATAAAAAATAAAAATATGTTGACGGTTCTTGAATCTACCGACTGTCAAGAAGCATTTAGTAAATTTCATTCAATATTTTTAAAGACTTATGAAGACTGTTTCCCTTTAACCATAACAAAGCTTGGTTATCGCACGCGTATGCCATGGCTAACAGTAGCCCTAAAGAATTCTATAAAAAATAAAAATAAATTATATGTAAAATATATTAAACATAAAACAATTTTTAATGAAAAAGCATATAAAGAATACAAACGTATTTTAAATAATACAATGAAAAAAGCTGAACGAGATCATTATGATGTTTTATTCAGAATAAACAAAGATAACCTAAAGAAAACCTGGGCGATTATTAAAGAAGTAATTAACAAAACAAAAACTAAAACAACCGTCAATAAATTTTTAATTAACAATAAAGTTATAACAAATACCGAAGAAATAGCATATAGTTTTAATAGTTTTTATGTAAACATTGGACCGAATTTAGCGAGTAAAATTCCGAAGACGAGTAAAGACCCTGCTTCATATATAACTAAGCAGAATCCCGATTCTATTTTCCTCAATAATGTCACCGAAAATGAAGTAATCAAAATAATAAATGCATTGAAAATATCTAGCCCAGGATGGGATGGAATACATTCCAAGGTAATAAAGGACACATTTTCATTATATATTGAACAACTCGTACATATTTTGAATTTGTCTATTTTACAAGGTGTATTTCCAAGTGAACTAAAAACTGCTCGTGTTATCCCTATTTATAAAGGTGATAACAATATGATTATAAGTAACTATAGGCCTGTTTCTGTGTTAACAGTGTTCTCCAAAATTTTCGAACGTATAATGCATAACAGACTGTTTAATTTTATCACGAAACATAATATACTTTATAAATACCAGTTTGGTTTTAGAGAAAAACATGGAACGAATTCTGCCCTAATTGTGCTCACAGATAAAATTGCTACAGCTATAAGTGGAGGTAACCTTGTTTTAGGAGTCTTTCTTGATTTCAGTAAAGCTTTTGATACTGTCGATCATACTATTTTACTAAATAAATTATATAAGTATGGTATCAGAGGAATTGCTCATGATTGGCTTGAAAGTTATTTGTATAATAGAAAACAGTTTGTTTCTTTTAATAATCATTGTTCAGATATGAACGATATCACTTGTGGTGTGCCCCAAGGATCCATACTTGGACCCTTGCTATTTTTGTTATATGTGAATGATATTGTTGAAGTATCCTCTGTTTTATTACCCATATTGTATGCCGATGATACCAGCTTATTTCTGATTGGAAAGAACATTAATGTATTAATACACAATATGAATGATGAATTGGCAAAAGTATTACAATGGTTAAACTGTAACAAATTGTCTTTAAATATTAAAAAATCTCAATATATTGTATTCCGATCGATCAAGAATTATCCAATTGAAATAAACACTGTCAAGATTAATAACCAAACATTAAACAAAGTTAAATCTACGAAATTTCTTGGGGTCATTATTGATGAATTCTTAAATTGGGCGGAACATATTAACACCGTAAAAACAAAAATCTCGAGAGGAATTGGAATTTTATGTAAAGCTAGACGTGTATTGAAAACATCGACTTTGGTTACACTTTATAATAGCTTTGTCTATCCATATATTAATTATTGCATTGAAGTATGGGGTGGAGCTAGTGATAAATCTATTAAATCTCTATTTAAAGTTCAGAAAAGGGCTGTTAGAATAATTAAATCAGCCTCATATTTAGCCCACACCCAACCAATCTTCCATGCATTAAAGATACTGAATATTTATAAGATATATGAGTTTAAAGTGTCTTTATTTATGTACAAAATGGAGATGCAATTGTTACCTTCTTTATTTAGCGACATGTTTGTAAAACATTCTGATGTTCATAACTATCCAACTAGACATGCTCATAATCTACGTGTAACTTGTAAGCATAAAACCAAATTATCTGAACAGTCTATTAGAACTGCTGCTATATCAATATGGAATCATATATCTGTCAATCTAGATACCAATTGTTCAATATGTACCTTTAAATATAAACTTAAAAAATATTTATTATACCATAATATTCCTAATAGTAGAACTCCTTAGATATGATACTGGCTCATGACTGAATTTGTTAATTACTTAATAATTGATTATTTATTTCATTGCACGTTTTTATGCACATTGCACATGTATTGTCGTTTTTGTGGATCCACGGGGATGTAATTAACAAAACAAAAACTAAAACAACCGTCAATAAATTTTTAATTAACAATAAAGTTATGACAAATACCGAAGAAATAGCATATAGTTTTAATAGTTTTTATGTAAACATTGGACCGAATTTAGCGAGTAAAATTCCGAAGACGAGTAAAGACCCTGCTTCATATATAACTAAGCAGAATCCCGATTCTATTTTCCTCAATAATGTCACCGAAAATGAAGTAATCAAAATAATAAATGCATTGAAAATATCTAGCCCAGGATGGGATGGAATACATTCCAAGGTAATAAAGGACACATTTTCATTATATATTGAACAACTCGTACATATTTTGAATTTGTCTATTTTACAAGGTGTATTTCCAAGTGAACTAAAAACTGCTCGTGTTATCCCTATTTATAAAGGTGATAACAATATGATTATAAGTAACTATAGGCCTGTTTCTGTGTTAACAGTGTTCTCCAAAATTTTCGAACGTATAATGCATAACAGACTGTTTAATTTTATCACGAAACATAATATACTTTATAAATACCAGTTTGGTTTTAGAGAAAAACATGGAACGAATTCTGCCCTAATTGTGCTCACAGATAAAATTGCTACAGCTATAAGTGGAGGTAACCTTGTTTTAGGAGTCTTTCTTGATTTCAGTAAAGCTTTTGATACTGTCGATCATACTATTTTACTAAATAAATTATATAAGTATGGTATCAGAGGAATTGCTCATGATTGGCTTGAAAGTTATTTGTATAATAGAAAACAGTTTGTTTCTTTTAATAATCATTGTTCAGATATGAACGATATCACTTGTGGTGTGCCCCAAGGATCCATACTTGGACCCTTGCTATTTTTGTTATATGTGAATGATATTGTTGAAGTATCCTCTGTTTTATTACCCATATTGTATGCCGATGATACCAGCTTATTTCTGATTGGAAAGAACATTAATGTATTAATACACAATATGAATGATGAATTGGCAAAAGTATTACAATGGGTAAACTGTAACAAATTGTCTTTAAATATTAAAAAATCTCAATATATTGTATTCCGATCGATCAAGAATTATCCAATTGAAATAAACACTGTCAAGATTAATAACCAAACATTAAACAAAGTTAAATCTACGAAATTTCTTGGGGTCATTATTGATGAATTCTTAAATTGGGCGGAACATATTAACACCGTAAAAACAAAAATCTCGAGAGGAATTGGAATTTTATGTAAAGCTAGACGTGTATTGAAAACATCGACTTTGGTTACACTTTATAATAGCTTTGTCTATCCATATATTAATTATTGCATTGAAGTATGGGGTGGAGCTAGTGATAAATCTATTAAATCTCTATTTAAAGTTCAGAAAAGGGCTGTTAGAATAATTAAATCAGCCTCATATTTAGCCCACACCCAACCAATCTTCCATGCATTAAAGATACTGAATATTTATAAGATATATGAGTTTAAAGTGTCTTTATTTATGTACAAAATGGAGATGCAATTGTTACCTTCTTTATTTAGCGACATGTTTGTAAAACATTCTGATGTTCATAACTATCCAACTAGACATGCTCATAATCTACGTGTAACTTGTAAGCATAAAACCAAATTATCTGAACAGTCTATTAGAACTGCTGCTATATCAATATGGAATCATATATCTGTCAATCTAGATACCAATTGTTCAATATGTACCTTTAAATATAAACTTAAAAAATATTTATTATACCATAATATTCCTAATAGTAGAACTCCTTAGATATGATACTGGCTCATGACTGAATTTGTTAATTACTTAATAATTGATTATTTATTTCATTGCACGTTTTTATGCACATTGCACATGTATTGTCGTTTTTGTGGATCCACGGGGATGTGTCTACCACTTTAACGAGTGGGAGATATAGCCTTTTGTTTCCTAGGAGTCGACATATTATTTTTGTAATTAATGAGAGGGCATATAATGTCACCCGATATTCTGTCCTTTTTGTCATTTTGTTTATCAATTTTGTTCTGTATATTGTTAATACAGATATTTCATATTTTCTATAATATTGCTCAGTTTAATATGTTAGATTTCCAGATTTTCGGTGTATTAACATGATTAATGTGATTTTGTTAATGTTTTTGTTGATATGCATTTATGACAATAAATAATCTTGAATCTTAATCTTGAATCTTAAATTCTCAGTGAGGAAATAAAGCCTAAATCAGTATTTATATGGCTATATGTATGACAGTGTAGGTATTTTGTAAATTTCCACTCATTACACATGACTTCTATTTCACTGAAGTATATGTAGGCGAATCTTTTCAATTCGAGCGCACAGTTATCAACATAAATTGTCATCTTTCTGTGCACACCCGCATTACGAAAACTCCAAGGAGCGGGGTCCTTATCAGCGTAAATAGAATCGATTCATGAAGCGAGACGACCAATATTTTGTTTCTTTAAGCTGCTTAAAGGTCTTATAGTTATATTATGTATTTTTCAAATAACCTGTGTTTCTTACAACACTAACTTCCCGTTATAGATCCTGTGTCTTGTTATAATAGGCCTATTAAATTGCCACTAAACGTTAAAAAAATTACACGTGAATTAAAGGGACTGGCCCACGCTAAAATCATCAAAAAATCGGTGATTTTATTTCGGGTTTTTAATATGACCATATGATGTAAACATGTACATAGACTAGAACTGCAATTTTTTATAATTTTTGTGCTGCGCATTTACCAGTTAGGCTAGATATAGAGACGAAATTCCTGATTTCTAATTATTGACAACCATGTCAAAAATAGGAAATGCGGGAATTTCGTCTCTATATCTAGTCTAACTGATGAATGCGCAGCACAAAAATTGTAAAAATTTGCAGTTCTAGTCTATGTACATGTTTACATCATATGGTCATATTAAGAACCCGAAATAAAATCACCGATTTTTTGATGATTTTAGCCTGGGCCGGTCCCTTTAAAAGTCACAGGAACAGGTCTGCTTTACAAAACCGAAAAGCAGAAACTACTTACTGCTTACTTTTCAAGTAAGCAGTTACTGCCTTTTGGCTTTGCTCGGCAGAGGTGTACATGCACACCCACGCGATTCGTGAATGAGAAAACCCAGAATAGTCACCATCTTGACGTAATAGTAAGCTGGCATAAAAAAAATGTCCAGGGTCACCCGTTACCGCCCCATGACCATGATTGTGTAGCTCAATGTTAGACCACCATCTGCGACGTTGGACCAGCGTTGAAAAAACATAAGCCTGCATTTGTATAGTATCCGATTGGGTGATTCAACCTTCCAAAAATCGGCGGACACCTTGTATGATTATGTATGATTACATCTTTCCCGGAGATGCGCTGAACCATGAGACTGAGAGCATGCATTATACTTGCAGCAAAAGTATATCTTTGTATAATTTCTGCACCAACCGCTTATATTTGATTAACCCTCTTAACCGCTAAATTGAATAATTTAATTTTTTCACCCACAACTTCAAGTGGGTTAAAATTACTCATATGTGTTTAATTTAATACCAAACATTTGCAAATCTTGAATTTTATTAAACACTCAGATCGTTCGAATAACTGCGGTTTGAACGGCTAATAAAACGGATTAAAACACCTATAGTCGCGCTTAGCGGGTGAAGGGTTAAAACACAGGTATTTTCACACATTTTCTTTCCGATTTTTTTATTAGTTCCACAATTCTCACTGCAAAAGGGACTTAAAAGTAACGTATTCTGTAAAATGCTGAAGGTTAGTATACAATTTAATCTAATAACGTTCATAGTTTGTCTTTTTCTGTTGAAACAAATGTATTTTTTTAAATTATATGTGGTAGGCCTACATTTATGCGAATAGGGTGGTTGTGGGGTCAATGTGGCATGTTGTCTATTTTTTAAACTTTAGCTAGTTCTTTCCAATTTTCCATACACTAGGTAAATAGAATATATAAAAGATTATTGATATTAAGATATCTAATACAATGTTGGACCCATCTAGTCCTCCAGGAGACGAAGTGTAGGCCTGTGTGTCGCTCAAATGAATGGCACATACAACATTTGCTGCTATACGGGGGGGGGGGGGGAGGGCAACATTTTTTTACGATATCCAGCGGTACAATTGAATAACCCGGACAGCCTCCTCATGTGTGATTAATGTATCCCCTTCACACCACATGTGCCAGTTGCGTTATGAACGTCTCTCTACATTTCTTGTAGATGACATGTTTGGTCAGCTTCAATGTCAACTTTCTGATCCTTAATTTAACAAATACAAGTGATTTTACACACTTGTGAATTAACTATGCTACTGTAACAAGACACAAAGTCAAGTTGAAAACACTTCATTATCTGATTTAGAGCTTAACGGGTGAACAAAAGGGTTTGCACACGTGTGAGCTGCATCCTACTTTTACTTTCATTATCTGCAGATAAAATACACACAGATCTATATACATGTCACGAGATAAATTAGCCAGGCCTGGACGTAGTATATAAATGTATGGTTGAGATCACCGATAAATCTTGGCTGTGGCGCAACTTAAAGTAGACTTCACGTTGTGGGACCACCCGCATGCGCAGCGTGGTCAACGTTTTGAGGAGTGGGCTGTCATAAGATACACCTGAAGCTGTAAAGTGGGGCCTATCATATGTCGGGAGCTAGATGGGTTGTGATGAACATTAAATGTACAAAGTTTTACAATAAAAATAGATAAACATGAATAATAATTTGAATACATTCCTTTCACGAATCAGTTTTATCTGATAGTCTATCTGACTTTCTTACTCTCATGATTTATTTTTAACTCTGAGTTAAAAAAAAAAAAAATACTCCAATCTTTCACCATAAAATTTATAAAGTTTTTTTAGTATTTTCTAGATCAGCACCATTTACAATAAATTAATCTGTCTTGTGCATAGGCCTGTAAATCCATAAACAAAGTCGCTAGCTTGGGGGACAATAATACTTGAATTAAATGACAATTTCAAATAATCATTTTAATATTGAAAATATTGATATTGTATAAATTACACGTGTTGAAAGTGTATTTAGCTGCCAACATTATGATATTATAGCTTCATGTGTGATATGGAATCCAAACATTTTATTCCAAACTTTATCACCGGTCGAGATCACTTCTTTACTGGCTGAGATCACTTTGTCAATGACAAGACCAGATTTCCATTAGCTAGAATCATTTTTTCCTGGCCTAGAGCAATTTTGTTATGGAATCAAATCACTTTCATTGGTTTAAATTACGTTTACACTGACCCAGATAACTTTTTCATTAACCAAAATCATTTTTCACTGGCTAAGATCAAGATTTTACTGGTGGTGAACACTTTTTTGAGGGTTCAGATCATTTTTCAATGAATAAATAACTCTTTCACTGTCCAAGATCATTTTTCGATGATTGAAATCACATATCCACTGGTCAAGGTCACTTTTGCAGTGCCTGAGATTACTGAGATTCACTGGCTGAGATCACTTGTTAATTGGCCGAAAACTTGAGATAACTTTTGAACTGGCCTAGTTCATTTGTTTACTGACTGAGATCACTTTTGAACTGATCTAGATTAATTTACAATGACTTAGATTATTTTTTCAATGGTCACTATCTATTTCATATTGACTGAGATATATTTTTCGCTCGCTGAGATCATTTTTTAATTGACTGATATCACTTTCTCACTGGCTTGGCCATGATCACTTTTTTACCGAACGAGATTAATTTGTCACTGGCTGAGATTACTTTCTCACTTGCTCAGGTAATTTTTTTGTAGCTGAGATGACTTTTTGAATGGCGAAGATCAATACGCCGGACAAGATGTATTTTTCATCGAGTGAGATCACTTTTAACATTTGACCGAGATCACTTATTTAAATATTCCTTTAGCCAGTGGAATATATGGCAGAGGTTACTAAAACTATTAGAAACATTAATTTTGGTGTAAATTTTTTTATTTAAAAAAATGAGTAGATAACCTGAGATCACTGCATGGCCAAATTTATTTTATTGTGGCGATATCGGTAATGTTAAATTTTATTTAAATCATCGAGTGTAGCCCTTTATGTCTATTTTTATCATAAATACAGATACGCTATCGCTTGATTTTAGTCGACTTTTGAAAATGATACTCTAACCGTGGCCTTGCTAGAAATCATAAACCTTCTAACTCCCTGCTAGAAATACATAAATACATCAATGAGCTCCAATGCTCTATATTGCGTTGTATATTAAATGGCAAACTTAAAACTTAACAGGCAAACTTAATAGCTGGGACTTCTATGTTGATAGAATATTAACACTTTTAAAAATGTTGCTCTGCTGGATCAACTTACTTTGGTGCCAGGGTCAGTTGATCTAACAAGAAAATACAACATGATATTGCACAATTTATTTATAAATTGTTTTAACTCACAGCATAAACCTTATATATGTAGCACCCACACGTGTCAGATAATCAATGCAGGGGTCAGTTGATCCAAGACCACTATCATGGCTCAACTGACCCCTGTCTGAAGGATCATCTTACCCAAGGTCAGCCATATTGTTTTTCATGCATATCTGGGCTCAGCTTCTTACAAATAATCTGCCCAAACAATTATTGATCACCACCTTACTTGTGACATCATATCCAAAATAGTAATCCATATTGTCCTTATTATCCATATACTCTCTACTGTAAAAGTACTTCTTGTTAGATAAAATTTCGCATGTGCTCACCCATAACGCACACCAAAATATCCTATTCCATGTGTTATTCAGTAGGAGGCTTGACCCGCGGGATTAATTGACCCCAGCTTCATTTGTTTGCAGAGAGTGGAGTTTTGGTTCACTAATGTTAGGCGTAGTTAACTGCATCTTTGTTAAGAATGTCACCGCCTTCGGTTCATTTCTATATATACATGTAGGGGAGACATACATGGCTAACTAAGACATTTTTTTTTATTTGCTCTCACCCTGGAGCAGACGATAATAGAGTTAGATATTCAAAACGATCATTCAACCTAGGTAGGATATTTGTTATTGTCACAAGGGCCTTTATTAAATGACAACTAAAACCTATACAGATTTGGAAAAAAAATTAGGGACAAGGTCAGGTGCTAACTGGGACACTACTAAAATTTCAGCAATTTCGGATCTATAGAGATTAAACAAGGTACACTGCATCCTACGATGATTCTAAATAGTTAGATGGGGTGAGCTATAAATAAATATATATATATGCCTTTTAAACACGAAGGTTTAAACTGCAACAAAATAATGCAGAAGATAACAGCTGAACCACGATGCACTATAGGCCTGATGTGTTGATACTAAGTAACAACCACATTGTGTCCATCCCCAATACATACAATCTAAGGTAGGCCTAACAAATGTTAATTGAGTTGGGCAAACATATATTTTGATCACATGTCAGTCCCCATGTGGGACACAATGTCCTATTACAATTGGGGCTAACTGGGACATACTGGGCTAACTGGGACTGTCCCAGTTAGCCCCACCAGAATTGTTCCACTCAGCCCCGGGTTGACCTCCCATGAAAAAATATGACCTAGCATGTGGCAATGGTACAGCATCGAGAATCTAATATTTGTAAATTAGGCAGTAAATATGAGTGTTTTCAGTGATGTCTTTCAGTATAATACAACTATAGTAGTTTAAATTGTATAAGATTCGTAATTGAGACGTGAAAAATGTAGTCTTACCTGCTTACACAAATCTGCTAGTTCCACTGGTATTGTAGTTCAAGTGGAAAACGAGGCCACTGATATTGTCATATCATGGAATTCCCTGCTTGAGGCAATGCACCAGGTATCCCCGTGTCCCAGTTATCCCCAGTCTCCCCTATATGTTTAATACATTCCACTATGAGGATATGTAGCCTATATTATTTTTACAATTTTGCGGTATCATAATTATGACCTTGACATTGACCTCAGATGACATTTAAACCATGTGTATCGTGTACTGTGGTACATGGTTCAAACTGTGTGATTATATAGCATCAATATTAGCAAATAATAGCAACTAATATCAGCAAAATATATCAAAACACTTTACATTTAAGTGTTATTCGACGACTACATACGGCAACCCCTTTACCAAAAGTTATATGATATGGACTGAAGTATTTTTTGTTGTCTTTAGAATCAAACAACCAGCTGTAGAAGTCAAAATCACAATTGTTCCATGTCTTGGGGTGTACTGCAGTCGAAAATAAACATAACAATGACAATAAAATTATTAAATGAAGATTAACATTTAATTGTGTTGGCATATATCACGATGTTTTATCGAAATATCAGAATTTTTTATTTTGATAATCTCAGATAACTTTCTATGCCTATGGTTTAAAACTGTGTTCAATAATAAATGTTTTAGATACCGGTATGTGAAATTTAAAGACTTCATTTTGCAGTGTGCTTTGGCAATCCCCTTACCCCTGGGTATGCTACAGTTCGTTTTTTAGCTGTAAAGGCAAAATATCGGTAATTGAGCTTAAAATCACATTTTTATCAATGCCTGGGATGTACTATAGCCGTAAAAAAAATGATCGTATAAATAAAGATTTTTAGTAAAAATAAACGATAGAGTAGAGGACGTGGCGCAATGGCTAGAGCGCCTGACTGCCTTGCCAGTCATACATGCGTCCCGGTTTCGAACCCCGCTGTTCCCATGTGGGGTTTTCAGAGAATCAGTATTGTTTCTCCCTTTCCAATGTGACCAGGCAATCAAATTAATGGCGGCCTCGTCGAGTTAAGGTTGAGACCAGTGTATCGACGTTAATTTCGCGCAGGGCCCCGCGCTGCGCGCTCTTTTTCATCCTCAAATAAATTATTTTTCTGAATCAAAATATGTAAATTTCAACTTCATCAGTCTTCTAAAATTACTATAAAGTAGGCCTACATTATTATCGTTTATGTGACAAAAATGTTTTAATTTTCAACTTTAATTTACAACTGACTGTTATCTGAGGACACTTCAAAATATTATGTAATAATAAACTTTTATGTGTAATTCCTTTCTTTAAATTATTTAATAACCTTTTCAATACTTACTCTCCAACCTTAGTGAGTAGATTTAATCACTAAGGTTGGAGAGTAAGTATTGAAAAAATAATTAAATATACTGATTAAAATATGTTTATTTATTATAAAATATTACATTTTGTTTGCAAATCAGGTATGTGCTAATGAGCTCATTTGCACATTTGAAATTAATGCGTGGATGCCACAGTAAATTTCTTTCAATTTGAACCTTGTTTGTATTTGTATACCGCGTAGTTTTTAAATAAGAGGCAAAACTACTTACCACGTGTAATGTATATCATGAATTAGGAAGAGCGTGATAACGTCTTCTTTTTAAATTATCATGTAGGTCCTATGTATTTATGCAAATAAAGCATATAATAGGCCTAATTATATAACTTGCATGTTAAAACCATATTACCATATTACAAAAAATATCCTTATTGTGACACTTCGATTGTATTTAATGTTGAGTGGGTGTAATGTTATATAAAAAAGCACTATCCTTGAGTATAACACGATATCATTGATAAGAATGTGGTTGCCATGGCGACACTCTTAATGTGAAAACGTTCAGAATTATACAAAAAAATCTTTGCTGTGAAAAATGCATAAAATTATGTTAACATATCAAGATATGATATAATGTTATGAATTTATTTGACTATAAATAAATCACATGCGGGAAACCATGGAAACTGGACCGTGATGTAGAAATGCCAATAGGGCAAAAACTTACCACTAGCGTCTCCTTTTTCATTTGAGACATTTCAGCATGATGCCAGGAGTGCTAATTAAACTAAAAGAAAATTGGATAGGCCTACTGGCCGCTCACCTAAGTAGGCCTACTATGCCTACTGTAGCAATGAAGGATCAAACTAAAAACTAATACCTCACACAATTGATTGTGGAAGAAGAAAAAATATTATTTCTTTTAAATTTGAATAGGGCTAGGCTTGCAACATGTAGGCGTCGAAAGAAGGATTAGTTGAGCCACAGGGTTAGTTTTCCACCCCCTCGCATATCTACACATGTGATTTTAAAAAAGGCTTAACACCACCTGGTGATTACCGTAACTGTGGAATTACTTACATGGCCACGTTGTGAGCACGGATCATAATGCCGGGAGGGAGTTTGCCTGGCGAGCCCGACCAATTTCATTTATGGCCGGGTCGAGGCCAAGGTTTTTATAGTCACGTGACTTTCATGCCTGTGCTATTGATGCCGGTGAATATTTTTCTGGGTCAAGTCATAGGAAATGCACATTTTAAGCCTGTTGTGGCTCATATACAAGTGCAGCCTATGTTCAGTGAGTTGTGTGAATGGATCATGCATATTATTATGAACAGCATCATAGTATCTTAATAATTAATTTTTCCAACTTGATATTATGTTTACAGCACTGTGCCATGCTAACGTTATAGCGTATATTATTACCTGATTTATTTGACCATAAAAAAATCGGATCAGGTAATTTCAACTAACCTTAATCTTTAATTTCCCCATTACCCATTTTTTCCGGCACCTTACAATGATGGTAGGTAGTCAGAGAAGAAGAATATTGTTCATATATCAATGCACTTATGAGACCTGAACGAATTTAAGGATTTAGCATATGTTATATATGCCATTCCCTCTATTTATATGCATATTTCACAAACATATATAAAAAGATGGCATTTTGAGTTTTACCTTCGTGCTAACGTGACGAAATACATTGACACTAAAATGTCACTTTTTAGTTGTTTTTTGCACACCTGTGAAAAGTTGGAACGAAAGTTTTTATTGTGATTCTGACATGCACATTTCTTAAAGAAACATTTCGTCTTGAAAATCGATATATAAAAACAGAGACCTTAAAATGCTTTGGTGCACTAAAATTATATTTTTAACAACATGTGGTAAATCTGGGAAGTTTCAGGACTACGATTAGACACTTTTTGCTCGTTTTAGTGTCCCATGAAAACAACACTAGGCCTACTATGTCTCCTTCCATCACTTAATGGATGAAACGTAACACATATTAGAGGATATAGCATCATATGTAGCAGTCTACAACAGATTTAACATTGCTAACGTTACATTGGCACTATATCGTGTTTGATGCCATTTACGCTTTAGCAAACTTGACTTTTTGGAATAAAATGATGATTTGAATGCCTGATAATATATATTTAATTTCAGAGAGTTACATCTCATACACAAGACTATTTTTATTGATACAAGATGGCCGCCATAATTCAAAATGGCCGCCAACCAAACCTAAGATCAAGATATCTTGGCTTCTAGATATCATATTTATGCGATCTTAGTGACTAAATTAGTTTTTTTTTATCAAGGAATACAATGCAAGATATCGGTTATACTGTAAAATGATTTTTTAGAGGTTTTTGATATCTTTTTGATCTCTATGGTTTGATATTTTGGCAAATTGTGTTATATCATAGTTATAGTTGAATAACTTCATCCCAGAATGAGGTTATCATCCGCACACTGTTCTGAATTCACATGCTAACATAATATAAAGTTAAACCATATACATTACGTGTGTATGACAGCAATAAAAGAGGTAAATAGACATATCATTTACATTAGAATACGGCACTGTTATTTTGTAGAGTATGTGAACTACTACCCAGGAGGTAAACATCATATTTTCTGGAAAACTGACATTGCGTGTTGTAAAGGTTTGGGCACCTGAAATGATATCTACATATTTAGGATCACAACCTAGGTGCACAACCTTACAAATCGACTACTTGAAATTCGCAGGAGGCCAATTATGGCGGCCATTACCAAAAAACCTGAATTTTTCAACATATCGGTCAATATTTAAGATAATTTGCTTTTAAAGTTATCTAGATCAATATTTTCAGGGTCAAAAAATCAATATTAAACCAGTCCTGAAGTGATGTTATGTATTGTAAATATGTATACCAGTACACACAACTCTGCTTTTATGTTTTGGAAATTATATTTCGACCTGGATATTAATAATCACTTTTTCATAAGAAAGCATCATGAACATTCGATGTCATAACAAAGATAATGTTTATTGATCATAAACTTGATATAATATAAGTATTAGTGGTATTATAATCACTTCATAACATAGTCAGTCTAAGGGGTACTGGGATAGTTGCTAGTAGTAGTACTTTTCGCACCCACCTGGGGAGGGTCATTAGGGATCTGTCCTGTCTGTTGTATGTTGCACCGCATGGTACAGAAGCACTAGACTACAACGATTATCAAAGGGAAGCTACAGCCTACACGTGGCTGGCTATAATATTGTGGTGGATTGCCAGCGGGGTAGCCTGTTTCCTCCACTCAATAGTGGTGCCAATGCAGCTCCCGCATCAGTGCAGGCACTGATGTTGGCCATGCTACAGCTTTAAACTACAGGCAATAGTGTTTGACATTAGGTCTCTCACGTGGGATGAATGGAGTTACCCTCAGCTATTGTGACTCTCATGACTATCCAACCAGAGGATAGCGGTGTTTCAGCATTAAATTGCATATCAAAACCCAAGTCTTCGATCGTCTGGGCATGTCTGAGGGTAAATCCCCTAGACATACCCAGAACAACGGGCAGTAACCCACCATGCCCTATCACCCCACCCTCACGTCATCATATGTACATCGGTCATCAATGGACATAAATGGACTGCACTGTTTTTATCGTACTACAATATCACTTAAATGACCACTAGTGCCGAGCAACGTTAAGCATAACCGGTATTCTACGACAACTAGTAGTCAGCCTGAAGTTGCACACGACAAAATTGAATAACACTGAATATAATACTGTCAAAATAACCATTGTTTGCAGGGATTAGCTATATATTAGACATGTTAGAGGATCATTGAATTTGGGTGTGGTTGACAAAAAATAAAAATAACGTTTTTTTAGTGTATGAAAGACAATTTTGTTATTCAATTATCATGATCATTTTCAATTCAGGTCTCAATGTAGTGTACATGGCTACTAGTACCTTTGTTTAGATATCCCTGATAGTCCCATTCTACATAGCAGGGGATTTTTTTTTTCACTCGAGCAGTTTTTGTTGCAACCCTTCTTGCAGCCACAATGAAATTTTGTGTGTCATATGTGGTGGCCTTGGTGGGTTTGTAGATTTACCTGGGATCAGTTTATCATTTTATACATCCCGCCCATAGTCCTCAGGCTTGCAGGTAAGCTTGGCGATGTAAGCTGACTTATCAAGTGCTGTTGCCAATGTTGCATGCTTTAGATGCTGTTCGAAAGCAAGAGGTTGGCAGCAATTTCAGCAGTGCTGATTTGTTATTATAAAACTTGATGAATTTGAGTATATGTAGCTATATCACAGCCTTCGAAGTTGGATTGTGTGTTCACAAGAAGCTACTTTGCCTGGTCATCTACCTTTGTTTCAATATGAGCACCATGGCAGCATCAGCTACAATACTATTTCCGTTTTCTATGAACTATGATGGAGGCATATTGCTATATTTATGATCACCAATAATGCTATTTATGTTAATGTCTCCACCACTAGATGTGGCCAAAATGTCTGATATGTATTAAAAATAATCATCCTTTATTATAAAATATAATATGCATTGTGTGCTTCCACAGACCCCATCCAATAAGAAGATAATAATTTTTTTTTTCTTCACATCAATTTTATTTTTGTGTTATTTGCAAAAGAGTAGAAATGTCATCACTCTTGTCAGACGAATCAATTTCGCTTATACACTATTTTGGTTTCTGGTTCTGAGTCTGGTCATTCACGGGTGACAAGATGACAAGAGCTTCCTATAATAATTATACTCAAAGTAATGGCAGCTGTGGACACCATTTCTTTCACATCAAAACCAGAAGATCTAATGAACATAGCAAAATAGATAGCAGGGAGCGATACAAGAGGTTTTCAAGAGTTTTTCCAACAAGACTCACTTTTTTGCTTTCCAATTTCAGACATGGTACCAGGAGGAACAAACTGATCCTTCCATTTGTTCAATACATTTTACTTAGGTGGTGGATAAAACAGAGTGTACTAATTACGGTCACATACATCGCATTGTATATTTGGTGATTGGTTGTTCATCTCAAGACAGCTATCCATTCACGAAATTTGCCGCTGCAATGGGTCATGCAAACTGTCATTTATTCACATTATCGGCGGATGAGATATCATCGGCTATCCATTCTTTACTGGCATGTAAAGTTGGTTGAATGATATAACTACACCGGAAGACTTTGCTGATGATGGTGCTCCCATTGACATCACGATAGATGTGTGTAATACAGGCACAGCAGCTTCTTGTGAACTCATATCTCAACACGAGAGACAACTTCGAATGCTGTGATATAGATACGCTGAGAGACAACACGTTCTTAAATAATATTAATAAGTCAACACTGCTGAAGCTGTTGCCACCCAATGAACAGCATATAAAGCATGCAGCCAAGCCATCCTCAAGTCTTAGGACTATGGATGGGTTGTAGAAAATGCCAAACTGATCCCTGTTCAATCAATGTACAAATGCACAGTCGCCACCACATATGATTCACAAAATTACATCTCTGCAAGAAGGGTTGGAACAAGAACTGCTAGTGTGAGAAAAGGGAAATCCTTGCTATGTATGATGTGACGGGGATCCCCACGCAAAACATAACTGCATCGTATACTTTTTTAGTATTCTTTTAAGCACGCCCACTTACAATAATCTACTGATCGATATAGCTGTGCATGTTGCTTCCTGCAAACAGTAGTTCCTTCGACAGTATTTTTTCAGCGCTTCTAATTTTTGTTTCGTGTAACTTTAGGCTAATTATGTTTTGAAATGATTATTGTAACAAGTGATGCAACACTACAAGGATTAATACGTATGTTAGTTTATAATCAATAAACTTACCATTGTTATCACATCAAATGTTTTCTTATCAAACGCGATTAATAATATCTAGCACAAAACATTAATTTCACACTATCAATGCATAGCTTTGTGTACTATCTTGTGAAGAAGAGATGAAATCACTTTAAGGTTGGCTTTATATTGATCCTTGACCCTAAAACCATAGATTTAGACAACTTTAAAAGCAAGTTATCTTAAATATCAACCGAATATTAACCGATATATTGACACATTATGGTTTTTTTGGTAATGACCGCCATTATCGGCCTCCTGCTAATTTCCAGTAGTCGATTTGCAAGGTTGTGCACCTGGATTGTGATCCTAAATAGATGTACATATCATTTCAGGTGCACAACCTTTTTCAACAAGCCGTGTCAGACTGATAAGTTTTCCAGAAAATATGATGTTAACCCCCTGGGTGGTAGTTTTACATACTCTACATCATAACAGTGCCGTATTGTAATGTAAATGATATGTTTATTTACCTCTTTATCGCTGTCATACACATGTAGTGTATATGGTTTAACTTTACATTATGTTAGCATGTGAATTCAGAACAGTGTTCGGATGATAAACTCATTTTGTGACGAAGTCATTCAAATATAACTTTGATGGCGTAAATGCATCACACAATTTTTCCAAAATATCAAACTATAGAGGTAAAAAATACATCAACAACTTCTAAAAATTCATTTGACAGTATAATGATGTTTGGCATTGTGTTCCTTGATCACAAAAAAAACTTAATCTAGCCACTAAGATCACTTAAATATGATATCTAGAAGCTAAGTTATGTTGATTTTGGATTCGGCTGGCGGCCATTTTGAATTATGACGGCCATCTTGTATTAAAAATATAGTCTTGTGTATGTGATGTAACTCTCTGAAACGACAAACTATATAGAAGCCAGCGAACTTCAACTAATGCCCTAAACAATTATTTTGGCAATGTGCACTTATAAACTAAATTAAGCCCAAACGATTCGAAAACCTGTGAAGGTAAATTAACAGTGAATGACTGTTATGACGCCATGATTAACATGAAACTCAACAAGTCTCCAGGTTCAGACGGACTCCCTGTAGAGTTTTATAAAGCCTTTTGGCCAAATAATAAATATTTAGTAGTAGATTCGCTAAACGAGGGATATGATAGTGGTGAATTGTCATCACTACAAAGAAACGGCTTGATTAGGCTCATATATAAAAAAGGAGACAAATTATCGCTCAATAATTGGAGACCAATAAGTTTACTTAATACCGATTTTAAAATAGCTACATCTGCGCTTACGCACAAATTACAAAAAGTACTTCCTAACATAATTAACACTGATCAAGCAGGCTACATTAAAGGAATATTTATTGGTCATAACATAAGACTAATATATAATTACAGATATTATTAACTTTTCTAAGATTAAAAAAATTTGAGGAGCCATTCTCTTTCTCAATTTTAAAAAAAGCTTCCGACACTGTAGAATGGCCGTTTATGTTGAAAGCTCTTGAGAAATTTGGATTTGGACCTTCGTTTTTACGATGGGTAAAGACTCTGTATACAAACATAAGAAGCTCTGTGTGTAACGGAGGCTGGGTTTCAGGGAAAATATCCCTTGGCCGCGGTGTAAGACAAGGATGTCCATTATCAGAAGGAATGTGGATAGGCAAATATAGAGAAAGCAAAGAAATGCCGTCTGGCATGTCTTGGCCATCTAATCCAATAAAAGCACTCGGAATATATTTTGGTAATGACTCTACGATATGCGAATACTTAAACTGGGAACATAAGATTGGTAATATTAAGAAATTACTAGATATCTGGAAAAGAAGAAAAATGACATTAATAGGAAAAATTCTAATTTTAAAGAGCTTAGTAATACCAAAAATCGTATATACTGCATCAGTTTTATCCAGTCCGGACGAGATCATATCAAAAGTAAAATCTAAATTTGTGTGGGATAATAAGCCTGACAAAATTAAAAGAAATACCCTGATCTACAATCAGGGATGTTTAAAAATGCCAGATATTAAATCACTCAGAACAGCCCTTCTAGCAAGATGGTCTTACAGATTAGCCAATCACAGCTTCGAAAAATGAACCATATTACCTAGATATTTTCTAGAATCATATGGGGAAAATTTAGAAGTTTTTAAAATGAATTTAAAATTTGTGAAACATTTACAATTATTTTCATCAGTACCGTCATTTTATCAAGCAGTTGTAATATCCTGGTTTTTGATTGGAGGTGGTAATGTAAAAACGCCTCTAAATTTTAGAGATGTTCGGGAACAATTTATCTGTGGAAATAATTGTATTACTCTTAACAATAAACCAATATTCAACAGTAACTTAAGTAACGCAGGCATCAGATATGTAAACGATCTGTTAGACCATCAAAATATTTTGTCAAAAAGATTCCTGCGTTCAAAAATAAATCGTAAATCCGACTGGATTTTTAAAATTGAAAAAATAGAAAAGCATGACGAAAGTGTCAAAACATTATATACGTTTTTAATGCGCAACAAATCTGCCAGAAGTCACGTCGAAAAAGCGTGGACCGATGACTTTGGAATAATATATAGTTACACTCAATGGAATCACATATGATCTTTTCGGAGCCATTTACCTGACAGTAAATTAGTACACAATTCAGATATAAACTATTGCATAAAATTATCCCAAACAAAATATTGTTATATCGCTGGAAATTAAACGATAATCCGCTATGCAATGTGTGTCATATGCAAGAAACTTATAAGCACTTGTTTGTCGAATGTAATCCTATAATGAATGTATGGGAACAGATTTGTAACTGGCTTTTAACGATTGGCTATAAACTGCAATTACAATACATTTACAAATACTTAATTGTTGGTTATAAAATAATATATAATGAATATAATGAGTTTAATGAGTTTCTGACCATAATTTCTTACAGTATTTTCAGGGCGTACTATATATCTGATAACTGGACAAAAAATGTAAATGTTTTAAAAATTGTATTAAATGACATAGCAGAACGAATTCAGATTTATACAAGTATTAACCGACCATGTTTATTATTGACCAAAATTATTACTATTGCACAAAGTGATTAGGCTTTTAATGATTGTTTTCTTGAAATAGATATCTTTCTTTCGGACCCCGTGGGTCACATCACCTTTTGTTTAAGGATATCTATAACACAAGAATAAAAACCGCTCTAGTATCTAGAACGCTTTCCGACCTCATCACTTCTTCTTTTACTTTTTCGACAAGAGAAGTGATGGGAGATAACTGGGCGTGTCCTCGTGTTTTTTTAGCATAAGCAGAGCGCCACGGCAAATAACCACGAAGACACAAAAAACGTTACAATATACCTTAATACCTTCTCGTTTAAAAAAAGAAATTTTCAATCACATCATATTTTTTCATTTTCAAGCCATTGTTATATACCGCAATAATAAATAACAGAACTATACATATCAAGAAATATAGCCTCAAGGAATAGTCTACATGTAAAATATTTTTTTTTCTCAGTATGAATGTTATTTTGTGCATGAAAATTGTAATTTTGAATGTTTTTGTGTCAATAAATTATATTTTAGGAAAAAAACCCTCTGAAGTTAAATATATATTATCAGGCATTCAAATCATAATTTTATCCAAAAAAGGTCAAGTTGTGCACTTTTTGCAAAAACGTAAATGTTGGATGTTGTATTTTAATAGCCACGTGACCTATGACCTTCCAAAGACCCCAAAATTATTAATGTCGTCAAAATTACATTATGGGATCTCAAAACCCAAATTTCGCGCTAAACAACACATTTCTAGGATTGCCGGCACTGTATTGATAGCCGCTTACTTTTTTGGCGGCTATTTTTGAAATATGCAAATTAGCTAATTAAATATGCAAAATCTCGAATGGTATCTGACAGATTTCACTTGGGCGAAACTGGATTAGCTAACGCCGGCGTTAGCCTATCCAAGATGGATGCACCGAAAGTGGGTAAGTCAGTTTTCTGCTCTTTTGAGGTATTTTATCACAATTTTCGGGCTAGCCATTCATCCACCGTATTTATATGAATGTAAGGGATTTTTAGGGAGTATCAGGGCTTGTTAAAAACGTAAGAGTTTGGTAGATTTAACATCCGAAAAAACGCGGAAAGATTGACTAACGCGATGTCTGGGATTGACTAATGGGAATTGTATTTTGTTCAAAGATTGACTAACGCTTTGTGAGATTAGATAATGCATCAAAAGATTAGATAACGCTGACGCTGTAAGTAGCTGTTGTAGGCCTAGCATTTAAGAACACAGTTTATACTTCACTATTATTGTAATTAGGCCTACTACTTGCCACCTCTATTCAACGTGTGTGATATAATTCATGTCCGGGAAACATGTACATCATCCCCTCAAAGGGTTCTACAGAGATGATAATGTGAGAGTGGTTGTTACTTCATCAGTTCACTAGTAGCTGGCAGCATTATGTGTTCTTTGACTGAAACATGTTTCTCCGCGTCACCATATTATTAAACTTACCTCGGGAGGTAAGTTTGAGGTAAGTTGAAAATTATTCATGCCAGACGTAGACCTATCTTCTTCAGTTTTAGTCATATCTGTTGTGTCTTCAACTAAACCTGCAATACCCAATTGACAGGGGTGAAGTTATATAATTTATTAAATATTAACTATGACATAAATATTGGAAGCATTTTATATATATAGGGCCTACATGTGTAGGCCCTAAATGCTGACACAACATCGTTCGTGGCCTATAATTCTGAAGAAAGTAAGTCGAGTTTTTCCATAGTTTTCACAATGTCAATACACCTACCAAAATAAAGTCGGATTGATCACTAGCGCCGCCTATATATATCTCAAAATATTACTTTAAAAAACATTTCCTATTTTATATTTTACAATTTCTAATGTTAAAATAATATTTTAACATTATGCCTATATTTGAATAATGGCAGCACAATAGTTAAAGTTAATATAGTAACAATAATTACTTGTATTGACAAATATAGGCCTGTTCCACCATATACTAGACTTTTTGCTTGACTTCATTATTCCTGTGCCGAATCCCAGTGGGTATTTTGAACATGTTAATTTGTAATAACATTAACTGTCAGTATTAAACAGTACCTTGACCTTCTACCCCGTAGGTATCTCTAGCCTAATAGTCTTGGTTATAGTAGCTGTTAGACATTAGATCATATAGCATAGCCATAGGCTATATATAGAACTGCATAGTAGCCTATTATAGAGTGATTGCACGGCATATCATTGATTGCAAAGGATACAGATTATATATAACATCAAACACGATAAAGTGCCACATTGACTTCCCGGCCATATTTTTTTGTAAATATGATAAAAACTTACTCATTTCAGCAGTACTATGTTATTTTTCAGATAATGTTGTCAATGGGATAGTTTAATAAATCAATAAAACAAGAAAGTGCTTTTTGTGAAAAAAATATAAATGATTTATTAGAATTAGTATAAAATCTGCTGAAAGAACTGTGAACGATGAAGCAACCATAAACAATATTGGAATTAAAAGACTGTAGATTGTATTTGTGATCAAACAAGGAGGTTGTTCAATGTTAAGTGTCATTTTTGTTGAATTTAAAATATGCTAGCGTGACGTTTCTATTGACACTTTGTTAATGTCACGTTAGCAACAATGTTACTAGAAGCCACTTCACTGGCTAGAATTCTTCTGCACCACTCGGAAAAAAATGTTTGTATTGTTGGTTTTAAATTATTGCATTGTATAATGGCTAAAATAACTGTATTTAGATGGTTTTGACAGAAGTCAAAACACATCTGATGAATGTCAAGGATACAACGTATTATACTAATAAAGAAATATAAATAAAATTAACGAAGCAGCTTCAAGTGAAAATTAAAAGACAGAAGATTATATTTCTGATTAAACAAGTATATATTAAAGCCAAGTGTTTTCGTTGCATTTGAGTCAGGCTAACATGACGTTATTAAGCATCCCCAAATTATCGGGATGCTTATAGTGTTCAGCATTATTCGGTCTCCACCGCTGACGCGGGCGCATAAGGCATTTAGCTCTCACTAAGAACATGAAGAAGTTAACTGATGAATTTTGTTTATTTTTTACAAACATGACCTATGTGCCTGGGCAATTCTTCCCATATATTGTTTTGTCACCATGCCATAAGCGGCTACGATATCTTATTAGCCTTTGAATGGCTTCCATTCAAATTTTATAGGTGGTTCTCCGGGTATTTCTGATGATCTGATTAACTTTTGGGAAGAATTTATTAAAAACAAGATTGCTGACAGAGAACAATTGAAAAAATGTCCGCCCAAAAAGCATTGGGCGCGATATCATATGAACCATTGGTTGGATTGCATTCAAATTTGATGTTGTGGTTCGCTGGTTATTTCGAATGATCTGATTAACTTTTGGGAAAAAAATATTAAAAGCAAGATGGCTGACAGAGGATATTTTGAAAAAATGGCCGCCCAATAAAGCTTGTGGGCGCGATATCTTATGAAACGTTGGTTGGAACGCAATCAAATTTGACGTGGTGGTTTTCTGGGTATTTGTGATGATCTGATTAACTTTTGGGAAGAATCCATTAAAAACAAGATGGCCGATGGAGGACATTTTGAAAAAATAGCCAACCGAAGAGCTTGTGGGCGCGATATCTTATGAACCATTGGTTGGATCGCATTCAAATTTAATGCAGTGGTTCTCTCACCTTGCCCTTTCAGGTCAGACCGTCAGTCTAACCTTGACAACAGGTGCGCTTTACAGTTGTCGAACGGGAGGAGTGCGAGCAGCATGAATATTCATTATGACGTCACCGGTTTACTGACTGTAGTGTGGAGGTCACACTCAGGTCGGATTGTTTGGGCTGCCTGAATTGGCCAGGGAAGAGGTTCTGAACTCATAGCACATATACGTGATATCCAGGAGTCTGCCTGTAGCAGACAACTGGATAGATGAAGATGTGTTCTCTAGGCAATTCGAATGATCTGATTAACTTTTGGGAATAATTCATTAAAAATAAGATGGCTGATGGAGGACATCTTGAAAAAAAATATCTGGCAGGGATAATTTTTTCACTTAGATTTGTTTATTGTGGCAATCTCTCCAAGTTTGAGTCATGTAACGGGGATGCTTTTAATGTTATCGTGCCGAAAACAGTCACATCTAATTTTGACATGTTTCTAGTGTCAAGTTACGACACTGCTAATAGAAGTCGCATCTTTGTCCAGAATGTGTATACACACAGCTAGAAACAATTACTTGAATGGCTGGTTTCAGATTGTTGCATTGTAGAATGGCTACGGGATTTTATTTTTGGTGTTTGGAATAAACATCAAGTGCTAACGTAACAGATGCGAATTGCACTTCCAAAAATATTCTGTTGTTAAAGAACATTTTCCAACCACTGATATAATACTGGATGCATGGTCCAGTAAAATTAAATTTTAAACAACATGTTAGTTTCAGAACCGCAAATAGGGCCACTTTTTTCTAAATCAAATCCGATTTGAGTGTCGCATAAGCACAAAATTTGGTCTACTATGTTACTAACATTGCTAACGTTACATTGGCACTATATCGTGTTTGATGTCATATGTAGCCTATATGTTACCGTTCTCTACCTGTAGGCCTATATACATTGATTGTCTGTATTAATCCTTCAGTCATTGCCTGTCATGCCATTCGAGGTTGGGGGGAAAGATTTAAAATGGTAGGCCTATGACACAATATACCCTACAGAGAAGTCAATTATGTATCTAGCAATAACATACAAGATAAATGATAGGCCTACTTAAGTCAATAATACGGACCAAGGTAGTTTACTGTCTATTTAGTCTACTGTTTGATGTTAATACTCAGTTAATTCTGAACAATACCCTGTGAATTCTAAAAAAATCACCATGCATATGCCTATTATATGTATTCAGGAATGAGATATATTATATGCGTTAGCTAATCCTAGGGTACGTTAGTCAATCTCATCAATCCCGTTAGTCAATCATTGTATTATTTATAAAATGCGCTAGGTAATCTTTCCGCGTTTTTTCGGATGTCAAATTTACCAAACTCTTACGTTTTTAACAAACCCCGATACTCCCTAAAAATCCCTTACATTCATATAAATACTGTGGTAAATGGCTAGTCCTAAAATTGTGATAAAATACCTCAAAAGAGCAGAAAACTGACTTACCCACTTTCGGTGCATCAATCTTGGATAGGCTAACGCCGGCGTTAGCTAATCCAGTTTAGCCCCAGTGAGATTTGAAATCTACGGGAAAAATACAATAGAAACCGTTGAGAAAAGTTTGACCGACACGTTTATCATGTTTATTAGATTGGTTAGGATATACTCCTGTCTATGGTGGTGTACAATCAATTTGTGACGCCGAAAAAGTGTCTGCCCGCCACTTTTAATAAGTTTTTAAGGTCACGTTAGGAAAATATAAACAATTGAAAATTCGAATCGAGCTGGTATGAACTTGAATTTCTGGAGTCTATAAACAACATCCAGCTCCCTGTCTGGAAACGAAGTATCAGACAGTTGCCCAGTCTATGTAATGCTTATTGTATCACTTGGGACTTGGAAAACAAAACAAATTTGACCACTATGTGATGTATGCCCTACAGACGTGTTTATTTTTTTTTATTTGTGCATTTTCAAGGAATAAAATAGCATGTTGGTATGTAGGCCTACATTTGTTACTTGTGAATTTTTACACAGCCCTATACGGTGGTTTAGTCGAGCCACTATCACCACTCTCAGTGAGTATCCATAACTTTTTTAAAATTGTTATTTTCACCTGTCATTGATGTTGGTCATATAGGCCTATGTAATATATAGCCATGTTTTAAAACTATATAAACCATTCTGTGATCAACTGGGAAAACACCAGACAAAATATTGTAAAAAGATGCTCAACTAACCCGACTCTTTTTTATGAGAGATGTCATCATAATGTCATCATAACTTTAGGCCTACCGTAGGCCTACGTAACTAAAAGTTCCAAGCAAACACGAGGCATTCACCCAATTTGTTCAAATGTTGGACCATCGTCTGCGACGCTGGCCCAAAATAAAACCAACATCAGGTGAATGTATCGTGCTTACTGGGAGAGCGGTTGACAGTGGGCCGAGGTACAGTCGGGGGTATTCCCAACAACGTATCTGGTCTACAAAAAATAGGTACAACTACCGTAATAGAGGTGATTATGCGTGGGCGACCCATTTCGCAGTAAACCTATCCAGTAAACACGATACAGCGATCCAGTGTTGGGTCAATGTAGATTCAGCGTCGGAGACATTGCGTTGGTGTACATGGGCGGATCTAGCTTTTCTCTGACGGGGGGGGGGGGTTGTAATTTACAAAGGAGCATTCCAGTGCAGGGTGGTCAGAGGGCCTCAAATGCTTTTCCTTGCAATCTGAGGCATTTTGAACACTGTTTGTCTCTCAGTGTGTCACTAGCTCATCGGAGCCCCCAACCCCCTAATTTGACCTAAAAAGGGGTATGGATTTTTTTCGAGGAGGTGGGTTTAAACCCCCCCCCCCACCCCCACCCTCACCCCTTAGAGTGCATTGAGTGCTTTTGCGTTATTTCTTTGTTACACGGATCGATGTGCCGTGAGCCGCTGAGTGCGTAGGTAGCATTTTTGTAAGTATAGCTGCTATATTGACCGAGTTATAGCAGTTTAAAGTTTGCAGAAAGCGGAACCGGCAAAATCTTTCAAAAGGTAATAAGTGATAACGTATATTAGACATTGTTACCTTCTTTAACGTTTTCACTCGTAACTTTGTGGCAAGATATTCAAAACCTCAGCAAAAAAACATAATATTAAATGATTTTTTCACTGCTCTCAGATAAGAGTGAAAATGAAAATATTACTCTTATTATTGTTGTGGTTATGATTCCTATGATATTAAGGGGAAATTATTATTATTATTATTATTATTATTATCATTACTATTATTATTATTATTATTATCATTTTTTTATTATTTATTATTTATTATTATTATTATTATTATTATTATTATTATTATTATTATTATTATTATTATTATTATTATTATTATTATTATTATTATTATTATTATTATTTTTATTATTATCATTATTTTTTTATTTATTATTTATCATTTATTATTATTATTATTAATATTATTATTATTATTTATTTATTTATTTATTTATTTATTTATTTATTTATTTATTTATTTATTTATTTATTTATTTATTTATTTATTTATTTATTTATTTATTTATTTATTTATTTATTTATTTATTTATTTATTTATTTATTTATTTATTTATTTATTTATTTATTTATTTATTTATTTATTTATTTATTATTATTATTATTATTATTATTACTATTACTATTATTATTATTATTATTATTATTATTATTATTATTATTATTTATTTATTCATTTATTTATTTATTTACTTATTTATTTTATTATTATTATTATTATTATTATTATTATTATTATTATTATTATTATTATTATTATTATTATTATTATTATTATTACCTGGTTTAATTACGTTACTAGAAGTAACCTACATCAGCAAAGATTTACCAATTCACTACCCGTTGCACTAGTTGACACACCATTGAACTACGCCCTTTTTCTGCAGACATATAAGAGAGAATACTTGGCAACCCCTAAAATAACACACTTACCTCTATATGATACAACATCTTATAATAGCTTTAACTCTGCTTCATGACCACTTATGTACATGTATGTATGTATGTATGTATGTATGTATGTATGTATGTATGTATGTATGTAATGTCACTGTACCCACTGACATTTGCACGACCGTGCGTCAGTAACGTTACATATAATCCACAAAAAGAAAAAAATAATGTCAAGACAGTATAGACTCATGTAGCCCATGTAGGCCTACATGTTATCGGGTTATGCCTGGGGGGTCACAAAATTTACAGCCAATCATGTTTATTAACTGTTATATGTATATGAACTAGCAACGTCATACATCACGTTGGGATCCTCTCGCAACGTTTCTGGCTCGATGACTTCAGTTTTCCATCACACGCCATAGAATGTAGGGGCTAACTCTTGTGAGATATTAATAAGTGAAGGACGGGTTGTGACAATAGTAATCACTAGTAATGTTACTCCCATCATGTGACAGATTGGGCATTTTATAGTGGAGATTACCGGGGGTATGTGGGCTCCTATACTTGGTCCAAGTAGTGCCGATGAGTGTGTAATATCCAAACCATTTACTGTGATTAAGCCTTTTTCAACGATGATTATGATATAGGGCCTATGTAGATCTATTACACGAGACAGGTCAATCTGTATTCAAACTATAATTAAAATATCCCTTGTAGCCTAATTTGTTATGTTGTTATCCAATGCGAAGATATAGATTAGTACCACAATAGAGTAGCTTGAGTAGGCTTATAATATGTTCAGGTAAGATGTTTGCAGGGAAAAATGAAGAAAAATAGGCCTACAACATGCAGACAGTAAGACAGTAGTTTATTGATAAGATCTGTATATCTACTATACAGACATGTATGTATATGCCAGGTGCAAGGGCATGTATGGTGGTGAGAAATATACCTTATAATATGTATACAGGGTTAAAATAATTATTTTAACTATTGTACTACTCGTAATATTTATAGGGGGCCTACAAAGAGCTTGAATGCATTCATTAATCATGTTAGTATTTGTGAATATTTACATAAATTCGCCAGCTGTATGGTGATTTTCACATTCATTAGATTAATAAATGATAGAGCTGATGGAGATCGAAATGAAATGAATCGGGCTTTAGGCCACCTTTGTGCACATATAGGCTAAACTGGGCCAGGAGAACCTCCTGAGGATGGTGAGATGATTGAGATGACACTGTCCTCCAGACACAGGATTCGAAATTCACACGTGGATGGGGAAGAAACATTTTTTGTTTCTTTGAAATCGCCGAGACCGGGAACCGAACCCCGAACTCTGGCGTGAAAGGCAGCGGTGCTAACCACCTTTTTTAATGTATTTTTACGGGCTTCGTTAAAGGGACTGGCCCACGCTAAAATCATCAAAAAATCGGTGATTTTATTTCGGGTTTTTAATATGACCATATGATGTAAACATGTACATAGACTAGAACTGCAATTTTTTATAATTTTTGTGCTGCGCATTTACCAGTTAGGCTAGATATAGAGACGAAATTCCTGATTTCTAATTATTGACAACCATGTCAAAAATAGGAAATGCGGGAATTTCGTCTCTATATCTAGTCTAACTGATGAATGCGCAGCACAAAAATTGTAAAAATTTGCAGTTCTAGTCTATGTACATGTTTACATCATATGGTCATATTAAGAACCCGAAATAAAATCACCGATTTTTTGATGATTCTAGCCTGGGCCAGTCCCTTTAAAACGTGGGCATATAAACAAAAAATGAAATTAAACACCCAAATCATTAGGTCACACACAGTACGTGTTTTGGGATAATCACGGGATAAAAATAAAATAGCACTGGTGCAGTTAAGGCTCTATGTTCAAAAAGTTGTTTTTTTCAGAAGGTCCTATGTTCAGAAGGTCTTTTGTTCAGAAGGTCCTATGTTCAGAAGGTCCTGTGTTCAGAATATCCTATGTTTAGAAGGTTCTAGATCTTCAGAAGATCCTCTTTTGGAAGGTTCTATGTTCAGAAGATCCTATGTTCAGAAGGTCCTATATTCAGTAGCTTCTATGTTCAGAAGGCCCTATGTTCAGAAGCTCTTATTTTCAGGAGCTCCTATGTTCGGAATGCCATTTATTAACAAGAGGCCTGAAGTCCTATATCATCCCCCGCCAATAATTAGTTTTTGCGATCACAAATATTTAAAAAGTCGACTTGTTGTGGCCATTTTAAATTTCTGTAAAATCACCTGCACATTTCCAGATGGTGGGTAACGTGATTGTAAAATGTGAATTATTTCGGACTTCAATTTTTGAGTTTTTGCGCCCACAAAAAAATCCATGGCGGCCAATTTGAATTCCAGTAAAAACTTTAAAAATCACTTGCACTTCTCCATATGGTGGGGAATGTGATAGTAATACTTGAATAATTTCTGACTTTAAGTTTTAGAGTTCTTAATTGTGCGCCCCCCAAAAAATTTGGAGTTAACCTCTGGCGGCCATTTTGAATATTGGTAGCACCTTTAAAAAATCACTTGCACATCCCAGTGTCCGCTAGGAATGTGATGTTAAAATTTCAAAAACAAATTTACCAATCTAATCTTTTGAGTTTTTGCGCCCACCAAAAAATTTAAATTGATCCGTGGCGGCTATTTTGAATTTCAGTAAAACCTTCAAAAAGTCACCTGCACATCTCCATATGGTGTGGAATGTGTTAATAAAATTTGAATAATTTCTGACATTCAGTTTTAAAGTTTTTGCGCCCACCAAATTGTTTGGAGTTGACCTCCGGCCGCCATTTTAAATTTTGGTAGCATCTTTAAAAAAATCACTTGCACATCCCCATGTTGCTAGGAATGTCATGTTAAAATTTCAAAAAAAATGACCAGTAGTTTTTTAGTTTTTGCGCCCACAAGAAAACGTGACGCCGGACGCTGGCATCTTCATCTATCCAGTTGTCTGCTACCGGCAGACTCCTTGATATCACGTATATGTGCTATGAGTTCAAACCCCCCCCCCCTTCCCTGCCCAACTTCTGCAGGCCAGACAATCTGACCTGAGTGTGACCTCTACACCACAGTCAGGAAAACGGTGACGTCATAATGAATATTCATGTTGCTCCCACCCCCTCCTTTTCGTACAGGCTTCACACACACCTGTTGCCAAGGTCAGATGGACGCTGGACGCCGGACAGAATACTGGCGCGACTAAAACCCCCTTCCCCTACGGAAGACAAACAGGACAAAGAAGAGGCGCAAAATGTTGCGCAAGAAACACCACAAGAGGCGCACAAAACGCGGCACGAGGAACAAAAAGCAAACAGCAGCTGCGCAAGAAAAAGCAAACTGCAAACGCGGTGCAAGAGGAGTACTTAAAGCAAGACGCAGCGACAGACGTGCCATAGAACGCAGTAAAATAAGCGACACAAGACACGGCGCAAAGACACAGTGCAAGAAGGGACGAGGCGCGTATAACAGCGCATGACGCAGCGCAATATGTAACGCAAGACGCAGCACAATAAATTGCAATTTAATTACAGAAGTGTGGTCAGATATCATTGTAAATAAACTCAAATATCAGTCAATCACAAAAAAGACGCAGCGCAAAACGCCATGCATGACGACGGAGCTTTGGAACATAGGAACTTGATTTCGGGTTTCCAAGTTTCGGAACTTCGGAATTTGAAGTTCCGAAAAGTTTCGAAACGTCGGAACTTCGCAACTCATACGCGTGTATCCCAAGTAGAATTGAATAACGTAAAGTTATGAATATGATGAAGGAGATAAAAATGTTTTTATACCTGAAAGTGGAAGAATTAGATGAAAATGTGTTGCAACATGCGACCTTTTGAACAAAGGATCTTCTGAACATAAGATCTCTGAAAATAGGACATTCTAAACTAATATTTCTGAACATAGGACCTTCTTCTGAACATAATATTATGACCTTCTGAATATAGGACCATCTGAACATAGGACCTTCTGAACAAATCTTTTCTGACCATAGGACCTGCTGAACATAGGAAATTCTGAATAAAGGACATTCTATAGGGCAATCAATCATCTAAGAGGATACGACGCGCCCTGATATTTTTCGAATGCAGATTAAAATACACTGGACGCAGTAAATTGTCCTAGTATAAGACAAATGTACAGATGTTCACATAAGCATGACTTAAGTCTTCATCAATTTGCTAATAACTTGATCCATCTACTATAGTATGACTTTAAAATGGTTTGTACTAAACGGGAGACGTTGGTGTTCCCAAGCGCCTGCAAAACCACAACCTTCCAATACGTTTTAACTGCCATTAGCAATGCTGAGCAAAAAGTGTCATTTTTGAACATTTTTAAAAATATTTTAAAACATAAACTTGATATTTTATGATTTTCCTTTATTTGTTTTATCATAGCCGCTGGTCCTAGCCCAATACATGACAATTATACTTTGTGAGATTGAGGAGAGAGGCGTAGCTCCCATTTCATCAATCAATCAATCAATCAATCAATCAATCAATCAATCAATCAATCAATCAATCAATCAATCAATCAATCAATCAATCAATCAATCAATCAATCAATCAATCAATCAATCAATCAATCAATCAATCAATCAATCAATCAATCAATCAAACAATCAATCAATCAATCCATCAATCAATAAAACTTCTATAGCGCCTATATCCTCAGTGGACCGAGCTCAGATGCGTACAAATCCTTAGCCGGCCTGCTGAGGAGCTAGGGTGGGAATAGGTGAGATTTAAGTAATTTCCGGAATATTACAATTGTTTCGGCATTTCGTATTAGCACAGGCAGGGCGTTCCATAAGGCTGGGCCAGATATTAGAGAAAACTCTTGACCCAGTCTTAGTTTTTATACGAGGAACAACAAATCTATTTGTATTTGTGGAGCGTAGATATTTTTAGCATTTCGCACGAACAAGTAAGTCAGCCAGATATGCTGGTTGGTTGTCTTTAAGGGTTCGGAAAGTTATTGTGCATATTTTTATTTTAAAATGAATGCGAAACTTGACAGGAAGCCAATGTAATCGTTTTAGAATAAGAACGGAACGACTAAAACGTGGACTACTCTTGCAAGGCAGTTCTGATCGCGTTGTGACCTAGCGATATCCTTTTCTGTCATATTGTGAAAAAGTGAGCTACAATAAGCAAACTTGCTACTGACCAGTGCCACTGCAATTTGCTTGGCAAGATCTAAGGACAGACTTTTTCGAATTCGACGCAGGTCACGGATATGATAGAAGCATGCCCTACATGTTTTCGGAAATTCAAGCTACTGGGGAATACTACATCGAGATTTTGGCTGATGCAGATGGATTTGTGTCTTGACATGGAATTAAGCACGGGAAATTATTTAGGAATTTCTCTCGTAGAAGTTTAGTACCAATAGTTTGTCATATCAGGATAAGGCTTGAGCTTAGACCCTGTCATCCAGGCCGACACGGCCATTACCCAGTGTTTCAACTTCTCAAGAGATTCCTTAGCACTGGAGTATCATCGGCATGAAGATGGTGGTTTATAACATAATTTTTTATGGATTGTTGCCTATTTTGCAGATAAAAAGAAAACAAATTTTAAGCCTGCCCAGATATTGCATACCAATCTAAAAGTCTATTTGTTAATGTAGCATGGTCAAAGGTGTCGAAAGCGGCCGACAAGTGAAGCAAGCTTATAGCTGTAACTAAACCCTTGTCCATACCAGGGACGGGGTAATAGTAATAGGTAATAGTAACAGGTAACGGGGGCAATTTCACTGTACTAGTAATAGTAATAGACCACGAAGAAATGAAAGTAATAGTAGGCCTAACAGAAAAAGTAATAGATGGCCAAGTAATAGATAATAGCAGAAATAGTCTTTATCTATTTCTGATAATAGTCGATTACTTTTATATAACACTTTTCTATTTTCACTTGATTATTCATATCAATTTAACCTATGCCATTAATCTTACAAAATTTATTTGAAGAATAATTTGTCAGTTCGAAGGCGTAATTATATATATAACATGAAGATTTGTATTGGATCTATTGATGCCCACAATGATGTACATTCCAAACACAAGATGTGTTTTTACTGGACCAGCATTGTAGAGGGCGGCCGTCATTAAAACAACATCTCATGTTTGCTGGGAGGCTAGTAACTTTAATTACCGTTATCGATGCTCAATGAAGCGCGACTTAAAATCTTAATGCCTAAACAATATCAAGACAAGTAATATTGTCAGGCCCCCTTGGTCAATCACCTTTGATCTTTTGGCCCTGATGGTCAGGCCAGCAAACACGGAGCATGTTTAAATGCTGGGCCAGCGTCGAAGACGATGGGCAACATTGAAACAGCATTGGGTGAATGCCCCGTGTTTGCTGGGAGCGTATGGTGTACAGACAGTGCTATGACGGCAATAATCGCCAGTGGCGAAACTTAATTAACCCTAACGGTCTTAGAAACCACATTAAACTACGCCAAAACAAATTTTACCATGTTATTAAATACAAACATATCATTTATAGAAAGAACCATCAAATGTTTTATCGCACAATGGTTAGCGATCGTAAAATAAACATGTTATTGTCTATATAACTAATATCCTGGCTATCTGGATCTGTAGATAGCCCTAACTATCATTCACGCACAGTGTTATCATGGCTAACATGTCACATTGCAATAACGTTGTGCGGCGAAGCTAAAATAGTGTCTAGATATCATAATATCTAAACAAAAGGCAATTATACATTTATTATTAAAAAATATTTTAAATTTGTATTAAATGGTCTCAAAATTGATATGATTTTATATTTGTTATTATAAAATGTATATGGAAAATATGATAGCACTATACTTTGTTATCTCTTTGGAAATTGTGATAAAAAATTATTGTAATAGTAATAGATGTTAGAGTAATAGTAATAGTAATAGTAGTATAACTCAAAGACTGTAATAGTAATAGAAGAATTTCAAAGTAATAGATCACATGTCTGGTCCATACTAATAATGATGTCATCAGTAGAGCTGATTCTGTAGAATGATGTTTCCTGTGGGCTGATTGTAATGGTTAGATAGATGGCTATTTTAATATTAGCTTGCATCCGATTGGCTACTTTCTTTTCTAAGATTTTGGAAATGAAAGTTGGATACACGCATGTAAGTTTTCGGTTCCTTTTTAGGAAGATATGTTTTTTTAAGTAGTGGTCTACTCCTACATGAGCTTCTTTGAATTTTTTTAGGAAATGTACTAGTATTCATTGAAATAGTAATTATATATGGTCTGTGTACTAATGGAATATTCTGTACTTTATCCTGAAATTTTGAACGGGTAGTTTCAATTTTATGCACAAAATATTTTGAGAAATGGTCACAAAGTGATGTTCGTGTGAATTCTGGCAGTTGACATTCGTAACGTATTTTATATACGGGCCTAGAGGGACAAGATTTAACCATGATAAAGGTTCCGTGGGGCCTGCTCGCAGATACTGTGATTTGAAAGCAAAGATAGTTGCTCTTCGGCCAACTTGTTATGGTTAAACTATAATGTTAGTTAGTTTGGGAGCAGTGAACCTGTGTCAGGAACCAGCGACCCATGAACGTAGACAGCCCTGGAGATGTGCAGTCTCCCAAATCATTCTCATTTAAAGATGTCATTATGACCCGGCAAACATAATATGTCACTGTCATGAGTTTTAACCATTTAAGCGCTAAAAACGACAATACTCGTTTTTAATATGTTTTATTAGCAGGTTAAATCACAGTTATTAGGAATGAAATGGGTGTTTTAAACATCAAGATTTGTAAATGTTTTGTCTAAAATTAAAGAAATATGAACATTTTTCACGCACTTGAAGTTGTGAGTCGTGATATAAAAAAATGAATCGGGCTTTAGGCCACTTTTGTGCACATACAAGCTAAATTGGGCCATGAGAACCTCCTGAGGATGGTGAGATGACACTGCCCTCCAGACACAGGATTCGAAATTCAAACCCAGGAGGTCTGAGATCGAGCACGCTACCTCTCGGTCACGGAGGCTCCCCACAATACTGAGTTTTACGAGTGGATGGGGAAGAAACATGTTTTTGTTTCTTTCAAGCCGCCGAGACCGGGAAACGAGCCCCGAACTCTAGCGTGAAGGGCAGCGGTGCTAACCTCCTGAGGATGGTGAGATGACACTGCCCTCCAGACACAGGATTTGAAATTCAAACCCTGGAGGTCTGAGATCGAGCACGCTACCTCTCGGTCACGGAGGCTCCCCACAATACTGAGTTTTACGAGTGGATGGGGAAGAAACATTTTTTTGTTTCTTTCAAGCCGCCGAGACCGGGAAACGAACCCCGAACTCTAGCGTGAAGGGCAGCGGTGCTAACACATAGGATCAGCGGTTTCTTTTTCTGGGATAGGCCCACTTTCTAATAAAGATCCAGGCAGTGTGAGGTGCAGTCCTGTCCAGATAGCAGCAGCTCCAAGTGTGAACATTCATTTACTAATCACACCGTAGGCCTACATTATCTGATTATTTATGGATAATCCGCTAAAAAATGAAGATTCATTTCATCCCTCATCTTTAAGGCCGTATACCGGTACCACACTAATTATTTTAAAACACACATGAATAAATGGACCAGTTCTGGTGTGAATGGATATTATGACTTGAAATTTCAATAAATTACCAATTTTAAATACAACAGTGGTCCATTTTATGTATGTAATTTGTTCATTGAAATTACTTGGCCTTTCAATAATTTAACTACAAAAAATTCAAATTTTGTCCCACGAAAAATGGTACTGGTCAAAGGTTCACATCGTATTTTTTGTACATGTGTTTGACAACATGGACGTCGGCTGCACGATGGATATCAAACCCTTGAAACCCGACTTCCCGATCGGTTGACATTATTAGCAAATAGGCTACGAGACGTTGGTCCAACGTTGGACTACCGTTTGTAACGCTTACGCAATATTATTAATTAAACACTGGTCAACACATAGGTGCTTGATGGATTGCTTTCTCATTGCACCGTATTCTCTGAATGTTACGAGGTTTTGCACTGCCACCAGATATACTTTATATGCTACTATTACTTTCATCACATAATGAAGAGATTTGCATAGCGTTTTGATTACACTTCAAACAGGGTTATCAGTTAGGCCTATGAGGTTATCAACGAGCATTGACCGAGACGATGCCCATTGCGGTATCAAACAAAACATCAAACTAGCCACATATTTTCATTATCATTGTTATCAGGGTGTGCATGTACAAGTGTTACAAAAATTTCTTTACCGTTACAAAAACATACTCACCGTTTACCATTATTACTTTACCATGTTTACTTTTATAAATTTGCCCACCATTTAAGCCATACCGGTAAAGACAAAATATGTTTTAATTATGATTGTCAAACAGTCTATTAATTTGCCTGGTACATTAAAAGTTCGTTAATTGATTCTTTATTGCTAAAATATCATTAAAGCAGCTCCTTGGGATGACAGCAATCTTCGTTTTAATTCCGTACTGAAGTAGTGTATCCCACGAATCATGTCTTTATTTTTTTCCGAATTTTCATATTTTTACAAATATTTTTAATCAACATTTCTATGAAACCAGAAGTAACCCAAACAAACTATTTGTATACCTGAAGGACGATTGAATGTTTTCACAGCATTGGGCCACATGCTGATGGCATCGGCCCAGCGCTGGGTATACAATCAGTGCTGCAGGTGTGTCCTCCCGTGTCCTGACTATAAGACACCAATTAGCGGCGACTGCTCTGATCTTACCGTCTGATACGTGGGAATATGTGATGTAAAGTGCTGAATATTGCTGACTTGTTTTGTTTACATGGCAATATACGCCCTGGAAATACAACTATTTCACTCTTTTTCGGTACTTTAAAATGGTTTTTTGACTTTTTCGTATTTTCAGTTAAGATCTTCATATAAATTAAGTTTTCAAAATTGACAACATTTAAAATGTCTCATCCCAAGGGGTCCCTTTAAACTAGAGTTAAATTTGAATGACTATTGATGCATCTGGCAAGGATTGAATTTGTCTAAAACTATGTGGTGGGCTAGTCTCTTTAAGCAACTCCATTGTCAGGTACATTACTTCTTGACATCTATGAACAATATTTCTACACTTGAAAATTTGACGTGTTATATTCACAACTGGTGTTGTTTAATTGGGATACATATTGGCTTATTTTAGAAGACACTTGTGCTATGATTTAAAAACAGTTCGAATGCATCCAAGTGAAACTGCCTTAGGTATCAAATTAATCAACGTCATTCTCCAATTACGAGATTTCGTATGCTAACAAACGCAAAATGGAAATGATTGTGTGCAGAATTCAACATGCAGACATTTGATGACTCATGAGTATTAAACATTTAACCAACCGCACGTATTTTTTATCATTTTCACTCATATTGTCGTAGGAGTTGCGGCATTAAATCGCAAAATAATATGAATGTGAGTAGAAAAATACAAATCCAATAGGTAGTTCCTACCGACTCATTTTAATACACAATTCAGCGGGCTCAGTATATATGATCATTCAAGTTAAAAAATACGGGGTGAATGAATGAATAGGATTTTCAGGCCACTTTTCATACATGGTGTATTATATAGACTA
The DNA here is from genome assembly GCA_964017125.1 of Flabesymbios commensalis. Classification (NCBI taxonomy): domain Eukaryota; kingdom Metazoa; phylum Annelida; class Polychaeta; order Terebellida; family Flabelligeridae; genus Flabesymbios; species Flabesymbios commensalis. The sequence goes on along the minus strand of OZ024904.1, from coordinate 39,665,749 downwards.
CTCATGAACGCTTGATGTTTTCGGCCATTTAAACATAAAATACTCATATTTATTGACATTTTAAAACAATTAATGTAGTCTATGCCAGCTGTAGATCTAGATGCTTCGGCTGTGTTCTTAAAAGTTAAGCTGATAGTAAAGTCCATTTTAACTAATAGGCCTACACTCAACAGTCTATAACTCAAAATAATGTTAGCCTAAGATCTTCTCCGAACACGTTCACTAATATGATTTTTTTATATTCCATAAGTGGCCAGTTTGCATATGCTACGGCTAGAGCATTTCTGACATCCCAACCCGAAAAGATTTATTCATGATCGTAATAATAGGCCTATAACTCGAATGTGGTTTGATAAAAAAGCTGTTGAAATGTGACACGGCAAGATCATATCCGCTGGTGCTGCGTAACAGACTTATTTCATTATATAACACTGTGTGTCTGACTCAATAATAAAGTGGCACTCCTCTGATCCTCACTATGGGGGCGGTCTTTTATTTCTTTCAAACCCAATCACTTTGGGGGAATAGTCATGCTCATCGGACACCCGGTCGGACTTTCCATTCCCCCCCCCCCCCCCCAGTTATAATTAAAAGTAACACATTTAACTAATCCGTTAAGTGTGTAAACATCCTCAGTGATGAACACTATGTAGCCTACACGCAGTCATCAGGGATTTACATGATACGGTGTGAGCGCACGTCACCAATGTATATATATAATTATGCGTTATATGTCTATTATATTATTAAGGTGTTTTGCTGGGAATAGAGCTAGCTACTCGCTCAGCTCAGCTCAGCTCAGCTCAGCTCAGCTCAGCTCAGCTCAGCTCAGCTCAGCTCAGCTCAGCTCAGCTCAGCTCAGCTCAGCTCAGCTCAGCTCAGCTCAGCTCAGCTCAGCTCAGCTCAACTCAACTCAACTCAACTCAACTCAACTCAACTCAACTCAACTCACTCAACTCAACTCAACTCAACTCAACTCAACTCAACTCAACTCAACTCAACTCAACTCACTCACTCACTCACTCACTCACTCACTCACTCACTCACTCACTCACTCACTCACTCACTCACTCACTCAGTCAGTCGGGCGGGCAGGGGCCCTAGGGTAGTGGTTAGCACCGCTGCCTTTCACGCCAGAGTTCGGGGTTCGGTTCCCGGTCTCGGCGGTTTGAAAGAAACAAAAAATGTTTCTTCCCCATCCACGTGTGAAAGTCAGTATTGCGGGGAGCCTCCGTGACCGAGAGGTAGCGTGCTCGGCCTCAGATCGCCAGGGCTCGAATTTCGAATCCTGTGTCTGGAGGACAGTGTCATCTCAATCATCTCACCATCCTCAGGAGGTTCTCCTGGCTATGTGCACAAAGGTGGCCTAAAGCCCGATTCTTTTCATTTCAGTCAGTCAGTTATCCATGATGTGTAACACCGGTTAAATAAAAACACAATATTAGAGGTATATAGTGACAAAACAGTTTAATACGCACATGGGTCCCGTTTGCATTATAATAACAAGGATGGTCACAGCACAAGTAGCAGTATAAGCCAAGGCCCGGTCAAACCAGGCCACTTATAATAATGATAATTAAGTTAATCTATATTTGTTCTTTTTCAAATAAAATAGTATCATGTAACATAAATACAGTGAAAAATAGATAAATGAACGAATGATATGGCATTGTGAGCACAGCCTGGCTGTGCCAGCGTGTAGTTTGAATGTTTCACTAGCAAACACGAACCATAATAATCGGCCGTGCAAAGCCAGAAAGTAGTATCTGGTCACTTGTAATGTGAGCAGATGGTGCCTTTTGGCTTTGCACTGCTCAGTGCCGAATCAGCACAGTCCAGTGCTGAGCAATGGTTGGGCTAGCGTCTGGTGTTGGCTATGTGCATGGGATGATTGAAGTCCTGGCAGTGCAGTTAGAGGTGGTATTACCTCCGGACGAGTACGCAGCCAAACAATGACGAGGAATGAGATGCAGGACCGATCTTCAAGCCCTGCAGAGGGATATTTGAGAAAGCAGAATAGATCGAGCACTGTGGATGTGAGGCTAAATACATCTGAAACACCCAGCTTTCTTCTTCATGTTATTTTGCAAACATCAAAAACAGTTCTGCAGTTGTGATAAAAAAGGTCACAATTCGCTGTAAGCCGCGTAGACCCACGAGTATTTCTTGCTAGAAGTGTTCAGTGAGTTTCCCCCACGTGTCTTTCAAAGTATATATTTTCTAATTATCGCCCGCTGAATTGGACAATGGACATTTACCGCAGCTGTGATACAAAAGGTCACAATTTGCTGTAAGCCGCGTACACGAACTAACATTTATTGCTAGAAGTGGTGATGAGTTTGTTCTCACATGTTTAATTCGAAGTATAAGTAGTCTAATTATCGGGATTGAAGAATGAGTTTGGAAGTTGAGATACTTGAACTACTGAGATCACGGGATATATAATATCCCTCTAGAAATAAAGGGTAGCATCTATATACCGCTTTTTAAAAGCAGAAGCTACGCTCCTTAAATGGGAAGATAAGATTTAAAATTGCATAATAGCTGATGAGATCATGTGGGTAAATTGATGGAGGATTTGTTTCAAGAAATTTCCAATAATTAAACACGAATGCCATACATTACAAAGATGATCAAATGTCATCATCACCTGATTTTTTTTCATTTACCATCATTTTTTTTAATTCTTGACTATTTAGGCAAGCCCTGCAGTGGCTTGAAGTTCGGCTCTGACAATACGAATATGACACATTCACACAATCCTGATTACGACCGGCAATCATTGGCCTGCTTTTGTTTTGTCGTAATGACGGTCAGAGTCATTGTAAGGTTCCGCTTTTATTCTCTGTACTGTCATTAAATTTTGTCGTAACGTGCTGACGTTGGAGAAATTGTTCAGTACGTTATATTTTTCTCGCAGTTCGTCCAGCTCCCTGCGCACGTCGTCGTTCTGTTGTCGCAGGTTCTCCACCTCGCGTCTGAGACCCTCCCGCTCCAGCTCTAGCTCATCCTTCTGGGTCATTCTCTTCTCTCTACAGCTGGCGGCATACCCGCGGTTCTTCAGAGTTCTCCTGCGCTGTTTGAGCCTGGCCACCTCATCACGAGGTAGTCCTCTCAGCTGTCTGTTAAGCTCCCTCACTGTCAGCGCCATCAGTTCGTCATCAGTGATGGAAAAAATCTCGGAACGACCGCGACCCTTCACCTGAAATCAGAAACACTTTGTATTATAAATGAAATTTAAATGTCAAAGGAATTGACACCCGCCCCACTTATCGAACATATTGTGTATCATCAGCAATGCCATAATGTTGGCAGCTTAAAACAAGAGGCCAGCCAGCCATCATAATCCAGCCATCATAATCCGCGTGGTATACATATTGCAGGGTGCATCCTTCCCAGAATGATCACCATTTTGATCTACAGTAATGGTCTAGGCAGCCAACACATTTTGCAATGTATATAAAACAGCCGGGTCGGCCATTTTGAATTTGAAATTTTTCAGAGCATATTCCTACCTGAATCCACACATTTGTTTTATAGTAATGGTATAGCCATCTGGCACGGTTTTCCAGATATTTCGCATAATAAAGTCAATATTGGTCGCAAGTCGGCTATTTTGAGTTTGATAAAGTTGACATTTTGCCCTCCCTGAAACCGAACATTTTCTTTTATAGCTAGTTTATAGTTATGGTCCAATTACCTGGCAAGATTAGCAAGCTATCAGTAATATTAAAGCTATTTTGGCCAAGACATGTAGGTCCAAAAATAGATCAAAGGTCATAACCCCAAAAGGCACATCTACACACCCTAGGGGATATGTGTGCAATATGAAAGAAATCCCCCCATGGGTTTTCGAGATAAGCTCCGGAAACGAGAAAGCGGACGGACGCACGGACGGACGGTCGGATATCCGGGGCGACGCCATAATCCACCGCTCCCATTTCGTTTGGGCGGATAATAAAACGTAGAGAGATGCCGCTATGAATGACTGAGCCTTTGGATTATCTGTATCGTCTCCTGGAAGACAAAACATCGCATGTGGGCGATAACTAGAGTGCCACATAAGACCTTTTGTTTACTAGGAGACCAGGATTTTAAGAGGAACAATGCGACTATGAATCTGTGAGATGTTGCCCATCTGATAATAAAAACATAATAATAACTACGCTGACACTACACTTAAATTTAATTTAAAGTTTTAATTAATCCGAAACTCTCATTGTTTATGAAATTGCCAGCTTCAGAAGAATGAAAAATCCCCCAACGCTGGTGGTTCCCTCTACGAGATGCATGTAGAATGCAATATCACACCCCCAGGCAATATCACACCCCCATTCGCTTGAACATTGTTGAACGGCAATTTATGGTACTTATAAAAAGAAAATGACATGATCGTGTGACACTTTTTAAGTATTCTTTGTACGAGTTATGTATGCTGCCGTACCACACTCAAATTTACATCGTTCACATAGCTCCCTTGAGGTCTGCATTTGCACATTTCATAAATTTCTGTGAATGTACATGTATTTTTGTTCTAATATATAAGTTTTAGTGTGCTTAAAAGAGACGCCCGCAACGAAATTGTTAAAGACCCCTCGCTGGACTGAGGAGCGTGTAAGTGTCATTTTCAAAATAGGCGACCACGTTCCTTTAATCTTTATTCTGAGTGCTACTGTTATAAAGATTTATTGCAGTATTATACAGAATGTTATAGTTCACGATGTACGCCACCCACAGTCGCGCACTATGGCTGAAACTGTGTGTCATAGGCCTAGCTACTAAATTAATCCAAATAAAGTGGATCGTGTTACTAGATATTCTTCATGATGACATGCTGAACGTCACTGCTAACATTAGGTCCGATCAACCTTATACTTCGGTTGTATCCATTTTAAAAATAACTGGATTACGTTCCTATTTATAGGAACCTTTGACGTCATCTTGATTTTTAAGAAGCGACAATCCTTTTTAGAGACATTTACCAAAATCTCCAACTAAAATCTAATCACGTCTCTGCATTCCGAACGAAATTTAATAATGATCACCATTTTTGAAAAAAATGCCGACGCGTTGAACATACTGCCGAAATATTCAGCTCAGTCCAGACTACTTATACAATTAAATAAATAACATACGAATAAAACAACTTGAGGCTGATGCGCTGTGACTAAAAGAAACTAAGTATACGATTGTGTCTGTGGCGCACGTACATAGCATTTATCGATGGAAACAAGGACAAAGGTACACCCTCCAATTATACAATTTCTTTTGCAGAATGTTCTGACAGTAGGAAAGATAAATCACTGTACATAATTATATAATAAGCGTGGTCATTGTTGTAAAAACGGTAAATTTCTTTGGAAGTATGTAGGCCTATGTATTCATCGAGCTGCAGTAAATTACTCGTTAAAATACTTGCTGTATTCCTCTTGGCCATCATATTACTTACCATGCTTACATATGATATTTTAAAGTTATATATCACGTTTTTAATCTTAGGGGAGTTTAATTCGGACCTAATGTTAAAACGCATCTTTGTACAAATAATTAGGTTTATCTGTTTATGTTAATTAATAAAGTCAAGATGGAACACAGGTTAATAATACTAATAATTTAGTAAGACACAGAGACCTAAATTAGTCATGTTTTGTTGTGACTAGTTTTTAACATACTTTAGTTTTAAAATCATATCAGTTAGCTGGAACCATAATCAAGCTATGCAGTCTGGCGAGCGTACATGTACTTCTCTGGTACGACGATTCAACAGTCCAAAATAGAAATGACATTTAAAAATATGTTCATATTAAGCACGTCCACATTAAAAAGGAACGTCTATGAATTCAGAAATAAAGAGACTGTGGGTATCATGAGTGTCGTGATATTTCAATAAGGGATTCTCTAATGTCACATAATGAGTCATAAACGTGTGGGATAAACCTGCACTAGCCATCTACTTGTACCGTATGACACCTATATATCATATGTCCTATGGGATCGCCAATTTTTTACATCTTAAATATTTTGAAGCTAGAAAATGTGTTAAAAATTGCAGCTTGAAAAACGATAAATGTGATCAGGTGGTGATAAATTAAAAGAACCATGAAACATTTAAAAAGTATTTATTTAGAGCCACGATATTAGCCTTCATCCACCATACCCTCATATAATTTCACAATGGCAATCGTTAAGATTGAAATAAATAAGTCCCATTGAAGTACTAGATTATCCACTCAAGTGAAAATCTCTCAAATAAAACAGGTTGTATGCTATGGTGTTGAAAAGGTAAAACGTCCATTTTTCTAAGGTACGAATACGTGGTATTCAGCTTAGAGACCACCAATTATTTTAGGCAATCTGTCCTTCAGACAACCGATATTGTGTAATTGATATTCCATGGAAACATTCAGAAAACCATATCGCCATCACAATTTTTTTGTAATTCGTGGAACCTGGCGTATATTTTTTAGATTTACAGCACTATTGTGAGCACTATGACACGTTACATGTGTATAAGCAGAAGTAGATAAAGGGAGAATCTATTTCTGATATAAGTGATATATTTGTTCTACAACTATCTGTATTATATAAGAGACTTAGAGAATTTCACACAGAATATATATAAAACATGTTATTACTAAAAAAGCGTTGGCCATTCTACAATACACTGCTTGAAATTGTATTTAATGCAGTGTGTGAACTTCAGCTTATCCGCACGACCGCTTTCTGCAACAGCCTATATTTCTTAGAACTGGAAGGCGGATGTCGCCCGCTCAGACAATGAATATCTAGCCAAGGATAACTACAGTACTAAATGAGGTCACTGGTAAAATCCCGGATATCAAAAACTAGCCTTACGACCAACCCGGGTGTTGGTACGCTCAGTAGTAGGAAATTCCTGTCCAAAATAAAACATAATTTTCAGCCATCCAATTTAGCGAGGTGCAATAGTAGCACTTGACTATAGGTGGATTAAAATTTACATCGGAGAAAATTCGAGTCAACCAGCTCTACAAAAGTCCAAACGCGACAAAAACAATCCTATTCTCGAATGTAAATACGAAACGTTGACAAAATTTTGCGTTATATTTGGCTCACCATCTGCGACGCTGGACCAACAATAACCCAACATTGGGTCAACGTTTCGTATTTGCTGACTTGTCAGGATCCACATTCAAGTGAGACAAATTATCAACTTTAGAAATGCGGTCAAGTGAAGATAACATAATAACTGAACGCGCTGTAATAATAATATTTAAAAACTGCCAATCCCAACCAGTTAATCTTCCTCAACTGCTAAAGCCGTGCATCAAATAAAGCTTCATTGGAGTGAAATCTGATTTTCGTAAATTAAATAAATTGAAATCGCACAGATCCATAACTCTAAATAAGATAAGCTCTATTTATTTTATAAATGTCATGTAATAAATTGTTGCCAGGTCGAAATAGCGATCAACAATGAACAAAGCACATAAACACCTGAAAACTGAACAGAGTCACTGCATTAGAACAAGTGGAACGTAGAAGGTCAGTTTTTAGCTGAGTACGTAGGCCTATGTAAAAAATATCATTTTGTTCAGTGATATCCATATATTAGCTTCTCTAAAACACGATACCTAACAAGACAACAAAGGGAGAATCTACAAAATATCCACAGGATTACCTGATTACTCGCGTGACGTCGTTGAGGATCTCTATCGGTTTTACTGGTCTGTTTACCATCATGCCTACATAACTACGAATGTGTATTAACCCTTTGACTTCCAGGCCGGGGTGCATGCCAGGATCCAGATATACTGGTGTACGAGTTCTATTTTTCGTCATTTGAAGCTGGAATTGCTAACGCAATTTCCAGCTTCAAATGACGAAAAATACATAAATGTAGTATATATTTGACGAAAATTTGTGTCATTTTATGGTTACGTTCATTGACGAATGACGTCGGAAATGCCCGTCATGTATGGTAGTGAAAAGGTTAACTTGTTTACGAATCAGTGGGAATGTTTATCTCAGGTGCCTGTGTACTTCTGGGTCGCACGATGAACTGTGATGACCACGCGTCGTCTTATCAACTATATCTATTAATCATGACTTATGACCACTTGGGACTCTATGGCTCCTTCGTGTACACCAATGTGCTATTAATAAAACAATAATTCTGCATATAGTAAAGAAAACGATGGGATTTTGTATAATTCACAGCTATAGGCCTTAGTACGTTATGTTTAAATACACTTGTTTGTACTGGTGAACTGGTGTGAATGAAAATTTCAACTAGGAAAATGTGACCCCACGATGGGTAGGTATGTATTCTCGCACTCATGCTGTTTAGTTGGCTTTCACTACGAAACAGATGGTGAGATCAGCCCATCTCGCACTCTCCTATACGCTTGACAGATATTCGTACGAGAAAATGCATACTGCATCGTTGGTACGGCGAGATGGGTTGATCTCAGCACTCGTCACCACATAAAGCCCTCGCCTAAAGGCTCGGGCTTGATGTAGTGACTTGTGCTGAGATGATCCCATCTCGCCTTCCCAACGATGCCGTATGCATATAATCTCACAAATAGAAGATACGCAAATTGAGTTTCTATGTTGTGATTCTCCCCGGCGAACGCGAGACAATGGCGCAATGTTGGTTTAATGCTGGCCCACCGTCGTAGCAAAATTATTCCAATACCGGGTCAACATCTGGTGTTTGATGAGTTGGTGGCCTCGCGTGACATACACATGACTAACATGACTCGGGACGTTTATTTAGTCCACGGCTTATCACTTTATCATATTTGATAACTGGTACAAATACAATCAACAGTACCGGCATGTATCAGGTTTAACCCTTACAGCGCTGAATTATTTTTGTAAAATCCATGGAGACCAAAGGGTTTTCATAACCATCATAACTGTCTTAGTTAGCTCTTTCAGTTTCATTTCAATACCTATGTTATGGGTCTACGACCATTAGAAATATTTTTACTCTTACGGTGCGGGGATAGACTTTAGTCGTCAGATTCTGACGACTAAAGTCTATCCCCGCACCGTAAGGGTTAACGAAGGTCACGTAAACGTATGTGACAATCGCAACTGCGAAACAAAAACATCAGCGAAAGTTCAGTCAGGATTTAACATGTTTAATCAGCGCGCTCCAAACTAACAGTTTAACTAGACTGCAGACGCTGTTTAAATATGCATAATTTTAATCAGCACATGTATCACAAATGTGTGCATGATAATGACATGTCTCTTCTGGCCTGGTAAAAACGCAAATATTCAGGGCAGAATGTAGATGAAAACTGCAGTCTAAAATAAGGGGTAGATTTAAGTTGCAGAAATGTACATAATTAATAATAATTCTACCAGTACATTTTGTCACTTGAGAAAGGGCTACCGACATTAAAAACTTGGAACTCAAAGAAAGTTTATTTCTCCAATAAACACATAGAAATAATATCCGGTTGAAAGAAGACCCGGGAAAGAAGACACTCGTAAATTAAAGCAGGTACTAGCCTATATGTGTGAACTCGTCTGAGACACAACGCAACCCTCCCATCAGTTTAATTATATAGTTACATTTAATAGTGTTTAATTTATCTGCAGCATTTTTAATTCATTAGAAACCATGTTCGAATAAAAAAAAATATATATTTACACGCCACTACGAACTATTAGGAGAAGGATTTTGTCTGTAAAGCAGTTAAGTTGGCATAATAAAGACATAATATATTTGACAGAAGTAATTTAGTTGCACGTAATGTGTTTACAAGAAATAGGCCCACGCAGTTCAGCTGGGGACTTGAAATTTAGTGTATCGTCAAGTGACGATGTGTTACTGAAGATGAACAGTGACCTTGAGGGCTCAGTCAATGATGTCGGTGGTTAAATGCACACCAGCTCAGGCATTATATTGTGACAACGCTGGGTATGGTTTTATAACATATCAGCATCATTTTCTTTTCCACAAGAGCGACGAAGCATGCATGCGAAACAGACGACATATGCGCTTTACATAACGCTAAATTCATATATTTCAATCAAGTCACATAAGATCACGATCATCTTTTTCCTAAACAACGAAATTTTAACCACAGCTTTAAATCGAATTGATAAAATTGAGACTAAAGAGACAGATACAACTCTTCAATTCCAGAGGCGACAATAAGCAGATAAATTGATCTTCATAGGCCTAATTAGATGCGCATTAAATTGAACAAATTTCTAATTTATCCTGATACAAAAATGGCTTAAAAGTAATAAATCATAGTCACAGTCTGACAAAGCTATTAATCAGGGCCAACGCTTTTATCTGTTGATGGACTACCTGCGGTAAGTAGAGGAGGTGAACTGTGTATTATAAAACAATGCTCTGAAGATAGACATATATATATATATTAAAATGATTAATATGTCCCTTTGAATAGAATTAATTCATCCTTATACAGTTATAGCACAAAGCCTCAGTTGCAAATGTTATGATGTTGCAAATGTAATATTTAGCGTTTATTTATAAACCATATAATCCCTCGACCAAAGCAGCACAAAATAAAATTAAAGGCAAAATCCTTATTTAAATTGGCATCATTTAAAATAATAAACGATCTAGAAAATGACCCATGCCAAGAAGACAGAGGGGGCAGGGGCGCATGACTATACATGTACATTGTTTAGTATTATATCGCGTGTTATTTGGTCCACAGTACGCCTTCATCTGTAACGCGTCACGTATTTTGAGGTATAACAACATGTGCACAGTTTGTGGTATAACAACGTGTGTCTATTGTCAGGGATTGTACAGGTATGCAAGACAGTACTTAACCCTTTGAGTGCGGGCGACGCTTTTAAGCGCATTCATACTGTTTTTCCACAACTAAAATTTGACAGAAATTGAACAAATATGCATGTATAAATCTTGAGTAAAGCCCCCATTGTGAAATTTAGCAGGTTTAATTTTTAAGTGAGGAGGTATTTTCCTTTCATTTGAAGTTGGCAATTGCGTGAGCAATGCCAACTTCAAATGAAAGGAAAATGTTAAGTAGTAATGAAGCACTTAAAGAGTTAATAATATTGGCTTGCCACATTGTCAAAACAGTTAATATAAACAGTTATTAATGATATCGAGTCGTCCAATATCTGTATTTTAGATTCACCTGCACGTGTGGTAATTCTGTGAAACGCAGTGACGTCACCCAGTGAAAAAAAAAATGTTATATGACACCCCCTCCCCCATACTTCATTCTGTGAAACGCAGTGACGTCATTTGGTGAAAACAAGGTTATAAAAAAAACCTCCTCCATACTTCATTGTATTAGCCAGCTCGGTGAAAACAAAGGAGGTCGAGGTCATTGAGTTTAACAGAATATTCCACTAGACATGTGGACTGAACAGAAGCACTTTTAGAAACTAGTAAAACAGACACATCTAGACCGATGTGACAGTATGTTTGTCTACCGTGACAAATAAATTCAACTTAGTACATATTCTACTATTGTCCCAGTTTGCACAAGCGATACATCTCCCAGGTACCCAGTCCTAACTAAACATGAAAAAATAAATGACACCTAATGATGAAATCACGACTTGTAAATTGCCAATAAAACACATGCATCTGTGTATCTGTGATACCACCCCACAAACGTCAGATATAGCAGCGTTAAATTACAGGCTAAGGGACATACCATTAGATATATGCTTGCAAACTTTTTTACTACTTTCGCGAAAAAACTGTCTTTTTTTTGGCGATCAACGTCCGACAATTTCTTTTTATGTTTCGTCGAAGAAATTAAATTTCTTTTTTTTTGTCGTATGCTTTCCCTATTATGTACGTTACTATTTGGTGTTTTTTTCTGGTAAACATATTTTTCATCAATTACGACAACAAACTATTTTTTCCTGCCCACATTTTCAACAAACTTTTTTTCTGACTTTTGTGCGACAAAGTATTTTTTTCAATTTTTTTCTAGCCTCCTTCCCCCCCCCCTCCCCAGATATCAAATGGTGCGTCCCTAACCTACATATACCTGACCAGCTAGAGAAGGTCTCTTTATTGTCCATGTGTCATAACACGGCGAACATGCATAGTTATTAATATTACATAGAAAAAAGGAAGTGCAGCGATATAGGCTAAGTTTAGTTTAACAGTTACAATATGTTTAAAGTGACACAATCAGGCTAAAATCATCGAAAAATCAGTATTTTTGGTTTGGCTTCTTAATATGGCCATAAGATTTGAACATGTCCATAGACTAGAATTGCTAAAGTCTTTTTAATTTTGGGTTGCTGTTGCAACATTGCAAACTGTGCGCCGAAAGTTATTTCCGTATTTCTTATTTTCGATATGCATGTCTGAAATTAAATATCGTTCATTTTTCTCACTTAACTGGTAAATGCGCAACACAAGATTTAAAAAAAAAATACGCAATTCTAGTCTATGGACATGTTCACATCTTATGGCTATATTAAGAAGCCAAAATAAAAATACAGATTTTTTATTGGTAAAATTATGTGTATATTCATCTACACATTAATGCAGTCAATGCGTCTGAAATAGTACTATCTTGCTGGAGAGGGTAAGTAGCAAGCTACTAACATTTTAGATAAATATGAAGTCTGCCCGAGCTCCCTGAGAGGTGCATGTACATTAGCCAATGAGCGAGCCTTACCGTTGTTTGGTTAGATTCGGAAAAAATCGAGCTAAAATTCAAAAGAAAGCGGTAAAAACATTTTGTGATAGATGCCCAGTTATTAACATGATTAAGGGAGCGACCATCACAACACCGTGGGCTGGCAGATTATTTTTCACTGTTTGTTTGCACTATTTGTTTTAGCTTTCTTTGGCCATTTTTTTATTCGCGATAAGCGATGATATCGTACGATACTGGAAGCCGTCAAGCTAGAAGCAGGATTTTTTTTCATAAAATCTTCCAGCGCATATACCCCCCCCCCCCCCCCCCCCACACACACACACACTGTCCTTCATTGGCAGGTCCATTGAACATGATGAATGGGAAATAGTAACTAGCATAAAAAACACACATTCTGTCTTAATTAGTGATGAGTTGTGTGCCTGCGCGCGTTAGAAACTAATATAATCGGGACACTTACCAGATTGAGTGGTTGCGAATCCTCGGTGCCGCTGCTACTGCTGCTGTCGCTGCTGCAAGTACTTTCTGCTCGCACCATGTCAGGAGAGTGCACCATCTCTCCCGAATGCAGCATATCCTGGTCACCTGAACAATAGACAAAAAACACTAATAATGGCTACAGGTTGCTGGTTTGCACATTGTGGTCAACTGTGATACGCTACCCAATACAGCGCAAGCCCACAGCAGAAAGGACAGTTTACCTTTGAACAGTTTGTATGTGAAAGAAAGCCATGCCAACGGCTAATTGAACACACTTAAGGCCACTGTGATTATTTTTTCTGTTTTAGATCAGAAAAATATAACAAGGGAGGGCAGAAAAAAACACTATTTAAAAAAACCCATTTGAACTACTCATGTAGCGTGTGAGCCTGAAAAGTTAATAAAAGCAATAAAAAAAACAGATAAAAACATGGCTTGGATCATTGACTTTATCTTTCCTAAAATGTTTTTTTTCTTTTTTTTTCGGGAATTGTCAACCACCTAATTGATGCATGCGCTGATAAAAAAAAAACTTTGGGGGGAAACCGTCCGAACATTTTATTAATAAAGAGTTTTTATTCTCCGTAATAACTAGTCAATGTGTCTACTTTTTGAGATGCTTAAAAATATCACGATCAACACTTGACCCCTCAAAGCTCACAAATTTGAAACCATACAAAATAATTTATCACCCTTTCAAGTTTAGTCTCATTAATTTTTTTTTTTATAAGTGGAGGCGAAATATTGTTAGGTCTTGTTGAATGAAGACATCATCTCGCTGTAAAATGCTAATTTAAAAATGACAAAAACAACTGTCAGTTTTCTATACCTGCGCTCAACACTTAGAAAACTGTTAGTAATGATATATCACGACAGCGGGCGTTCAAACTTTCAAATTGATATGATATGGTTTCCTCACATTTGCACTCTTCTCAGCGTTATACAGTGTTATGATGTAGTCCTTCTATTCCTGTCAACACCTTACCAATAGTAGACACCTACTTACCATGACCCCACACTAGTTTTAGGTTTTTGTTAAAACAACAAAAGCGGATTGTAGTCCATAACCTGATAATTTACTCACTTATATAACCACATTTGTAAATACTGAGCATAATGATAATGATGCAGGCGTGCAGTGTATGGCAGACAGGCGTGTAGGTCCTGCGTCACCAACGAGCCCTATGCCGTCTGTAACCACCCCTCCGTGGTCTTCATTTATTACAAATTACACGTGTTGTGCTCCTCATCATAAACAATGAGTGTACTGATAGTTCTAGACGTACATACATGTACATGATTCATTACACTTCCCTGCTCCTCCACCATGTCTGCCGACGTACTATTAAAATGCCCATATATACATGTGTGCATTCAAGGCTATTGACATTTGAAACTAAAAATGTTTAATCAATGTGTAAATAAAGTTATACAGCAAAGACATATTCTAAAAAAATATTATTATCGCCTCATGTCACTTTCTAACTTGTGATTTTTACAGCACCACTTGGAGTGTGACGAAAACAACGTGAAAAGTAGTCTACTGCTGCCAGTACGACGAAACATTTGTATAACATTCGCACAACGTCGGCCCAACATCTTCGACGTTGGTCCAACATTGTACAAATGCTATACGAATGTTTCGTGTTTGCTGGGATTAGACACTAATAACCCAATGTTGGTTTAATGTTGGGCCAGCGTGAAGACCATGGTATATAGAGTGGGATGGGTATGTGAATGGCGGCAAGACACGACAGCTTGATGACTAAGACAATTTTGAGAATTTTGCTAATTTTCCGGAAGGGGTGACATCAGCCATTGTTTGAGCTGATTCTTTCAGTCACTTATGCCAATGATCGACAAGGTAGAAACCAAACCAGGCTATCGGCATGTTGTTCTCATTTACATGTAGGTTCTACTGTACTATCACATTTAGTGAGGGCATTTACTGTATGTGTCGGAGGAGGGAGGGCGTTTACGATGTGAAAAAAACATATTTTTGCGAATTTATGAGTACAGTAGAGAAGTCCTTCTACATTTTACAACCGTACAGATGACTTTACTACTTTGAAAAAAGGGTTTTGTAAGTGTTGAGTGACATTATATGTAAGAAAGTATATCCTACTCGACTCCAGCTTTCTCACTGAGTTATCTTGGTTATATAACAGGACACGAATTGTGGTTATTCCAATAATAAAAATTATTTCAAATTATTTTTTTATTCTCATTCACAAATAGAAATTAAGTCTCAGGATAGGTAAATACAGTATCGATTGCATTAAGGGATCAACATTATATTTACATCTATCATCATGATCATGTTTTAAAAAATATAAAGCTGAGCATTTATTAGAATTTAGAGTAGGGAGCCCCAGCGTAGATACGGCCTTGTATGTGGGGTCATATGCAGTACATTACTGAGCAGAGAAATTGCTAACGTCAGCATGATCGTGCATGTCGACAGAACACCTGACATATACGTGGGCCGAAGTCCTTCTGTTATTTTGTCAACAAAGGAAGTCATAGAAAACAGCTTACATCAGCTGTTGTCAATGCCAAAGGCGGAGAGAGATATATCATGTGTATGATAAGTGTCAATATTTGATGGTATCCAAGGATTTTTACTACAGCGAGAGGGAGAATAAAAATATAATTTTTAAATTGTTTAATTTGTATGGATTGTTCATAATAATCAGTTAAATCCATATTTTAATTCCGTGTTAAACAGTATGTTAAAAACTAAACATTGAGTTATATATGGTACTCGTAAACTGTCATTGTATCGTTTTTAGAAGTCATATTATTAAATGCATCTTACATAAAATAATTAATTTACCATGCATGATTACAGAGCTTTATAGAACACAATACATAATTTACTGAGTCAGGCTTGTAATATCAATATCCCTTCAAATATGTATATCATGTTTATTGATCTAATTGAAAGAAAATCAACATACATTTTAATTCTGAAGGACAAAATTGAATATTGATTTTGCAACAGAAAATTATGTACTTCGCAATTTGAAATAGTAAGTTTTATTTCTTTGAACATTTCAAACAACATAGGGGGCTCCATGTAGATTATATATTAACCCTGATCAAAATGGAGTTAAAAATTAAATGTAAATTTATTTATTTTTTCATATTTGCTAGTTTTGCAAATCTAGTCTTGTTAAATTGAATAATTAAACCCAACATTGTGAGTGTTAGTAAACGCCTTTTTTGCTGAGTCATCGCTGGGCGTGGAGTCAGCACAGATGTCTGTTAGCTACATGTATAATAAGAGACGTGGTCTAGATGACTATCTGCGCAGTAATAACCCTTTGTGTGTTGCGGGTGTATTTATGCATACACACCGTCACGTATATTGGGAATATTTAACCTAAGCATGATTATTCTAAAAACAGATTGTAAAAACATGCACTCTTAATAATCTAATCCACTATTTCAACTCGCAGTTCTCATAAATTTCGGCAACAAGGATAATAAATAAGTGTACCGATAAATTAGTTTGGATATTTTAATATAACTAACGCATGAAACAAAACTCTCATAACTTCAAAGGAACGAAGATCGATTGAGGCCCAGCAGTGCACAATAAAACAGTTTCAGGTATTTTAGCCATAAAAACATTTAAAAAAATCATTTTGTACCTGTCTGTCTGTACCGAGAATTGAGATTAATAAATATAATATACTCATTAAAAAATATATATATAATTGAACGTATTTGCTTTTCATTTTGTATTTCACCTACGTTGTTTGGTAATGCTGGTAATCATAGTAAAAACACATGTGGTGATCATGGTGATGTTGTCATAATAAGCTGCCCTACAGACATCTATAAAAAGTCGGGCATTGTCAGCAATATTAGTACATCATTGGGAAAATGATGGCACAAACCATTGTAGTGTATATTCCATCACCAAGTATTACGCCATTGAAACACAAACTAGAAAATTTGAATGTTTCCGTCTCAGCAAAATCAGCTGTCTACAAAAATAGATTATTAGCAGCTGACATCAGCAAAAACATACGAATGCTAGTACGGTTGGTACTACATGAACTAGTGTCTGGGGGAAGAAATGTATCAAATAAATAATAATAAATGTACATTGTAAACATTCAGCACATACAACATGTACAAAAACATGATATCTTATAATGTAATTATAAGCAATTAAATCTAATACCCCAGTACTGTAATATGTGTAAGTGACATTATTATATCTTAAGAAACACAAGGAATTAATGTTTCAAATACGCCAGCGACACAACTGAACTAGTCGGATGAAAGATTGTTTTTAATTTTAAAATGGTTTTACTTCAATATTGATATATCAAGTGGATCTGGTTGAACATGTATGCACTATACTATGCTGTATGTTTGTGATATCTATCAACCTTGATCGACGTTCAGGGCCCGGTTTCACTAACCGACTTAAATCTAAAATTAAACTTTAAAAGTTAGTCTTAAGTTCATTGATCTTGTTGATTGGATGACACTTGATCACGTGTTGATATATAAAACAAACTTTAAACTTAATTTTGTTGGGAAACGATGTATATTTCCAAAGTTCCGTTATTGTGAAAATGAATTCTGAAGCCATATATTCATAACTCTAGTGCTGCATTTTCTCTGGTTACATTTCACGTTCGTAATAATGTATCTAACAACCACACATATATGCACTACCGGTATGTACATAATGATAATTCTCATGGGACACATTATTAGCCTATATATCAGCCCTTTCCCGGCATTATCTGGGGCGGCATTAGTGGACAAGGCATGAGTTGATCCGGTATGTCCAGTCAAGTGGCAGTGGCGGGATTCGAACTCACAACCTCCTACTACAGAATCAGAGGCGCGAGCACTGCACCACCACGACAAGGAAGCTCAGAATGATGTAATTGCCAACTTCAAATGAACGATAAATATATTTAAGAAAGGGGATGAAATGCAATTTTAGCTTTAAAACAGAAACAAAAGTGAGCACGTCAACAGGTCAAATCGTCACCTGATATTACACTATTTTATCTGCAATACGTATAGAATAGTGCAATACTCAGATGACGAAATGATAATAAATATAGCGCCACTGACTTTCTATCAGATTATGAGTATTTCAATTCTACCAAATATATTTTTTGTAACGTACTTGCGTAACAGTAAGTCTTATTTATCGATATGTCCAAGTATCCAAGTTCTACCATGCCTTCAACTGTCGGTCACAATAGTTTGTAACGGTTAGGGAAGAAATATACCTAATGAACTTTAACCCTTGTCCTGCTATGCCCGGATATATACGGGGTTAAGGCTGTTTTAGATCAATACAAATATCACTTAATTTTGATAAAATAGTTTTTAGTAGATGGTTAGTTGATCCAATAATTTAATTTTAGACATTTCTATTTTTCATAAATAGTAATATTTTTCGTCATTTGAAGCTGGAAATTGCGTTAGCAATTCCAGCTTCAAATGACGAAAAATACAATTGAAGCAATTCGGCAGGACAAGGGTTAAGGAGTGATCGTGTATCATGTGTATAGTCACTATTGCCACAAGTTGAAAACAGTTTCTCATACATGTATTATGCAACAAAATGACCGTGCAGTCAACTGTTATCAATATGTAGAGGGTGATTTTGCAGAATTACAAAGTGAAAGTTATGTAGCGTACTTTGACAATTACAAACACGCGGACGCCCAAGCCGACAATCTTGACCTTTCAAGCACGGTGGTCCATAATGAATCATGATAGAATCATTTTCAAACAATTTTTTTTAAATACAATGCAGCATCTTCCCGAGATCAGGGGCGCATATTACAAAGAATCCCAACTTTGATCCTATCTCAACTTTCTCTCATTTCCATAAAAAAGTTGGGATTGATCCCAACTTTTTTAATGGAAATGAGAGAAAGTTGGAATAGGATCAAAGTTAGGAATCTTTGTAATATATGCGTCCCTGATCTAACACGGGATCCAGCGTAAGACTGCATGGCCAAATGCCGAAATAGACGTGCGGGGCATTTCTATAATATTCCAAGTTGTTTAACTGCAAACTTTCCCAAATAATACAACACTGAATAACATAACTCGGCGTGAAAAGACAAGCAATTCGTTCAATTGAGGCGGGTTTCGTTGTAAACATGAAGGAGAAATACAATTGACAATCAAGATATAGTCTGAAATGCATTTAATCAATCTATATTAAATTGTACTCCGATGCAGTGTTTCTGTGTGATCAAATATTCAAAAGTGTCCGACAATGCAACATAAGTAAAAGTAAAAGCCAGTCAGTCGTCTACTTTGGTGCTTGTTAACGCTAAATTGACCAAATTGTGAAGCTGAAATGCTAAATCACGTGGCGTTGTCGATACAGCGATCAACGCTATACGTACGTGGATAAGAATTGTTTTTTCGTCGATATTTAGGTGAAAGACTCGAGGCTTGTGACCATCGATTCGTATTTCGATGCAATAAATTTTGCGCAATATATCTCCAAATCATTATAATTTGATTTTTTTTAAATTGAAATCGGAGAAAAACACACATTATAGACAACTTTCCGCTACAACACTACATGACAAGAATTACTTACAATCAAGAATATATAATGCACATAAATTGTATTATTAGTGTTTTAAAGACGGACCAGATCTATAATTAGCACTTGAAATGTTATTGGATTAGCAGCTTTATGTTGGCATAGAAAGCAAAGGCAGTTTCATTTTCTTTTTCTGTGCCTCCCACTTGTGAGTACACTGCAGCTGTTATGCTTTACTCAATGGCAAAATATACATGTTCAAGACATGTCCATATAAAATTAAAAACCATGCTTAATCCTTATTGAAGTGTTGTATAGCGCGGTGATCAAATTTAGAAGTCAGAATCTGACGTCACACTCTGACGTTTTAAGTTGATCCCCGCACTGTAAGCGTAAAAATATTTATAATGGCCGTAGACCCATAACATACTCATAGGTCTATGTATGTTTTCAAATGAAGCAGAAAGATCTAACTAAGACATTTGTGATGATTTCAAATTGAAAAACACCCGCTGGTCTCTTGTTTTCTATAAACACAAATGTAGCGCTTTAGGCTGCCATTCCACG
Organism: Flabesymbios commensalis; assembly: GCA_964017125.1. Lineage (NCBI taxonomy): Eukaryota > Metazoa > Annelida > Polychaeta > Terebellida > Flabelligeridae > Flabesymbios > Flabesymbios commensalis. The sequence goes on along the minus strand of OZ024904.1, from coordinate 39,645,511 downwards.
TGTCCGGTTGCCTCATGCGGTTACCGCACCCTTTTTTCCAGATTAGATGAATGTACAGAGTTGGATTTCTGCGGTCACTACAAGGAAATTCCCTCGGTACGTCAGTATTATTATTATTATTCCAGTAGAGTTCTACGAAACCCCGCAAGAAATATTATGACGTAGGAAGAAAACTTAGTTCTAGCACGCGTTTGCCGCACGCGGTTGCCGAGTGCGGTGCGGCAACCGGACACATGGAATGGCGGCCTAAAGGGTCAAGTAAAATAGCAATTTAAGCCTATATTCACATTTGTGCAATATCATTGACTATTTTGAATAATGTCCAGAGTCGCAAAATTATTCTAAACCCTTCAATTTTTTACACTTGTTGTGGACTCCCTTTTAGTATAACTGTATAAGGCCACTATGTTTAATTCCTCTGTTTTAGATCAGAAAAAATCCAAAAACTAATGAGGGAGAGCGGAAAAAAACGTTAGGAAAAAAAACAATGAACCTATTTTTAGAAAAGTTAATGAGGGCGACTAAATAAAAAAAACATTGGACAAATTTCTGGAAAAGTTAATGAGGGCGACCAAATAAAAAACTTTTGACCTATTTAAAAAAAGTTAATGAGGGCGACTAAATAAAAAAAACATTGGACAAATTTCTGGAAAAGTTAATGAGGGCGACCAAATAAAAAACTTTTGACCTATTTAAAAAAAAGTTAATGAGGGCGACGGAAAAAAAACATATTTGAAAAAATATTTTTTATTTCTCGAAATAATTTTGTTGTTTTTTGAGAATGTTATTTTTATCTCCCGAAATTGACTGTTTTTTTCGGAAATCGGCAACAATCTAATGCGCGCGCTGGGCAGAAAAAATGCGCGGCCTAAATCTAATGCGCGCGCTCATCTAAAACAGAGAAAAAAATAGTGGCCTAAGGGCTGTTCCTGTAAAATCGTACGATGTAAGTGGGGACTGCCGCTTTACAAAGCTATACCTGTATACCTACGGCAACTTTTGCGCTCAAAGGGACTATCGTCAACTTTGATTATAACATTACATTTTTTATCACTCTGTATTAACTGATTAATTAGTATTGTGTGTACACGTGTATAGATATTTGAATATGTGTGATTCCGCAACACAAGTAGAGTGGGCCTACAGGAATAACTTGTTCCAAAAAAACTGTTACAATAACACATTGTGTAGCATTTGTCCTCAATTGTGTAGCAATACTAGCCTAATATTTAAAACATAATAGTCGGGGACGCTGAATCAGCCAGTTGACCAAGTGATGGATTAATGTTGGAAAAGTGTCGTAGACGGTGGATTAACATAACCATTATATTAATCTAGCACTCGGTCAAAGTGGAGTGTCCATTGGATCACGTTCACATCGTAGAATATGCCATCAAATTAACTAACAATCAATGGATGTGTCTATTATAAGATCAAGGATGAGTGATGTATCACTAGCCCTATTATCGACTGTGGGCTGGCTCCGCACACGGCAAAAATATTATTATGTGAAAACCATATAGGGGGCATACTATGTCAGTGACTGTGAGTGTGGGCGCATCGTTGACTCGAGTCACATTGCACGTAATAAAAAAATGTGATGATTTGTCAATGTGGCTGTCTTTATGTGTGCACTATTCTAAAATAAATTTAACTTTAAGCTAAATGTAATTTACAACTACCTTTTTGTTTATATATGTAGTAGTAGTAAATCTTTGCTTTACGTCACTTTTCGGCACAAAAGGTCTTTTAAGTGACATTGTAATACGATAAAAACGTTGTAGTCAATTGATGAGATGAATGATGTACAGATGATGATGTGAGGGTGGGGGTGATAGGGCATGGTGGGTTATTGAGAGCGTTTTCCTTCGCTCGCCCGATAAGGGGTTCTGGGCATGTCTAGGGCATATACCCCCAGACATGCCCAGACGGCCGGAGACTTGAGTTTCGCTGTACAATTTAATGATGAAACTCTGTGGCATTTCGCGCAGCTCCGCTATCCTCGGGTCGGATAGTCCCCAGAGTAACAATAGGAAGGATCACTCCCTCTGGGTAACTCTATTCATCCCACGTGAGAGACCTAATGTCAAACACGCTATTGCCGGTTATTTAAGGCTACCACGGCCTACATCAGCGCCAGATGCTGCATTGGCTCCGCTGTTGAGCGGAGGAACCAGGGTACGCCACTGGCAATCCGCCCGAAGATTATAGCCAGATACGAGGAGGCTGCAGCTGCCCTTGGATGATTGCTGTAGACTAGTGCTTCCGTACAATGCCGTACACAGCATCCAACAGACGGAACAGATCCCTAATGACCCTCCCCAGATGGGGGCAAAAAGTACTACTACTAGCAATCATCCCAGTACCCCTTTTCTTTATAACAAATTATCTATAACAAATTGTCTACAATCGAGAGAGTCATTATTATTAATAAAAAAATTAGCTATATATTTTGTGGTAGGCCTACACAGAGATAAAGAACCATTGAAAGCGTTCATGCAGCTAATTGAGTAGGCCCAAAAGCTCGACTTGTAAGTGTTTATGTTGAAAGATCAGTCAACGCCATTGTTTTTTATATTCCAACATATATATATGTTCTGTATAACACTATATTTAAATGAAACAAAATCTTAATAAAATTAAAATGATCACAATAATCTTGCATGGGTTTATTACTAAATTCCAGAATATTGATCAAACGGTAACGAAATGTCGGTTGTCATCAAGGCTACATAATCAAACGCCCCAACTATGATTTTTACACTGCTTTCGCGACCTTGGGCCAGCATCTGAGAGAGACGTTGTCCCAATATTGAGACAACGGTGGGTTATACATGTTATATTACCGCGTCAGCAGGTCAGGCGGGACATTTCGATCATGTCATACTGATGTCAAATACAAACATCATTTTGGTCATTTTTTTAAATGGTGAACTTGGAACTAATTCATTGACATTTGAAAAAAACCATGACGCTGTCGTCAGACAATGCATTATTTGAATGTGGAATGTGTTGATTTACAGTTAACATAGTTAACCATGTAGATAGGCTCCAACTGTTTTTCATCCACTTGAAATAGTGTTAGCCTATACATAAATTAAATTCAGTAGGGCCTTAGAACCAGTGTAAAATAATCTAATAATAATGAGTAATAATGTATCGTGATGGCATTGTGAAGTCAATTCCGTTGATGTTTGCGTATATACATAGGCCTACCATGTAGACCCTATACTCAGATACTAGTAAATGTTGTTTTCGTCATGCTTGTCATTATTAAGTGATTTTATTGGACATGTTAGACCTGATGGTTATCAACATGACAAGGTATGACCTAAATAAGTTATATAGCATAGGGCCTACCCCGGTACACAAAACATGCATATTGAATAAATTCACAGCGTGGATATATAAATGTACGAATATAAAGGAAGACAAACACGCTTTAAATCAGATGCATGTTGTTATAACAAATGTGTAGAACATATCTTTATTCCACATATCCAATGGTCATGATACAATACAATACAAAACTATTCATTCAAGTTGAAGTGTTCGTAAACATTCACCAGGTCGTAGATTTGTCTTATCACAATTTATATTACTCTATGAGTAAGTACACTTATCTAGTTAGTAGTATTCTGTACACGCCCGAACATGCATGTATTTCTTATTCCAGGATCATACTGTAAAGCCTATCTATCCATAGATGGACATAGAGGCTACGTTATTATACTTAGGCCTATTATACATTGAACATGCCAAATATTAAAGCTGCATAACTGTTTTGTTTATTTTATTCAAAAGATTAATCCATGGTGAATGATATTTTAATTGTTTATTTTACTGCTCCGGCTACTGAGTTATTAAGGATTTAAGTTTGTTGTTTTTTAATATTTTTGCCCCACCAAAACAAACCTGATCACAGCGGAGTAAGACATACTGTCTCTATAATCAGGACATTAAAAGTACCAAGTGGCAGATAACGGTCATCATTGAAAAAAGAGTGGAATACTATTAAATTATTCTTATTTTTAAGTGATCATAGATACATTTCACAGTACAAAGTGTATTGTCTCATGTCAGTAAGACATATCTAGGAGTTATTATTTTGTGTGATATGGGTGATATGTGCATGTAAAGTCATGTTTAATTTTGGTACCAGTATGGAGAATACATGTCATTCACTTGAAAAATAGAACTATATTTTAGTATGGTGCTTTTAAGTGTGGGCCAGCATACGAGCCTTTGACCCGTCTTTAGGACGCTTTCCCCAGACCGTGGGAAATCGCAGTCGGAATTGGCAACACATTCAGTTATATAAATTATCTTTTTCGCTCTTTTGATTTTCGTGATTTTCTTGAAAAACATTTGCACTTTTTTATTCGGTATCTCATGGACTTTTCAAAATATAGTCAAAATGCTACTAGACAATATCAGACTTTATTTTATTTGATCGTAAATCACACACAGTGATATAAATCGCTCTATGCGGTAAAATAAAATAATATTTAAAAACATCAGACTTTACTGAAATCAGAAATAGATAAGATCTCTTTTATCTATTTCTGCTGTAACAGATTTGACCCAGTCTCCGACATCTACAGGCTGGTTATGTGGGCTCTGTATCTCAGCTAACACGAGGCATTGATCCAATGGCAGACTAATGTCGGCCCATCGTCTGCGGTACTGGCCCAACAATATGCCGATTCAGTTCAACGTATCGCGTTTGCTATTAAAGGGGTGGTTTGGTGTTGGCCAATGTAGCATTATATCGGCACATAACCTTACCACTATACATATATATTATTGTACACACACAAGTCACTACTTAATAATACTTGATGGGGTATCTCATGGTTAACTTATCCCGCTACATTTACCCGGTTTTAGTGCATTTATAAGGGCTATAAAACAATATCAAGGATAGTTTTGTACGTTTTAGGTTATTTTTATCGAAATAAACAAAACAGTTATCCAGCTTTAAAGGGACCCTTTGGGATGAGACATTCTCAATGTTGTCAATTTTGAAATTTTTATTAATATGAAGCTATATAGCCTACTGATCCTTTACTAAAAATACGAAAAAGTCAAAAAACAATTTTAAAGTGCTCACCGAAAAAAGAGTGAAATAGTTGTATTTCCAGGTCGTATATTGCCATGTGAACAAAACAAGTCAGCAATATTCAGCACCTTACATCACATATTCCCACGTATCAGACGGTAAGATCAAAGCAGTCGCCGCTAATTGGTGTCTTATAGTCAGGACACGGGAGGACACACCTGCGGCACTGATTGTCTACCCAACGCTGGGCCGATGCCATCAGCATGTGGCCCAATGCTGTGAGAACATTCAATCGTCCTTCAGGTATACAAATAGTTTGTTTGGGTTACTTCTGGATTCAAAGAAATGTGATTTAAAATATTTGTAAAAATATGAAAATTCTGAAAAAAATAAAAACATGATCCGTGGGATACACCACTTCAGTACGGAATTAAAAACGAAAATTGATGTCATCCCAAGGAGCTGCTTTAAGTTATCAAAAAATTTATACCAGGCATATAACATGTATTAGACGGTGATAGTGTTCAATAAACATGATTATACGAAAAGATTCAGGACTAGGCCCATAAATATCCACATATGGTTTAAATGGTATCTTGACTATTCTTTGAGTTGTTTTATTTCGGTGCACTCAGAAATATATTGTTTGTTTTTAAATGTGCTTTTAAAGGGTTAAAATGGTAATTTAATTGAAAAGTTCAGTAAATCACAGCTTGAAGCCTACCGGTAATTATTTTTCACAGTTTTAGCCATAAGTGTAGGCTACGTGAAATTAGGAAAGGAATATAGCAATAACTAGGCTGATTGTAATTTAAGCCCCAATCAGTAACATTGTAGGGCCTAGGCCTAATAGACTATTCAAAAATAATTACATAATATACAGAGTTAATCCTAAAAATCAACATGACCAACAACACAAAGTATTAACTTGATTAACCACAAGATAAAAACCATGGTAAATAATAATACTCACTGAATGCGCTACCAGACATCTGTTGAAATCCCAGGGTCATTCTAGCATCTAGTCCTGCTTTGCACGATCTGAATGTGATATTAGACGTTCAGTAAACTTTCTGACTCAATATGTTGATGAATGCCAGAGTGTGGGAGTCACAACTGTCTTATATGCCTAACTGAGCAACAGCACCTATAATACCTTGTCGTTTGATGCGATACCAACAGTAACCGTTAACGTTACCCTATATCTTATTGTTAGTCCAAACTGATTACATTTACAGTCACAGGTGAACTTAAAAGGGGAAATAAAAACAAGCCAAATCGTGACAAAAACGTGTAGGCCTATGTCTGACAATGACTAATGATGGTGGGAGTCTGAACTCTAAATTGGTAGAATGTCGAGAGTCTGTACTTAAATTGTCCTATGGCTATGCTTCAAGTTCAGGGGAAGCCAGTATGTGACACAGTCTTTACTTTATCAATGTTTATGTGTTATAGACCTATGGCTATAGATACTACTACAGCTAGGGCTTATTTTTTAATAATAACAAAAGGCTTTCCACTGTCTCACAGTCACAGACACAAGTAAGCCTAACACCACACTGTGACTGTCGCTTTCGCAGTTTCTCTCACTGTACTGTCCAATTTACCGTTTCGATGATGATCCTGGAGTGGTGATGATGACAAGCTTGGCCTGAAGTGACGCACGTCACCAACAGTTTCTGTGTGGGCTCCCAAATGTCAAAACATTTGTGACGTACGAGTAGGCCTATGTATACTACATGTAGGATAACCGATAAGTCTACTGTAAAGTAACCAACGACGTGTGAGATGACAGCCGAGGCCGACCTGTTACTAAAGTTTAAACATTAAACTTGCTAAAGTCAAACTGAGACCTAATCAGCTAATAGTAATAGATCTATTCTATGTTAAAAAGTTCAATGGCAACGCCGCCCTGTTTCCAATTTTCTTCTTGTTTAAACCACGGGTCCACCGTCTCCGACCACGTCAATACAACACAATTGTCTGAATTGATGTAAATCGTACGGTTTATACCGACATCAGCAATATGAAAATCATTGTCAACTCAGTCATTGTCTGATCAGCTACGACGTTAGCCACGGATGGGTGACTCACTGGTTACTCTGAAAACGTTTCTGCCAAAAGTGATGACTCAGCATTTACCACAGCCGAAGAAAGCAGCCAAGCGTCGGCTATGCGAGGTCAAGGGTCACAAACTCGATCCAAACAACACCGGTGGACGTAACAAAGACGGCGGCGCAGAACAAAGATACTGAACTGCAAGGCAAAACTTCAGCAAAGTTTAATTGAAGAGGTATATTATAATAATTTGAACGTGGAATAAAACTATACTTACGGCAGCTGGCGCCAGTGACAGTATTTGTTTTGTAAACTTGTTCGTCTGTATACAGCTCGCCAGCTCCTCAGCTCACGCGCACTCTGGTCTAGTTTTCAGAACAAGGTCAACGGGTTTCACTAAACCATCACTAGACACGTAAACAACCGGCTACACCGAAATAAGTCAGAGTGTGACTACCGTATCTATACTCTCCTCCTGACTCTTTCTTTTCGGTTTGGAAGGCTATTGTGACCACTATATCAGTAATGCTTTTAACCCTTAAAGCGCTGAATTAATTTGTAAAAAAACATCGCAACCAAATAGTTTTTTTTTCAATTCGAAATCATCATAAATGTCTTCGTTAGCTCTTTGTGATTATTTTGAATACCTATGTTATGGGTCTACGGCCATTAGAAATATTTTAAATCTTGCAATGCGGTGATCGACTTTAGACGTCATAATCTGACGTCTACAGACGTCAGATTCTGACGACTAGAGTCGATCCCCGCGCTGTAAGGGTTAATACCGGACAAAGCTTTTCTGTCATGAAAATGAAAAAAACTTCGCAACATAATGTAATAGTATGAAGGCCTACTATAACTATTATAGGCCTATAGGGCCCTATGCCTATGGCTGCTATATGGCCTCATATGATATGCCTAGGGGGGGAACACCTTTAACAGGCTTAAGCGCACCCCCTAACTAAAAAGGGGGAAATCTTTTTATAACATGATTGAAACAACATGACCACATTGGCAGGTGGTCCGGATTCTGATAAAATATAATTCCTATTTTTTCTGTGTGATAAAGCCATCTCTACTTATTTTATTTGAAAAAAACACTGTTTCAGCATAGGGGGCGCTTTGGGTGCACTGTGCACAGAGCGCACTCCCAGTGTTCTTAAAGGGCACCCCCTAATGTTCAGTGGTTGTTCAGTGGTTGTTATAGGGCCTACGTCCTAAAGCGCACCTCCTGTATCGATACACGTAGGGACAAGATTAAATTATATTTTAGTTAGATTATGAATAACCACAGCCAAACTAACATTTTTGTCAATTTTTTACCCTAAATTTCCATGAAATATAATATAACAGGCCTATATATAGGCCCCAGGGGCGGATCCAGGATTTGAAAAAGGAGAGAGGCGCAGGTGGCTCGGGGGCGAGTCTTAGGCATATTTAGGGCAATTTAGGGGACTTTTTGAAGAATTTGGCTCATAAACGGGTGGGTGTGCGACCCCTGCGCCCCCCTCTGGATCCGCGCCTGGGCCCAGTTTATTCATTTTGACGGTAAGTAGCCAGACACAACTGGTTGGCTGTGACTAATCATTGTCATGGACTGGCCGATGCGCTTTAGCACAAGCTCATATCACAAAGGAGACAAATGCTCCCAAAGCGCACCAGGGGGGAGGGGGTGCGCTATGGCAACAAGTTGGGGGTGCGCTTTGGGCACACTGGACATTATTCTTTTTAATGATTTTTGGATCACAGGGTTGACTCACGTTGACTGATTGTTATCTCTAACTAATCAAGAAAAGGCCAGTCTACATTGTGTTTTTTCATTGTTTTTCGTTGTCTATAATACTTTTCAAGTAATCACACAAAATCTACACTCACAAATTTATGAGAAAAAGAGTGATTTTAACTGTTATTCTCTTGCGTCCTTCCCGCTAAAAGCCTGCTTGTGTAGCGTCCTTGCTATTAAGTGTTCAAGTTCAAGGACACAATACGTTATTATCTTCTTCGATTATGAAGTCAATATGACGTCACCTTCACAGAAATATTAAGGAAAAAAAAAGGTGCGCTTAGGGAACAGGGTGCGCTTTAGTGTGTTCTCCCCCTAGGCATTGGCCTACCGTTTGCACTATCGTCACTATCTTTTGCAAATAAACTAGGCCTAATTTTGACACTGTCTTGATTTGAATAAAATTGCCATTCACCTACGGGAGTTCAAAATGATTTCTTTTTTACAATTGGTTGTGGGCCCTAAATGCAAATTGGAGGCAAAAATTTATTTGGCCATCCGTGGCTATCCGTAGTCACATATTATTATTAGCCATACAACTAAAAGTAGGCTATAACATTTGAATCATGAGCCCCATAGCCTGTCTATTTGTAGGTCCATGCATGTCTGTCGATACTCAATAGGCCTAATAGACTAGGCAAACATGTTTTATGTTTTTCCGTGTCTTGAGATTCCATTCCGACACAGTGGTGTGGTCAGAACACACTGTAGACATTACATTGTAGGCAAGATCTCCAAGATGGTTGCCATTTTTCTAAGATCAAACAATAAATTAAAATCATTTTCCGACAGAATTGAAGCATTTGATCTTGATGTCCCCCCCCCCCTTTGTCTTAGTCTGGATACGGCCCTGGGTGCATTAATTAGGAACAGTTCAATCTCCAGGTGAAAAAAAATGACTCGTATAGATGATGACATCAGGCTGGGGGGATTAGGCACGGTGGGTTATTGGGTATTTTTCTCCAATCCTCTGATAAGGGATTCTGGGCGTGCCTAGGCAATTTATTCAGACATGCCCTAAGACCGCTGGATACCAAGGGTGATTTGAACGTTACGTGATATTATTGCGACGTGACTTTTGATCTTTTCCAGCTATTACAAGCGGACACTTTAGTGATTTAATTCTCAAACATAAAAGCGAGAGCTATGACATAGCTTATCTATCGATTAAATTGCACCACATAAGTCATTTCCTGTCCGGCGCCTGAGACACTAAAGCTGCACCGAGCCAATGTTCGTCCATATATAATGTGTATAATAAAAGTGATACCGCGTGTTGCTGGGTTGTGGTGCGTCTTTCGTCACCATATGCGATAACAGCCCTTCCATCTGATCAAACGAGACTGACGAAAGTAAGCAAAACCAATAATATATTTTTATTTAAACGACACAATCAGATAAAATCATCAAAAAAACAGTATTTTTATTTTGGCTTCTTAATAGGCTATGTTCATGAGATGTCCATAGACTAGAGTCGCGGAAGTCTTTTACATTTTGGGTTGCTGTGGCAACGTAGCAAGTGTGCCGACAGCCCCGTTTAACAGCTATTCTTGTATTTCTTAACTTGGACATGCATGTCTATCATATGCATGTCTGCAATTAAATTTCGTCCTTATTTCTCGCTAAACTGGTAAATGCGCAACACACAATTTAAAAAACGTACGCAATTCTAGTCTATGGATTGATCTAAAGTATCAAAAGCTTTAGTTAAATATGCCTTCAAAATGTGCTCTTAATTGACGCCGTCACAACAAACAAGGTAAAATAAACCGCGAGTCAATCCTTTTAGTGGTCGCGAAATTATAGCATGATTAAACTCTGAAGGAAGGGGGGGGGGGATTCCATGTGCTATTAGTTTTTTTAAGCTTAGGCCGGCATTATTAATTAATAATATACGGTCACGTGATTAAACCAATAATTGCATGATGATAAGCTGCAGGAGGCTTGATAACACTTGGGCTACGTTCATTTTAAGTGATATTTGCACGACTGGTAACAGCACAATGTTTAATAAATCACTTTATAATACCTTTAACCCTTTCACTACTGATACCGGCGCTGAGCCGTAGGCCTATGAACAACCCCTAGTAAAACAGCGCCGATAAAAAAAATCTGTCAATGTCAATTGGGCAAGTACTAGGGGGTATTTACTGCCAGTAGTGAAATATTTTCATGTTTTTTAAAAAGCTAAGCGGGTTTCAGCTAGGTGACTTAGTTCGCGATAGAAAATGAAATTAAATGAATCGGGCTTTAGGCCACCTTTGTGCACATATAGGCTAAACTGAGCCAGGAGAACCTCCTGAGGATGGTGAGATGAATGAGATGACACTGTCCTCCAGACACAGGATTCGTAATTCGAGCCCTGGCGGTCTGAGGCCGAGCACACTACCTCCCGGTCACGGAGGCTCCCCACAATACTGACTTTCACACGTGGATGGGGAAGAAACATTTTTGTTTCTTTCAAACCGCCGAGACCGGGAACCGAGCCCCGAACTCTAGCGTGATAGGCAGCGGTGCTAACCACTACCCTAGGGCCCCCGCCCAGTTTGTGATAGAGACATACCCAGCAAACACAACATTTGCACAACTTCGGCCCAACGTCTTAGACGTTGGTCCAACATTGTAAACAATGCTGGGTATAATTATGGTGATTGGTAAACAATCATGCCGATTAAATATAATGCATTATTTGTAATGATTTGACTTATGGATAGAACTCTCAGTTGGACCGTTACACACGACTCAATCCCACACATTCTATAAATAGTTTCAATGTAAATCCGCCCTGACATTTCTCCACATGTACAGTGTGTGTCATTATAAACGCTGAAGATGTCGATGTTGATGATTAATTGAAGAATTTAAAGAAAATGGTTTAGATTCTAATTTCACATAAGTATGTGCAAGTAGGCTATTTTTTAGTTCTAAGTTAAAAATACTAAAATACATGTAACCAACTCACATCGAAAATGTCGATTCATGAATCACTGAAATCATGTCATGTAGATCTAGCCTAAAGGTGAGTGCATATAATTACTTCATATTTAAACCGAACGTGGGGGTACAAAACCTACTGATGACGTCAACAATGACACCTTCCCGTGGGTGATTCTAAATATAAACGCAGCGCTTAATGTTGGCATAAAATTGACGAAATTAAGGTAATATATTACAATTCACGAACTTGAATGTCAAACATGAAAATAAAAAATATATGGGACCGATAAATGCTACAATAGGGGGCCTATTAATGACTTGGATTCTGGTCTACCGTTGCTCATTTTTTTGTCCCTGTAGGGGATTAGATATAACCCAGCTGGCATTGCTGCGTATGATTAATTTTAATTTTATAGGCTAATTAAATCCTCACTGTTAGAGTTTAGAGTAACGTTAGTTCTGCTTCTGTTCATGGAGAAGGTTATTGGCCATCGCGGCATATATGCATACCCAGCAAACATGAGACACTGGCCTAACTTTGGTTTGCTGTTGGGCCAACGTCGTAGACGGTGGGCCAACAGTAAACCAATGGTAGGCCAGCGTCTCATGTTTGCTGGGTAGGATAATGCATCCCATTTCCACACCAACCCCTCCGATATACCACCCAGTAAACACAAGACGTTGAACTATATAAAACACTACATAATATGACGCAATATTTCAATTTTTAACATCATTTTTGATATAAGAATTATTAATTAGATTGTATTTTCCGCTTAATTACAATTAAAAAATAGATTTAATACTACTCTAGATTACAATTCGAATATTTAATTGAATAAAACATAACATCAACCATCTCTAACTTTATTCATCGTCACAGATTGACAAAGATGGTGGTGTGGACTAAAATGATTATTTTTATTGCAAACAAAAAGTACAATACAGCCGTGAGATTGTATATTTAATTGCGCTTTAAAGAATATTATTTTAATATTGCTGTAATTTATGTCGCCAATCCTGCAACAGAAATAAGGTGGCCCATATAATGTTTCAGTGTCAACTTGCATGATTTTCCCCTCCCACTGCTACATAGGCTATTCATAGAATTGTAATTTAAAAAGTCTCAAAAACATCTTCATGTAAATGGGAGGGCAGAAGTAAAGAAATATTAGGCCTAGTTGCCTACATGTAGGCCTGTTGACAAAATAATTAGTGCTGTATATTGTGACAGCATGTAAGGTTGTATAAGGTTAGGAATAAACATAGAGGGGGCTGAATCTACCAAATCAGGAGGCGTTGAAACAATATTGGTTTACCGTTGGTCCACCGTAAGAGCGATTGGTTCAACATTAAACTAATTACATGGATAATGTATCATAGTCGCAATAGGCTACAATTATGAGCCACATTGTATTAGAGACAAATGGATTTCCTAAGATGCATATAGCATACATAGTCCTAGATGTAGGCAAGCGTCTACATATAAAATATTAAACTTTAAAGGTCATCTACGAAGTATCTTCTTATAAAATAGGTTTTTTATGAGATGTTAATTTAAAAAACTATAAATTATAAGCAGCATCTTGGCCTAGCCGACTCTTGCATAATTCTTAGCAATCTACTGTCCTAATGTGGTGACCATGTCATCGATTATTTCAAAAGGTAAGAAATATATGACAAATCTTTCGCTAACTTCAATTTAGTTTTTTTGAAATTACAAATGATTTTAAGATCTGATGTGATTTCAAATTTTCATAACTATATTAATTAACATGCGAGTATTTTTTGTAACAGACCTACACATTAGCTCGTGTCTGCTATAAAATTTTAATCTAATAGCTACAATGTCGACTAACGTTAGGCTATATCTGTATATTTAGCTGTATGCACCAATTAGTTTGCTGATTAACGTCAACATCACGCGTCATGCGTCCGGTCTTTGGCGAGATGTCCCCAAAATGCATCACAGTCATGGAGATCAGATATAAATCCCAGCAGCAGACAGGGATGCTGTCCCCGTACGTGTTGGTTTTATGTTTGTCCAGCGTTCCAGAAGTGAACTGGCATTAAAACAGCATTGGGTCAAAGTCGCTTGTCTGCTGGGAGATTATTACCACGAGCGCGGTGTGTCATTGCGTTGTGTTGTTGTGCCTTTAATTTGGCTTATATTCAATGTTCATCACAATTTTCAGTTGATGTCTGTGTCCATTACAAGTCAGCACGACACTAACACAATGCCGGTTCAATGCTGTTCCACCGTCTCCGGCGCTGGCCAGCTGGGCAGAGTCGTTCTTTGCTATGTGCCGCGTGACTACAATGCACGTGGACACTCGATGCACTGACCCAATGCCGTCTCAATGTTGCATCACCGTCGCCTTGAACCAATGCTGAATTAATGCTGGCCCACCGTCCATAACGTGGGTACAACCCCAAACCAGCATTGTACCACGATCGACGCGTATCCACCAGGCTGGAGTTATGCGGTAGGTAAATGGTGCTGGGTTAAAATTGGCGCGTAATTTGCACGGTCCTAAATGTAATTTGTACAATTCACAACTTGATATGCACGTCACCATTAGGGCCTACACGTGTTTTTTATCTACAACAGCGAACACGTTAGCATAGTTAGAATTCCTGGCATGACCGGTTCGCCTAACTTCGCCGTAGGCCCGGTAACACTGACCGCCATTTTATATCCACTGCCATCTGCCATCTACGTTACTCTCGCCGCTTACTAAACAAAACTCGGATACAATGAAATTGAAACGAATATTTCAAGAGCTTATGCAAACTTTGCCATTTTCAGCAGGCGTAAACTTGTGATCGTTTTGAACTATTACGGTAAAAATGGGGGTCTCTGTGTCAGAGCCTTGCGATGTCATCAGGGTAAGTTAGTAGGCTCTATTATATTCACAAACTTTCCCTTATCAGGCTCTAATTACACAGTCTTTGATAATATACACTTTCATGGACGGTTTTTAATTCTACAGATGTATGACTATTGAGACCTGGAAAAAATATCGATATCGGATAGAAAACATTTTAATAACTACTGATTCAGTTCCTTATACATTATCAATATCTATATTTTTATTTCCTGTGCTCAAAACCATGTGTGATTGTAGTAAAATCAACTCCCTTCCAGATAAGTTTTGTGGAGGTGTCATTGTAAAACGAATATAATAAGTTTATTCATTCTAAGCCGATGTCATACTCCTACATATCCAAGCACTTAGGCCTAATTGTTCTTTTTTTAATTATGCAAGACTCACCAGTATATTCATGTCATTTATGTTCAGGCTGCAGTGTTTCAATTTTACTTACTAGCTCTTCCCGCGGAGCACGGGTCAAAGCTAGTTATGTCTCCCCCTCTGTACACAGAGGTGTGGACATGTTGGTTCACCATTGTGCAGTCGCAGGCCGCCCCAGCAAACACGAGACGTTGACCCAATGCTGGGCCTATGTTGGCCCACCGCTTACGACGCTGAGCCAATATTAGCCCAGTTTTTGGTTACCGTGTCATGCTTGGTGCCATGCTGAATGAGGGCCAGTGTCACAGACGGTGGGGCAACATTTACCCAGTTTCGTTTTAAAGCATTGTGCTGGTATTGTCTACGCTGCACAAGCCAACCATTGACCCGGCAATGTGTCGATGTAACATACATTAGGCCAATGTCGCGCCACTGTGTACGATGCTGGCCAACATTTAAAAGGAATTGGGGCGGTGTATACTATGTGTACGCACTTGTGTACGCACTTCCGCCGTACTGACTAGGGCTTAATGGATACTGGCCAGCACCGGCGACGCTGGCCCAACATTTAACAGACATTGGATCGGTGTCAGCTTGTACTCTGTGGACACACCGCCGCCAACAAAAAGCACTGTCCAGTGTTGAATGGTTGATGGTTAATAATCTTAATCACATTGGTCTTTATTATCCCTTGTAGAGACGTAAATCGCAGTATCACCTGCATACATGTTTCTTTTGCAGTGTTTTCGGTAGTTCGGTATTAAAGTCAATCATGTAGATGGTAAAAAGTAGGGTGAGAGGGTCTGACACAGATCCGTTAATGCAGACCATCTGGGTTCGGTTTTCAAGGTAGGAGCGAAACCAACTGTATTAAAAGCTTTTCTGAGGTCTAGAGCGAGCATGCTGATAATTTTGCCATTCTGAATATCTGAGTACAAATTCACTATTAATTTGTGTAGGCTTGTTTGGGTATAAAATGGGTTTTTTTTGCGCAACCCAGATTGCTCAGCGGCTAGCAAGTAACAAGTAACAAGTAGTTTATTCTGATGGTCTTCTTTAGTAGAAGACAAGACAGAGTTGCCAGGAAGGCGTTAGCACATGATACAATATATACAAGGTCATTTCTAAAATTTACAAATTATTATTTTGGCAAAAATAGCCAATTGTCTAAGCTTTTCGCCCTTTGCCTGTTTAAAAAGTTCTTGGAGGTAAATAGTTGAAGGTCTTATATAGTATTTTGCCTCTATATATTTTCTGCGTTCTTCTTTGAAATGAACACAGCAAAGTAAATAGTGAAATTCATCTCCTATATCTGTTTTACAAAATTGGCATACACGCATATCACGAAGGACTTGGGACCGGACATTGGCCTCAATGGGCAAGCGATGATTTCGGCATCTAAACTTGGTAAAATATTTTCTCAATAGATCTGGTAAATCATTAAAATAATTTTCAAAGCCAAACGTTGTTTTAATGATACGATATAGTACATTTTCCTCCTTGTGATATTGATTCCTGCCATTTTTGTATAAACTGATCCTTTAGTCTCAGCTTGACTGACTGTTTGAATGCTTCAATAGAGCATGGAAGTGTTTGATTTAACCAAAATCCAGAAAACCCACAATAGTTCAGTGTTGTTTTTACAGTTTGTATCCATTCAGATTTAAATATATTTTTTTCATCTAATGTATATAATAACGAATAAATGGTATTAGATATCTTGTGTTTATCTCCTAAACACAACCTTGCCCAGTATGTCAACATATGTAATTTAATATCAACATCTAAGGGAACAACACCCAGCTCTCCGTAAACCATCATAGAAGAAGTGAACTTACAGATAAAACATATTTTTTAAAATCTAAGCTGGAGTCTTTCAAGTATGTCACAATTACATTAAAGAGTTTTAACATTATATCCAGTGGGAAAGATAAATTTCTGGCTTTTTTTAGAAGAGGAAACATAGCTCTTCATCCTTTCTGATATAAATGCGATTTTGCAATTTTAAATTTGGCATTAGAATTGAAAACTAAGCCTAAATAGTTGTATTCATCAACAGTATCAAGTATATGTTCACCGAAGTTAAAAATATGGTGTTTTCGTAATTTTCCCCTCCGAAAAAATTAGGATTTTGGTTTTATTTACATTTATGTGCAAATCAAAGGTATCACAATATTTTTCCATTTCATTCAACGATGCTTGTAGGTCATTCGGATTTTCAGCTAGTATCACTGTATCATCCAGTGGGAAAGATAAATTTCTGGCTTTTTTTAGAAAAGAAAACATAGCTCTTCATCCTTTCTGATATAAATGTGATTTTGCAATTTTAAATTTGGCATTATAATTGAAAACTAAGCCTAAATAGTTGTATTCATCAACAGTATCAAGTATATGTTCACCGAAGTTAAAAATATGGTGTTTTAGTTTTTTCCCCTCGAAAAAATTAGGATTTTGGTTTTATTTACATTTATGTGCAAATCAAAGGTATCACAATATTTTTCCATTTCATTCAACGATGCTTGTAGGTCATTCGGATTTTCAGCTAGTATCACTGTATCATCAGCATATAAAAGTATATACAGTTTAAAATATGTCACAATTTCTTCATCAAGATGTTCTTTTTGCATGTTTTCTATGTCTTTTAAGCCATCACATTTACGAGATATAAAGGACTTTAGATCGTGTAAATATATTGAGAAGAGAAGCGGAGAAAGATTTTCTCCCTGTCGAACGCCAATGTTACAGGGAAACGAATCTGACTCCGCCTCGGCTGTTAATGATACACTTGATTTTGCTTTTATATACATGTTTTTTATCACATTAAGTATTTTCCCTGAAATTCCACAGGATACCATCTTAGACCACAGAGTTGCTCCATTGATCGTATCAAATGCTTTTTTATAGTCCACAAAACAGCAATATAGTCGCTGGCGCTTACTGAGATATATATCAGCTAGTGATTTTAAGACAAATACATGATCAATGGTTGAAAAATCGGATTTAAAACCTGCGCGTTCTGCCTGTACAATGTTTTTTTTTAAATAAATATAGTTAATCGTCTGTTTGAGCAGCTTGTGAAAAGTTTTCCAAAACAGCTTAGCAGTGAAATTCCTCTGTAGTTGTTGGGATCATCAATGTCTCCTTTGTTTTTATAAATAGGCCTAATTACACTTTGACACCAATCGGCTGGCAAATGTCCTGATTCTAAGATTAAATTAAAAAACTTTGTGTAATATTGAACGAATTCGTTCCGTTAATGTTTAAGAAATTCATTTATTATTTGATCCGAGCCCCCTGCTTTATTATTTTTTAGTTTAGTTATAGCTTCAGCTATATCCTGCTGTGTGAAGGGTCTATTTAGCATTGTATCTGGTGGCATATTGAGGGGGTCACCAGTTGTTTTACTTACATTAACACCTTCATTTCCAAGCGCGAGTTTCTCGAAATGTTCTTTAAATAGATCTAAGGATATTTTAGGCTGAACTTCAGATTTCTTCTCCCCTTTAATAATTTTCCAATATTCTTTGGGGTTTTCAGATTGCAGTAGGCGTAATTTAGAAATTATTTTCTTTTTATATTCAGAATAAGCTTTATGTACTATTTTCTTATATTTTGTGCTCGACTTTTTGACCAGATTTAAGTTTTCTGTATTTTTGTCTTTTCTATATTACTTTCTGAATTTTATCATACTTTTTCTGGATTTCTCACAACAATCATCATACCATGGTTTGTGTGGCAATTGTCTTCGTCTCTTTTTTACATTCGTTTTTTGAGTAGATTTTCCCATTTCATTTATAACTTCTTCTAACGGACTGCCTTTAACAGTCCTGTGTATGTACAGTGTGTATGTACAGTACGTTCAAGGAATTTGGAAATCACAGGTAGAACAGAAATTGGGCGATAATTGCCTCGGTCCAGTTTGGATCTTTTTTCAAAGATGACAGAAATTTTAGCCTTTTTACAGTCACTAGGGACTTGACCACTGGCTAAAAAGACATTCAGTAGAAAGCACACGCTTTCTTATATCGCAGGAGCTACGATTTTCAGAAACTAGCTTGCCTGAATGTCGTCAAGACCAGTGGCCTTTTTGGAATTTAGAGCTTCTAAGGATTTCTGAACTTCCTTTCTGAACTCTCGACGTCTCGACTCACAACCCTCGACCCTCGATCCACGACCCTTGAAATAGAAAAAAAATATCCCGAAAGATATATGATAACTAAATATTTCCAATACCAAAAATACCAAAAATATACAAAAAAGTTTGCTCATACCTTTGACCAGATGCGCTCAAAAGCGGTGTCTAACAAATATGAAAGTGTACATGTAGGCCTATATGTGGAACACACCAGAAAAATATTTATTGTGTAAAACTCAGCCTGGAAAGTACCATGATTATATACCCTTAACATCCTCTGATATCCTCATCTACCCTTAAAATACCTTTAAATATCATTCTAAGCCCTTACATACTTGTAGCCTTAAATATCATTAAAAACCCCTTAAAATCCCTGAATTATCCTTAGTACCCTTAAATATCCTAACGTACCGGTACCTTTAAATATCATTAAGTAACCTTAAATATCCTTAAAACTCCTTGAATGCCCTCAGAAACCCCTTAAATATCATTAAATATCCATTAAAGAGCTAAAATAAAAATGTTGATTTTGCGATAGGACTTCATACCCCAACCGACCCAAACCGACTTGAATCAACCCAACCGGCCAATATGCATTAATTATATTCAATATAAGAGATTTAATTTGCGCTATTGTTGTACATTATGCTATATTTTATCATTTCTGTCCGGAAATAGCTCAAAACAGCGGATTTAAAGTAGTCTATTACACCCGAATATGTATACATGTCTATAATACTTAACCGGGAATCGACTGACGGGGAAATGATCGATGGGCTAACGTTAGTAAATGAAGCTTACAGAAAGGAAATGACAATTAAATTTGCTTTATAATTTTACAAGCAATATGATTCAGTGTCTCTTAAGCCTTAGAAAGTGCATACGTATAATACCTAACCTATAGATGTTATTCAAAGCGACACAATTATTCAGGCAAAAAGTCAAAATTTTATTTTGGCTTCTTGATATGCCCATGGTATGTGAACATGTCCGTAGACTGGAATTGTTAAAGTGTTTTGAATTTTTGGTTGCTGTGGCAACGTAAAAAGTGTGTCGAAAGTCCCATTTATCAGTTTTTCCCGTATTTCTAATTTTAGACATGCATGTCCGAAAATAAATCATCATCATCATCATCATCATCATCATCATCATCATCATCATCATCATCATCATCATCATCATCATCATCATCATCATCATCATCATCATCATCATCATCATCATCATCATCATCATCATCATCATCATCATCATCATCATCATCATCATCATCATCATCATCATCATCATCATCATCATCATCATCATCATCATCATCATCATCATCATCATCATCATCATCATCATCATCATCATCATCATCATCATCATCATCATCATCATCATCATCATCATCATCATCATCATCATCATCATCATCATCATCATCATCATCATCATCATCATCATCATCATCATCATCATCATCATCATCATCATCATCATAGTAGACTTCTTGTAGGCTATCAGCCTTTAAGTCTTCTAAGTAAAATATATTTACTCATGCTATGTTACAGTTTTTGTTACTTGTTATTGGTGGTATTGTGTGAGACCCTTATGGGCCCGCCTTTAGTTATTTCTGTTTAGGCATTCACATCGAGATATTATATATATACAAGTTGTGTATGAGATATCAGTTTCTGAGTACGTTTTGTTTGACCAAAACTTGTCCAGTCTGTTTTTAAAACAGTTTAGTGTAGGAGACATTACTACCTCCTCTGACAGGGAATTCCATTCATTCACAATACGTTGCGAGTAGAACATTCTCCTCCTATTTGTGTCGTTCCTCACTTTTTTTAACTTTAGTGAATGTCCTCTAGTGCGTCTGTCCTCGTAAAAAAAGAAGAAAATGGATTGGTACTTTGTTTATACCATGCAAATACTTGTAGGTCACAAGGAGCCCAAATAAAATTATGATTTTGGACTGATTGTGTCGCTCTAATGGATACAGATGACATATTTACTTGGGTACAATTTTTTATGAAATATATAGAGGATGCACAGTCCGAACATTGCAGTGTAGGCCTATCTTTAATCTTTAAATTGGTGACTTTGCAGTCTTTCTTAATGGAGTATCAGGCAAAGGGCGGTGCTGAGTGGCCGACCAGACTAATCGCTAAACAACGGCTTTGGGCAAGCGCTGCTCAAGCATGGCGGTCAACGCTAGGTAATTGGCTAGACCTCCCCTGCTATAGTATTGAAAGAAGTTTATGCGATGACGCACATTGTCACCACCTAAATATTTCACATGTCCCGTTATAAGTCTGCTGTATCTTATTCCACACCTGTGAAGAGAAGTTCCTTTATATTGTAGGAGATGCTCATCTATCAGCTTACGCCAGCATCTATCTGACCCCGCTTCCCCCACTCAACTCCGGGCAATATGTCACTGGTTATGTATTTCTAACTGGGAATTACAAAGCCTATGATTTCTAAAGTAATTATCAAACGTTTATCAATGGGAATTTAGTGAAAATGAGAAAATTTAGTATGACCACCATTTTGTAAAAAAAACAAAGCACTTTCCCATTCTTTTTTTGATGATATATTATTCAAACACCATTAAATCATAAGCCTTGTGACAACGAAAACACTAAAAATCACCAAAAAATACCGTATCTATATCTATGAGAAAAATAAACCCCTATGTCTACACTTGATTAAAATACAATTTTACATTTGAATGAAAGTTATGTTACTATTAGATTTGACAGCGTTTATGCAACAGCACTTTATCAGAATAAGACATGATCTCATAATTTCATCATCTCGGCCTCAGTGATATCGCCACAATAAAATTAATTTGGCCAGTGATGTCGGCCGTTCTTTTTAATTAAGTATAATTTTCACCAAAATAAAGGTTTTCAATAGTAACCTCGGCCATATATTCCACTGGTTAAATATTCAAACATATTTAAACGCTCAAAATTAAAAATGTTCTCACTCACTGAAAAATGCATCTTGTCCGTTGGCATATTGACCTTGGCCATTCGAAAAGTCATCTCGGCTACTAAAAATAATTATCTGAGCAAATGAGAAAATGATCTTAGTGAGCAAAAATATATCTCAGCCGATATGAAAGAGATAGTGACCATTAGAAAAGTAATCTAAGCCATTGTAATAATCATACAAATCAGTTAAAAAGTGATCTCAGCCAGTAAACAAATGATCTAGGCCAGTGAAAAAGTAATCTCAACGGATGAAGATAAATGATTTCGACCAAAGAACAAGTGATCACAGCCAGTGAAAAAGTAATCTCAGGCACTGGAAAAATGACTTCAACCAACGAATATGTGATCTCAATCAGCGAAAAGTGATCTGAACCAGTACAAACGTGTTCACCGCCATTGAAGAGTGATGTCAACCAGCATTCTGAGCGCAGTTGACCTGAGCGACATCTATGTGTGGAGAATGGTCAACCAGTAAAAGGTATTGCCAATGATCTCGACTTCCGAAAAGGTGATATCAGCTGATAATGAAGTGATTTCAGCCCGCGAAAATGTGAAGTCGGTCACAGAAAAAGATATTTCGACCAGTAAAAAGTGATTTCAGTGAAAGGAAAAGTAATCTTTGTCATTGAAGAAGCGGTCGCAGCCAGTGAAAAGTGTTCTATGTCAGTAAAAAAATGATCTCGGCCAGTCTCTTAAGTGATTTCTGTGAGTGTAAAAGTAATCTGGGCCTATGAAAAAGGGATCTCTGCGAACAATAGGTACAGTGTTATTATATGTATACATGGTTTGAAGGATTCCAGTACACTATTGATATATTTACAAAGGTTGTTCAATTATAGTATGCTTGCACTGTTCGTTAATTTACTTAATGTAATGGTTGATGGGCCGATAGTAAAGATTATTTTTATGAATTTGCTTCGCGATGTTTTAAAATGTGAGCAATCCATATTAAAATGAAAATCACTCGCACCTCAGGTACATTTTTTTCTGTTACCTTTATGTCATTCGATTTCAAATGTAAGGTTATTATCGCTTAAAGCGACACAATCAGACTAAAATCATAAAAAAAACAGTATTTTTATTTTGGCTTTTTAATATGGTCATATGATGATTTTAGCCTGATTTTGTCGGTTTAAAGTTGTTAAATAGTCTGCAATTTTTAAATTTGATTTGAATAGTGCATTGCAGGAGTCCATTATTGGCTAAACTGGTCTGATAATCTTTGCTTAATTTGTTGCTTGAAACAGTTCTTATTACTACAAAAGGATAATTTGGCTGCTTCCTTTATCATACAAGTAAAGAGTTTTGGGGCTTTAATAAATTTACCGCTATAATTGAAAATAAGATATCTTGTGCATGCAGTTATAAGTGAAAATTGACTGTTTTATGCATGGCTCCTAAAATTTTCTCGTTTTTTTATAAGTGCATGCACTTATATTCGAATAGTACGTGCGTGTACTTTTATTCGAAATTTACTACGCGCACCACTGTGTAACTCTATGCTCAGACATGTAGGCTACTGCAGGTAATATGTATCGAATTTTAGAAACCCTTATTAGTATATGTCGATACCGATTAAATAATTTATGAAATTGATCGTGAACACAAACTACAGTATTGTTTTCAGTTGTTAACGGGTAGATATTAGGAGAGAATTGTTCTATATTATAGATATGCGCCTGCAGTTAAAGCCGTGAACGCTATAGTGCATGAGTGTGATAGCTGAAAAGAGTGGACAAAGGAGGTGTGATATATGAGAGCTCATGTAGTGTCAACACCTATATTCTCCTGGAGTCACTCACGCAACTTAACTTCAAAGTAACAGTCAGTGATTACTAACGCTAGTTCAGTTTATTTTTTGGTTGAAAAAAAAAATAATTACAATTTTAAAGAATTTAGGAAATTTAAAAAATATTTTTATGTTCGAATAATTATAAGTGCATGCACTTATTATCTTTCGAAAACTAAGTGCATCTTTAAATATAAGTACATGCACGTTAATGCGCTGGGATACGCGGTAAGTATTTATATTGATCCGTTAGTTTTTTATTGTGTCTGACCAAAATTAAATGTAGGGATTTTTCGTGTACCTCTTCCTGAAAAAGATTATCTTGGTCGTAGATACGTTGACATTTTGTTCCCATTGTTACAATTAACACTGATTACACCCAAAAGAATGTATGTCTTCTGCTGACTTAGCAGCTAACACTGCGTTATCGACGTAATGAAGTATGTAAAGTTTGAGGTATTTGATAAGATTCATCAATTCTGTCTTTGATGATTTTATAGACCACCACACAGCCGATTCCAGCCATTTGAAAAGTGATCTTGGTCATTGAAAAAGTGATCTCAGCCAGTGATGAAGTGATCACGGCCAGTGATATCAGCTAGCGAAAAAGTGATCTCAACCAGTCGAAAATTGATCGGGACCATTGAAAAAGTGATCCCAGTTAATGAGAAGTGAAAAAGTGATCTCAGCCAGTGATGAAGTGATCACGGCCAGTGATATTAGCTAGCGAAAAAGTGATCTCACCCAGTCGAAAATTGATCAGGACCATTGAAAAAGTGATCCCAGTCAATGAGAAGAGATCTCGGCCTGTCAAAAAGTGATTTAAATAAACAAGTGATTTCAGCCAGTGAAAATTGATATCGACAAAAATAGATAGTTATCTCAGCCAGTGAAATGATGATCTCATCCAGTAAAAAGTGATCTCAGACAGTGAAAAGATGATATCGGACAGTCACTCAAAGCGTTTTACGCAAGAAAAAGATCATTCGATTATCTCAGCCAATAAAGCAATCGTCATGGAGGTTAGCGCATAAGTTTACCAAATTAAATTGAATCCACCACTCACTGGGGAAGATATAAAAACATTTTTTGTGAGTATCATAACCGAGACCTAATTCTGGATCATCGTACACACATGGATGCTATTTTAAATTTAATTTTAGCATGTTGCCAGATTAGTTAAGAAAGTAATTAAAAAGGAAGTTTAAAGCTAAAATGCTCGTATAAATATAGATTTTCTAATAGACGATTATTCCAAGCCATAATCTGGGTTTTTTTTAAATTTTGCGGCATCGGACGACATTCAATTGAGATGACTTTCAAACCATCTTTATCATGTAGAAGAGTAGATATTGGATATACGTGAAATTGAAAAAAATCTTTATGCAGTGAATAATGCGTCGCTGACACCCCCTTGCCTTAGAGGTCATAACGGTAGTTAGTTATTTGTCGCTAGAAAAAATAAAATACAAGCTATATAATTATGGAACATTAAATCGTCATTTCATCATGGCTTGGGTGTACTACAGCTGAAAAGAGACATAACAGTAAGCATAAGATTACTAATTGAAGTTTATAGCTGAATACGCTCTTACAAATGAGTCAAAATACGCTCTTTGGTCGATTTCGTGGCCTCGGATGACCTTCACCTCGACTTCAGATGACCTTTATAACTTGTGCATGCTTCAAACTGTGTGTTATAACATCAAAATCAGCAAAATTAATATGTCGACACTTATTAGAGATTTGTGAATGTCAAAGACTACAATGAAGTTAATCGAGTGTTTCTTGCAACCCCCTTACCTTAGTAGGTTAACTAATTACGTCCTATAGGTAGTCTTTTCAGTTTTTTTTCGATTTTGTGGCCTCGGATGACCTTGATCTCAGACGACCTTCACAGCTCGCTCGGGCAGTGTATTGTTGAATATTGATATGTCATTAATAACACCGAAATATATCGGAACATATTAGAGATACGTGAAATGTAAAGACAACATTATGCAATGAATAGAGTTTGTATTGCAATCCACACGACTAAATTTGCGGGTAGGCTTATAGATAGTTTTCTATTAGCTGGAAAAGGTAAAATATCGGTTTTGGAACATAGAATCAACCTTTGATCATGGCCTGGGGAGCACAACAGTCGAAAATGAACAAGGAAATAGCGATAAAATTAATAAATAACGTTTAAAACTCTTAGAAATGAACAGTTTTAGTCAAAATATGTGTTTTTATTTTTATTTTGTAGCCTTGAATGACCTTGACCTTGACCTCAGATGACCTTCACACCTTGTTTATCGTGTAGTTTATGCTTGAAACTATGTGATATGCCATCAATATCAGCGAAATATGTCGGAATGTTATAAAGATAAGAGAAATTCCAACACTGTATTAAACGGAGTATTAAACGGAGTATTAAACTCAATTCATGTACCGCATTTGCAACCCCCCTGCCTTAGGGGATATAGAGTGTTTATCGCTCTGAGCAAAACAGAAATACAGGCTGTGCAACACAAATCATCTTATTACGCCCCAACGGCATAGCACAATATAATATACACATACGACTAACGCTAATATTTTGCCATTGAATCATGGTGTCCCAGTGACTATAGTAGCTTGTATAAGTCATTACAAGTGTAATATCACGAATTAAGAAGGTGGTGACAACTTGTTGTTTTTCACATTATAGCGTATGTATTTATGCAAATGAGGCATATAGTTAATATATATTTTGATATCTTAAAACTTAAAAATAAATTACCTTCAATTAGATAAAAAGTAACATAGAAAACATTCTCATTTGTTATAGCACAATAATTGGTAATAACGCAGTTGCCATGGCAACACTTTAAATGTGAAAAACATTCAGAATTATACAAATTATGTTTTTGTTGTGAAGAATGCATACAATTTTGTTATTTTATATGATCAAAATCAATTATTGTGGAGATATGATGTAAATGTTATGAATTTCTTTGACAACAAGTGAATTACATGAGAGAAACTGGCCAGTTATTAGGATTAGGAGGGTTTTGAAAGGGTCTGTTTACACCCCCGTTGCCATGGTAACCCCCGGGATGTAGAAATGCCAACAGGGCAAAAACTTACCAGTGGGGTCTACTCTTTCATTTGAGACATATTTCAGCCTGATGCCAGGAGGGCTAAATAAACACGAAAAATACGCATCTTTTATCTAGTTGACCGCTCCAGTAACTTCGAGCAAGATGTTATATTTTTATAACGTCATATTGAAGTGGCATAAGCCTACATTAAACAGGGTCCGAGAGAAGTCTGCTGAAATAATTTAACAAACCACATACTGTCTAATATACAAATAACAAAGCTGTAGACAAGACACAGGCTTGTAACAGACAGCTGTTTACTAAACGAATTCAATCTATTTGATAATAAATACTGATGGACCAATAAATAATTATTTTTCTCCCTAACAGATACTACCATGTGACTAAAGAAAAGGACACGCATCTCTATCAGGAATAAGTGCCTACTCTTTATTCAACATATTCAACCGATCTTTTGGTAATCTACATGGATCCTCAAGCTACAATCTTTTAATTGCTAACACATTGACTTTACATAATATGATAATGTTATTAAAGTTGTCTTTCTATGTGTGGTAGAGCTTTATGCTTATCGGCTAACATCGGGTAGGACTAACACAAATAAAGCTCCACAAAGCTATAATCATGATCATAAGCAAACACAGAGTTTTCAGGTTCATATATAAATATAAAAGATACATTACTTGTGAAATATATATTAGCGTTGGGGGCCGTGGGACAGCGTTGTCAACATTTATAAGCGTCAGTGTCCAAGATATCGCATATGCTAACGATTACGACAGTTCCAGTATAAATACCAAACTACTACTATATTGTTGAGGATGATAAATCAATACAGACGATTCCACGATATCTGCCAAATGTGCTTTAGCATCTTCGCGGGATCAACCATTTTAACATATCATCACCACATAGCATAATCTGGAGATAACCTGGCTGCAAGGAATTTACTGATCATAGCTGGCGAGCTCAACATATTCATTTCTAATGTTAATTGAGAGATTTGGTGACGTAGGATGTTAATTTCTATATAAGCTCGTGCATTGGAAAGTGTGAAATAATGACTCCCTTTCCGTAATCAGCTCTTGTATTGCATTCTGACATGTGGTCAGTAAGACATCAACACGGCTAATACAGCTCTGGGCAACGTCATTTTGAGATCGGACAAATGCCATAGCAGTTGTCAACTGAGATATTTTTGCGTAGTTTTGTTGAAGCTCGCATTCTCTATAATTTGACTCGACCACCATCGCAGTGCAAGTCTGATGCAGCATGCTAAGTGATCGTCGTAAAATGCCAATAGTTGAATCACGACCTCTCAACGATTCACGGCTTTCGCTGTATTTTAGCTTATCATTTTCAATAGGTCCGCGACATTTCGTTTTTGCTTGTCTAATTCGGTTTTTAGCGTGGCGATTTGATTTGAAGATTCAACCAATTCAGATTTGTGATAACGTTCTGCATCTGCAATACTACTTTTTAGCATGGCGATTTGATTTGCAGATTCACCCAATTCGGATTTTTGATTACGTTCCGCATCTGCAATACTACTTTCACGTTTGATCGTTTCCTTTTTGAAGGCTAAAAGCTCGTCTGTCAATTTAAAAACACGTGAATTGCGATCGATTGTTGACTGCAATTCAAACGATTTATTTCTGCATTTTTATTTTCAAACTCCTTTGTCTTCAGGGCTAATTTTGAGAGTAACTCTGTATTAACGTCAGCAAGTTTGTCACAATCACGTGCAAGTGACATCAGGATTTCCACTAAGCTATATATCGCCTGATCAGCTGTAACCAGGCGATTTGTATAATCATTTCCAAGACGTTGAATCTGATTTCCAGCGCGAGTGACAAATTGACCACCTGACATGTTAGCTTATATAACACACACTGAAAATATGTGTTCAATATGTTCACGTGTGCAACGCACGGTATTACTGGTGAACAGTGGTGAGTGGACAGGCATCGGATGACTGCACACCGCCGCACGCGTCACAGGGTGAGACAACACACACAACAACAGTGCCTGTGAAAGTCAAACGGTCATGAAGTTATGACTTTCTGACAGTTTATGGCAGCTATATACATTCAGAATGACAGACAATCACGCAATAAAAAACAAAGACACATACTCAATTCAAAGAATATAAAATAACTTATTTGTGAAATGTACGAATTACACAGTACTTGAACAAGCACCAAATACGCAATTAATATAAATCACAGTAAACTTGATTGTGTATGGGCCTACGATGCCACCGTTATAGGCTACCGTACTGTAGTGCCATAAACATGTCAGAGGCAATCAATGTCAAAACACGGACAAATCATAAAAAAACTTGTCAATGTATTGTGCTTAGATTTCATTCAAACACAATCACAATATCAGAATAAACGTTTAAACATTCAACGGACTACTATTTACAATCACACATTCGTCTTTCACTAACAAGAATGTTACAGCACAGTGCATCAAAAGGATTACTGAAATTAAATCAATATAATATAATTATGTTGAATTTGAACACGCGGTGGTCCACAAAATGTGCGAATAATCAACAGCAACGACACGCGCCGGTGTCTCGCCATATTAGGCATCCCCTCGATATTAGGCTTCCTTTCCGGTTCTGCGCAAGAAGGCACCTAATATGGTCATAGTGAGACAGCTGTGTGTCTCATGGTAAATGATCAGCAGATGCATATATTATATATTTAATTGCTAGTTGAAGAAAAAGCCTACATGACTTCTGCAATTGCAATATTGCAATCAAAGATCAATTGGACACAAATCTATTATCAAATATGTGATACACACACTTGTTGAAATTCAGCAGGCATAATCATACTAATATCACAGCAAGCTAAAATTAAATTATGCACTAATTCATTTTTATTCCTAACACATACTATTTAGTAAATTGGAATGGAAACGTCATTCATCATTGTTTAATACATCTTCACTTTTGAATATTACCAATATTTATCAGAAAATTAATATTGATATTTTTAAGTAAAAAACACCACATTAATATATTACACTACTATTTTATCTCTGGTTTTGGTGCGGGAAACAAAATGATAGACCTTATGTTACCCTGGCAATGCCTTTCAATCTTATTTTAAGTATATACCCAGTGTTTCTTATGGCAATGCCAGTTAACATGATTTTAGTTGTGTATGTCATACTATGTATATTGTCATATGATTTTAACAAATTAACAATGTTGTATATACATGTACATATCTCTATTTCTATGACAAATAAGTCTGGATTGACTTTCTTTATGTCAATAAAATATCTGTCTGTCTGTCTGTCTGACTACTGTAATTCAAACCATATCATGTGTTATTTATATTATATGGCCTTGGCAACAAAAAATATAATAAAAGTATATAATTAATATATACTATAATACATATAAGATATAGTTAGATTAGGAATCCCCTCGCCATAGTGTAGCCATTGTAAAATTAGGTATCCCCAGTGTGGTGACAGTCCTGGTTGGGGGAGCTTGATATCGCTCGCTTGACAAGTCGTTTCAAAATTTAACATAGCATAAAATAATAAATTGTTACCGAAACTATTAGCAAATTATATGAAAACACAAAATTATAAAAATTCAGGGAGCGTCATTATAAAAATGTTTTAGCAATATATCATGTCGATTTTTATTTGATTTTAACGAAGCATACGTCTACATAGACTTCCCGTCATCAAATTTGACATTCTAAATAGAAATATCGCATTGTTACAGCAATATATTGCACTAATGTGATCCAAACATATCACATGTTAATAATGTCATGGCTTGACACTAAATAGATAAATAAAAGAAGATAATTAACGCGTATTTGTGTGCTTTTCAACTTCATAATCAGCGTTGTTCGCATAGTTATACATGTATGTTAAGCCAGTTTTTATTTCTGCCTTTATATGTTTTTTTTAAATAAATACTATTATTTAATGACAAGTTTAGTCCCCGTCACCACAAGGGTTTGCTATTGTTAGTCCCCCCCCCCCCAGCTCAAGAGGTGTTGTTTTTACTGTAACGTGTGATGGCCTTGCCAAAGAAAAAGAGGGGACAGCGGCGTATATACAACAGGCTTTATAATGTCCTCATCTAAATAATTAACCCTAGGCGACCAAGCAGATGAAAATGTTTGGCCACAAAATCAAGTGCTAATAATATTACATCACCGCATAAATGAATGATCGAAACTAATAATGACTTGCAAATATTTATTTACAGATGTATTTACAGGTATCATACAATTATTTCAACAGTATTAAAATAATTATTAATTATTATTTTATTGCAGTTCATTTTAAGGAGTAAATGACATTTATAAATATTATACAACAGCTAATATATTCATAAAATTTTCATAAAAATTTTCATAAAAAGGTTTTATTTTAAAGGTTTTATTGACCGTTTACATGTCAACTTTAACATTGGTCATTTTTATTTCCTTATTCTCGTAGTAGCATATTATACTGCCATCACAACAAGATTAAATATATTATATACATTCATATATAAAATACAAATATCACAATATAATTGGTAATCTATTACAAAATAATGTACATTCAATTCAGTTTAATAATGTACTCACATTCATAATAGCATATAAAACTGACCATCACAATATTAGAAGTACAACTTTAATGCAAGGCAAAGTACATACCATAAGAACAAAATATTTTACACAATATTATCAACATTTATTTTAAATTATCAACATCTATTACATTAATAATATATATGAAGCGTCTTCAGCGAGTTTAATATATTTTTTATGAAATACATTTTCACAGGAACAACATTTAGTCATAGTGTCCGATTCCTTTGTAGTTTTACAAGTACAGTAAAATTGTACTCTCTGAGTAAGCTTTGCTGGACGCTTTCTGCTTTTCTCGGATGGAAAGGATTACAATTCGCCATCTGTAAAGCACTGGAGTAGATGTTGCCTCATACTTTGCTGTTTCACAGAGACAGAGGGCTGATGATATGGCTAATAAGCGACAATCATCCCCTCTGGATTGTCGTTGCATGTCCATAATTTGAATGTCCAAGAATAACATTTGCATAGGCCTAATATTAGCTATCAACGGACAGTTGTCAAATTACATTGACATGATCCCAGCTGTTTTATCTGCTTGCATTATTAAAGGGACTGGCCCAGGCTAAAATCATAAAAAAAATTGTGATTTTATTTTGGATTCTTAATATGACCATATGATGTAAGCATGTCCATAGACTAGAACTTCAAAAGTTTTTAAATTTTTGTGCTGCGCATTCACCAGCTAGACTAGATATAGAGACGAAATTCCCGTATTTCTAATTTTTGACATGGTTGTCAATAATAAGAAATCAGGAATTTCGTCTCTATATCTAGCCTAACTGGTGAATGCGCAGCACAAAAATTAAAAAACTTTCGCAGTTCTAGTCTATGGACATGTTCACATCATATGGTCATATTAAGAATCCAAAATAAAATCAACGATTTTTTATGATTTCAGCCTGGGCCAGTCCCTTTAACCCTTTTAACGCTGAACTCCTGGGCACACTTGCATCCCCATCGCTGAATTCCTGGGGGGGAGGGGGTGAAAAAAAACTGAATATTTCGTAATGTCATATTTGTATGAAGACACCAGCAGGATCTTAGCTTATGAGCAAATAATAACATGAGAAAGAGTTGTTCTTTACTGGTGGATAACACTAAGGTCATGTCAAGGTCACATCAAGGTAATTTCAAGGTCAAACTCGCAAAAATTATTGAAAATACCCACTTTTTATCAATTTCAAGCTGTTTAGTGGTGCAGTCATCCATTAGAAAGGACTGATGATGACTCATACTTGGTCGGGTATCATTTCAGCACACATTTTTAGGAAATCTAGGGCAGTGCTGATATTGGGAGGGGTGATTATCACATGTTACCCTTGCTACACCCCATTCCCCAAGGCTCAATTGAACAAGCAAAATTATAATTATGCAGCAGCGTGTAGCATCAGCTTGGGCTTCCATCGCAAAATATTGATACATAATTGGGTATGGAGGTTGACATGGGTTGAGGTTGTGCCATACTGCAAAATAATCGTGAAGGTTATGTCAGGGTCATGTAAAATGTCAGGTTTATGGGTGATGTGTAGGCCTACTAAATGCGTAATGATTATGTAATGCGTAATAATTAGGTGTGCAACCATGCAATCCGCTCTGCTGCGATATCTGCCATTCAAGTATTATTATAGCATTTTAAGCATGATGATGATGCCAAAGGAAGGTATGGCTTGTTTTATTGTATTCTTTGATAACAAAAATATATGATTTGGTGAAAAAATCAAGTCTCTATCTCAATTATTGAGAAAGTTATGAAAATTGTATTGATTTTATGGCGGCCATTTTGAATTTTTCGTTCTAAAAGAATCCTTCAAGAATGACAGCTCTACATTGGCCCAAATATTATTACGGGGTGCTATCCATGCACAATCAAAAGAGAAAAAATTTATCAGCAAAAACAAGGCTGCCCCCATGATTATCGAGGCTACCCCCATGAGCACATTGATTTTACAGACAAAAATACTAAAAAACACACTCTGCACCCGAGTATACTCGGGGTCCGCGACAGGGAGACATCTTTTGCCCCCGAGTATACTCGGGGTCCGTGTTTAAAGGGTTAAAGTGATGGCATTTACAGAGTTGTCAGTCGTGTCACCTTCGGTGGAAACAATCCCACTTGCGAACCGTTGACAGCGCACATATGTGGCTATTATATCTGGCACTCACAAGCCGTTGACATCTCACATGTCGCTATTACGCTTAATTACCGTATGTGTACAAGCACGTATGCATACAAATATTTACACGCACTAATAATTAATTATATGCCGTAACAAAAAGATATTTCTACTTCTACTTTTTCAAATCCATAAAGTATTTCATAATAGCAATTGTGTATATATGTTCGCCTTACAAGTTTAATTTGGCTTCAATATATGTATGTGATGCATTTGTAAAGCTTTAAAGTTTATTTAAAATAATAATAATAATGATAAATAGTATCCACTCCGTAATAAATTTAGTCGTGAACGCTTATAATCTTTTGTTTAGACTAAATTTACTGCAAACATAACACTCCTGATGTTCAATGCTCGCACCTTTGGCTTTCACAGCTACTTCACCCTCTCATGTTGATCAAACAAAAAACGAGGTGTGATAACACCCCTCCTTGAAACCCCGCCGCAATTAAAGGTGTAGTCAACTGTCAAAATTCGCGGGACAAGGGTCCCCCAGAAGGCAATAGTGCCCGTGGGTAAGCCAAGGCCCTATTCCATAATAATACTAAATATGCGTTTCATACCCAAAGCCTCATTAAGAGCAAGTTTTCAAATCACAGCAAGTTCATATATACTTGAGCGACATCTATGAGTTAATAATTCAAAGCCCTTGTCTTTTGCCCCTACTTGGTCGCCTGCTTGCAAACAAACTGACTGTATTACTGGGGGATTTGGAAACTGCTTGACCCCCAAGTTTGTATTGTCACCCAGTAAACACAAAACATTTGTATGACTTTATGCAATGTTGGACCAACGTCGAAGACGTTGGGCCGACATTGCATAAATGTCATACAAATGTCTTGCATTTGCTGGGCAGGAGGACTTTCTCTCAAACATTGTACATTTATCTAATGTTGGTTCAATGTTGGGCCAGCGTCGCAGACGTTGGCCTAAAATTAAAACAGCATTGGATCAATGTCTCGTTTGAGTAGTATCTTGTAATCAGTTCAGTGGCTATATTAATGCCGTCAATCTGTACTCAATAGGCTACTGTTGGCCTACACTTGACCGTCCCAGGCATGCGCGTTTTGAAGCTGAATGATTCTTTAACACTTGTGAGCCCATGACTGTATATTAACGCGTATTGTCAACAATGTATCCACGGGTACCATGGGTACAGCAGATAGCAGTAATTAAATACGGGAATACATTTAATTATCTGAAAACTACAAATATTTTCCACATGATGTTGATATAGAATTTTATAATTACAACTATGAAGAGTTTTTTTGTGTCAAATTTATTATTTATATTTGGCACCCAAAGGTTAACTCAATGTGGTTCTCAGCGGTATATGATATGTAAGATCAGTTAACGTTATGTATCTTAAATAGGAACTTTATTAGGAGGATTATGCCTGGCTTTTAAAACCCAGCAAACACGATACATAGACCCAATACTGGGCTGATGTCGTAGACGTTGGGCCAACATTGGGACAACATTGGGTCTATGGGTCGTGTTTGCTGTGAGCCAATCCATGTGTGTACAAATTTTTATGACAAACCTATCTGAAAATGTGCTTTGAAACGTAGCCTATGTCATGTTTTGATTACACTTCCTCCAGCTTGTTTTTGTATTTCTATACAAAAGTATACATATGCACAGACAGTCCCTGGAGTAACATATCATTGCGTAATGATAACGGTGGAATATAATTTTCCGTTCAGAAAAATACATGACAAAATATTTTTTCTATTACTTTTTTTCTAGAATTATAACTAATTTTGATTTATGTCTATCGTAACCTTAGTAGTAATTTTTATATAGACAATCGATAATGAAGTGTGGGCCCAATAGTAAATATAAATTGTTTGCCATGGTATTGGTTTGTTCATACAAGCCAGCTTGCACGGGACGAGGGTGATGTTTAATTTGGCAACGACTTGCCAAGCTCTTGAGTGTTGGCGTGCTTGTACTTGTCAGCAAAATTAGGCACCCCTCTGCATGCGCTCTTACTGAACGGCCCACGCTACACTCTGGCGAAGGGGATGCCTAATATAACTGCATTATACTTATTAACCTTGTAAAGCATTCCCTGTATTAAGATCGTTAACATATAATCTAATATATAAATATACGTCAATGTCAAAATTATCGTTTTTATTCTAATAGGCTAGAAAACATGGCTGAGGAATCTAATTTTCCACCACCTGTCTGGTTCTTCTTAATGCAATATTAAAGGGACTAGCCCAGGCAAAATCATCAAAAAATCGGTTATTTTATTTCGGGTTCTTAATATGCCCATATGATGTAAACATGTACATAGACTAGAACTGCAAATTTTTATAATTTTTGTGCTGCGAATTCACCAGTTAGGCTAGATTTATAGACAAACTAATTATTGACAACCATGTCAAAAATAGGAAATGCCGGAATCTCGTCTCTATATCTAGCCTAACTGGTGAATGCGCAGCACAAAAATTATAAAAACTTGCAGTTCTAGTCTATGTACATGCTTACATCATATGGTCATATTAAGAACCCGAAATAAAATCACCGATTTTTTAATGATTTTAGCCTGGGCCAGTCCCTTTAAGCATCCCCTCATTTGTGTCGAGATGGATAGTATTCTAGCGACCACTAGCTGGGATATGGATTATACTTTATAACACAATGGTTAACGTAATTCAATTTAAGTGTCTGTAAAACTATATTTGCTACTAATAAAACTAAGTATTAAAACTAAATCATTTTAAAGGAGAATAATATGTAAGTGTGGTGTATTGTTCAAGACACCTTTGTGTGACTTCCTCTGCGTAGACACTCTGCGCATGCCCACACAGTCACGTGACTTTTTGACTTGTCAGGGATGCCTAATATATGGGGATGCTTAATATTCGTTGACACCGGATTTGGATGACTGAACACAGACGCGCGTGTCCCCAGGTGTGAACAGAAATGCAATCTTGACAATAGTCCATTCAATAATCAGATATAATTCACCAAGTTCAGTTGTGAAGTCAAAGACCCCACAGTTGAACAGAGCAACATATATAAACACAACAGTACAGCGACAGCATAGAACATATCATTCAAATCAATAATTTATTGATATTAGAATAAATATTTCAAAACTAGCATTCTTCCATACACAATAGGTCAATTGATTCGATAAGTCGAGTCCGCAGTCACTGGTGAACCGAATGCAAAGAATATAAACAATGTATAATTTTATAATTACACTACTTTTTTGGTGTACAATACACAAATCACAGTACATATATTCAGCAAACAAATACAATCAATACATCGCAGATCAAGGTGTGGATGATGTGCATGTGGCACTGGGTGTTAGATCAAGCCAATAAGAACGTACAAGAAAGTCAGCGTGAACTGCTCACTGTCAAAGAGCGCTCTCACCCAGGTCACTCAGCAAAACTCACCCACTGATTCTCACAGTTAATGCCAAGTCACATTAATGTTTATGACTGTACTGTTCATATAGACACGATACAACCACGGATAATAAGAGTAGAGGAAACCGGAGTTTCGTTCAAGAATGTATGACACATATATAAAATACACAGCAAATATCAATTATCCAACCACTGAATGGCTGGGAAGCAGCACACTATATGTACATTGATTAATCAAGTATATCGCATCCACAGCGACATGGTAGCACACCAAATACCATTCACACAGACAAAATGGCGGGAACACGATGTCCCCAATTACACACAATGGAATAATTGAAAACACACTAAAATACAATCAGCATAGAGTGAACGCAATTATATAACCTGCCCTGAATGTAGGTTTAGCGGTAACAGCTTTCTGCACCACCACTCAATACATCAGGCTAATAATACAATCATGTGTAAAATATAACACATACCTTTCCAAAATAATATGGAAGTCGGAAAAGCACAAAAATGTGAGCTCCTTTCACTCTTAACACCATTGTAGGAAATATCACTGTAGCAAAATACAGTGAAATATAGTGAGTCGATATCCACCAAATATCAGCCAACAGTCAATATGATGAAGACCATATTGTCGACTGTTCTCTCTGAAGGTTGGATACAAACCGACCTATCTGGACGTATTTGGCGTTCACCCAGAGAGGTCACGTGATCGCGCAGGGATTGTCCATTTGGCAAGGTATGACACCTGAAAGTTACTACACAATGTTGCACCAACGTCGCAGACGTTGGCCTAGCATTAAAACGGCATTGGATCAATGTCTCGTTTAAGTAGTATCTTGTAATCAGTTTAGTGGCTATATTAATGCCGTCAATCTGTACTCAATAGGCTACTGTTGGCCTACACTTGACCGTCCCAGGCATGCGCATTTTGCAGTTGAATGATTCTTTAATACGAATCATGCAATTTTGCCTACCCTAGCAAATGTGTCTGTAACACGGCGCTACCCAGCAAATACAAAGCATTTGCATAACATTTGTACACATTGTACAATAAGACAAATAAGACAAAATATAACGTTACACAAATGTTTTGTGTTTACCCGGTAAACACTAAGTAGGCCCACTTCCTCTCAGTGCCATTAAGGCTCTGTTATACAAAGACTGTCTGCATAAAAGCTTGGCTGCAACAGATAATTTCCTGAGGCTGAGCCGGATGTTTAGCTTGACCGCATCTGCCTAAATTATGATTACATAATGATAATAATAGAGTAATCTATTTATAATAACAATATATAAAGAGGTAACTAATACACTACAAAGTGATTCCAAATGCCAATTAGACTATATTATTTGTGAAACCCTATTGGAATCGGTGCAGGCAGAGCGATAATGAGTGAAACTTGACACTGACACTGACAGCTGCTGTCATTTTTTTCAACGGAGTGCCGAGTGGCTAACGTGTGAATCGTACGGCAAAGCTATAATGGGAGTCAATGGGAGCCCGTCATTTCGTAAACGAGGCTGCCTATAGAGTTACATTATAAAGAATCACGTACGATTAGCCACTGCCTTTTTTTCAACCCCACAAAAATGACCACCGGGTGGCAGACTAGTCCAAGCTGGGGACTCTTGCGCTATGGCATGCTCCAGTCTAAAAGCCCAGGCTTCAATGCATAAAGGAGGAAATGCACGGGCAGTTATGCAAAAATTATTTATAAGGAAAAAAACACGGGCAATTGTCTAATCCCACCTAAGAGTAAGACAGTGGTGCATGTGTACTATTTTATTATGCAATGCTCAGTAGGCCTGTCTACTCTGAGAAGGCTCAATAGGTACTCACATGCGTGCCAGTGTAAAAATTGGAAAATAGCCCCCCTCCCCGATTATAACCAGGTAGATTGTGGGCGACCAAGAATCTAGACCTACCCAAAGGTAGATTCTAAACCATTAAAGTTTACGAATTCGTAAAGTTTAAACCTACCATCGGGTTAGATTATGTCGGCTCCCAGGTTTTGCCCTTTTCTCACAGCATCTACTCCCCTTTTGTGATAGTGTCACTCTGAGGTGTTTTCAAATCCTAGAAACTACCCGGGCTCCATACCAGAATATACCCCCTTTTCAAACTGTGACCCTCCTAGAATCTTCCCATCCCTTCCAGAATATATGCCTACCTCCCCCTCTTTAACATCCTTATGGGGCACCCTCCCAGCATCTACCCCTCCCTCTCAGAATATACACTCACCCTTTTCCACAACTATATATGACCCTCCCAGAATCTACCCCTCCTAGAATATGTCCCCTTCTGTCCACTACTATGTAAGACGCTCCTAGAATCCACCCCCCCCCCCTCTCACAGAATATACTGGTTCCTCCATTCCCCTACTGTATGTGACACTTTCAGAATCAAACCCTCTAGGGTTACTTCATCTAAGATGAATATAATATGCATATTCATGAGAACCGAGCTATATAGGCCTACTCAGTCCTCCACATATGGAAATAGGAGGAGACCTATAAAATACTCTCCTGAAAATTTTCAGGAGAGCATTGAACTCTCCTCGTGGCGTGGAAAGCATGCTGAAAGTGATTTTTTGGGCTTATTAAGCTTCAAAATTTTAACTTCTGGTGATCGCCAAGAGCGCTGTTTATTGCTCTCATTGCACTTGGTTAAGGAGCACAAGAGGAGCGCCAGCGCCATCGCGCTCCTTATAAATGGAGGACTGCCTACTACGAATACGTTTGAAATAAGATTTAGGCCTAAATGCACACTCTACAGTAAAGTAAAACATTTTTCTACAGGCATTATTTAAGGTAAGCTCGACGGCTGCTATTTTGAAAAAAAAAGTTTTTTATCATCTTCCCCAACTGAGCGAATGGATCAGTTCAGATTTGAATTCTAAACCAGTCTTTCAGATTTGAAAATCAATGGCGAGTGAAAAAAAGCTCACCTCAAAGTGGTGAGGCCAGTGATCACTCTGACCAGAGGTAAATACAAACTGGTTAGTAAAAATTAAAAAAAAACATACAAATTTGCAATTAAGGTGAGCTGTATTTCGCTCATCTGACGCACAAGTTTGCGTGAGTTATGGTGTGCGAGAGCAATCACTCACATCAAATCTGAAGGCCTGCTAAACGTATTTTTCAATAAAAACTGCA
This sequence comes from Flabesymbios commensalis, assembly GCA_964017125.1. Taxonomy (NCBI): domain Eukaryota; kingdom Metazoa; phylum Annelida; class Polychaeta; order Terebellida; family Flabelligeridae; genus Flabesymbios; species Flabesymbios commensalis. The sequence continues at coordinate 39,605,052 of OZ024904.1, read as the reverse complement.
ATAAAACATCGTGCTAATCCATTTGCAAGATTCTGGGAAAATACCCCTGTTTTCCACCAAACTAGCATGTGTGGCCCATACTGCATTAGTAGCTATGGAGGATGACTTACGATAGTTTCTAGTATTTTTAATAAGATCATTAATTATATTGGGCCCAAGATCTAGCATATGGTTCACACCATAGTGCCGTATTTCATAGTGATAATTGTCAGATCAAATCAGGATGTAAAAAACGCACATATACGTCAATTATTCTGGGGGTGTTACATCAGCATGACCCAAAAGAGTCTTTCTAATTTGTGTGCGTATCAAATTTATTATGATAGACAATTTGATTTGGAAGAAACTGTTGATCTCTATTCAAAGCTCCATGCAGATTAACTTTTCGGGGTCCAATGAGGGGGTGGGGAATGGGATGGGGTTTTGAGGGAGGGGGGGAGGGGGTAAGCTGGAAAGAAATCATCGTCTTATTTAGGGGTTTCCATATTGATATTGTGATGACCTGAGGGAAAAACAGGGTCCAATATGCCTTAGATTGCAGGAGAAAGCCTTTGAAAATAAAAAAATTCCATGGGGGCGCCTCGACCCCCTTACAGTGAAATATTCCTTTGTCAAGTTTCACCCCCCCCCCCGCAAGTCAGTGAAAAGCTAGATCCGCCCCTGCTTTTATAATAAATATTAAAACAATAATTTTTACTAATACGCTGATACTGTTAGCCAGCACATGTATGTAGTTATTCAGCAAAAACATGCTTCTATTTGTCTTTTTGCCATATCATTTATCATAGTGAGTTATTGGAATGAGAGCATTTTACTAAAATTAATACTTCACAGGACTACATGTGCATTGTATGCCTAAGGTAATCCCGCATTCCTGATTATGTAGTGATTGGTATTTAATTTGTTTCAAGTACTGGTAGGCTTATATTATTGGTGCAATATATATTATGTACGGTACTTTATATACATGTACTTGATGTACTTGTCAGTTTAATTATGTTATTGGTTTTTACCTCAATTCAAATAAACATGAAATAGCCTTTCGATGATTAGGATTATATATCAAATATAGATTTGATGATTTTGTTTGAGCATCTTTTGTCGAAGGCTTTCAGTGGGCCTAATATTTGGTTTACCTGTATACAAATTTTCAAAAGTAGATTTTGTTGTGAGGCCAAAAATATCATGTGCATCAACAACTCCATCAGTCTCCAGAACTGAGGTCAAGTGCTGTGAAAAGTCACAACCAAAATATAGGGGGCTTACAGTGCCCCCCCAAACCCTAAGCTGCTCTTATGGCTCGCTGGGCTCACCAGTAGGTCCACATCAGACAATTACGCACCCTTTCCCCCCCTGAAATGAGACCAGCGCACAGCCCTGACCAGTGCCAACCAACAGAGCAGCCATTGACAGTAACGTCCGACCGGCCGCCCGAAGCAGGTTAAAACAGCGCAGGTCGGATAAACTGTCCACATCGTAAAATATTCATAGTTTTAGCCCTACGTACCACTTCCAGGTCCAGTTAAAAATCACCAGGGCAGACAAAAATCACAGTTTACCGGCCCTGTTGTCTAGTATAAAAAATTCCTAATGTCAATGGCTGACAGAGACACTATGAGGTTGGATTAATGTTCAGCCGTTGAAGCAGACAGCATACCATCAGCTGATCATTAGATTGAAATGTTTCTTTTATTTTAGTTTTGCATATGATCCACCAGGCGCTGACCCGGGTAAGTGTGGTAACCCGGGTTATGTCGTGACCCTGCCATATTAATTGACCCGGGTTATGTCATGACCCCGCCATATTAATTGACAGCTTTTAATGACAGTCTGTCATGATTTACATGCAGAAAAGTGTTATTATTGTTAACTTTAAAACCAGTAAGCAGAATAGATGGAAATGGCTGAAAATCACAGGGCGACCCAGGTCACCGTGTGATGAATCATATGTTTGATGCTATTGATGATACAAAACTGGCAGACTGGTCAATTTTTACATTTCACCACAAATTTCAATTAATAATGACACATAACATGTTCTTTTTGAAAATACAATAACATACCTATATAGTGCACATGAAAAACTTTTGATATACTTTCTTTCCCGAATATTTGAATGAAAATACACCTCAAATTAAAAGATGTTAGTTATTTTAGTCTGTAACGAACGGAGTTGACAAATCGTAATTAATGCAGTTGACATGTTTTCCTCACAGTCGCTTATAATATGGCTTATGATTTTTAGAAATATGATTATTTAACATCATGTCAACATAAATCTATGTCAACTTCATTATAAATGTAACAGAGGTGACAATTTATAGCGTAGTACAGTTGACAATGCAGTGTTAATTGGATAATTTAATTGGCTTGGTAAACAATGATTGTGGTTCATGCCATTGGGCGATTTAAAAACACTTATTATACATTTCACACAAATTAATGTTATTAACACTGGTAGAAAGTGCAGTTGACATACCTGGTAGTTAAAATATAACACAGTAGGCCTACATGTAAATAGTTAAACAAAAATTGTTTACAGATATCACCTTTGTTTCAACTTAACCTGTTAACTTTCCGCTAAACTTAAAATAGCTGAACTGCATGACACCAAACAAGTGTGACATCCCTGTAGTTTCGGGACAACATACACCGTGCTTGGTGTAGGCCTATATATGTGTAACACTAACAGTGAAAAAGCTGTAGTGTTTATAGGAAATGAGTCAGTACAGGCCTGTTGGCTGCAATCGTTTTCACACCTATGTCTCGAGCAGAAATGAAAGTATTATTATAATATAATAAAAACAGCAGAGTAACTATTCTACAGGTGGTCAGTGTGCCATTTAGTGGACGATATATATAGTGGCCACAACTGGAGGTCAAAATTTAACTTTAGACAATATAAGAAAATTACACCAGTATTGATAGAACTGATTCACGCTGCCGGTTAAATATTGATTTGGTGCCTCAAAATCACTGGCCATGGCCTATTAAAATATTTTATACAGACTTACATGTACGCCAGCACTGTTCTGCTGTAAAGTCTGATATTCACGCTAACAATGTATAGCCATCGGTAATTTGGAAAAATGGCGGCCATCTTGGATTTTATTCACAATGCAATGCTTAATTTTTTTGCTGACAGATGTAGGGGAGAACACTCTTAAGCGCACCCCCTAACTAAAAAGGGGGGAATATCTTTATAACATGATTAAAACAGTATGACCACATTGGAAGTTGGTCCGGATTCTGATAAAATATAATTTCTATTTTTTTCTGTATGATAAAGCCATTTCTACTCATTTTATTTGAAAAAAACACTTTTTCAGCAAAGGGGGCGCTTTGGGTGCACTGTGCACAAAGCGCACCCCCAGTGTTCTTAAAGGGCACCCCCTAATGTTCAGTGGTTGTTATACGTCCTAAAGCGCACCTCCTGTACCGATACATGTAGGGACAATATAAAATTATATTTTAGTTAGATTATGAATAAACATAACCAAAATAATATTTTTGTCTATTTTTCACCCTAAATTTCCATGAAATATAATATAGTATATATAGGCCCAGTTTATTCATTTTGACGGAAAGTAGCCAGACACAACTGGCTGGCTGTGACTAATCATTGACATGGACAGGGCGGTGCGCTTTAGGACAAGCTCATATCCTAAAGGAGACAGGGGGTGCGCTTTGGCAGCAAGTTGGGGGTGCGCTTTGAGCACACTGGACATTATTTATTAAAATGATTTTTGGATCACAGGGTTGACTCACGTTGACTGATTGTTAGCTCTAGCTAATCAAGAAAAGGCCAATCTACATTGTGTTTTTTCAATTTTTTCGTTATCTATAATACTCTTTAAGTAATCACACAATATCTACACTCACAAAATTATAAGAAAAAGAGTGATTTTAACTGTTATTTTCTTGCGTCCTTCTCGCGTGTGTAGCGTCCTTGCTATTAAGTGCCCAAGTTCAAGGACACACTACTTTATTATCTTCTCCAATTATGAAGTCAATATGACGTCACTTTCACAGAAATATTAAGAAAAAAGCCAAAAGGTGCGCTTAGGGAACAGGGTGCGCTTTAGGGTGTTCTCCCCTATATCAGCATAACTGAAAACCCTATGGTGGACACCAAAATAACAAATCTGCTTCCATTCTGTCAAAAATGACATTAATTTATTGTTTGACCTTGGAAAAATGCTGGCCATTTTGGATTTTACCCACAATGCAATATCTATTTTTTTTGTTGACACCAATATGTAAGGCATAAACCTGATGGTGACCACCAAAATCAAGAATCATCCGGCAATGCTTCCATTCTGTCAAAAATGACATAAATTTATTGTTTGATCTTGGAATAATGGCTGCCATCTTGGATTTTACCCACAATGCAATGTCCAATGTACTTCTTGGCCTCACCACTATGTCAAGCATAACTGAAAACCCTATGTTGGACAGCAAAATCATGAAACCTCATCCATTATGTCAAAAATATTGTATGCCTGGTAAGTACCAAAATCATGAATCTGCTTAAATTATGTGAAAAGTGGCATTAGTTTATTGTTTGACCTTGAGAAATGATGGCCATCTTGGATTCCCTCATTTTTCTCAACTTCAATGGTGAGAATACTACATCACTCTAGATATATCAATATATATAGACTACATACAAATGAGCAATAATCAACACTAAAAATAACTACATTAGCGGAAAAAGGTTCTAAATGGCATTCTTACACTTAATAAATACTAGTGACTACAATCTAATTTTGGAAAACTTGCCTGTCTCGCTCTGGGCTAGGACTACACTGCCCTGGCTCACAGTCATACATACATAAATTAGGCCTACCCAGCACAGCAATGTTGTAACTGGGTTCGTGTATGCCTGGTGACGCCATGTGGCTGAAGAGTCTGCATTAATTTATTATTTGAATACCAAACTAGGATTCACATTTTAGATTACTGTGAACTGTCAACATGAGTCGGTTTGAATCTGTTCGTAGATATAAAAGAAATATATAATAGTTTATTATATATTAGTATAGATATTTAGTGAAAGTCTGGTTACTCTGTTTGACAGAACACACTTATATTCTAGTTTCTTTATATTTATGAACCAGTAGTCTACTAGTTCTGTATTTGTCACTGAATGAATAACAATATGATATCTACTTTAAAATTAGTTACACGTTTTTAAATCTTAAATTTGGTTAATTTGTAAAAAAAAATTATTTTACGGAATAAAATTGGTTTTAGGAACCTTTAGAAATAACATCTCTGTGAAAGCAAGAAATGGCACTGTTCAGGCAATTAACTGGAAAGGTGACTAGTCAACTGACAGATGCAGTCTCTGATATGTTCCGTAAGGCAACTGGTGCCTCAAATCCATATGATGTTCAGGAACTAACTCCACAGGTATTAAGCAAGTAAGTTTTAATATGGATTTATTAAAAAATTTTCATCTTAGTTTTTTTGTAAATAAAAAAATTACAGTAATTCAGGTACAGTACACAAAATTTGTTGCAATATATCTCTGGCGAAGAAACAGAGTTATAAAATTATACATTTTCCAGAGGGTTGAATCAATTTTGGCTTAACCCTTAAAGCACTGAAATTCTTTTCTATAAGCCATGGAGACCAAAGGTTTTTTTCAATTTGAAATCATCATAAATGTCTCGGTTAGCTCTTTCCAATTCATTTGAGTACCTATATTATGGGTCTACAGCCATTATAATTTTTTTTTTCTTACAGTGTGGGGGTTGACTTTAGACATCAGAATCTGACGTGTGTTGAATCAATGTTATTTTAATGCTGGGCCATTTTCTATGATGCTTCTCTAACATTAACCCAACATTGGGATTTTTAAATAAACCATGCTTTTTCGTACAGAGCCTCTGAATAATCAGCATGATTACATTTATGGCGCATTAATAATGCAGTATAATAATAATAATAACTAGACATGAATTGTGACTTTTCAAGTAACAATAATATTTGGGCTAGGTTTTATGAGCTTTTGTGGCGGCCATTTCGAATTTTGTTGTGTTATTTTTATTATGACAGATTGATTGGAATTTTGCGTATGAGTTTTTTGGCAGCCATTTTGAACTGGAATTTTAGACTTCAAATTTCAGAAGTCCCCACTGAGCTTTTCAATTTTGAATAGATATATTTTTTTTTGTCGAATGGAATCGCATTCAAAGTGCCTAGAACACACTTGTCTCTCTGTTGACTTAATGTTGTAATACTATCCATGACGCTAGCCCAACATTAAAACAACATTGATTTAACATTTTGTGTTTGAATAGAATTGCAACTATTATTTTAATTGTAGCATTTAAAAGGTTTCAACTGTCCATACCAAACACACAATATTGGTTGAATACTGGGCAACTGTCTACGACGCTGGGCCGGAATTGAAACATTGGATAAATGTATTTTTATTATCAAATCTAGAGACTTAAGTGTGGAGTAGGTCTCAACATAGAGGCACCCTGTTCACCCTCCTGGCAATGAATGGAGAATCACCCGACATGCCCACTATTGAACCAACATTGGACCCAGTTATAGACCTACTGCCATGCAAGCCAAAAGGCAGTATCTGCTCACTTCACAAGTAAGCAGATACTGCCTTTTGCATTTGAAGAGCAGCATAGTGCAGTATCTGCTCACTTTACAAGTAAGTGGCAACTGCCTTTTGCCATTCAAGAGTAGCCCTATAGCCCTACGATGAATGTCTTAGAAAAGTCATAGCAGAATACCTTACTACTCTGGGAATAAGGTGTCCAAATTTCATGTTGATTGGATAAAAACTCAGGGAGAAATAGCTTCTAACAAGACCTGCACAGAATAATAAGTTTAAAGAACTGTAAAGACATCAGTATATTTGGGCATAGCCCTAATATAATAATAGTAATAAGAATTAAATGCTGTGTGCTTTTGGTGCACTTTGTAAGACATGTTTTACCTGCACATGTCTACCAGCAGACACACTATGTGACCCAGTGCAGAGTTAGGGTTGGCCAGCGTCACATACAACATGTACAGTGGGCCAACATAAACCTAGCTGATATTGGCTGGGATGCATGGGTGTATGCATTCATAACTGTCAACTTTTCCCTATGCCTGCTGCGTGCACTGTGGCGCACACGGCGGGGTGTCCAGGGGTCCACCCCTAAGGAAAATTAAAAAAATGCAATTGGTGGAATCTGGTGGTAGTTAAGGTGAAAATATGTGAGTTATAAATTTTGAGTTTTTAGAATATTTTTGTAGTATTGTAATACATTTAGTCAAATTATCAAGTTACTATTATAGAATAAAAGAAAAAAATTCTCAGTGATTATAAATTGACATTTACTCATGCTTTTCTGTCAAGTACAATTATCCATTAATAAACCTTTTTTAAACAGTTATATTTATATATAATAATACTGGTACTGCTGTAATTAGCTAATTATTTAGCAATAATTAAACCGAAATTAGGCAGTGGCGGATCCAGCATTTGACTGAAGGGGGGGGGGGGGGCGATACTTTACCTGATAGTTAGACACCACAGCTGGCACATATGCAGCCTCTTGTAGGCCTATGCTCTAGGAGGGTCCCCTGGAAAAGTTTGAAATCTAATGCTTCAAATTGTGCATTTTAGAGCACATTCAGAGCACTTTCTTAATTTAAATGTATTCAATCATCTTTATTCACATTTATATCAGGAATTCAGGATGCAAATGGTTGACAGCTGTTGAACACCCTGCAATACATGGATGTCAGTATATTGTTGTGCCACCCTCCATATCATTTACCCGACATTAAAGCAACATCGTTATTAATATTATTATTTATAAATTCAATAAAAAATATAGGCTAGATATGGTGTTGGTACCACACTTTTATATCAACTATATATATAGCTCATTTTATTATAGCCATATACATTGGGACACAGACCGTTAATAGACTTAACAGTCAGGCGACAAGGCTCACACTGATGCGCATGACGATATGCCTCCGCCCGTCTGTTGGCTGGTTGTCAGTCAGTCCATGCAAACTCCTGATTTGGACTCAGAAAGTGTCATGGCTCACTCAGAATGCCTGGTTATAAACCACAGTTTTTGAGATATTTCAACAGACATATTTCTGGTTATAAAACCGCAGTTACTAAGCGGCAATATACAGAAAATAAGTTTCATATCATTTGTTTTATTTAGAATGTGTGATATTATTTTAGATTAACAACTATCCGACGTGACAATATATTCTTCCTTCACAAAGATGCTTCAACATTCTATGCTGTACTATTCAACCCATCGGTCTCTACAAAGGCTTTCTGGTATGTACCTCTATTTATATAGACCCTTGACTCTTTGACTGGCAATCCTAATCACAGTGAATGAGAATATTGCAATTGTATAAATTAGTGTAATGTAGAAAAAGTCCTGCTTGGCATGCCACTAAAATTCACTTTTTTGTGCTGAATGCCATAGTTGAATGCCATAGCATTCAGCTCACAAGAAGGAAGTGGAGTGCTCTCTAACCAATTTCTGGGAGAGTACTTAATATCTTACTTCATATTCCTTGTATTTCTCGTGTGGCTGCCTAGTTAAAAATAATTCAGTTATATATGACCATTTTGTTTTCTAAATGTATTTCACTTTGAATTTGTCACTATCTCAATAATCTTAATACAATTTTAAAGTTGTTGTTTCTTTATTTAGTTTGTTCCAGCTAACATCAGAGCATGAGGCAAATACTACATTCTCAAACTTCAGTTTTAAATTTGGACCTCTCTGTGCTGCTTGTCCTCGCACCTTATTTGATTGTAGTACCTTGCAGAAGTACTGTAACAGTCTCCGCATCAACCCCACATGGACTAGTGCACACCTGGCAGCTCATCATGGTTTAGTGGAAAGCTTTCGCAGCCCACCCATTGCTCAGTAAGTCTTCCAATATATTTCTTTTAGTTTTGAGACTTATCCATCTTTTGTAACTAATTTTAAATATATTTCACATTCAAGTTAATTATAACAGGTTTTTTTCAATAATATTTAAACAATTTTTAGCTTTAATTGCCACTGCATATATGTCACATCTTGCTGTGATGTTTGAGAACATAAGGTTTGATAACTTTTTATACTGTACATGATACCTGCCACAATATTTGTACCTACACATTAGTATTAGCCATGCCACAGTTTGAATCAAGAATCCCTGGGTTCATAGTAAACCAAGCTAAAGACTGAGCTAATAGACCCCCATTTCTTATGCTCACTGCTTTATCTGTTGATTATTCAAATAAAATGTATCAGTTACTAAATTGTAACCAGGGGCGCCTGCAGGAATTTGGCCTGTGGTACGCACATATGATGCCGAAGACTGGGGTGGAGGGGTGATTACAATTTGACAGTAATTCAAAGCAAACAATGGATATATATTATATAGGCTACAATTTATTTATCATTTATATCACTTTATTTATAATTGGTATCACTTTATTAATGATTGGTATAATTATTTATACATATATTTCAAAAATTTCATATATTTCATTTTTGGCCTTGAAAATAACAATCAGCTAAGTCAACTATAATATGTATAAAGTTTGACTTTAGTCCAAATTCAGATTTGAAAACGGACCAAGTTGACTTAGCACATTGGTATTCTCGTGAAAAGGAGCACATATCAGCATAATATCTATCCAACACAGGACCAAGTCGACTTGACACATTGTTGTTCTATTATTACATACTCATGGGCTCTGTTTCTGGGACAAAAAAGATGAAAGTGCACTTAGCGCATTGTTATTCTAAGACTTGCGGAAACAACACAGAAGAAGTGCCTGGACTTAGTTCATTGTTGATCTAGTAACAAACTCTATCTAGTCTGTTTTCTTAGAATAACAATGAGCTAAGTCAACTTGGTGTCTTGTTGATCCCAATTTTGCTTCTGTAAATCGTTTTGGAAAGTAAAAAATACTCTGCTAACTTCACTTGATCTACTGTCAAATTTCAATCGCTGTGTGTTTCATCAGTGTAAGTCCAAGTCTACATGCTGATAAGTGGATTTAGCAGACTGTAGTTCTAAGCAAAACGATAAACACAATTTTGCTGTCAAGTCGACTTGACCCACTATTGTTTTAGACCATCGTGTTCATTTTTATAGGGCTAGAATACTTAATCGTGTCTCTTTCGTGGTGCTACGCAGGTATGTCTTTAATCATCGCAATCAACTACAAAACCTCTCAGCTGTTGCTGTAGAGACAGGCATTGTTAGGAGAACAGAAAAGATGGTGTGAATGTTTGGAAACATGGTATCAGTGTATAAGCAGCCGGCACAGGTCTTCCTGTTTCAGAGACTCTGTAGTATGCTGCCACATCTCCAGCTCAGCATCTGCAGTGTCAATTGATGGTAGCAAATCACCATATTCTTCTTTAATATCACGCCATATGTCATGTGTGAGCTGATGTACCCTGGAAGGTATCAAATACTGTGCCTTTAAACGGACAAACCTGTTGCTTATAAAACTTCAAAAAAAGCAAATTCGTCTCCAGAGTACGAATCGAAGAGAGTAACGGGTGAAGCATAACCACCTTTAACCAGACACTGTAGGTGTGTTTTTGTAGCGGTTAATTGATATTAACACATCTTCTTTCCAGCTTCAAATTCTGTAACACTTTTTTGGGATTTGCTCGATGCGAGTGTGAAATGTATATAGCCCCGCGTAGTGGTGCCATTATTTCACTGGTACACTTTTTGCCGACTGTGAATATTTATCACAATGACTAAAGCAGACTTGATTATCCCTTCGATTGAAAAAAATTAAAATGTATAATAAACATCTAAAGCACGCTTAAGAAAATAAATGAACAAAGTGAATAAACATGATAAAGTGAATAAACATGATAAAGTGAATAAACATGATAAGGTGCATAAACAAGATGAAATGAATAAACATGATAAATCAATCAAATAATTAAAAAAATATGCATAAAAACATTAATGAAATTAATAAAATGTATAACTTAAATTCTAATGTATCTGTCATTTGCCCTTAACAAGACAAATGGCTATACTGTATATATGTGCATATCACAGCGATGCATCATCATATTTTAAAGTTTACAACAATAAAGTAAAAAAGAAGTGTAAGTACTTAAATCTGTGCAAGCATGTTCAACGAACTATACAATATATATTCACGTTAATGGCGTTAACAGTTTGTTTGTGGCATATAAGAATTGCCCCAACACTGAGGCCTGATTATCAGATTGTCATAGGAGCGCGCAGCGCGAGGGCTGACGCAAGATTATGCACTAGTTCTGGTATAAGTTCTCTCTTTTCACCTGGTGAGGTAGGTGATTGTACAAAGCATTAGCAAGTAAGTCCGGGAGACAAGGAACCAGGGCTGCTGAACCATATAGTTCTAACAGCCTTTTGTGCGACCAGCCACCAGAGGAAAGGGCAAGGACTGACCCTTTTGAGATGTGTTCTGCTTTCTGAGCAGTGTGTTTGAGACCACCATCATTGAACCGTCATCTTTAGCCAACCATCCGCATCCGCCGTGCCATCACCCAAGCTAGCAATGTAATGATAAAGAGCTCATTGCTTAAGACCAGACTCCGCCTCCTGCAGTGTTATAATAGAGAGCTCACTGCCTGTGTCACACATTATTAGATTGTGGAGGAGGTAGCCATATATATAAACTAGCAAGAAGTGCAAGCCGTGCTGCCTCCAAGCTTACCTCAATTTACTTTGAAAACAAAGGTTTACCATGGCGTGTCTTCACTCATGTTCATGATAGTGTGGTATCTCCTGTAATGGACTATGCTAGTGCAATATGGGGACGAAAGCGGTATGGTATATGCGATGAAATTCAAAGGCGTTTAATTCGATGTTTTCTAGGGGTGGGAAAAAAATGTCCTATTCCATCCATGGAAGGTGATATGGGCTGGCTACCTCCATATGTACGTCACAAAGTGGAAACAGTCAGAATGTGGTGCCATCTATGTCTACCACCTCCTGACCGCTTAACACGCTGTGTATTTGATTGGGATTACAGGCGAGCCCAACTAGGAATGAGCACGTGGGCAAAAAATGCTGGTGCCATACTGCATGACTCTGGTCTAGATGCTCTCAAAAATACCCGACTGCTAACATCATCCAAAAAGTGGGTAGTTGATACCGCCATCACTAAACTGACAGATATATTCGAGCTGCAGTGGAAAGTGGAAATTAATAATATGCCCAAGCTACGAACGTATAGAGAACTAAAATCAACTTTTACTTGTAAGAACTATGTTAAAATGTTACAGCCGAGTTCGCGAAGCTGCATTATGCATATCTAGACTACACTCCGGAGTGTTCCCTCTGGCCATAGAGACAGGCAGCTGGCGTGGAAAACCGATCGAAGAGCGTCTGTGTCCAGTTTGCCCACAGCCCGTCGCAGAGACTGAAGAACATTTCCTGCTGAGCTGCCGCCTATAAAATGACATTCGTGCAAAACATATCAATCAATTAATAACATCATATGACTGGAACAATATTTCTAATACAGACAAACTGGTTAATCTCTTCAGTGATAACTTTGTATATGCAACTTCGAAAATGGTAAAAGATTCATAAATTAAAAAAGGCACATAAATTAACTATAATTATTCTTTTCTTTTTTTATGAAATTATCAAACACACCGTTGCAAAATGATCAGTGCCATATAAGCCTGAGAGGCTGGCCATCATAACTAATAATTTTTTTAATTTTTCTGTTTAAATTATGTATATGGATGGCACTTTAATAAATAAAATATATGCTACTACTACTATAAACTCACCGTCCTGAGGGTCGGTGACACGTGGACCAATCGGATGGCCATGGGTGGTGTCAGTGATCAGAAAAAATCTTTAGGATTAAGCCAGTCCGATAAATATGTTTTACTGCTATGTTTAACAGGGGTGGGAGTCAGTCGAGCATGACTGCGATAAGCCACTGCCTACCCTCGCGCCATAATGCCTGTGATCTTTACACCTACGACTAATCAGCCACAACATGTGGCCATCAAAACATGTTTTGATTGCAGTCACGAACTTCCCGTTCGTGACTGCAATCAAAACATGTTTTGATCACATACATCACATAATGGTTTCTAAAAACATACTCTTTGAAAATTTGAAGGTACGTACTTGCGTACCTTGCGTATGCCTGCAGGCGCACCTGGTATCAAACGCCAATGTTAAAAATTTACAATATACATGTATTATGTTTTTTTCAGCCAAATCAATGCTGCTGATGAGACTACTCAGGTGACACCTATAATGCTGGCAGTGGAATCCGAGAATCTTTCTACTGTCCAGGAACTCATTATTTGTGGGGTTCAACTCAACCTGGCAGACAACCAAGGTGACAATGTTTTCCACTATGCTGCAAAATGTGAAAATGCTACAGTAATTCAGGTAAGTGTTTTATATATATAACCATATAGAAAGATAGATTAGATACTAAAGTTGTATCATCCTGCATATCAGCCCGACCTAATGTTTTTCTCCAGAGGGTCATGGGTCCTGTATCTGACTGAGGTCGATGACCCAAGGTAAGATACAGGACCCATGGCCTGAGGGAGAATACAACTAAGGAGGGCTGATGTGAGGGGCAATAAAACTTTAGACATGGTATTGTCTTTTTATCTCATACCAACATCTCCAGTCAAAGTAGGCCTGGTCTAGAGAACTGCAATTTAGAAAGTAAATTATCTTAGACTAGGCCTATAGCTGTAACATGACTTAAAAATTCATCCTGTAGTTAATCATGTTAATGTTAAGATAGTAGTAATAGTAGATAGTAGAAATAGTCTAGGCTACTATATACTCGAAATAATTATTTTCCAATTTATGACTTGTAATCTGATTTAATAATATGTAGGCTTATAGCAGAACTTTCCATTATTGTCACACTTCTCAGTGGCACACCTGGCAGCTCGTAGTGACAGAGAAGAAAGCGTTCACAGTTTTACAGGAGATGTACGAGACATTGACCCAATGTTGCTGTAGTGTGGTATGGCTGAGTAGCGTGTGTACACAATGATATACTCATAGGTGGGGTGATGAGCGTAGCCTGATTCTGAACCAATCAAACTCTAATTCTAGACTAGCAGGTCAATATACCACAATGACAACAAGACCTTGTGGGGAAATAACTGATGTATGCCTACCCTTATTAGTGCACACAAGTTGTTTTCTCTAAATCTTCATAGCTGTATCAGGCAGGTAAAACTGCTTGTATCTCATACAATACAAAACTTGGTATGAGAAAAAATTATCCAATGGCTCTCCTGATGATGATTATATGGCGGCATACTTCAAATAAAATTCAATCAAAATAAACAAACCTACAAATTATGACATTTCCACCTTTCATTTGATATACTGTGATGGTTGAGCGACTTCAGTATCCCCCAACTCCAGCATTTGTCAGGATGGGTGGTGCGCAGCCAAGCGGTAAACTGAGGAGCCAGACGACTTTAATCTATTGACACCAGTAACATGAGTAAGGAGAGATTAAACCACTAAATTAGCATAAATAAACTTTAATCAAAAACACACTGATCACCTTGCCTAATGCAATAAAAAGTGGAAAAATAGCTTTGAATAGCTTTAAAATCCAAACACGCAATTATTATGGTCTCTTGACCAAATTTGATCTCCGCTTCTTTGTCTCTGCAAGGTAATCAGTGCAGTAACTGACACTTTAACAGCCTTACTTAAAAATATATAGAACAACAATAAATAGTCAAAGGCAATTTTACTTCATACAACTAATCAGATTTATTCTATACCTCACATATAAATACACAATTAGGTTAAGTCATGACAAACAGGTTACAGTTGAATTACAAATAGATTTTTTATACCTATAATTCCTTTCTGATCAACACAATAATTATAAAACAATTGCAGACTAATTGATAAGATTACAAAGATCCTCCAATGTTCATCTCCGCCTGCTGTTCAGAAGCTGGGTGAGAATCATCTCACATTCACTAGGTGCTGACACTGGTCAGCACACTATACGAAGTATGAAAATGGTGGATTATTCGGCAAGTCTCTGAACTCCAACATGAATATTGCCACACCATTAATACATCTTCAATATGTAAAAAACATATTAATATATTTATTGTACCCTGCTACCAATCGGTTCCAGTCAATAACTGGATGATGGATTATTCGGCGAGCCCTGTACTCCAGCCTGAATATGGCATTACAATGGACTCATTCTTACAACTTACAATTATATAAATACAGGCAACTTTAATTCACATATACTATACCTTCTATTATACCTAGGCCTAAAAAAAATATTGCTTGTTACCGATTTCCGACCGACCCTATCAAAACATGTGCGACCCAAATTTATTTTATGGATTTCCAAAAAAAAAAAATGTTTTTTTTTTGTTTTTTTTTAGGAAATCCATAGGGCCTAAGTTAAGGGATGACTTACTTGCTGTAGTCAAAGTAACTAAAAAAACGTTACGAAAAGGAGGGGGGGGGGGTCAAAAAGCGTCCAAAAAATCATAATGTAATGTACAGATAAGACATGTATGGAAGTGAATTTGGAGCCAAATAAAATAAAAAATAATTCTTACCTACCAATTGGTTGAAGTGACAAAAAATAAAATAAAAAATAAAATAAAATAAATTCCCTACCTACCCACTGGTTAAAATGACAACAAATCGGAAACAAACATATATGCACTGTGTTTAGTACACACCACCAGTCTGTGTGGAAGGGCTTGGCCTCGGTGCCAGGGTAACAGTTACACATGTATACCACCAACTCACTGAGGGGAGATGGCTGGACAGTTTGAGAAAAGGGGTGATCAGCCAGTCTGTCTGCCCAGTGGGTAGGAGGCTATGGAAGGCAACAGGGAGGACTTATAGTCTCTCACTCCATATGCACTCCCACACCTCTCCCCACATAACTTGAATAAATCTCACTGAATGTTATGTATCTCAACGCTAGATTATTTGGCGAGCCCTGTGCTCCAGCCTGAATATTGCCTCATCAGTGAAACACATAATAATGAAATCTTATTAAGTCCTAATTAATTACAGAACTGTAGCCTATATAGCAAATATAGAATACTCAATCCACCCTGGCAAAAATATCCCCTTAGATCCTATGCCTCACTCTCAACTTGACAAATTCTGTTGTCAAGCAGCCTGTAGTGTTGCTTAGCAGAGGGCTGTATTTCCTTCTTAGTACCCTACATTTCACTTGGCCATAACAAGTTCCGATGTATATCTATGCATTCAAACAATTACTTACACTGACCAATACATGGCAGATCATCAGCACACACAGGGGTACACTTATCTATAGATAGAGACTTACTGTAAGTGTGCCATCAGGGGAAATTAGCCTGTGAACCTTCAATACTGTTGAGGCAATAAATCCATGCAACTATTCAACACTATCAAGTGGGGGGTGGGTGGCCATACTAGCTGCGCCTCACGCCAAACTCCCCTGGATCACATCCTGGTGTCCCCCTAGATCACATCCTGGTGATCCAGAATGAGTTTAGTCAAATAAAAGAACCTCATGTCACAAAAATGTGCTACATACATAATAAATATAATATGTATTATTTAAAAGATACATGGGAATAAAAATACAATTTCTTTCACATAGCCTAAGGGATGAGATATAAAATAATATTGTATAAACTTGGATGCTGGGAAATGGGAATTTGAGCCTAAACACTTATTTTATTGCTGGGGCCTGCCAGACAGTGTCAAGCTCCCACCCCCTGGCAGACTTTGTGTTATAGCCTTAAGAATTAATGTGCTTAATAAAATGAAAATCCTGATTAGGCATCTCTTTTTCAATGTATTACATTCTGCGTTAAAATCTTAATTTAGACTTGTTATTTCTGAAAAGGTAGTTTTCCTGAAAGCACTAGTAAAAGATGATTTATTGTATAATATCAGAGGAGACTTTCTGCCATTCCATGATAAGCGTGATCAAATCAGCTTCCCAAAATTTTCTCCCTATATTCCTCTCAAACTACAATGAGTTCACACAAGGTTGCCATGACAATATAAACAAATGAAAGGTTAGCCTTACAACCAATACTTAACATGCTTAGCGGGCTAGTTACCAGACTAAATTTGTAATAAAGTCTGTGAAATGATACCTACATCATCAAAATACATCAGACTTCAATATTTTATGCAGCAATTCCCACCTCTAGGTGAATGCTAATGGGAAGTAATACCTGGGTATTAAGTGGATTAACCCTTTAGCTGCTTAATTCCTCTTAACTATTTACATGATTCAGTAAGCAGGAGAAAAAAATATATAAGCACACCAACTGGATGTTTAAGAATAGTAAATACATGTATAGTAAATAATGATTTAAAAATATTTTTTGCACAATTTGTACAAGAAAATAGGGCAATTTCATTTTGATAGTCCTGTCCAGCTTTAGAAATATGTGTAGGATAAATTGTAGATATGTAGAGTACTTTGTCATTGTCTGTCCACTTGATGTTTGACTTAAATTGGTTCATATTACCGTATCTTGTTAAGTTTACAGATTTATGCATTAAAACTATTTTTATCTATATAAATAAAGATAAAATTATTTTGTAATTTTTATCTATGGAAATTACTGTTCACTTCAAACCTTTACCATGTGATACTATAATTTTTTTATAGTATCTAGCCTCAAAAGACCCATCTGCTGTAAATCAGTTGAATTTATTTGGTGAGAGCCCAATGCACAGAGCATGTTTATTTGATCGACCTGACAATGTGGAGCATCTGCTAAGATGGGGCGGTAAACCAGAGCTGACAATGTCGGGACGCTATCCAATCCACTGTGCAATGAAAACTGGCAGCGAAAAGTAAGTATTCACTCAGCTTCAGCTGAAAATCTAGGTTTAAAGCGCAACGTATGTCCTATTAAGTCCACTGTATTTTGCAAATAATATACCCAAAGCTTTCTGTGCACTATGATGACTATGTTTTAACAAACATAGGTGTGTGGAAACTCTCTGCCGGTGGTCTCGTGAGCAACTGCATGTCCAGGACGGGAAATATGGAGGAACACCACTTCACTGGGCCAAAAACAGAAAAGTGAGAGTTTTGTTTTATCTTACCAGGTCTGAATCTATAGATTGATTAATACCTAATAATAGGTTGATTTGTTACTGTGTATTCATTTTAACCCTTGAAGCTCCATGTTAGATATTTGATATTTTCAGCCACATGAAATTGTGTCTCACTGCCACAACTGTCAACATCAAGTGGTTGAAAATTAATGAAGTCTATTTATGACCCGAGTTTGATGTTTTGTTTCATAGTGTGTCTATGTACTTGCTGACCTCGGCTGTAATCTGGAGTCTCAGAATAAAGCTGGAGAAACAGCTCTACACATTATGGTGAAGAAAGACCGGTCAGATTGTGTGATGGGCCTCCTAGCGAAGGGTGCTGATGCCATGGCGATTGGTTCTCACGGAAACAATGCCCTGCATCATGCCATCATTGTAAGATTATTCATATTTTAAATCTTCTGGGTTTTTTCCAATGCTTCAAAGTGTGTCAAAATGAAATTAATTTTCCATTTTTAAGCATTCTAGCTGTAAACTCTCCAATCTAGAAATGTAGTAATTTTTTTAATTACAAATCAAATTTGACCCAATTACCATGACATTTGATGAATTTATTACATTGTTATCAATTGTTTGTACATGTAAAAGGTTACTCTTAATCAGACAAAAAACTAAGCACTCAATTTATTTTTCTCGGAATTGAATGCAAATGTTTTGATTCCTTAAAGTGAAATAATTATTTAATTATATAAAATCATCTTTGTAGAATTGTCTGATTGCAGGATACTAGATCACCTAATCTTGTAAAATAATTTGTGGATTAAATGCATGATGATATTACTTTGGGTATTTGAATATTTGTGTATGCTTAATAATTACAGCAATCGTGAAAATGTATTTTTACAGGTCAACAATCTACAGCTTGTTCAGACTTTGATTGTGTTTGGATCAGATATAAATCAAATAAACCACAGTAAGCAGAGCCCTCGACACTGTGCTGCCATTAGTACCAGTTGTAACAGGTAAAAACAAAGATTATAATAACCAGAACCAGAGTGAGTTTTATTCCTAACCATTTTTCTTCAACTTGGCAATGCGTCGTAGCTGGTGTGCACCTTTACCTGACACAGGATGCTAGATGACGTGGCTAGCCCGAAAATATTTTACTCTCCTCTGTTCAACCTTAGTAATAATTAAATTCAAGTTCACATTTCATCTTCGAATTCTCTCATTTGGGCAAAATTGTCCATTGTATTTAGATACATTGGAAGAATGGAAATGCTTCGACGAAATGTTAATGGTTATGGCTGGAAACTCAAGAGGTACTGGGTTTGAATCTTCGTCGGGTCAGATGTTTGTCATTTCAGTTGTGCATTGTAGTCTTTGAAAAAAGAGTAGGAGATTGGGCTGCCTCCTGTGGCAATATTGCTATGATTGTGCAGAAAGTGATATAGAGCAATACTCAACAAAGTATTAATATATTAAAGAATTTCACAGGTTTATGCCTCAGATATCCGTATTGTCTGTGACTGTCCAAAAAAGTCTAGTATTGCAGACATTGGCTCAACATCAGGAAAATGGTTGTATATTTTGTCTTGTGTAGGTGTATGCACATGAGCATAGATGTCTCACTGGGTCAATGCTGGACCATCTACACTTAGTCTTACACTGACATTTAAACAAGCATTAATACAACAACTGGCAGATGCCATATCCCGTGTTTTGCATGTGCCTAGCCTTGTGCCTCTGCGCTACCAGTAGAACAAAATAGTGTCCATACCTCTCATAATTGCTAGGCCACCATAAACGCTGCTGCTGGTGACAAAAATCTGAAGTTGTATCATTGACAGGTGTAGACATTATTCACGTCATCAGAGGCCTAAATTCTAACTCGTTTTACACATGGCGTCGGATTATACACCGGTATATACTTTTGGTGTGATTTCATTTTTTTAATTTTCATATGTTCGTTTCTCCCTGTGTTAGCTCTTGTCAATTCCAGTACCTTGCTAAAAAATTGTGACTTAATATAACTTTTTTGGTGTGTTTAGAATCACTTACCAGTATGCCTATTTTCCTGTTATTTCAGGGATCAGATGATATATCTTCTACATTGTGTGGGAGCTAGCAGATGCATGCCTGGCCTGCCACAGTGTACAAATGGCTGTATATCCAGTGGGACCTTTGATGGTGTGCCTGTTGGTAAACTTCTTCACACACCAGAACACCAGAAAAAATGTGCGTTTCACACTGTTAATCAGAGAATCCTGCCATGAATTAATGACAATTTCAAAGACAAATCAGAACCTAATTCGTCCTGTATGGAATTAATTCTCTCAGACACATCTTGGACATTTTCCAGATGCCATTCACAGAAATTGTGATATAAAATATCGTCCAGTTTGCTGTCACAAAATGTTTGTCCATTGTCCCACAATTGTGGTTCTTTGTCAACAGTTTTAGCTGAAATTTTGAAGATAAACAAGGGAGCATAGCTATGATAAAATAGTGACAATTACGCCTATTGATTAGAGACATGTTATTCTTGACATTCTTCACAAAGTATTCTTTTTATTCACAGTTATTGCATAAAATATGATAATTTCACGTAGCAAAATTGATCAATTTTTAGTCATATTTTAATTTAAAAAAAAGAGAGAATTCAACATACACAATGATACATGTATGATGTTTATATACAGACAGACAGACAGATATTTTATTGACAGAAATAAAAGTCATTACAGACTTATTTGTCATAGTAATAAGAGAGATATATGTACATGTATATACAAGAATGTTAGTTTGTTAAAATCATATGAGTCAATATACATAGTATGATAAACAACTAAAATCATGTTAGGTGGCATTGCCATAATAAAAACTGGGTATTTCGGTGATACAAATGACTACTTCTTAAAATAAAATTAAAAGGCATAGCCAAGATAACATGGGGGTCTATCATTTTGCTTCCCGCACCAAAACCAGAGATAAAATACATTTATCATAATAATTCCTTCAGTTTAAAGCAGTTTGTTTTAAATTTAGGTACATTTACATATATTTAGCTATAGGTATACATATACTATTATTTGTTTTTCATGTTTCTAGTTTATGACTCTGTTGATTCGGAAGCATCCATGGCTGCTGCAATGACAAGAACTGCAAGTGCATCAGGTTCCTCCATTATGACCTGTGATATGTTAGACAGTCCAATGGGCTCACCAGGCGAAAGAGTAATAGTGCAATTATATTATCAGTTTAGAAATAATACCATTATATTTGACATTTTGTGATTTTTTATTACGATCAATACAAATGAAATAATAATGTGGAAATATAGTACTAGTGACTATTACAGTACAATGTAGTAGTTTTTACACCTATGGATCACGTATTTGTTAAAGGGACTGGCCCAGGCTAGAATCATCAAAAAATCGGTGATTTTATTTTGGCTTCTTAATATGACCATAAAGGCATATCATGTAAACATGTTCATAGACTAGAACTGCAAAAGTTTTTTAATTTTTCTGCTGCGCATTCACCAGTTAGACTAGATATAGAGACAAAATTCCTGTATTTCTAATTTTTGACATGGTTGTCAATAATTAGAAATCATGAATTTCGTCTCTATATCTAGCCTAACTGGTGAATGCACAGCACAAAAATTAAAAAAAATTTGCTGTTCTAGTCTATGGACATGTTTACATCATATGGTCATATTAAGAAGCCAAAATAAAATCACCGATTTTAGCCTGGGCCAGTCCCTTTAAGTTTTTTTATTGTAATGATAATATAATGGGTATGTGTGAAGGCTTATATTATTGCAAACTAAGAATATAAATTTACAAACAATGAACCATTACACCTTAAAATATAAAATCCTCATGTGTGAATCATTTTACTCAAAATTTTCAGCATATATTACCTCACTTATAACCACTTGCATTTGTATTTGATTGACAGGTTTTGTGTCTTGATGGTGGAGGTATCCGTGGCTTGGTTCTAATCCAGCTACTTTTAGCCATAGAACGTGTTACGGGCCAGCCTATCAGAAATAGTTTTGATTGGATTGGTGGTACAAGCACGGGAGGAATCTTAGCCCTGGCTATTGTCCATGGTCTGTTTTCAAATGAAATATTTTCTTTTTGTGCAACATTATAATACCACTGAGAAATATTAATTAATATACCAAATGTTATGAGTAATACCGTAACCACATCCTGATTAAAAATCACACCTCAATCTTTAAAAATTTATCAGGAATCTCTTTGAATGGTTTTGAATTTCAGAAAAACTAGGTTACAAACCACATGTTATACATGGACTAGAAAAACTGTAGCATATCATAACTGGTCTCCAAGAAACTCGCCTAGTTTAGCGAGACACATGTTAATGTACTCCAGCGCTATTACATCATTACCATAGTCAATGTAATGCGTAAATCTTTGTTATAAAATTTATCAGTACTGTAGATCTGGTAATTTCCGTGTGTTTTAATATTCGCGAATTTCTTATTTTGGGACTTTTCGCGGAGTTTAGAATTCCCATATTTTCATTTTTCTTTGGTAGAGCAAGGTGCCCTAAGTTCGATTAGATCCTAAGTTCGAACAATTTTTATCCCCCGCCCGTAGGGGAAGGGGGATTTTAGTCGCGCCAGAATTCTGTCTGGCGAAATGAGGTCAACTCTGAAAAATTTTGTGGGCGCAAAAACTCTAAAACTTGGGGTCAGAAATTATTCAAATTTTACTATCACATTCCCCATGATATGGAGATGTGCAGGTGACTTTTTCAAGGTTTTACCGAAATTCAAAATGGCCGCCACAGATCAACTTTAATATTTGGGGGGGCGTGAAACCTCGAAAAATTTGTTTGGTCAATTTTTTTTCAAATTTTAACATCACATTTCTAGCAACATGGGGATGTGCAAGTGATTTTTCAAATATGCTACCAAATTTCAAAATGGCCGCCAGAGGTCAACTCCAAAATTTTATGTGGGCGCAAAAACTCTAAAACCTGAAGTCAGAAATTATTCAAATTTTACTATCACATTCTCCACGATATGGAGATGTGCAAGTGATTTTTTTAAGGTTTTATTGAAATTCAAAATGGCCGCCATGGATAAACTTCATATTTTTTTGTGGGCGCAAAAAATGAAAAATTGAAATCAGTAATAATTCACATTGTACAATCACATTACCCATTATCTGGAAATGTGCATGTAATTTTACTGAAATTGGAAATGGCCACCACAAATCGATTTTTTAAATATTTGTGACCGCAAAAAGTCTAACCTAATTTATGGCGGGGGATGATATAGGACTTCAGTCCTCTTGTTTATTTTGGAGGCCAGTAAACTTCCACTGTGGGATTTACCTGGAAAATAAACATAGGTACCGAAAAAACGTGAATGGGCGATAACATAGCACTTGTTTGGAATAAAAAAACATCAGCAAAGTAAAGAGAAATTTTATTTTACTTGACATCATAATATTATGAAAATACGTTTTTTGATCTTTTTATTGTTTTCCATAACATTTATAACATCAGAAATAAGTTCATATTTCAAATGGAATAATTTTTTTTCTCAAACAAATACTTTTTCGTTTCAAATAACATACTGTATCTCCGACCTTGAATGTGCTTGCACTTATATTTGAAGTTGCACTTAGTGTTCGGATATGAGTCCATACAGGGACCACCGAAAAATTGGATTTAAAAAAAGTTCACCGAAAAGTGATTACGGTGAGTGAGGACTCACCACAGTCTACCGCAATGTCAAATTTGTTAACGAAATTTGGAAAAAACAAGCATTAAAAAAACCTGATAACAGTGAGGTGAGTACACAAGGCTTAACAGCCTATAAAGCTGTCCATAACGCTTGACCATACATCCTCAGCTACTCCTGCTGAACACTTCACAATCACTGGAATTAATTTATTAATGGGCCACCATCTACACTGTTTGCTCAATATTAAAACAATATCGCTAATGATCATTATTTATAAATTCAATTCAACTATCTAGACAATAGAATCTGGCCCCTAATGGCATATATTTTGATAACATTATGTATCAGGAGCTCAGAAGTTGTGTTGGGGCATTCATTTGAGCTCGAAATCGTCATGCCTTCACCTGTTCACTCAAAATGTCTGGTTATAAACTTAGAGATTCAGAAAAAAATCTTGTATTTTAAGAGGCATTTCTGGCTAGAAACCGCT
Organism: Flabesymbios commensalis; assembly: GCA_964017125.1. Taxonomy (NCBI): domain Eukaryota; kingdom Metazoa; phylum Annelida; class Polychaeta; order Terebellida; family Flabelligeridae; genus Flabesymbios; species Flabesymbios commensalis. The sequence goes on along the minus strand of OZ024904.1, from coordinate 39,580,732 downwards.
GTTTGTAACTGGCAAGATACGATAACTGTTTCAAGAGAAAAATGTTGTATTTTTTATGCATTCAAAGTTGGGTCTCACAAGGTGACTTCTGACTTGACCCAGATAAAAAAACTAATTTTTTCTTTGACTCAAATTCTTCTGCAGATTAAGTGGAGGATTACTTGTGATATTCTATGAATGATTACCTCAAGAGTTCTGGCAATTAGAAAGGAAATGGTCAATGAAAAACATGATATTAATGAACTTACTTGCTAATTGTTTCACAGGTAAAAGTCTCCATTATTGTCAAGGACTATACTTCCGTTTAAAAGACGAAGTTTTCTGTGGTAAACGTCCTTACCCATCTGAACCACTGGAAAAATTTATGAAAAAGGAATTTGGGGAAAATACAAGGATGACTGAAAAAGATTACCCAAAGTAAGTTTATCCCATATAACACAATTTGAAATGTGACAATTGTTTATTGTTGATTCTAATTCAATTTGCATATAATCAGTATTAAGGTATTATCTACTGTCTGTATAGATATAGAAATAAAAGCCATCATGGTGGTATAGATCAGTATTTATATAGAAAACATCTATTGAAATTTGTTACAAACTATATTCACTAGAATGGTAATTTACTGAAAAATCATATTTCTTTTTCCTAATTTTTTTTTAAATTTAAATGAAATTTTAAATTAAAAAAAAAGGAATTTTTAATAAACAGTCAAAATAAAGTCGTCAATTAATAATTCCTCACAGCATTATCATGTATATTCGACATGATATCGTAATATATATTCTATTTGTTTTTTCTGTTGTATTTTTTCCATAAACACATGAATGTTAGCTTCCTAAGTTACCATCTCTTTTCAAGGTAAATTCCACATGATTCAATCATGTGTAGGCATATTTTGTGTGTACAGTATTCCACACGGCTATGCCTGCTGACTATGCACTGATTATTCACCAGTTATCTATTGCTGATCTACATGGCTGTTCCTACTGGGATCTTGTCAGCATGCCAATACTGGTGTTGAGTATAACAAAGTATTTCTCTGGAATTTTACCCTCTTAATACGAATTAAAAAAATGCAACCTAAAAATAGTTTAGCCAAATGAACATAAGAATGTATTAAGACTCCACATGCCGTTTATATATGACTTCGAAGGGTGAGGTTCGTCAGGATCGTTAACACAACAATGTGTCAGGTTTTGCATAAATGATCATCACACCTTGCTAACCTATTTGGCCAGTGACACAACATTGAGCCAACGCTGTTCCAGTCTATGCGACATTATCTTCCTTCGTGATTTTTTCCACCAGTTTAAATGAGTCATTTAAGTAGTTTTTACAGACTTTCACTATTAATCATTGATAATGAAGTATTTTGTTTATACAAAGGCACATTTTTATCCCAGAGATCACAACATATTTGCGAAATATTAAAAAATGCAACCGAAAAATAATTTAATTTAGTGAATATCAAAATGTATTAGAACTTCATAGCTTTAATTATAAGCCCAAGGAGGTATACTCGTCGGTAATAGTGATACATTTTATTTTAAAGTTTGCTTTGTAAGGTCTGCATGGATGTTCTTTGGTACAATGTAATCATTTCAAGTGTATTATTATTATGTAAATGAAAGTATTATGTTCACTTGATTTATATATCACACTAAAATTGTATAAAACTGGTTTTACACGATAGTACATTTATTGAAATATTATTTTTAAGGACCGCTTTGGAATTGACAATGTCGCTGTTGTCACTTAGGGGTCGTTATTGTGGTCTAGTGGAGCGGGACATGTTATGATAACCGTAGACTGGTCACTAGTCCTTTAATTAAGTGTGTGCATGTTATTTTACTTGTCCTTGATTTATTAATGGAACTTCTATTTTCATTTGACAATAATTTTTTTTTTTTTAATCTAATTTATACTTTAATTCATACAGAGTTACATGAATTGTATGTATACAAGTATACAGTCTATAAATGTCCACATAACTATACAGGTGAACATCGTTATAGCACGAATCGTTACAACACGGATCGGTTATAACACGGTAAGCTCATGGACCCCAAAATTTAGAACCCTTTTTCTAGCTTTTTTACAGAATACCGTGTTATAATTTCCAAATCTACAAGATTTATTGAGTGAACAGTAGGTGCATCGCGTACACTAACCGCTATCGCCGACAACGCCAACACGCATCACGCTAATGCTAAACGTTACGCCCAGCGTTGAAACAATGTTTGGCCAACGCTGGGTCTACACATGTGAACGTGGAACAGTGTGCCGCGTTATGTCATAATGCCGGGCAGTGAGGCGAGACTAAGTGTCCCGCTGGAGACGCTTTGATATCTTTGTATATCTGTATATTATAATACCGCATAATACAATTAGCTCATAGAAATCGTGTTATAAAACGTATAAGAACGTATTGTATTCGAATAGATAATTATTAGTCTAAATGATCGTGTTATAAATTTCTGAAGATCGTATTATAAATTTATTGAAGATCGTGTTATAATTAATTCAGATTATAGGAAATTTTGTATTGTATTCGAACAGATAATTATGATAATTAATCTAAAGATCGTGTTATAAATATCTGAAGATCGTGTTATAAATTCCTGAAGATCGTGTTATAAATTTAATGAAGATCTTGTTTTTACTATGTCATAATACCGGGCAGTGAGGCGAAAATAAGTGGCCCGCTGGAGACGCTTTAATATCTTTGTATATTATAATACAGCATAATATAATTAAAACGTGTTATGAAATTGTAAAGAACGTATTGTATTCGAATAGATAATTGTTAGTCGAATGATCGTGTTATAAATCTCTGAAGATCGTGCTATAAATTTCTGAAGATCGTGTTATAAATTTAATCAAGATCGTGTTTTTACTATGTCATAAGGCCGGGCAGTGAGGCGAAAATTAGTGGCTCGGCGGAGACGCTTTGATAATATATTTGTATATTATAATGCCGCATAATAATATTTCATAGAATTTGTGTTTTAAATTTGTAAAGAATTGTTTTCGAATAGATATTTATTAGTTTAAAGATCGTGTTAAAAATTTCTGAAGATCGTGTTATAAATTCCTGAAGATCGTTTTATAAATTTAATGAAGATCGTGTTATAAATTTAATGAAGATCGTGTTATAAATTTAATGAAGATCATGTGATAATTAATCCAGATTATGGCACAAAAAATGATTATTTATAGTTTTGTATACAATTAATATCGTGCTATATACACAAAGGAAAGAATGTATTTAAGAATAATCGTGATATATTATGCTTACAGATACAGATTATAGCACGAAAAATTGATAGATCGTGATATATATTTATTAACGATGGTATCGTATTATATATCTAAGCAAAATCATTGTTGTACAAACGTCACCTGATAAAGTGGTGACACCGCCAGAGTTGTCGAGACTCGCGCCTATCGACTGGAGCAAATCTCACAAGCTCTCGTGAAGTATTTTCTGACGAGATTCTGTGAGAGCTGTCAATCACCGCACATGACCTGAGAAAACAACCTCTTGACATGGGGGGCGGGGGCCCTAGGGTAGTGGTTAGCACCGCTGCCTTTCACGCCAGAGTTCGGGGTTCGGTTCCCGGTCTCGGCGGTTTGAAAGAAACAAAAATGTTTCTTCCCCATCCACGTGTGAAAGTCAGTATTGTGGGGAGCCTCCGTGACCGAGAGGTAGCGTACTCGGCCTCAGACCGCCAGGGCTCGAATTTCGAGTCCTGTGTCTGGAGGACAGTGTCATCTCAATCATCTCACCATCCTCAGGAGGTTATCCTGGCCCAGTTTAGCCTATATGTGCACAAAGGCATTAAATACATCGTGTTACACACTGCACCCGATGATATTATTATTATCATAATAATTATTATGCTATAATTCAAACATATTGCCGTAATTGTAGGACGAAATAGCACATTGGTATGGCAAGGTGCGAGATGCTATATTTTTTTAATCTTACGTGTGATTATATAATCAGGCATAAAGAGTAGGCCAAATGTATATACATATGATTCCGGATAACGATACCTTGCTCAAATATATTATTATATAATTGTCCACTAGAATTCACGGGGTCGCCAGATATACACAGTTTTGAGACAGACATGTGCCCCGCTAATCCCTGAAGTAAGTTCGTGCTATACCGATTCAATGTTGGCCCATTATCTTCGACGTTGGCACACCACTGATCCAACACGTATTTAATGTCGTACATTTGACGTGCTCATACCATTGGCGCCCGGACACACATGAGGCATTGAGCCTGTGTTGGACTAACACTGGGCCAGCGTCACAGACGTTGGGCCAACATCAGAACATCGAGTCGGGGTCGTCAGTTTGCTTATGACCTGGTAGTGCTGTCATAACGCACCTGTTACGATAAACACACACATTTTTTTCATTAAGTATTCAATAACTGTTCCCTTTTTGTTATATAAGTTGTTTTTATTACCGGTATTTTAATAAAGGCATACTATAAATAATGTAATAATATAACAATGATAACCTTAGTACGTCTTAGAAACATTAAAATATGACCATAATTACTTGTTATCGCTATACGATCGATTCAGTCCTGTATAACATGATTCACTTACAACATGATTTAAGTTATTGGACCCCAACGATCGTGTAAAAACGATGTTCGGCTGTACATGCATTATGAAGACCGTGTATCCGAGATGGGGAGGGACTGGGGGAACATCACGCTTAAAGCGAATTTCGATTTTACTAAGTAATTTTTTAGATCCCTGTTACTTCGTTATAACGAGGTTAGACTGTATACATTAAATGTACAAGATAGACATCTAAGCTGCGCCTACAACTTGTCACTAACTATTTTCTCTGTGAACATGGTGAGCTCCAATAGCATTTGTCTTCATTAGTACTGTTGTTGTTTGATAAAGAAGAGATAGAAGCAGAATAAGTGGATATAATTTCAAACAATATTAGCAATGACATAACTATGTTAGACTAATTTGCTCGTAATTTTTCAATACATTTACCGTATATCCCCGCATATAGTGCGACGCCATGTATAATACGAGTTAAGATTTCAGGCCTCGGATGACCTGAAAAACGTCTACCCCTCTGTATAATACGACCTCAAATTTTGGATGTCGGCAGCGTCCCAGTCGGTAGCGTTCCGGGCCATCTAAATGTGAGGCATGGATATTATCTTATTTTATTACATAGCGCCGTGACACCTGCATAGACGATGCTCAATGACGGGAACAGCGGCAACAGTACAGCTCTGCAAAACCAAAGGGCAGTATCTGCAGATACAGTATTTTCATTTTCCACGGCAGAGTGGATGTCATCGGGACTGTCTCATGGGCAGATATTCTGAGGCCTGCATAGGCTACATACACACAGATTTTAAAATACCCGTATTTATATTTCGCCAACAAATTTATATTATTTTAATTTATCTATTACAAAGACCATATTTTAATATCGTTGTGCTCAAATAAGAACATTTCAAGATGAAATGTGATTGTAAAACATTTGCAGACTAGCCGCATTGTCTAGACACAAGAGGTGTGCATGGTTGTATAAGGTGTCAGGGTGCAATAACACAGCAGCGCTCCATGAACTACAGCTAACAGATACCACCATTAGATCAATACCGTATCAGCCACGGCAACAGCGGTAGGCGTTAATGTTATCCCAGCAATATGGAAATTCTGAGGCCTACATGTATAGAATTTGCGCTAGGAGATATAATCAGTGATATCTTGTTATATTTCGTCAACGCATTCTCTCATCCCAATAGGAAAATATCATGTTCAGATTTGTCGTACACAATGGAACACTCCATATGAAAGGCGATCTTACATGAAATCATTATTAATATAAATGAACAGGTCAGGAGTGTGAATTGGTTGCAGACTAACGGCGTCATTTATCTGCCCGTAGTTGTCAAAGGTGCCACGCGCGTCGGCGGGAATGTGAGACGGGTGCTCCCAGCAAACACGACACATTCACCCAATGCTGGTACAATGTTGTGTCAGCGTTGCAGACAGTGGGCCAACAATGTACCAGCATTGGGTGAACGTCTGTTGTTTGCTACTAGCCTAGTTGGAAAGGCACAGTATCGTGTGTATAGGCCTGCTTACCAAACACGCTGACTGGCCTAAGTTTAAAGATAGGTTCTACCGCTAGAGAACTTTACCGCTGAACTTACCGCTAGAGAGCTAAAAAATTGTATTGAATTCTACATCTATATATAATACGAGGTGCCTTTTTGTGACATGAATAGCTAAGAAAAAACATCGCATTATACACGGGGATATACGGTATTACTTTTTTCCATTTTTGTCCTGCATATTTTTTGCTATTTTTAATTCTACTTTGTCCTACTATTTCACAAGGGTGTGCTGGACAGCCTGCTTCTGCAACACTGGCCCAGCATTGTTTCTTTTGATTATGATTATCATCATTATCCTTGTATTTCACAGAGTTGTGGTTACTGGTGTGTTAGGTGATCGCTGCCCTGCAGAACTTCATTTGTTCAGGAATTATGACCCACCAGGAGTGGATCTAGCCAGGGTCAGTGAAGCAAGTGGTTTTAAGCCTCCGCCAAGACCTAATGGTTGGTGAAGAAGTGCTATTTTGATGAAGAACTAATGCTAAATTGAGAAACAAATGTATTTTGAATGCCTCTAATATGGGATTCCGATTTCTTAAATCAGTGGTTTGCCATCTGATGAATTATAGATGATATTTATTCAGTTAATCATGGTAATACATGACAAGAGAAGTTTTTGTTCATTTCGTTCCACTGAGGATATAGGTGCTATAGAAGTTTTATTGTAAGAGTTATAATAAACTAGTATATTTAAATCATACATTCAAGGAGTATAAAGTTTAGTTTGATAATAGTTTATTTATTTACCAGAACAATATGTCTGGAGAGCTGCCAGATGCAGTGGTGCTGCTCCTACATATTTCCGTGCTTTTGGACGGTTTCTGGATGGTGGGCTAATGGCTAACAACCCCACACTAGATGTACTGACCGAGATGCACGAGTATGGCATGGGACTCAAATTGGCTGTAAGTGAGATGAATAATTCAATTTTTGTAATGGCATGCAGTATATTTTGTAATGACATCCATTGTATTGTATTTACAGTCGCAAATTTTGCTGTATGTGGTCTATTTGAACATGTATGGATATTAATCCTCAAAGGCATAGTCCTCTGGTAATTATACACGGGATACTGGGGTCCCACAATTCAAAGCGTGACACGTGGGTATTCCACAATGAAAACACATCCCCGACCAACCGTCATTAAACAAGATCATATCGAGCGCCGCATCAGTCAGGTAGCATCCGATAATATGGTTCTCAGTTCGGTTCTCAGATGGCATTGGGTCAAAAATGGTGCATGTAGGCCTGTCGTCTTGACATGGGACCCAGAGTTTCAGCCTTGTAATCAGGTTCCAGCCCATGCAGGCAGAATGAGGCTACTGATGACAATTTTGCAGCCTGTAACCTGCCGATTGCAGGTGATTTTTCAGTCAATCAGCACTGGGTGGGTGTCTCATGTTTACTGGGATTTTGTAAAGGATGCCACTACAGATGTGATGACTTAGATACTGAGGTTATTAGTATAACAGGTGCCTGATATGCCAGAGAATTCAATCAGCATATAATTATAACTTAGAAATCATTATTTTTATACATTCATATAATCTTAGTTCAAATTTGAACATTGTGTACTCTTTATTGAACAATAGAGGTTGAGCATACTTTAATTATGCAAATTATTGATGATCTAGAACATTTTCTATTCTATAGGGGAAAGGATCTTTGGTACGGCCCATCCACGTGGTAGTGTCACTGGGTACTGGACGACAGCCGCCTAATGCAGTGAATGCTTGTGATGTATACAGACCTGAAGGCATCTTAGACATCTGGAAAGTCGCAACTGGTGCTAAAAACCTGGGACAATTACTCATCGAACAGGTGAGCTCAGATGGATGGAAGATGTAATTAATAATATAATAATAATAATAATAATAATAATAGCTTTATTTCATGAGGGTAAACCCAAAGAGCGATAGCCTTGGGACCCTCAACATATATTCTTTGAGTGGAAATCATAACAATTATCTTTTTTCATCTTTTTATCAGTATATCTAATGACAGTCCTTACAATTTATTTTGCATGAAATCTAGAGGATTGCATCTGTTTGGTCTTGAAATTAAGCAAAAAGTAGTGTATTTTAACCTCTTAAATTGTGGGTCTCTGTAGGAGAAACAACTTCTTGTATACCAACTCCTTACCTTTTGTTTTTTCACACCAGAAATAATTGTCTAGAATTTAGATCTGATATAAGTAAATCGTAGTTTAAAAATAAGCGGTATGGGTTAATAAGGTTATTTTTATCATTTGTAGCTGGCAATTGCGTTAGTTAGTAATTCTAGCTGAAAATAAAACAATTGTTGTATTTAAACATGTAGAGTGATAAATTTTCATTTTTTTTTTAAATCTAGCAAAATTCTAATTGGTGGAAAATTTAGTAGTGACCACGTCACTTTGAATTAACTTTTGAATTAGCTTTTAAATACAAATTTCCATTATTTTTGCAACTTTTTGAGCGACATGTACTAGCTGAGACTTGGATCACAGCTTTGGAATGACAAATGTAGTAGAAGTACGTGTACTGGATTTTCAACATGGTAACATTGTCCAATGCTGAGACTCAAATCTCACCTTTAAAAGAAGCTGTGTCTCATGACAATAAGATAACCATTGATAGAAACCAGCCTATTTAATCTACGATTAATTTGTAGATTAAATATTTGTAATTTACACTAAATATTTCATCCCATTATATTTTGTTATAGAAAATACTTATTTTATTCTTTGTATCCAGTTATGCCATTTTTAATACCATACATGATAATAAATGTATAATGTATAACTTGCATAATATCCTTTATTACCGTAAGTCAGTTTTTTTGTTACAGGCGACACAAGCTGAGGGTCGCCCGGTGGAGAGAGCCAGGGCGTGGTGTAGTATGATAGGTGTGCCATTCTACCGTCTGAGTCCACAGCTATCAGAAGATATCCCTCTAGACTGTCATGATGATAGCACACTGATCAAAATGTTGTGGGAGACTCAATGTTACCTGTACCAGAACATGGAGAAAATACAACAGATGTCTGTTCTTCTCAGACCGTGATTGTTATTTACAACATCAACAATATGGTATATAACTCATGTCTTTTTAAAACCTGAGACCGTGAATGTTCTTTGTAAACTTGTAATTATTTATGCCAAGGAGAAAATTAACATATGTCTCTTCTCAGTCCATCATCTATAAAATGGACAAAAATAAACAAATATGTTATTTTATGTATGTCTTGACATACCTATATATGAGAATAACTTTGCATTATTTTATGTGAAGAAAGCAGCATGTTTCATAAATAGAACTTGTTGTTTGCGCCCAAAGTTTTTTTTTTTTAAACACGCTTTTTTGAAAATTAGGTTGTGCTGTGATAGATTATAGAGCCTTATCATACATTGCATCATAGTAAAGATCAAGGCTATTTAAGGTACACGAATTACAATGTTTTGCGATAACAGGTACACTTTACTTGCTGGTTATCATGATAATACCCTGTGTATTACAAGCGATAGCTGAGATATAAGCTTATATTTAGTTACAAAATTACAATACAGTAGAGCCTGCTATGAGCTGCCACTCTTATAAGCAGCCAACTTCCTATGGGAGGCCACCTGGCCATTCCCTAAAATGACATTTCCTATACAAATGAACCTCCTATGAGCAGCCACCTGTTGTGAAAGGCCACTTTTCCTGTGTTTCAAGGGTGGCTGCTCATAGCAGGTTCAACTGTATATGTACATGTACATCGCTATTCCTGAATTTATTTTCATTTAAACTGTATGTATCGTATCCCCCCGCATAAACGTGCATGCTCTTATATTCCAACAAAAAACTTATTTAAAGAGTAACGACATGTACTTATATTCGAATATTAAATGATGTTGGCAAAAGTATCGCAACATATATGAAATAAATTAAAACATATGAAGTTATTTATTTTGCAACAATAATGGTATAGCTTAATTAATACATTACTATGTTATTATCCTATTATCATTTAACACGACATAACTTTATGAATTACATAAGAAACAACATAAACTATTTTCATATAGGCATATTTTTTTATTGTAAATCAGTCGGGCGTAAATAGCCGTCCCATCTTACACTATTTTCATCACTACTGTCTCCGATGTCGTCAATACTTAGTTAATAGGCCTAGCTGTGAACACCTTACAGGGGATGAGGAGTGTACACTTATTGTTATTAAAACATATATACCATTCTCAATAAATGGGCGCTGGACGGAGTGATGTAATTGTCTAGTTCATGCAAGCAGTCATTCACCCTGGTGGTTTCGAAATCGACACAGCAAGTTGTTTGTTTAGATTGGTATCTACAGGCTTAGAATGGGGATAATTCAACATGGAATCAGCTGGAATTAGTTTCTTCAGGTCCTTACGTATGCATCATATATACAGTAGAACCTGCTATGAGCAGCCACTCTTATGAGCATCCAACCTCTTATGAGAGGCCAGTTGGTCATATTTCCTATATGAATGAACCTCCTATGAGCAGCCACCTGCATTAAAAAGCCACTTTTCCTGTGTCACAAGGGTGGCTGCTTATAGCCGGTTCTACTGTAATGTGTAAAATACAAATCTGATTATAACATTAATATACGATTTTGAATGTGAATCATCACAAACCTTAATCTATAAAGACACAAGTTGATGAAAGAGTTGTTTAAAGTATCATAGTGAGCGACCAAAGTCGCTGAGGATAGGGGTGCATTTAGTTTTCGAAATCAACTACATGTGCTTATATTCGAACATAAAATCGTCGCCTCCGAGCTAAAGGATCCTATCTGCCACTCTAACGAGTGTCAGATAGGATCCTTTAGCTCCGAGGCGACGAAATACTTCCAAGACACCCCCAAAACATGTGATTTTCACTTATAAGTGCATGCACGTTTATGCGCCGGGATAGATTACTAACTGTCACTATTGAATCAAATGGCGGGAGTGTGATGGAACCTGTAGGTTTATGACAATCAGGGTCTATTATAAATAGTAGTACCCACATAGCCTACCATTATATGTTTTGTATCAAGCTGCAAAAGTTTTTAAATAATAGAGACCAAATTCCCTTTTCTTTTTCGGACATGCATGTCCAAAATAAGAAATACAGGAATTTTGTCTCTATATCTCGCTTAATGGGTAAATGCACAGCACAAAATTTTTAAAACTTTTGCAGTTCTGATCTATGGGCATGTTTACATCATATGGTCATATTAAGCCAAAATAAAATTACCGATTTTTTTATGATTTCAGCCTGATTGTGTAGCTATCAAACGGCAGTCTACTTATGAGGCTATATCAGACTGCAGGCCTATAATTAACCCCTTAGGTGAAGCTGAATTGTTCAATTATATTTTTCTCTCATTTGCAGGTGGAATTGCTAAATTTCTAGCTTCAAATGATGAGCCATAAGGATATTAAAAAATAGGCATGACACAGTATACTGAAGTACTGAGTACTTTTGCCCCAAGGCTGCTATTGTCTGTTCTTGTCAGATAGTGATTGTTATTTGAAATACATGTATGTTCAAAATACAGCACATGTTTGTTCACCTGAGACCAACATTGTTACTATAAGCGTGTAAATGTTACATTATGTAGGGATTTCAACAAATCTCAGACTGGGATTGTTATCAGAATGTATTTACCGGTAAAACTCTAAGCATATATACAGTCCAAAGCTTATTTAGAAAAACATTCGTTCAATCCAAACACTGTATTCATATAATCTATTATAAGATTTTAATTGTAAAATTATACCTGTGTACTTATCAAAATCAGGTCATTTTCACTACCCATAAGGTCGAAAATTACAATTCACAAAATACAACATTTCACGCCAAACCATGACTTCTCCCAAACATGAACAGTATACCACAAATGTCATGTTCTTCTCAAACTATTATCATTTTCTGTATTTTTGCTGTTGCATCAAATGTAGTGACTGTGAGAATGGTGTTGAGAATAACGAAAAACATATGAACTACCCAGTACTCTATATGCAGTTAAAATTTGTTTATTAGTTGAATTTTTTTATGATTTATTATGACATTTAGGATAATGAAAAATGGATCATTTATAAAATTTTCTTACTCATCACAACTTTCATGTACTTAACATTAGGTGGTGTAGGCGTGGCTAAAGTGGTTTGTGCAGGCCGCTTAATAATACCTGACACATGGTACATGTACATAGACATTTCAAAGATGGGAAAATCAATCAACTCATAAATATTTTTTTTTCAAAGAATATGTGGGTAACTTGAGAGATCACAAATCAATACAAGGTTACCTGTTACTTTCTGTCAATTTCCCGGTCCATTGTATCTGTCCACACAGTTTGAGCTTTATATATTGAGTCTACATGAGAACAGGAGCTTTAAATTACATTTAAAAATATTGTGCAAAGCTACGTTGTTGTGAGTGCTGAATAATCATAAACTCCTGGATTATTAGTAAATTAGACACTGCAAGTGATAAGTTTCATATTACGGTACTTCATTTTTTTATAGTGTTTAGAGCTATCGAATAGTGTCTAAACTTCTCTTGAAGATATGAGAATTGTAATGAGCTGGTAATTTTTTCGTCTCATTTATAATTTCCACTATAGGTGACCTTGACCAACCCAACTAACCTGAGCCATTGGCTCAGTGTTGTGCCAGACTTTCCCAGCAAACGTGAGATATTGAACCAATGTTGTTTTAATGTTGGGCCAGCATCACAGATGCTGGTTCAACTTTAAACCAACATTGGTTCAACATCTCATGTCTGTAAGGAATTTTAAGAATGAATGGCTCATACACATGCCATGACATACATTATCAGTGAAATGCTCAACATATTTGTTCTTATTATATGCATTTTACTGTCTCTGACTGGAACCACATTAAAATGTGTGACTAAGTCATATGAAGATGTGTATGTATTCTGCATAAAGTAGATATTTAACTGTTGCTTGGTACAAACGATTCAGTTCTGCCAAATACAAATGGTTAAAAATGGATTAATGTATACATTGTGTATTGTTATTTGTTCACAGTGAATCGCATACAATGGACCACCAGTAGAAGGGGTGTTTATATTGGATATTTTAATAATCTGGACTTCTTTGAATTTTAATACTCCATATATGCTGCCTGTATTGTATATTTATTTGTTTTGCTGTTTAATGCTGAAGAAATGATAATCAAACATCTGTTTCCATCGCACAAAGTATACTACTCTACGTGTTTATTTGTAAATATTAACATTTGTTCACCTAATTGTGATGTTGCCTGTATTTGTTTGTGAACATGTGTGGAAATAGATGTATAAAAATAAATATCATGTTGCTTTATTCGCAACAGATATCACCCACTTAGGTGTGGATCATTTGTGCAGAGTTATTCAGATACATGCAGGAAATATAACCTCTAACCTAATTTATGTGGCGGTTTCCTGGGACCAAATTAAACTTATAATATGATAAGTCAAAGAATGGAGTGAAGCCTTGCTCTAGGACACAAAGCGAGACATAAACTCGCAATCATGACAGTGCAATCTCACTGTCCCACCTGTCAGCACCAAGCTGGGATTAAAACTTAAATACTTGCGGGGCTACAGCTCAACCGAAAAACACCACATCATTGTTTTTCTTAACACATGTCCTGCTGGATTTTTTTTTCTTCTTTTATTAAACTGATGCAATCTACAGCACAAAATGAGGAAAAATATGTCTATTTATGAAATTAGAGATCTCCCAAATTGAGGTGTTTGATTTAACCCTCACAGCGCAGGGATAAACTAAGCGTCAGAATCTGACGTCTGCAGACGTCAGATTCTGACGTCTAAGAGCAATCCCTGCACTGTAAGAATAAAAATATTTGTAACGGCCGTAGACCCATAACATAGGTATTGAAATGAATCGGAAAAGAGCTGACTAAGACAGTTATGATGATTTCAAATTGAAAAAGACCCTTTGGTCTCCATGGTTTAAGCAAAATTTATCAGCGCTTTGAGGGCTATTAATCATCCAACACAAAATGTTTGATCAATTGCAGATATTTGTTTGGAAAGTAGCTTGAAGAAGTAGACTATATATGTATGTGGTCCCAGCAGTATAAGAGGTATTATTTTGTGAGATAAATTAGTGATGCTGTATCTTAAACATACACCAATCCACGTCTTCTTTACTCTTACTATTGCTATAATTGTATTATGCAATACCAGCCGTCAGATTAACTTGTATCGCATGTTTTTCGCCGATTTCTCAGTCAATTCTCAACTGATTTTGATGAAATTTTCCAAGGACTATTTTCGAGTCACGCGGCGACTACCGTGGAATTTTCATCAAAAAATATTATGTAGTTCAAAAGTTAGACCATTTGACATGTAGTAAATTTGAAATTACGACGTCCCTCTATAAACCCATTAAACTGGTTAAATTAAAGTTTGTTTTCAGCCCTGAATTGCATTACATGCCAGATGGTCTAACTTTTTAGCTATAGAATATTTTCCGATGAAAATTTCACGGTAGTCGCCGAGTGACTCGCAAATAGTCCATACAAAATTTCATGAACATCGGTTGAGAATTGACTGAGAAATCGGCGAAAAACATGCGATACAAGTTAATCTGACGGCGGGTATATATGTATGTTAATGTAATATTATGCTAGTCTAGTAAAGTATATGCTTGAAACTTGAATCATTCTGTAGAAGCAACTTATAAAACATGATTCTCATATACCGTATTTTTTATTGTGCCAAATTATTATTTATGTTTATATTTTTTAGTTTAGTAGGCTGTCATAGAGAGATTAAAGGGTCTTAAATATCACTTTATAGAATGGCAATTAATAAATACCTTTTAATATGATGTTATGATATGCATTTGCTTCATCTGCATATGATGTGCATACTCCATTTTGTGATTGTACTTGCATTTATCACTTTTCTGAAATTAAACGTGTTTAAAATGTTGTAACAAATTTGTAAGTACCAATGACTAATTTGAAATATTATATCAAAATCTGGGGATGATATCATTTTTACCACTTTCTAATTCGCGCGTGTCACTGTAAGAATAATATAACACATACTACCAATTATTTATGGTAGTGATGCAAAAACCGGCGCAACAACCGGCGCGACATGGGACAAAAACGTAACAGTTTAGAAAATTTATTGCGTTGCTCATCGCGCTCACCTACGGCGTCACGCTGACCAGTATGTTTTGGCAATGATCAAATTGTGTGTTTCATAAACCAATGTTGTGTTTTGCACTTTAAGTGAGTTTGTTTTATACTGTGATATGTTCTAGTGTAGGAGACTAGGACACCCTTGGTACATTTATGTACTACAAATAAAATACATCCAACAAATGTATTTTGTGTAACCAACAATATAGTAGCTCTAAGCTTTTATGTGATGCAATTATACTTGGGTACTTACCATTCAGTTCAAGGTGAATACAAATGAGAAGAACTACCCGGATGCTAGGAGTGTTAAGATTATATTAAATAATATACATTTTATACATGAGTATAACTGTTTTGCTGTCTCTTTGCAATTTTTTATCTTGTCTTAATTAAGATTTGAAACCAGGAAGTAACTAGACAAGAGACTACAAACCTCTGCCGAAATTAGTGGATTGTTCCTTGACCTGAGATACGCCTCTGGATTGGATCATTTCCAAAATTTAATGTATTGTTTCTTGGCCCAAGACACACCTCTGGTTTCATGCAAATCCGCTAATTACTTTTTAAGTAATCCTGCTTACGGACAGATGTACAGACAAACAAACTAACAAACAAACACAACCAAAAATATAACCCTCCTGGTGGAGGTTAATTATGTGTTTATCCAGCAAACACAAAACATTTGTATAACATTTATACAATGTTGGACCGGCGTTGAAGACGTCCGACGTTGTATAAATGTTATACAAATGTTTTGTCCTTGCTGGGTATGATGAAACATGCTACAAATGTATTGTAATGATAGACTGACACTTTCAGTTGTTTTATTTTAACACAGTTAAAGAAACGAGAAGCTATGATATGTATGCATACAACAGCAAGCTTATTATCATTTATTCAAGAAATCATCCCCATGTATCTTTATCATCTGTTGTGATTTGTGAATAATTATTAAATGAAATATTATCCAAGGCAAAAACAGCAAAGTGTTTAGATTTTATAATAATTGTATATCTCACAATAGTTATTGTTCAACCGGAGTAAAATTCTTACATCATCTGCTTTGGATAGCATACTTTGCTGGTTTGTTTACTATGTGTGGTTGCATTAAAAGTACCATGATTTTGGCCAAAATGATCATGTAAGCCTACAGCCTCATTCAAAATGACCAACACAATTCAAAATGGCTGATATCGTGAAAATGGTGCATTTAACGCTAAAAAGGAGTGAAATTTTAGGTCACAGGGATGCAACCTGTTTCTAAATGGCCGATATGTAGAGGGTCTGGGGCTGATGCATTGTTTGCGAAAATAAACGGGTCTCTTACCAACGGCCATGAGCATCACAGTTGGGAAATGAAGTCGAAATCAATGGACAAATGTGTCTAGATTTAATGTATTCATTGACCAACGTTGGGCCAACGTCTCATGTTTGCAAGATATGGTATCAATTGGGAATATGTTAGCGGGTTCTCTTTCACATCCGTAGCTGGGATCACTGTTAATTGAAGTCCTGCATGCCAAAAGTTTTATTCACGATTACAAGCAGCTTTTCGACACCAAAGTTGGTATCTTGTGTATAAAAAATAAGAATGATGTATAGCTCACGAGGCTATATACAAATAGACAGAAAAGATACCTTTTCATTGTGACGAAGTTTCGTTGTAGGGGCCTGCGTTTTACATCCTTGCTATTGAGATGATTGCTGTCTTATCTTCAGCGTTGCATTGCATAACAATAGGGATGACGTCATCTATCTGAGAATATTTGCAAATCTCCAATCATGCGTTTGTCGCTGAGAAAGTGGTGTGTGGGCAGAGGGTGCATTTTAAGCCCTAGCTGTCACACACACGAGTTTGGCTCACTAGTTGTGTCGAGTAAGAAGTCGTGAGTTGTCGTGTAAGACGCAAACACATGTCTTTCCAGGACTTTCCTACACATGTCGAATACATGTAGAAGGGCTGTCGCACAAACTTGAACACACGTGGTGGATATCTCGTCGCATGTCACCGCTTCTTCGACTGAAAGACAGCCTTCTCACACAGCTCAAGGACTGAATACCTTGGGGCCTTTTCCGAATAATGGCAGCTTGCCAACTCGAGGTGTTGGCAGGTTGCCAGGTCCACTCAGCCACTAGCTTTGGCGTAATCTGAAAAATGCTAAAACTCCCGCCATGGTTTTGATAGAAGGTGAATTCCCACTGACCTGGTTTTTAACCACTGCATTATTATCCAAGCGAGAGACGAAGGTTAGCAGTGTCTACACATGGACAGATGACACTGCTGAAGGAGTATACCACTTCTCGCCACCTTAAAAGTCGCGTATTAGGCTACAACGCTGCGAGTTTATTATTGCGACACAAACTGTCAACACGGCAATTGCTCAACATGCAACCAATTTACCGGATTTCTCTTCAAGATGTGTACGAGTTTGTGCGAGTTCTGCTCGAAATGTACCCGACATGTCTTCCATATTGCTGCGAGTTTATGGGAGTTGTGGCGACCATATAAAAAGGATGCATAGGTCGGTAGTCCGAGAGGTCGATATTCCGACAAGTCTATTGTTCTGCAGCAAAAAAAAAATAGGTCTTCAATTTCTTTCTGAAATTAATTTGTGTTTTCGCTCTTATATTCCAAAGACCATGTGCTGCAATACAATAGGCTCTGGTGACTAACAAGTTCTGACCCTTGGAATATGCAGCTGATCTAAATAACTGTTTCGAATGAAGCTTAGGAGCTGGCTAGTGGCTGGTAACAGCTGTCCAGTAAATGTATTCCAAAAGAATGAAGTGATGCAACACGCTGTACCCCCGGGGTACCGCGTGATTTGCAGCGCCACCTGATGAATGCGACGGCAATTTGCGTTGCAACAGGTTCCGACATGGAAAGATGTTTTATTAATAGTCCTTAGTGACGAAAATGCCCCCAAACAAGAATATTTTGCAAAATAAGAACGATTTACATTTATTTTTGTCCTCTTTTAAAATTATTTTACACTTTTTGGTACCAAGGGTACAGTCATAAAAAATAAATTAAATAATTAAACAAAATGGCTGATTTCTATATGGTACCCCTTGATGCGTGGTGCATCAAGTGTCCGTAGGCTATCTTTCGTGATGGCTCAAGCATGTTTAGAACTTATACTGGCTGTCCACTGGTCAGAGCCTGGTAGGTCAGGAAAAATAATTTAAATTTGATTCTTTAACGAACATGTAGCTAGCTATAATAGTGTAATGATTTTAGAAGAGGAGTTATGTGACACAAACGTGGGTATTTAGGCACAATTAGTAACCTGCGCCAAACAATTATGTGCACCCCACAGCTTTGAGATTTCCTATCCAGTGATCGACGTTGAACAACAGAGAGGTAAAATAGTCCAGCTTGCTTTCTATCAGCGAAGTCAGCCATTGTTTTAGCGTTAAACAGTGTCTAATTCTACGCATGTCATGTATAATAGCAAGCGCGAGATATAATAGATCAAAATTTAAAGCGCTGTCAAAAAATATGCCAAGATTTCTAGCAGATCGAGTAGGAATTACGTCCTGTGCCAACAAACATGTCGGAAAAGATTTCGATTTTTACACGGCAATCCAGTTAGATCCAATTTTAAAAATCGGTCTCACCAAGGTTAAGTTTTATTTTCCTTTTGACATCAACGCCTCGACACGTTTCGAAGGAATTTTGTATGATTTTGCTATAAATATCAGGATTTTTCAGCGAAAGAGATTAGATTGTATAGTCGGCGCAAAGATGCTGTTTGACAGGTAAAGTAGTAAAAATTGCACAACAAATATATATGAAGATTGTATTTATTTGCAACATAAAACATGATAATGGTGAAATGCATAGCACAGAATTGTGACCCAGAGAACCGGGCCTATGTCATACTGATCATTAGGCATAATTCGCTCCCTAGCAGACAGAGTGTCGTATGTGCCACTCAAATGAGTGGCACATGCGACACTCTGGCTGCTAGGGAGCGAATTATGCCCATCAAGTGTTTCATTCCAAGTCATTCTAGACCAAGGAAGATTGAAGCTCCGCATGACATTATAGCACACATAGCTATGGTGATGGTGAGTGATGATGAGTATTTACAAAATGAGTCAGACTTGCTTTGACCTTATAATATATGCTTTATATACAATGATTAGAGCCATTAATGTCAGCATAATTTGCACGTTTTTCTACAATTGATTTTCATATATTCGGCCCATGTCTGGTCTCTATTTCTGCGCCGATTTTTGTCAGACTGGCACTTTTTCTTGCGACTGTAGCTCGTGCAGGTTTTCTCACTGCGTATGTTTTCACAAACTGTTAAAATACAAAAAAAAAAGATACAAATGTACAGAAATGTAATAAACATGTAACACTTAGCATTTGGATTTATTCCATATTATCATTAATGCCCTTGTTTCAAACTGTTAAAATTGGTGAAATATCTTTACATGAAATAATCTTCATGTGTGCATAGAGATTAGGCTATAATTGTTCATTCGTGTGTCCGCGTTCCTCAATTGATCATTAATAGATAATAACAGTGATGTCTATGAAAGTGACCTTACCTTCTACATTACACTCCGTTGGTGACTTGCTCCCTTCGCTTACTGTTGTCCAGGTGGCGGGGCAGTCTTTGCATGATATCTGACCTATCCTGACCTGATACTGACCTCTCATACAAAGGTCACATGTAACCGCTCCTTGGCGGGGTTGATAACTTCCGGAGGCACATGGGGTGCATAAACTGTAACCGTTGGCTTGGAAACTACCAGGAGGGCATGAAACACATGTATCGTTCTTTTTATATTCACCAGGGGGGCAAGTCTCTGTGGAAAGACAAATAAAATAAAAACAAATTATTATTTTTCCACCTGCCACTTCAAAACCGATTTCGAATCGACGACAAACATTATTTTAGTTTTTCAAACAAGAAGGGTTTGCCCAATGTTGCTTTACTGTTGGCCCACCATTTACTACGTTGACCCAACATGAAACCAACAATGGGAGTCCGACAAAGTTTCGTAGTTCGGGAGTATATATATATAAGTATATATATATATATATATAGGCCTACATGTCACGTGTTGTCGTAGGCCTATAATCTGATAATTGACTGTCTAAACCCGGGGTCTAAGCACGAGACGAGACCATGTGCTGGTTTAAGGCTGTCCACCGACTGCGACGCTGGACCAACATTAAACCAACACTTATGTATTATAGTGTCTCGCATTTCTTGGAACAAGAAGAACGTATATCAATGGCACTCACCAGAGCAGTCGGTACTACCAGCTCTGGTCATATAGCTGGGACATATCTTACAGCTGGTAGACCCGGCTTCATTCTGGTACTCCCCCTTTTTGCATTCGTCACACCCAGTACTTCCCGGATCGCCTTGGTGTGTTCCAGGGGAGCATTTCTGACACTGCGAGTCACCAGGGTGCGCTGAGTACTCGCCAGGGGGACACACAGTACAACGTGTGCTGCCCTCTGTTGACACGTGACCGGAAGCACAAAGGGTACAGCTGACGACCTGTACCCCTCCAGTATTCAAACGAAATGTACCCGCGGGGCAAAGCATACAGTCCATGCCTCTCTTGTAGCTTCCTGCAGGGCACGGGTCTTCTGTAAAACAATAAAAAATCACCATATTATTTAACGGCATAATATAGACCTATTGTACATACACAGATAATGTCATCTTATTATTTGCCATTAATTAGTATTAAGGGCAATACAATATTTGTTATTAGTTTGTGCAAAATGTGTAAATTAAAGGAGTACTCCACTGTGTACGAACAGCGGGACACATCTGTACCCAGAATGCACCACGCTGATTACAGAGATAAAGGCAACTGGGGTAGCCTACAACTAACACCAGAAACATACATAGAGAGGTCTATAGCTTTAAGCAATTTAAACAGAAAAGGTTATTTTGTTTTCAATTACGGCCTAATTTTCACTGCATATGCCTATCCTTTACTTGTACCTTTCAGAATTAAATAAATCAATACAAAATAAACAATAAAAAAAATATAAATTTATATGAGGCCTACATACCATCAGCTTCATGTAGAATCGTAGCTGAAAACACAAAAATGAAAAGCATAAGAAAAATTGAATTGCGAATAAAGGGATAATATTTGTAACTATTTCCTTGTCGGTTTTGAAAGAATAAATAGGAGTTTATAAAAGATTTATTTTTAACTGGATAAGGTAACTTCTGTCATTTAAAAAATGTTTTTTTTCTACATATGATAATATTACAATATCGTTAAACTCTCTATATATCTAGGTAGGCCTACCTACAAAACACAGTGTCGACGAGAAAAACAAAAAAGTCAGATAAATAGGACATACCATGTTGAGAAGGTGACACGGCACCATACATGTGGCATGTGGCACAGCAGCCAGTTTTAACCAAATCGCTGGTGAAACATAATTGAGGGCGCGTGATGATCATGTGTAGACACGTGACATACACGTGACCATTAACTCCGGCAGTCCAGCTTGGTTCATCCTCGCACCCTGTATAAATAGAAGAAAATCAATAGAGGATCAAGTAGGCCTACATTTGATGCTTTATAAGCATGAAAGCAACGTATGTTCCATACGTTTTTGATAAATGCCAATAAGCAGATCCTTAAATTAATTATATATAGATTTAAAAATGGATATTGTGTGGGAATTTTAATGAATGCATAAGACTGGATATACCTAAATTTAGTGAGTAATCTTTCGCATATAAAAAACATTGTAAATTATAACAGAACCTATTTTTATTTTCAAACGTTTTTTTATACAAATGAATTTGGCATTTGCATCAGCAATATCATCTTCAAATAAACGTAAAATGCATGGGAGTTATCTGAATGAAGAGTTGATGACTTAATTACAGATATCTTACCTCCAGGTACTTCTGAAGACAACCCAGTAGCTATGCAGGACTCATCCAGAAAATCAGCCGTCACTGTAACGGTAAGGTTTATTATAAATGAAACAGCATGATTATTATCGTGATAACTGAAATTAAATGTAAGTGATCAACAAGAAATTATTTGATCTGCGGAAATGTAACTATGCACCAGAACAGACCTAAATTTGCTTACAATCCACCTTATAATTATAATTAGGATACATTATATTTTTTTAAAAAATCACCGTTTTCTGTGACGTTTAAGTAACGTATTTGTCTCTACCACGTTTTGAGTTATTTCAGTTGAGCGGTGTTTGGCTCTAAAATGTGTTTGATCAGACTAGAAATGCAAAATACACAGTAATTATTATCTGTGTGATACTTGACGTCGCACTTTCAACTAGTTATCTACTTTATCCCACTCGCAATTGTGGAAATCGGAAACAATACAATGCTTTCTGGCTATAATTTCAATTTGTTAATTTGTGTGAGTTTAAAGCTTTGACATTTAATTGTTCCGAATGAAATAATACTCACCGGGTATTGCTGGGTTCTCCAAGATTGACACGCAACTACGACGACGACACCACTAGAAGATAAATAATAATACATTTAGATATGTCACATAATATCTTAATATAAAGTAATATATGTCAAGATTTCAAACCATTTCTCACACGCACGTGTGATTTTTTTATGATCAAATAAACACCAGAAAAGCGAAAATTCTCAATTGTAGATGCTATAGTGAGTTCCAAGCGAGTTCTATAATTTTGAAAAAATAATACATTGTTTATTGGTTTTGTAGATGTGTGCAAAAACTTAAAATTGGGAGCCGCTTGATGTTCTCGACACGTAG
The DNA here is from genome assembly GCA_964017125.1 of Flabesymbios commensalis. Taxonomy (NCBI): domain Eukaryota; kingdom Metazoa; phylum Annelida; class Polychaeta; order Terebellida; family Flabelligeridae; genus Flabesymbios; species Flabesymbios commensalis. Next base: position 39,557,590 of record OZ024904.1, on the reverse strand, counting down.
TCAACCACCGCCATTTAATCGCTGTTTTTTATAAACTTAATCATGATTGTACTTCATAATATTTATGCAGTCTGTAATTACGAACTATGGAGTTTTAACTCTGATGTTTTATTATCGACCAGGTGCGTATCGTGACGATAATGATCTATCAGAATGAAATCTCCTGATTTCTTACCTTATCCATGGAGCATAGTGTATATTCCATCACCCCCGTTGAACTGCCCACACAAGCCTTCTCTCCATTGTAATCACGAGAACAAAATAACTCTCTGCAAACTTCTTCTTTCTGGTATAAGGAAATCAAATATTATTAAAATAGGAGTTAGATGGTGAAATTAAAAAGACATAGAAACGTATATTAAATGACGCAACTATAGATTTTCTGGATTGACATCATTAGTAACAGATGCTTTGTGTAAAATATGACATCGTTTTTTTTTGTTATAAATATTTTATAATCCAATTTCACATATATTTTTTCTTTAAGTATAGAATGACATTGAAACCCTTTAATTTTCAAGTGATTTACTTACAAGTTAACCAGCTTGAAGTTGTGTGTCCATTCAAGTCGGATTTGTCAATTTGCAAGTCAGCCACTGCTGAATCGTTTTGACTGAGACATAGTGCGGCTTCAAAATGTGTTATTTCAAGTATGAATAAATAGGTTTAAATGTAGAACCCGTGTTCAGTACTCAAAGGGTTACATATTAGATTAAATATTTCACTTACCGAGTCACCACAGAAGTAACTGTCTGGTCCGTAGGAATGACGACATTGGTCATCCAGTGAAGGAGGGTGAGTCATGTCATATTCCACCTCCACATCTTCTAATGGTGCAGTGTCATGGTCACAAACACGGTTAGTCAGGCAAACTCTGGGGTAACTGCAAAAGAAAATGAATGAAATTCAAAATAGAACAGCAGTAGAGGATAACATTGCTATCTCTAATCATGCTAATGATGCCCAAGTTGAGGTTTATGCTAACAGGAATTGGTGGTATGGTCACCAAAATCGCGTTGATTTTATGCGAAAAATCTCCACTCTCTGTTATTGTACAAATAACTTATATAGACCTACGTAGGCCTATGTATGCTAATCCTTGTAGGCGAATCCCTATATTTCAGAATCATTAAACAGCCGGTTGTGGAATAGGCCTACACGCACTGTTGATTTATGGATAGGCCTATTGGATCATATGGACACATACAAATAATCCTTGTAATTTATTACGAAAAGTTATAATAGAATAAATTACATTTTATAGTTTGTGGTCGGATATAGAGGCCTATGTAGGATATGTAGACATATACGTATATTTAGACGACAGTTTCACTTGAGTGTCACTACAGTGAGTGCCGATACTGCAATGAAAAGACAAACAGCAGTAACTGCTTACTTTTCAAGTGAGCAGTTAATGCTGTTTGTCTTTACCATCGAGTTATAACGTTGGCTTACCCATCAGTGGACCCCTCAAGCAGTTGATTGAAGGAATGTTTTGAGCAGCTGGAGAAGGTCAAGTGCTGTGAGTTACTCCCCATGATATGAGATTCGCTGGGATCACAGTCGTTATTAACACCGTCATGATAGGCCCCCAAACTGAAAGGTACAAATACTCATAATCAGAAAAGTCAGAAGGAGACATTGTATAAAAGAGTGTAGCATAAAGGGTAAAGAAACAACACTGTATATAATAGCTTAACCTTTTCACCACTGAAGCCCGTTTTTGTGTGCTGAATGCTATGGCATTCAGCACATAAAAACGGACTTCAGTGGTGAAAGGGTTAAAGGGTAAAATTCCAACATTACTTTATAACGAAGCAATAAACATGGCATGCGACACACTTTGAATCAAAACAACATTAATATTGAGCGTTCATAAGCAGCGAAAAAATAACTACATTATGGCAACAGATGTTACCAGTTTGACAATGCCAGCAAGCACAAGACGTTGAATGAACGCTGGTTGAATGTTGGTCCATCGTTTGCGACGCTGAACCAACATTGGACCAACGTCTTGTGCTTGCTGGGATAATTGCTTAAATCCAAGTGACCGTACCTGTGAGCGAGTACATGAGAGGCCAGAAGAAAAGAACCAACGCCTAAATCTTCTATCACAGACACTGACCGTCCTGGTACACATATGCCTGCCAGATTGGTGTAACCTACAATCAAAGGTGGTATAATATGTTTAGTAGTTTACTTCGTGGTGCTGCAATTAGCAGTTATTGAATAAAAAACAGTTTCTTCAATCGTTAAATACAGTATGATATGGTGGTTTGCACGACCTAATATTAACTGTGTTCTCATAAAAAAATGAAAAAATTGATTTCTCACCTGCGACACTATTGTTGAAGAGATCATATCTGAAACAATGAAATAATCAGTTTAATTCATTTTAATAACACAAATTATTTTCTAAGTTACTCATTTTTGTTAAATCTGCCATTCAAATTCAGAAACCAAATCCATAAAATGTCATAATTAATATCATGTTAATTATCGGCAAAACGCTAATCCCCGCATATATGTACGCAACACATTTGTATAGTACACTACTGTGACAATAATAAATCATTATGTAATAATTTGTTCACCTTGTCCATAGCATAGTGTGATCCATATTGAACCATGTCCGTCCAGAGCTAGTACTCCATCTACCAAGTTTCTGGGCTACAGCCGTCCCGTACACAGCGTTGTCAGTGCCGGGCATAACACTACTGGTTGTCCACGACGAGTCCTCAGCAGTCTGTCACACACACATGTAATACGATCATTACCTTCATTCAATTTGTCTTGTATTTTAGACAGTTTTTTTTCAAATTCTCACAAGAAAAGCATTGCGTTCACGGGAATTTTTAGTTATGATCAAATAAACTTCATAAAGTGGTGTACACTCTGTTTCAATAAAAAGCCGCCATAGGCATATATACAAGTTCGCCGTTGTTATTCTAGAATTTTAAATGTTAATATCTATTTTAGTTAAAACTGCAAAAACTAAAATCTAAGGAAATAAATATTATTTAAAAGCAAGCCCTACTTGGTATAGACTTACCTCCGCGACGTGAAACCCTCTAAGCCAAACAGCAATTTCCAATTCGTCGTGTCGGGCGTTCAGGGAGCTATAGGTCATATCAATCTACAGAAAAAAAACAAAATAGGACCTACTTGTAACAGATTGTATAACTAGTGTAACATGTGTAACATTCAATCGAATAAATGACAATTTTGTTTTCTTGTTTATTTGAGTTTTCTTGTGAAGTAGGCCTAAATCATAACGTCTTACACTGACACAATAAAAATACATGTAGTTATTTTAAATGTATATGTTATTTTCATTCGAAACTAAAATATTGAATAGATGTTTGAATCAATGCTTCTTTTTACATATAATAACAATAATTACTTAAAATGTGTAATTATAGCATTACTTACGTGATTAATCTGGTGTAAATAATAAAGTTTTATGCTACGTAATGCAATCGTATTATTTCCGGTTAACTCCAGCCAACTAAAAAAAATAAAAAAATATTATTCATTCAACGTCTTATTTATTTATCTTTGTCATGCAAAGTTATGCTAGTTTGTAAAAAAAAACATTTTAGCTGTAGGCATACAGCATTTCCTGGTATATTTCAGAGCCAGTATTTATATTTCTGTACATAAATATAAATACTCACCCTATGTTCAATGGCTTAAATTTACGACTTGAGAATACTTTCACAAGAAATGTATGTGCTATTTTTTAACTTAAACCTCGGCATAAATGGGCCCGTGAACTACTATTCTTGGTGGAGATGATTCATGTAACAGGAGAACTAAATAGATTTTATTATTACAAAATAACACATGACTTTATTACATAAATAAAATAAAAGTACAATCTTCATTATGTTAATGTGGGCCTATATAGATTATAGCTAGATTGCATTTGCTAGACGACGACAGTAGAGTGAGTAATAACATCTCAATGTCATTTCAATGTTAAAGAATCACCCAACTGCAAAATGCGCATGTCTGGGACGGTCAAGTGAAGGCCAACAGTAGCCTATTGAGTAGGCCTACAGATTGACGGCTTTTTAGCCACTGAACTGATTAAAAGATAGGCCTACTACTTAAACGAGACATTGATCTAATTCTGTTTCAATGTTAGGCCAACGTCTGCGACGCTGGCCCAACATTGAACCAGCAAACACAAGACATTTGTATGACATTTATACAACGTCGGCCCAACATCTTCGACGTTGGCCCAACATTGCATAAAGTCATAAAATGTTTTGTGTTTATTGGGTGTCAATACAAGCTTGGGGTCAGGCAGTTTCCCCATACCCTCAGTAATACAGTCAGTTTGTTTGCAAGCTAGCGACCAAGTAGGGGCAAGGGCCAAGGGCTTTGAATTATAAACTCATAGATGTCGCTCAAGTATATATGAACTTGCTGTGATTTGAGAACTTGCTCTTAATGAGGCTTTGGGTGTGAAACGCATATTTAGTATTATTATGGAATAGGGCTTTGGCCTACCCACGGGCACTATTGCATTCTGGGGGACTCTTGTCCCGCGAATTTTGACCACACCTTTAAGAAGTATGAAACAAACTTACTGCTGCCATATTGTATGGTCCAATATAAATTTTATTTCTATATTATATGAATGGAAACTTGCTGGTCCTCCTTTGGGTTTGGTGTCATTTTCTCTCATATCTTCTTTAGATGTGCCTCTTGTTTCAGTCAGAATAGTGTCGTAGTCCACCATGTTGAGTTCGATTTCTGTCACGATTATTTCAAAAATATATTAATAATAAATTACATAAATTTGAGATCCGAGTTTTATTTTTATTATCAGAAAATTAAAAAAATAGAGTTTTTTCATCGGAATCAGATTGTGTGTGTATCACTGAATCTATTGTTCAATTAAAATTATTTCATCATTGTGATATAGCATGCTCTAGAATTTTATTTATCTATAAGCCTACCCGGGAACCCTTCTTTACACAGATAAACAAGCATCGATTCCTTTTTTTTTAAATAGTTATATATCCAATCAATTATTGTTTTCCCTATACTGACCATTATCTGGAACAATAGCTCGTTTTACTTCATGTTTATAACCACGTTCAGTTTGTTCTGAAGTTATATCAGGCTGGATTTGGAATAGAAGATCTCCAATTTTGAAGAAACCCTCCTGTTAAAAAAAAACACAATGTCATAGTAATGCAAAAACAAACAATACTTAGTAGCTTCTTACTTAGAAATAACATCTCGCTAGATTGCAAAAAAATATTTGTAGCTTCTAATTACATTGAAAAAATTGTCCTTGCTGCACATATTATGTAGCTATATTATAGTTAGGCCTATGTAACTGTGTGTTTAATCTTTTTACCATGCTGAAGAAAATACCATCTTTGCTGAATGATCTGGTCATGGAAACGGCAGCTTCTTGTTCCACATCGTGATAAAACTCGACGTTCTGAAATAATAGAAACAAATATTGACCTAGAAATGAACTGATTATAACCAGAAAAGAGCACATACAAAGAGAGTACATATTACATACATATGTACATATTAGAGTGTGTGTAATGCTGATAGAAAGCGGTGCTCTTGAGCGAAAGCATTATTTAAAATATATTCACATTAATGATTATAATTGGTAAAATGTCTCACTTCTATATTGGTGACGGGAACAGCAGTTTCGGGATTTTCAAATGTAATCGGAACGTCAAGGTTCACGTGGACATTTTTCTTGAGACGAAGGATCACTTGTTTCTCTTTAGCTACGCTAACCTGCACTTCCATCTGCTCTGGCATGCCAGCCATTTTACTACCACGATTTGATTCACTTAAAACGTCCACAGTCACACTGGTACGGCCCTCTGATAACGCTGAAATTGTAATAAATAACAAAATAACGAATCAGGACTTCGCGTTTTAAAACCAGAAAATATCATTCAATTTTCGCCCACTAGAAGCTGTATCTCGCTACCGCGATCCACAAATTCAGTATTGTCACTGTTATATACGATAACAATTATTATTAGAAATTTATGCAATGACATATACGTCTTATTGTAGTCTTGTAAATGTCAATAAAATATCTACCTATCTATAGCACTCATTCGATAAAAGCTCTCGTGTTCATTTCATTGTGAAAAAAACATTATGGAGTATGTTGCATGTATGAATAAAATATTATTGTAAAAATATATATATCTTAATATTTTATTTTATTTCTAGACTGTGCTATGATATGGATAAATAATCGTAAAACATTAAAACAATATTACGTTGTTTCTTTTCATTACAGGTCGTCATCTTACCTTTACGAGAAGAATATTTGACGTAGAAAGCCAGGGATAGCATGATGATTGAACATACTAGTCTCCGCATGATTTGAAACCTGGGAAGTGAAGGGAAAAAAATAAAAAATATTAATTCTTACATTTTTAATTTTTTAATAGCTTACATAAATAATTATGATGTGATTCACGCAGCCTAATTGCTTTGTTTGTTATGCCGTGTAGGTGAAAGAAAAAACATGAATACTTCTATGTTGTTTATAAAATAAATTAAAATGTCCTTGTAGCTTTATCTGCATTATTTTATGATACACAGCAACTTTAATACATGTACCGGTAATGAACAATAAGCATGATTATGATTAGTTATTGAACCACACATTTTTTTTCCAATTACAATGGAAGCAATCGCAACTTCTTCAAATATACTTGGGGGGCCTACCTTTGTATTTATTTATAAAATGTTTGATGATTTTGCAATAGTGTAAAAATAGCAATCTTACCTAGTTATCAAATGTCACAGCTAGCAGATCATCAGAATGTATACGTTGATTTGTGTATAATAAACAGATCTTTCGCAGTATATGGAGTATTTTGACTTTAGCTAGCTTCTGTCTCTGATACGAATGTGATGCAGAACATCAAACTAAAACTGTTCTGTTGGTTTCTCAGCCATACAGTACACAACGATGAGTGAAGATCTCTACTCAACTGTGCCTCTAAACAACAGGCGGCTCTATTTTATAGAAAGAATGATAATCCAGATAATACCACCCCTTAATCCCATACATTGACACTGATCGCTCTTCCCTGAGATTAACTGTGACAGCAACAAACAGCAAACGCTGGCTAAGCGTTGGCTCGACATTGGGCACGGCATTTCTCAGCGTCTAATCTTAACTGTGAATTCACACTTCTCGTTGAACACTAATCACTCTCACTTTCCATGATTACTATTCACTGTTGACGCGATCAACGCCTATCAACCTGCCGAGACAAGATGTAAACCACCTTAAAAGAAGACTACATTAGTATTTTCTTCAATGGCTTGATCATGTTCATGGCTGTGTACTTTCGACATGTTATCAACATTGTTTGACAGGAACTTGTCTAAGAGACCTTTCCCAGCAAACACGGGACATTCACCCAATGTTGTTTCAATGTTGGGCCAGCATCGAAGACGGTGGGTCAACATTAAAACAGCTTTGAATGAATTTCCCGTGTTTGCTGGGTGACGAGGCCCGTCAACCATATAAATGAATTAAAATAATAGAAAGAAAATATATATATATTGACACTGGCGCACATACAGAATAGTAGACGCTGTTTTTTTTTACCATACAAGCTACTATATATAACACCCCGGAACACAGTATGGCAAAATGTTCCATATATGCGAGCAGTACGATAAAAGTAACCACGTACGTGTTAGCCTATCATTCGTTCGCCATTTCACTCGGGCTCCCCAGGGGGTATACACTATACAGCCCGGCAACCATTTCGGGGCTAGGAGCTCATTGTACACATTGCCATCTCTGTCCTACCAGGTACTCATTTACACCTGAGTGATGTTAAGTTATAAATTGATATTAACTTATGCTTATTTCTTCAGTATAATTATTTTTGTTATTGGGGGGGGGGGGGGCAGGTTCACCGCTTAGTTTTGCTCATAATTGTTAAACGTTTAAACGTGTCTGGAGCATCTTTAAGTGGTTAATATTTATATCACTATTCTATGTGACTAAGGTACTGTAACAAATATTTAAACTTTAATGATTGCTTATAACCCTGGAAACGTTTGAATGAATGATGACCATGGCTAAAACGGGCTAGTGGGCTAGTACCTTCTATTATTGATGGTTACATACATTTAAATTAAAATATAATTTGGTGTCAGAGAGTATGAATGTGTTGATACATACGCGTCGTCTGTGGCGACTACCCATTAATAATTTGAATTGAATGTACCGGTAAGAGATGTGTTGAATAATATGTGATCCAAATGAAAAATATAAAAAACATCGAAGTGCCTCATCAGATGTGTTAATTGTGTTAACGATTATGCGCGCCCTTATTCAATAGCATCTCACAGGCGAAATTGCAACCAGTTTAGGTATCACGGAAAGGAAAAACTGGGTTTATAAAAATGTGATTCTTTTTTAAATCCGTAAATCGACCTGATAAAATTATGTCCGTAGCATTTAAAAACATTAAACAATTGTAGAATGGGGCCTACGCAAAAATCCATGGAATGGGCAATCCTTCCAGCTGTTTTTATAGCCGCAGTAAGCCATACAGACAGACAGATATTTTATTGATATAAGTAAAAGTGATTACAGACTTATTTGTCATAGAAATATATGTATATACAAGATGGTTAGTTTCGTGAAATCCCATGCAAATACATATGTTATCGCGTTATAGAATTAAAGTCATGTTAAGTTGCATTACCATGATAAAACACATTCGCACCAATGTAAGAGACAACTTGTGTTTTTATTATGAAATGAACAATAATACTCGATCCAATCATTATTTATAGGGGCCTATCATATCCTCCTCCTCCTCCTCCTCCTCCTCCTCCTCCTCCTCCTCCTCCTCCTCCTCCTCCTCCTCCTCCTCTTCCTCCTCCTCCTCCTCCTCCTCCCCCTCCTCCTACTCCTCCTCCGCCTAAGGGACTTAGCAAAAGGTGTCCCATTAGCGAGGTGGTCTCCTAAGTGCAATTGCACATTATACCTTTTAATATAAGAACATGCATGATCTAAGTACAGTATGTTTATTATTAACTACGCGTATAAGAGATACAACAAACACAAATCAAACACATGCTATAACAAAAATCTTTATATTTCAATTAACACTAAATAACTCTTTACAAAAACACATTTATTTTACACTGAATAAATCATTCATTGAAGTTAGCCGCAGTTTGCATGCTGCCTCTATAGCAGCAATACGCAAACTATTTTGAGCAGTCATCAACTTTTCAGGGGTATCACATAGTCCTTTTTCACAACAGAACGCGAGAATAGAATCCATCCCTTCTAGAGCATCTGAAAAGGCTTCAGCCGTGGAAGACTAATCTTGTTGGTCATCATCTTCTTCATCTAATATGAATATGACTTGCATCTATTAGATTTATTTTTTCTTTGAGTGTGTTATGTTTATTCTAATATCCATCGAATAGAAATAGAGCAGTTCAACTTTTCACTATGTGATGACATGTCTGTAGTTAAGTGTTTTTCTTCTTTAATGCTTGGTTATAACAGTGATTTTGATCATTTTCTTATTTTGGCTGGGTTTGTATTAGAGCAAGTAGTCATCATAGACTGCCAGCTAAATATCACGATGCAGGGCGTTCAGCTCACAAGGACCATAGAGGTTATAGGGTTAAGTTTTATCCAGTTAACCATTGCTGGTTGTCGTTTGTGGGCATCCAAGCGTGCAGGTGCGACTTTTACTGTAGGTGCGAATGTTCTGTCTGTGACCCGATGGGTTAAAAAAATAAATTGACGGTTGATGTCCCAGGTGGTCCGCTTAGCGAGGCTGGGACTGGTTTGGTGCACAAAAAGTGGTCCGAGCGGGGGTGGTCCGCTAAGGGTTAATCCTTAAGCATTACTTCAATGGAAGAAAACTTTGGGACTGGACAAAAGTGGTCCAAGACACGAGGTGATCCGCTTATTGAGGTGGTCCGAAACCGAGATTATACTGTAGATATATGTGATACAGTAGAACAGTAAATTTATTATACAAAATCTAAAATGAAGAGTATTACAATATGATATTTTCCCAGATATAGGCCTACTTGTAGACCTAATTATGTTCGAGTGGTGGTCGCAGACGATAGAACAACATTATTAAACAATTACTGTAGTCCTGTTTGCTGGGATATATTATGTTGTCGTGTTTGATGGGATATATTATTAGTACCCTGTAGAGCCATTGAGGTCTTTCCTCCACGCGCGACGCTGTTTGCACTGCCCCCCCCCCCCCCCGGCAATCAACAAGCATCTCGACCCGTAAGAAAATTATGACATGTAACACTAGTTATTAACAGTGAAAACAATGTCGATGATATTTTAAGTACCAACGTTGAGACTACATGGATTCCTTGACATCTGCGAGGTGTGATTTGTAGGCCTATATCATTAATGCTGTTGTAAGGTTGGGCAAACCTTACCTCAACTTTGGGTCAACGTCCGGCCTACACATAGAGGCCTAATTCGTCATTTGGACATAAAAATGAATGTGCGCGGTCTCTGGTGCAGTGATTAAAGGCTGGAAATCAGAGATCACCGGTTCGAACCCTCCTCTGGCACAGGCCTACAGTGTAGGTGGCCTAGTCTAGAAAACCAGATTTAATTCCATTCATACGCGCAGCTTGGCAATACTATAATGCTTGGAAAGGTAAAAGGCAGTATCTGAAATGTTTTTTTCTTGAAATAGGAAAAAATATTTTTTTGTTAACTTTTTTTTCGGAATTTCGGAACTTGAAGCTCCCGGAACTTGGGAACTTAGGAACTTGTTTTAGGGTATCCCGGCAAAATCCTACTACCGGAAATAAATATGAAAAACTGAACAGATACTTTTATTCAAATATCATATTATGCACAGGCCTAAGCAAAAGTGAAATGAAAGAAACACAATTAAACTGTTCTTACCAAATGTAGGCCCTATAGACAGATAAAATTAGTTAAACTTTAACCGAATAACTGGAAGCGGCCGAACCGAAAAGGACCAAACAGGCAGGAGGCCGAAACGACTGGTTATACCCTCTTGGGCGTGCTGGCTCAGTTTAGCATATGAGGGATTCTATAATTTTAGGCACCAGTGATGATATTTTCCTTGAAATATGAGATTGTCTGAATATTGTCAAAAATTTAAACACATGTCAATTTAGCTTTGTTAATTGACATGGCGTTGTCAGCAGAGCTTAATTTCAATTTTAAATGCTTATTTTTATCAATTTAAATTTTTCTCACCGTTATGGAGAGAATAATTTGCCGTTATGGAGAGACCAATTTTTGTTACGGAGTAATCTTCAAACCTAAATTTCTCAGTGACCCTTCTACAAAAGTATACTATATTTAACAAGTAGTTGAACATGGCTATCATAATGTTGATCACTTAATTTAGAAAGAATCACTTTATGACAATAACCCTTAAATTATGAAATAAGAATTACTCTCCGTTACGATTATTGTCGTTACGGAGAGTAATAATAACGAACATTGTCTCTCCATAACGACAATTATTTCTGTTATGGAGTGACAATAAACAAATACTAAATATCGATGTTAACACAATTTAAAAGACAAAAAGAAAAATTACTATTCAACAAGTGTCACTTGTTGGTTAAAATACCAAATTCATAAAGGTTTATAGCTATTTTTAAATGAGTGAAAGGGTAATTTGTGACTAGTTTTTCTCTCCATAACGTTTTTATTTTTGTTATGGAGAGACAGAAAATACGCGTTATGGAGAGACGTTGTTTTTACTAAATCGTGCATAGCATCTATGTAATATGCTATATTATGATTATTTTTGTTTTTTGCACATGAGGTTGTAGTAGGCTTGGAGGTTGTAGGGTGCTTAAAAGTTTAATTGCAGTATTTGTGTGTAAAAAATCGCGTTATGGAGAGACGTTGAATTAAAATACTCACCCAAAGTCTTGCACAAACCTTACATTATTTCTAAACAAAAACACATTTATTATACTTTTTTTCACGATTCACTGCATGAAGGTCTCGCGCTTCTGTTTTGCACCATATCAGCGATATTTTGGTCAAAAAAGTATAGAAATTACCTGAAAACTATAAGCGTTACGGAGAGTCGCTGCAACGTGGGACAGACATAAATTGCGTAAAAAGTGATAAAATAATAAAATTATTTTAAAAAACTTGTATATAATCTTAAAGATAGTGTTTTGCACTAACACTATATCAGAAACAAATATAATATATAATACAGGAAGTCTAAAATAAATCGCCTGTTTATGTGGAATTTAGAATGTGGGACAAGGCTTTTTGGCTAAAATTGGCTAAATTTACATAATATTTCTTTAAAAAAACACATTTATGTTAGAATTTTTTGAGTTGTAATATTGCTATATTGTAAAATAAAGGTCATTCATTGCATTTATGTAATAAAATAAAATTAAAATATTCTATAACAAATATTACAAGGTGCGGACAGTGCTGGTGCTTAAAATTATAGAATCCCTCATATATATGAGGGATTCTATAATTTTAGGCACCAGTGATGATATTTTCCTTAAAATATGAGATTGTCTGAATATTTTCAAAAATTCAAACACATGTCAACTTAGCTTTGTTTATTGACATGGCGTTGTCAGCAGAGCTTAATTTCAATTTTAAATGCTTATTTTTATCAATTTAAATATTTCTTACCGTTATGGAGAGACTAATTTACCGTTATGGAGAGACCAAGGTACGTTACGGAGTAATCTTCAAACTTAAAATTCTCAGTGACCCTTCTACAAAAGTATGCCATATTTAACAAGTAGTTGAACATGGCTATTATAATGTTGATCACTTAATTTAGAAAGAATCACTTTATGACAATAAACTTTAAATAATGAAATAAGAATTACTCTCCGTTACGATTATTGTCGTTATGGAGAGTAATAATAACGAACATGGTCTCTCCATAACGACAATTATTTCTGTTATGGAGTGACAATAAACAAATACTAAATATCGATGCTAACACAATTTAAAAGACAAAAAGAAAAGTTACTATTTCAACAAGTGTCACTTGTTGGTTAAAATACTAAATTCATAAAGGTTTATATCTATTTTTAAATGAGTAAAAGGCTAATTTGTGACTACTTTTTCTCCCCATAACGTTTTTTTTTTGTTATGGAGAGACAGAAAATACGCGTTATGGAGAGACGTTTTTTTCACTAAATCGTGCATAGCATCTATGTATTATGCTATACTATGATTATTTTTGTTTTTTGCAAATGAGGTTGTAGTAGGCTTGGAGGTTGTAGGGTGCTTAAAAGTTTAATTGCAGTATTTATGTGAGAAAAATCGCGTTATGGAGAGACGTCGAATTAAAATACTCACCCAAAGACTTGTACAAACCTTACATTATTTCTAAACAAAAACACATTTATCATACTTTTTTTTCACGATTCACTGCATGAAGGTCTCGCGCAACTCTTTTGCACCAGACAAGTGATATTTTGGTCAGAAAATGTATAGAAATTACCTGAAAACTATAAGCGTTACGGAGAGTCGCTGCAACGTGGGACAAACATAAATTGCATTAAAAGTGGTAAAATAAAAAAAATATTTTTAAAAACTTGTATATGAGGGATTCTATAATTTTAGGCACCAGTGATGATATTTTCCTTGATATATGAGATTGTCTGGATATTGTCAAAAATTTAAACACATGTCAACATAGCTTTGTTTATTGACATAGCGTTGTCAGCAGAGCTTGATTTCACTTTTAAATGATTATTTTTATCAATTTAAATTTTTCTTACCGTTATGGAGAGACTAATTTACCGTTATGGAGAGACCAATTTATGTTACGGAGTAATCTTCAAACTTAAATTTCTCAGTGACCCTTCTACAAAAGTATACAATATTTAACAAGTAGTTGAACATGGTTATTATGATGTTGATCACTTAATTTAGAAAGAACCACTTTATGACAATAACCCTTAAATAATGAAATAAGAATTTCTCTCCGTTACGATTATTGTCGTTATGGAGAGTAATAATAACAAACATTGTCTCTCCATAACGACAATTATTTCTGTTATGGAGTGACAATAAACAAATACTAAATATCGATGCTAATACAATTTAAAAGACAAAAAGAAAAGTTATTATTTCAACAAGTGTCACTTGTTGGTTAAAATACTAAATTCATAAAGGTTTATAGCTATTTTTAAATGAGTCAAAGGGTAATTTGTGACCACTTTTTCTCTCCATAACGTTTTTATTTTTGTTATGGAGAGACAGAAAATACGTGTTATGGAGAGACGTTTTTTTACTAAATCGTGCATAGCATTTATGTATTATGCTATACTATGATTATTTTTGTTTTTTTCAAATGAGGTTGTAGTAGGCTTGGAGGTTGTAGGGTGCCTAAAAGTTTAATTGCAGTATTTATGTGTAAAAAATCGCGTTACGGAGAGACGTTGAGTTAAAATACTCACCCAAAGACTTGCACAAACCTTACATTATTTCTAAACAAAAACACATTTATTATACTTTTTTTTCACGATTCACTGCATGAAGTTCTCGCGCAACTCTTAGGCACCAGACAAGTGATATTTTGGTCAGAAAAAGTATAGAAATAACCTGAAAACTATAAGCGTTACGGAGAGTCGCTGCAGCGTGGGACAGACATAAATTGCATAAAAAGTTGTAAAATAATAAAATTATTTTAAAAAAACTTATATATAATCTTATAGATAGTGTTGTGCACTAACATTATATCAGAAACAAATATAATATATAGAAAAGGAAGTCTAGAATAAATCGCCTGTTTATGTGGAATTTAGAATGTGGGACAAGGTTTTTTGGCTAAAATTGGCTAAATTTACATAATATTTCTTTCAAAAAACACATTTATGTTAGAATTTTTTGAGTTGTAATATTGCTATATTGTAAAATAAAGGTCATTCATTGCATTTATGTAATCAAATTAAATCAAAATATTCAATAATAAATATTACAAGGTGCGGACAGTGCTGGTGCTTAAAATTATAGAATCCCTAATATAATCTTTTAGATAGTGTTTTGCACTAGCATTATATCAGAAACAAATATAATATATAATACAGGAAGTCTAGAATAAATCGCCTGTTTATGTGGGATTTAGAATGTGGGACAAGGGTTTTTGGTTAAAATTGGCTAAATTTACATAATATTTCTTTCAAAAAACACATTTATGTTAGAATTTTTTGAGTTGTAATATTGCTATATTGTAAAATAAAGGTCATTCGTTGCATTTATGTAATCAAATTAAATCAAAATATTTAATAATAAATATTACAAGGTGCGGACAGTGCTGGAGCTTAAAATTATAGAATCCCTCATATATGTGCACAAAGGCATTCATTCATTCATTCATTCATTCATTCATTCTTTTACTCATTCATTCATTCATTCATTCATTCATTCATTCATTCATTCATTCATTCATTCATTCATTTATTCATTCATTCATTCATTCATTCATTCACTCATTCATTCATTCATTCATTCATTCATTCATTCATTCATTCATTCATTCTCAGATGATAAATGTTGATGACGGAGTCATACGCTTTGTTACTTGTATGCCCCTAGGCCTATAGATGCAATACATAATTTATTAAACTCCTCAGTAACACCACAGCACTATTCAGATCGAGAGTCTATGATATCAGTAGGATATCTTTAAATCATAGACTTTATTGCTTTTGTAGTCTATGGTTTTATTAAAAAAAAACATAATAAATAAGATGATTGTTAGTCTAACATTTTCTAATAAGTATTTTTTATTATTTTCTACTTTTATTACATTCAGAGCTACTTCGAATAAAACGTTTTCATGTAACTTGAGTCACATGTCTTTGTTAAATCACGTGACTGCTTCTGGGCGTACTCATCACATGACAGCGGAGCTTCCCAGGCAGCAAAATTCCATAATATTTAATGAATCTTGCCAAGGTACGAGTAATATAATAGGAATTCCTAATGTATCCTATGATAATGATAGGACTACGTCTTGTGTCCCTGAGGCTGATGGCAATGCTTTTTATTTTGTCTTGAATGGTTAAATAGTTTTTGAGTTAGGGGGGCCTATCGTCAATTTTATGGTCATGCCTGACAATGACATGTCATGGACATGGCCCATGGGATGGCATGGCCATGGGTGTTTTAATAATAATACTTTTATCAATTTATGTAGGGGAGAGTGGGCATGTCCGCCACCCTAAGACATATATTACTTTAACACCTACAGCAGTAAAGATAAATTGGACTAATATGGCTACTAAGACAACCTCCCACAGTACATTGGTTGAAACAAGACTCGATAGCACCCAGCCAATTTATGAACAGTTGATGTGGGAAATAAAACTTTACTCGCCTGTGGAGGTTATGCCCCGTGCATGGGGCATAACCGCCACATGCACGGGGCATAACAATTAGGCCTATGACCTAACTCTCAAATAATGATTCAATTAAATTAGGAGGCAGACCGTGACTACTCGACAGTGGCAATGTTTTTTTTTTCCTGGGGAGAGTCTATTATCAAGCATTCTTCTAAAAGGGGATGCTTACTGTTTTTGCATTGGACGTCTGACGCAGTCCGTGCCGCCGTTTATGCCTCTGTCACGTTTTGGCCATTTGAGTTTAAGATCTATGCAGCTCGTTTTAAAATTTAACTAATGTTTATAATTATGCCTTTAGAAGGGTAATTTGAGGTAAAATTTGTTGACCTGGCAGCCATTTTTCAAAATTTTTGGATAAGAGTATACATGTGTCGGAAATTGAACTTGGAAGATTTCAAAAAAAAATTTTAACAGTTAAAATTTAGTTGTCCTACGATACAGTCCAAACTGAATGCTGAATTTATTTCATTTTAGGCTAAAATCAAAGCTTGGGGGCAGTCCTCCGATTGTTTTTTGTTTATTTTTTGGGGGAGTGGTGGACAATTATTATTTTGCACAATCATGCAATTATTGCAGTGACAGCTTATTATTGCAGCAACCACTCTTGCACCACTTTTTTTCACTACTGGTGTAAAGTCCGAAAATATACCCACCTCCCAGATTATACCCGGGTAGGATGTGGGTGCCACGGAATCTACCCCAGGGCAGATCCCGAACTATACCGCTGGGGTGGATTACGTTGGCTCCCACAATCTACCCCTCACTTCCAGGATCTACCCCCCCCTCCTTTATTGTTATGTGATGTGTATTCGGCTCCCAGAATCTACCCCTCCCTCCTAGAATATACCCCCCTTTTCAACAAATATATATATGCAACCTTCCCAGAATATACTCCTCCCTCCCAGAATATACCCCCCTTTTCAACAATTATATGCGACCCTCCCAGAATCTGCCCCTCCCTCCCAGAATATTTTTCAGTTCTGGGAGCAAGTGGTAGATTCTCTCATAATTACAAAAGCGCCTAGAAAAGGGGGCATATTCAGTGACTGAGGGGTATATTCTTGGAATATCGCATATAATTGTAGAGAGGTGAGGAGGGATATATTCTGAGACGGAAGGGGGCATATAGTTTTCTGAAAAAGGGGGGGGGGTATTCTTGGAGGGAGGGGTAATTTCTAAGAGTGTCGCATATAGTTGCCGAAAGGGAGGGGGTATATTCTGGGAGGGATTGATTCTCGGAGTGTCGCATAATAATATAGTTGTTGGAAAGAGGGGTATATTCTGGGAGGGTCGCATTTAGTTGTTGAAAAGGGGGGTGTATTCTGGTAGGGAGAGGTATATTCTGGGAGGGTCGCACATATACATTTGTTGAAAGGGGGGTATATTCTGGGAGGGAGGGAGGGGTAGATTCTGGGAGGGTCGCATATAGTTGTTGAAAAGGGGGGTGTATTCTGGGAGGGAGGGAGGGGTAGATTCTGGGAGGGTCACACATATACATTTGTTGAAAAGGAGGGGGTATATTCTGAGAGGGATGGGTAGATTCTGGGAGGGTTGCATAATATTATAGTTGTTGAAAATGGAGGGGTATATTCTGGGAGGGAGGGGTCTATTCTGGAAGGGTCGCATAATATTATAGTTGTTGAAAAGGGAGGAGTATATTCTGGGAAGGAGGGGTAGATTCTCGGAGGGTCGCACATAGTTGTTGAAAAGGGGTATATTATGAGAGGGGGGAGATTCTGGGAGGGTCGCACATATATACATTTGTTGAAAAGGGTGGTATATTCTGGGAGGGGTAGATTCTGAGAGGGTCGCATATAGTTGGTGAAAAGGGGGGGGGGTATGTTCTGGGACGGAGAGGTAGATTTTGGGAGGGTCACATATATACATTTTTTTAAAAGGGGGGTATATTCTGGGAGGGAGGGGTAGATTCTGGGAGAGTCGCACATATAAATTGGTTGAAAAAGGGAGTATATTCTGGGAGGGAGCACTAGGTAGATTCTGGGAGGGTCGCACATATAAATTGGTTGAAAAGGGGGGTATATTCTGGGAGGGAGGGTAGATTCTGGGATTCGAAGACACTTATCACGAAAAGGGGGGTATATTCTGAGAGGGAGGGGTAGATTCTGGGAGCCCCCAGGATCTACCCTGGGGTATAATCTAGAATCTACCCCGGGGTAGATTCTGGGAGATACCAGAATCTACCTGGGTATAGTTTCAAGGGGAGTATAATCTGGGGTGTTACACCTGTACTCAGCAAACACGAAACATCGGCCCAATATTGGGTTAATGTTGGGCCTATGTAGATGCTCGCCCAATATTAAACCGACACTGGGCCAACGTTTTGTGTATGCTGGGTAATGGCTCCAAATTAACACTCCTGTAAACCGAAAACATCAAAATGAAATTGACCATAACTAGTAGTAGTACAAATAGACGACCACACAGTAGTGAAGCCATATTTTTTGGGCTGGATAATATTCTAACTGTAATGCCATTGGGGCATGATCGTCATTGGGGCATGTCCGCCACTGGCGGTTATGCCCAGTTAATATGGTTGTTTAGTGCCTCTAATATCAGCCACACTAGTGATCCGACCTTCAAACCCAACATGGTAGGAACTTATCAACAGTCCAACTTTATAACTGCAAATTACTGTTCATCACTATCCAAAAGGTTTATACAACTACACTGCATATCACTAAAATGACAATATTAGATCAAATTGTGCACTTAAGAAGTTTTATTCACCTCTGCAAAAACTGAAACGCCAGGATGTGTGTCATGCCTCAGAAAATGGTGTCTTATAGTAGATGCATCGTCTTCACTAAAATAATACTCACCAGGTGGCACCCTAGTGCGAGAAACATGGTGGGGCTGTAATGCCCCAGGGGGCGGACATGCCCCACTCTCCCCTAGTCTAAAGCCTATAGGCCTACTTATACTAGCCAAAAGACTTGTGTCTTGTAAGTTGTACATGTTGTAGGCCTAGTATAGTTTGGTAGATTCAATAAATTTTAAAATTGTCCGATGAAATTATCCAGATCCTTTTTTCGTAACTGCCGACATGCTGGAAGAAATATTTGACCACATTCCACAGTTTTCACTGACTAACTGAGCAAGAAAAATGCTGTGCCAGATCAAAATCTGAGCTAATTATAAAAAGGTCCAAAAGCTGTGACCTTAATTTTGCAAATTCCAGCAGGGATACAGAAGCCAAAACATCAGCCAGACACTTGAGAACTTTTGGAAGCAGCTAAATAAAACTACTGAGAAGTACTATCTGTAGATATTGTAGAAAAGCAAGCAGTGTTGAGCCCTTGAGCTACCGTCTAGACCTTCAGCTCAATAGTAAAACGTTGGCTTGTGGTGGGAGAGGTCGCCGTGTTGAGACTCACTGGGTCACAACATAAATTTACCACATTGGCGACAAATATGTGTGCAATAGACTGGTGACCGCTGGTGGTGCGGTGTTGGGCTTGCCAGGTCGAAGGCCAGCAAGACAACGATTTGTGGGGTTGGGCAGCTGTGTTGGGAACATGGTAGACAACCTGTGGCGGCAGCCGATGAGATCGTGGCGAGCCTCTTTCCTCGAGGGAAAAGGAGGAAGAGTGTAGAGAAGCAAGCAGTGTTGAGCCCTTGACCTTTAGCTCAATGGTAAAAGGTTGGCTTGTGGTGCGAGAGGTCGCCGGTTCGAGACTCGCTGGGTCACAACATAAATTTATCACAATATCAGGTTTTAAGTCAAGATACATCAGGGCACCCAATGCTAGGTAGATTCAATAAATTTTAACATTGTCCAATAAAATTATGCTGAGCCTTTTTTCGTAACTGCCGACATGCTAAAAGAAATATTTGACCACATTCCACAGTTTTCACTGAGTAAGAAAAATGCTGTGCTAGATCAAAATTTGAGCTTAATTATAAAAACGTCCAAAATATGGCACCTCAATGTGGCAAATGGTTATGGGGGTAACAGAATCCAAAACATCACCCAGACACTTGAACTTTTTGAAGCAGCTGAAGAAAACTACTAATTTTGTTTTATCTGTCAACTTTTCTAAGGGATATATTGATGGAAAATAGCGCATTTGAGTTAAAAACACCTATGTTTTTGGGTTTGAGATTTGACAGCGCGAAGCCTCCCAACTGTCAGGTGAAGAATGCTGAAGGTGAGCCTGTGTTTATAATTAAACATTAAGCAGTGTGTGATGGAGAGCTACTGAAAGGTGGGTATGACGGAGAGCTACTGAGGGCTGGGTATGATGGGGAGCTGTGTTTGTTGGAAAACTGGGTGTAATGGCTACTGAGTTATGGATGTGATGGAAAGCTGGGTGTAATGGATAGCTACCGAAAGCAGAGTGTGATGGAGAGCTATGGAGAGCTGGGTGTGATGAACAAAGTTCTACTGAGAGCTTGGTGTGATTAGAGCCAGGGCTTAATTTACCCGGCTGCGCGCAGCTAAAATATCGCGCATTTCGGTGTTGCACTTGTAAATCTATGTTTAGGGCGTTGTGCCACTAAAGTTTCAGGTGCTTGGTTGCGATGTGCAAGTGGGATATCAACTCTTTAGCCATGTGCAGTATATATGTATCTTCATGTAACTAAATTATGGAAAAACGTCAAAGTATTGAAAAATATATTCAGAAAATTGCACATGCGCCCCTAATTTTTTTTGTTTACGGGCACATGTGCCCGTAAATATTGGTCATGCAAATTGAGCCCTGAGAGCTACAGGGAGCTGGATGTGTTGGAGAGCTAGGTGTGATTGGGAGATTCTGAGAGCTGGGTGTGATAGAGAGATGGGTGTGATTGTGAGGTACTGAGAGCTGGGTGTGATGGAAGAGTTAGTGAGAGCTGGGTGTGATGGACAGTCAAGGGAGATGGAAAGCTACTGAGGGCTAGGTGTGATAGAGAGCTACTGAAAGAGCTCTGGGTGTGATGGAGAGCTTGATGTGATTAAGAGATTCTGAGAGCTAGTTGTGATGGAGATGGTGGGTGTGATCGTGAGGTACTGAGAGCTGGGTGTGATGGAGAGCTGGGTGTGATGGGAGAGTTACTGAGAGCTAGGTGTGATGGAGAGCTGGGTATGATGGAAAGCTACTGAGGGCTGGGTGTGATGGAGAGCTACTGAGAGGTGGGTATGATGGAGAGCTGAGTGTGATGGAGAGTTTTTGAGAGCTGGGTGAGATGGAGAGCTAGGTGTGATTGTGAGATACTGAGAGCTGGATGTGGTGGAGAGCTGGGTGTGATGGAGAGCTGGGTCTGATGGAGAGCTGGATGTGATGGCGAGCTAGTGAGAGTTGAATGTGACATAGAGAGCTGGGTGTGATGGAGAGCTGGGTGTGATGAAGAACTACTGACGGCTGGGTGTGATAGAGAGTTACTGAGGGCTGGGTGTTATGGAGAGTTACTTAGAGCTGAGTGTGATGGAGAGTTACTGAGCGCTGGGTGTGATGGAGAGCTACTGATAGCTGGGTGTGATGGATGTAGAGCTACTGGGAGCTGGGTGTGATGGTGAGCTGGGTGTGATAGAGAGCTACTGAGGACTAGGTGATGGAGAATTGGGTGTGATGGAGACTGAGTGAGAGCTGGGTGTGATTGAGAGCTGGGTGTGATGGAGAGCTGGTGAGATAGAGAGCTGGGGGTGATAGAGAAGTACTGAGGGATGTGATGGAGAGCTACTGAGGTTTGGGTGTGATAGGGAGATACTGACAGCTGGATGTGATGGAGAGCTACTCTGAGAGCTGGGTGTGATGAAAAGCTACTGTGAGCTTGGGTGTGATAGAGAGATGGGTGTGATGAAGAGCTGGGTGTGATTAAGAGATACTGAGAGCTGGGTGTGATTGAGAGATACTGAAAGCTGGGTGTGGTGGAGAGCTGTGTGTGATGGTGAGCTACTGAGAGCTGGGTGTGATAGAGAGCTGGGTGTGATAGAGAACTGGGTGTGATGGAGAGTTCCTAAGAGCTGAGTGTGATTGAGAGTTGGATGTGATTAAGAGATACTGAGAGCTGGGTATGATGCAAAGCTGGGTGTGGTGGAGAGCTGTGTGTGATGGTGAGCTACTGAGAGCTGAGTGTGATGGACAGCTGGGTGTGATGAAGAGCTGGGTGTGATGGACAGCTGGGTGTGATGGGGAACTACTGGGAGCTAGGTTTGATGGAGATCTACTTAGAGCTGTGTGTGATGGAGAGCTCCTGAGAGTTGGGTGTAATAAAGAGCTACTGAGAGCTGGGTGTGATGGAGAGTTCCTAAGAGCTGAGTGTGATTGAGAGTTGGATGTGATTAGGAGATACTGAGAGCTGGGTATGATGCAAAGCTGGGTGTGATGGAGAGCTGGTTATGATGAAGAGCTCCTGAAAGCTGTGTGTGATGAAGAGCTACTTTAAACTGGGTGTGATGGAGAGCTACTGGGAACTGGGTGTGATGGAGAGCTGGGTGTGATTAAGAGATACTTAGAGCTGAGTGTGATGGAGAGCTGGGTGTGATAAAGAGCAACTGAGAGCTTGGTGTAATGGAGAGTTCCTGAGAACTGGGTGTGATGGAGAGCTCATGAGAGCTGGATGTGATCAAGAGATACTGGGAGCTGGGTGTAGTGGAGAGCTGTGTGTGATGGTGAGCTACTGAGAGCTGGGTGTGATAAAGAGCTGGGTGTGATGGAGAGCTGGGTGTGATGGAGAGCTGGGTGTGATGGAGAGCTGGGTGTAATGGAGAATTACTGGGAGCTAGATTTGATGGAGATCCACTGAGAGCTGTGTGTGATGGAGAGCTCCTGAGAGCTGAGTGTGATAAAGAGCTACTGAGAGCTGGGTGTGGTGGAGAGCTACTGGGAGCTGGGTGTGATGGAGAGCTGGGTGTGATTCTCAGTCTAATCATTTACTCTGGTACCGTTCTCGTTGCCCAGCGTTATTGTGAACTGATAATTTAATAGAATTTCAAGCTGGTTAAAACATTTATCCAGATAGTGCATGTGATTTCCATCGCCTGGCTTAAATTAAAAACCACTTGAAAGTGGCAGGGATTGGTATCTTAGGGCAGATCACAACTCACAAGTTTTAACCGGAGTCGAACGACGTGTGAGCACAAAAAAACACACAATGCATGGTGACAGAGTCACACCTCATGTTGATGCAAGGTGTGATTATGAACTTCAATTAGCGATCACAACTCAGAAGTGCTGACAGGAATCACACCTCAACGGGTGAAGTGTATATATGTGCCCTATGGAAAAGTGATAGTGTTCAGTTTGATGAAATCGAGATTGGTGATGCTAGAATTTCTTCCACGACGGACGCCAGGAACCTTGCAGTGTTATCATGGACAAATTATTGAACATGGAAAAACACATTCAAAAACTTTGCCAAACATCAATTGCTTAGCTTAGAAACATCGCTGATGTGCGAAAATAGGTGACACAAAATGCAGCAGAAAAGCTAATCCATGCCTTTATTACATTGCGACTAGATTATTGTAACTCACTCCTGTACGGCCTACCATCGTCATCTCTTAAAAAACTGCAGAAGGTCCGAAACATGGCAGCCGAAATACTAACTCTTTGCCGGAAATATAAACACATCGCTCCCATCTTACAGGAACTCCACTGGTTTCTAGTGGAGCACAGCATAACTCACAAAATTTTACTGACAATACACTGTGCTCTAAATGGCAAGGCTCCTCAATATATCACAGACTTATTAACCCCCTACATACCAGCGCGCTATCTCAGATCTGAAGGAGAAGGGTATTTGGTTGTTCCGAAAACCCACACAATAACATTTGGAGGGAGAGCCTTTTATTTTGCTGCTATTAAAGAATGTAACAAAATGCCAAAGAAATTGTGCGAAAACAATACCCTCAGTCAATTCAAGTCATACAACAAAACTTACCTGTTCACGACGGCTTTCAGTTCATTTACCAATATCTGTGAAATGCGCCTGCGAGGATATACTTTTAGGCTATTTTTTAAATCTATACTTACCCGTTATAATACATAGTTTTTACTTTTAAATAAATGCTATAGTTACTGGACAATTTATCACATGTGAAGCACCTATGATTGTGCTACAGATATATGGCACTATATAAATGTTTAGTTATTATTATTATAGTGTTACACTGTTGTGAACATCAATTGAAAATCACAACTCGGCTGTAGGACTATCCTACACTGTAGACGTGTTGGCTTTTATTCTTTTAACTAAAACTCAAGCCTGGAGAAAGAGGGAGGATTAAATAAAATAAAAACTTGAAAATCTAATTTAAATAACTGATAATAATAGGCTAATGTTGCTACTTAGATGGTGCCCCATTTCCTTTTTCTCATTTTTGCCACAAGTAGCCTACTAAAATGAAATTTGAGATCTGCCCTTTACCTTTTCCTGACAGATTCATGAGGTTCTTAACGACCTGAATTAAAATGACCTCTACCTTTAATGTAGGACGATGTCAAGCTTATCCAGCATACATGACACTATGATGCTGTCACCTGTGTTGGCCCAGCATCAAACCAACACTGTTCCAGTGGGTCGTATCTGTTAGTGCAGGTTACACTTACGATTTCTATCGTACACAGATATTTAATTAAATCATTGTTAATAAGGGCCTACTAATCACTAAAGTTCGACAAAAAGACACATCACATTTTGTTTTCTCATTTGTTACTACATGTATTATGAATTGAGCTAATGCTAAAATTTCACGGGGCTATAGGGCCTATTCGTATTTTGATAATAAAAATCAGGGCCGGTGATTTTGGTGGAGGGCCAGTAACTTTGAGGTACAATTGGTTCTCGATCAGGCCAGTAGAAAAACTGGTCTTACCTCTACCCCTGGAGCACTTTGACCCATCAACTGCTAAGCATGACTATAGTCATTTTTAATCCGCTTTATTAGTCGTATCAGTTATCATGGTTATTGGGAACGAAATGTGTGTTTAAACATTTGCAAATGTTTGGTTTCAAATTAAACAAATATAAGTAATTTTGCAACTTGAAAGTGGGTGAAAATTAATATAATTTAAATTAGCGGTTCAAGGGTGAATCTGAAAGTCAACATGGTCATGTTTTTAACGATAATGATATGCCCATGTATTCATATTCAAGGGCGAGATAAGCGCTCAAAGGTGTTGAATTGGCCATAAATGTTACAAAACATTACCTCACCTGCTGGGCTGCAAAATTATCAGGGTAACAAAAATACCATTCTGAAGCTTTTTGCTGGTTGTGACCTATTTCATAATCTAAATATTTTCTAAATAGGACTTCCTACTGATAATTTCAACTGCACTATGAAATCCAAAACAGACATATTTTTTATGGTGGCCTTACTGTATACATACCTATATACCCCCCCCCCAACGCCCTGTATAATGCTGTTTTTTTTTTTCTCATTTCTTTATTTTTTTGTAGATTATTCTCTAACCACATGGTACATCCATCATGAAACTGTCAATCAACCTAGCTTCAGCTGCTATATGCTGTATTATAGGCATAACATTGGGGCAATATAAACCTAACTGGGAATCATTGGATTCTCGACCTCTTCCAAGCTGGTATGATGAGGCAAAGATTGGAATTTTCATCCACTGGGGTGTGTTCTCAGTTCCCAGTTTTGGATCAGAATGGTTCTGGACAAATTGGCACAGCGGGCAGGCTGATTATGTCAACTTCATGAAGAAAAATTATCCACCAAATTTCACATATGCTGACTTTGCTCCAAAATTTACAACAGAATTTTTCAATCCCAACCAATGGGCAGATATATTCAAAGCTTCGGGGGCTAAGTAAGTAAAGCTTCTATTGTTTTGTTGTGCAGAGAATAGTCTTCATGATTATTGCCATTGTTTTAAATTATGCTAAATTCCTTTTGAGCTGAAAGTGGACCAGTGTTTCATCTAGCTATTTCTAGCACTTCGCAGCGCTAAGCTGCCTTTTGTGAGCGCCATATTGCCCTTAATCAGTGTTTATGAGCTCAGTTTCCCTGCTACTATTCAGACAAATAAGTGCCTCTTTAAAGTATTAGTAAGTCATATTCAATCCACCCATGCAATTGTGACAATCGGAGACACCTCAGTCACTGATGTCACGCGCTCACACCTATGACACAATACCTGATAACGGTGTGTGTACATACATGTAGTGGTAACAACTGGCAATTTTTACACACCTAACTCATTCTGTTTGTAACTTTAATTGGGGAGGGTGGGTGTTGGAAATGCCTAGCTGGGTGCCCGGCATGCATGATAAGTTGCCCCCAATAATAGGTGGCGCCATGCCCCTTCTGAATCCTAGATGAAACACTGTGGATCCCTAGTCTAAGTATTAAAGAAGAAAATTTGTTTATAAAGCTTTTTATGTTCTACAATTTGTGTTTTATTGTTAAACTTTATTTAACATATTGACCACTGACTAAATGATGTCAATTGCATGATGAATAATTACCCACCAAATTTTACATATATAGGCCTATGCTGACCTCGCTATAAAATTTACAACAGAATCTTTTGGTCCCACCCGAATTGGGAAGGTTTTATACGTTTCATGTTCAATTTTTCAGACAGAATATTCTTTCAGACAGAATATTCAACATCTAAACCAGAGAAATGCAATTATTCTTTTGATTAGCAATAAATTAAAAATTCTAGATACATAATACTGTGTTATTTATACATTAACATGTATATCCATAACCTTTTGTTTTAGTTACATTGTTTTGACCAGTAAACACCATGAAGGGTTTACTAACTGGCCATCTAATGTGTCCTTTAACTGGAATTCTATGGATGTTGGTCCCAAAAGAGATTTGGTTGGTAAGTAACTTGATCACTCTTATGTCTTGATTTTATATTAACCCATACCAATTTCAAATCATCAATCATGACATCATGTACAGGTATATATAGTTGTTGTAACCAACCGATGATCACAGTTAATCACAGAGCACACATAATATATAGAAATTAAAAATAATAATGTTGAGTTATCAATACCCGCCATACCTACACTGCAACCATTGCTCTGAGAATTAAATGACACTGAAATAGATAACACATTTTGCTGTAGATATGCATAGTAAATAAAATAATTTAATCTGTGAGATGTCTGTTTCTCACAAATATGATTAAAACTACTGGGTACTAGTATAAATCATTTATAAATATATAATATAAACATGATAAACATTATTTCTTATATCAATAATTTGTTCTAAGGTGAGCTGGCCAATGCTGTCAGGAATAGAACAAAAATTCACTTTGGTCTATATCACTCACTTTTTGAATGGTTCCATCCTCTCTATCTAAAGGACAAGGCAAATTCCTTTAAAACTCAGTACTTTGTCAAGGTAAGTCAAACACAATTTGTTTATGCAAAAGTAAAGCAACAAATGACTAACTGACAAAAGTATTTAGCATTATTTCAATATGATTATGAAATGTCTGTTCTTGGAGTGAATGTTTAATAATAGTACATGTTCCAGCTCCAGCCCAACTTACCATCCTTACCACATGTATGTTGTGTTGTAATTGGACACATAGGGTTATTAGAGTTTGCTGACAGCAAAGCCAGAACTTATTAAATCATACCTGACAATTTCTATGACAATCAATAGGGATTGGGGTATAATTTGTCTGTGCACATAGCTTCTATGATTTTAAATTCTTGAATCCATGGTTGGCTTTATTTTCAGGAGAAAACGATGCCTGAGCTGTTTGAGATTGTAAATACATACAAGCCAGATGTAGTATGGTCTGATGGTGATTGGGAAGTGTCTGACAAATACTGGATGAGTCAGGAGTTTCTTGCCTGGCTGTATAATGAGAGGTAGGCCTACAATTTATGCCTAGATACTTAACCCTCAACACTTTCAGCACGGGGACCGTCTTTAAATGGCAGAATCTGTGTAGACATCCGGTTCTGACGTCGAAAGACGGTCCCTGCTCTAAAAGAATTAAACATTTAGAAAGGCTGTAGACCCATGACATACATATTCAAATAAATAGAAAAGACCTAACTAAGACATTTATGATGATTTTAAATCGACACAAACCTTTGGTTTCCATGGTTTTTACACAAATATTTCAGCGTTATACGGGTTAAAGTTCTACAGTAATCAGACCCATAGCCGTCTATTACTGATGAGTCAGGATTTTACGTCTACACCCTTTTTGTTTGTCCTTCCAACAATAACATTTAAAGAAGAAATGGTCATAGGGACGAAATTCCCGTACAGTGTATTTCTAATTTTTGACATGGTTGTCAAAAATTAGAAATCCGGAATTTTGTCGCTATATCTAGCCTAACTGATGAATGCGCAGCACAATTTTTTTTTAAAAATTTGCAGTTCTAGTCTATGGACATGTTTACATCATATGGTCATACAGTATTAAGAAGCCAAAATAAAATCACAGATTTTTTGATGATTTTAGCCTGGGCCAGTCCCTTTAAGTTGCTTTGATTCGTAAAATTAAGTCACAAAGTATATCAGTTTTATAGATTTAAAGACATTTTTTCAGTTTAGTTATAAAAACTGGTTACAGAATTGTGAATAAAATCACAAAAACACTAGTATAGTGAGTAAATTTGATATCAGTGCTCTACGGGTTTAAATGCTTATCCCTCTGTTACTTAAAGCCCAGTGAAGGACACAGTTGTGACTAATGATCGCTGGGGGTCTGGTGATACATGTCATCATGGTGGATTTTATACCTGCTCAGACAGATACAACCCAGGTGAGATTCTATCTGGAAGCATTAGATGTATTTGTAGTTCAATGATGGATCAGTGCTATTAATGACTGTGTACATGTACCAACAATATATCAACATTGTATTTGCTGTGTAACTGTTTTTATTGATATTGATAGGCAAACGTTAACATGACATTTGTATTATATCCAACCAAAACAGTACTTCCAGAAATACAAAAAAACTACACTTATTTCTTTGATCCATAGTGTTCATAAACACTATGTAGATCAAGGAAGCCTAACATGTTCTGAATTTCACTAGCCCCATTTATTTGTAGCTCATCTCTGGCATACGGTAATCCATGTTATTATAATAACTGTTACATAAACTTATATTATTGTATGTGAAAATCTTTTTAGTGGAGGAAGGGTTATTCCATCAATACCAAATACTGAGGTATGTGGCACATCAAGCTTATTTTAATTGATCCAGTGTGGACACATTTCAGACCATTCACATATTTTTTATGAGCAGCGAATAGTGAAGTGTTTCACTGCAGTACTGGAGTGATGCTTCTGCTGGCCGCTCACCACAGTTATATCAGCTGAAAGGAGTGGATTGTGGAAAAACTAAATAGGTGCCTTTTCTGTGGCGATAAGAAATACCAGCTCTATTGAATTCCCCCATGATAAATGCATACATTCACCTGTTTTTTTCAGTCAGCTTGCTTGAAAAAATAAAATACACCAGGATGTGCCTTGCTTTGTTGTGTATACATGTTTGAGCCAAGGGTCAGCTGTATTGCCTAGCAAACAGGTCACACTGAACCATTGTTGTTTTAATGTTGTGCCACTGTCACAGATGGTACAAATAATAAGATAATACAAGATAAAGTAGATGTAAGAATTCCTTTTGCCTTGAGCCTACTAGGTACATGTTTATAAACAAGGAGGCATCGAACCGATGTTGGCTCAGTACTGTAGGCCTACTAATGTCACATGTGCTATGTCAACTCAATGCTGGACCAACATCTTTGCTGTTGGCCATCATTGCCAATAATCTGCCGTCAGTTTGATAGTCTACAGTGTGGTCAGTGGGCTAACCTAGAATTATCACAGTGCCATCAAACATGGAATTATCACTTCTGTTTTAAGGGCCGGATCCACAATCTCAAAAAAGGGGGGTGTCAGGGGTTCAGAGACCTTCCCCAAAAATTGTTTGGATATTTCAGCGTTTAAAGAATTTGACAAATAAGGGAGGTGCTCTGATCAGACAGAAATGCTAAAACACATGGTTCTGATATATAATTCTGCGTGCTCACTCCTTCTGCAAGCTCATTTGCATTTTGCGATCTGGCAGTGCTGAAATGCATGCCACCAGAGAGCCTAGTTAAATATGCAAGATTTTTTTCATATTATAATTTGTGTTTTTGGGCTTTAATCTAGCTGTGGTCTCAAATTGTAATAGACACCTTGGGCATTGAGGGGAGGTACTTACTATGATCGTGGATTTCATTTTCAAATCAGGGGAGTGAGCGTTTACTGGAATATGGGCGTTGATTAGAAAAAAATACAGTATATTTATTACATCTTAAGGGTAAAATAATTGTCATTTTTTTCAGGAGTTTTGCAGCATCACAAGTGGGAGAATGCTATGACCATTGACAAAGTTTCCTGGGGATATCGTCGCAATGCACCTCTCTCTGATTATTATACAATTGAAGGATTGCTTCAGGTTCTAGCAGAGACAGTGAGGTGAAATTTCTATGAGCACTTTCCTAAACATACACCCCTCCTTTATTTGGAGGAAATGTCTTCACAGACCAAATTTTTTTATAGCATCATTTTAAGTGTAGGCTCAATTAGAAAAGATTTTACAAACTCATGTAGGAATTTCTAATTTTTCTTTTTATTGACTAAATTGAGTAAATGTTTTCTCTTACTTTCTCCCCATTTATCATAATAATAATATTTGTAATTTGCAACTGTAAAATGACTATATGTACTGATATTGTAATATTGTGTATAGCACTGGTGGCAATCTGCTAATGAACATCGGGCCAACGCATGATGGTCGAATTGTACCTATATTTGAGGAGAGATTGAGACAGATGGGATCGTGGTTGTCTGTGAACGGAGAAGCCATCTATTCTACACAGCCATGGACATACCAGAATGACACTGTTGCTAAAAATGTCTGGTATGTAATTTTTATCAACCTTAAGATATACATTTCTTGAAGCTGTAGATTTCTTGAAGCTATACAACTCTCCACAAAAAATAAATCACAATGCAATATCTGTTTTCTTACCCTGTATTATTTAATTTAATAGAACATCAAATTAAAAAAAATGGGCTTCTATATTGAGCAATTATTTTATTATGATTATTTATTGTTTCAACAATGTTGTTGATATTCATGCTGCCTATTTTAGCCTCACAACAATTTGTTAAATATTATGACTTTTTTTGTAAGCAGAAATTATGCTTTGAAGTTGGCCTGAGATGGAGGCTTGGCATTACATTTTAGTTTTACAAATTTCTCTTGTAAAGTGTATAAAATACAACTCCCTGGTCAAGTCACTTCTACAGTAACCATCTCTCCAAACGGCAAATCAAAAGATATCCCAATTTATATTTGACTGATGTAGGTATTTCTTTGTGATTACTCTATGGCAGCATACCCGGTATGACTGGGCCGCCTAACTGCGCGAGGCCCAGTCACACTGACCACCATTTTGTTTCCACAGCCAGCTGTGTAAAAACGACACATGCGCCGCCTACCGAAAAACTCGGATGCCATGAAATTGACACGAATATTTCAAGTGCCTACGAAAACTAGGCCATTTTCAGCAGGCGTAAACTTTTGATCGTATTATTATCTATTACATTTAAAAATGAAGGTCACTGTGTCAGAGCCTTGCGATGTTATCAGCCCTGAGGGTAATGGCAGCACACAGTGCTAATAAATTCTCACTGTGGGAATTAATTGAATGTCATTTTCTAGGTACACAAGCAACAAGTCTACGGGTATGGTGTATGCCATTTTGTCAGAATGGCCTGGTGAGATTTTGAACCTTGGTGCACCTGATTCATCTGCTCTGAGAACCCAGGTCTCTCTGCTAGGCTACCAAACCCCTCTGAAATGGGTTGGTCGTCCTGGAGGCGGAATGGTTATCACAATACCAAGCATACCAATAGATAAAATGCCATGTCAATGGTCCTGGGTCATCAAATTCAGTGGACTTCTCTGAACAACCTGCTTGACGGTAGAATAGCGTGTTATTCATCCATTTCAATATTGTGCGTTGATCTCTAATAAAATATTGACAAAAAAGTGCATCACATTAGTACCATTATTCATCTCAAATATTAATGGCTACTTGTCGAATATAATTTAATTAAAAACAGTGTATGTATATATAAAGCCTACTTTTTACTGAATCTGTGAGATTTTTTAAATATACATTTTTTAAATATACATATATTACTGTTGATTTAACACATTTTCTCTTTAAAAAAAATGTTGATATTGTACATAGACCCAGTCTTAGTTATAGAGTGAAATACAACAAAATAATTATTGTCATGTGATTTTTAATAATAAGGTTGCAAATGTATATTTCTATAAGTGCTTATAACAACGCTGAGTACAAGTGTATTTGTATGTTATTCGAGTTTTTTGTTTCTGTCTCTGCACCTTTCTACAATAAGTTATACTACAGACATCAAAACTACACTTTGTCAGTTTCTCCTTTATGTGCAATATATTCAGATCTGTTAGTGGCATTTAAAGACAGGATTTGGAACATTGTAGTACAGTAGACATACTTCATCTTCCACAGAATTAGCTCTGTTTAGTTGTGTGTATTCAATTGTAAGCTTTAAAGTGTATGAAATGTGTTTCTTGTGATCCAGTAGACATTAGTGCTTTTTTGCTTACTCATTTGTCCTATCTAGGCTAATGTGATTTACTATTGTGTACTTTTGACCATTCAAAGGTAAAGATTGTACCAGAAAAAGCTTGACACAGATGGAAAAAGTACTGAACAATTAAACATTAAACCTAAGGGGTTAGGTAATAATGTATGGCCCTTTCTCAGATTGTGTTCTGGTATTTGACGTTTGTTACTGAATTTTAATTCCATGGAAGTACATCTGTTGATTATTTTCCGTTTAACTTTTTAAATTCAATAATTCCTTTTTCGTACTTTTTCATACTGTTAACATGATTAAGGTGTGTATTTTTAATACAAATAATTAATGTTGGTATTTGTCCATAATTTGTCCAAAATTATTTGTCTCAAAAATATGTACCCTGTATGTGAAACTGATTATTATAAACGATTATTTATGCTATCATGTACCTGTGATATATGCAATAATGAAACCTTTCACTGTGATAATATTTGCCAACCTATTACAATGGCATATATTTTTTTATGTATTTAACACAATTTAGCGGTCACCAAATGATCTGTCAATAGTCTCCTTAAATTCAATTGCATTTTTGAACATTTTCACACAGTTGAAATGTTTGATATCTGCCTGATGATGACCATCTCTGAAAAATAATAGTTTGAATAGGCTACTAGGCTACTAATTAATGCAGATAGAGCTGGTATTATTAAATCCGCAAATTACACTTGTTGTGCAACGTATCATTTGTAATACTAGTAATTTTGTAAACTACAAAATATAATGTAATAGGCTACTGAAGCTTATGGTATCCGTAGTAATTGCACCTATACTCGAAGGCAAATTGGTTAGAGATTTTCTAGTGTATTCTGTTTGTTTGTACCAATACAATTTTTCCAAAGCAAACAATTAATGTTCATGTGGTGCCATAAATCTAGAGTGTGAATTTGTACTTAAAATGTCACATAATTAAATAAACGTATCAATTCTATCTTTCTTGTTGTTGTTAATAAAAGTAGTAATCGCAGTAGCATATCGACAGAAAAGTTTTATCATTCTGATGTAACTTTTACCACTTAAGTACGGTACCGCTCTTTTGTTGTTGATCGAGTCATATCATACTTCAGCCATTGTAGCTTTTGCCACTCAAGTATACTTCAGCGAATTATGATAACATGGTGTTATGTAAACTCGATAAACTAGCATACATTAGTGTCATCGGGGCCGTATCCAGATTAAAATAAAAGCGGGGTTATAGAACGACTATCCGGTGGTATATGTGGTCTGGGGGCATGACCCACAGGGAAACAAGGCTCTAAATGATGCAATCTAGAGATAAAATAGACGTTTTAATTGCAATTTTTACTAATGTTTTGGTCTTTCCTACAGTGAACCCCATTTTGAGGATATGTGGATATACCCCCCCCCCCCCCTGGATACGGCCCTGTTGATTCTAGTACTGTTTAGATGCTGCAATAATCAGCATACTTTGATATGTAGTGAAATCATACAGTAATGTTGTAAATATAGTTAAATAAAGATTGCTCTATGTTCTTCATGTGGTCGAAATCAGGCAGTTAATGCTATTGTCACACTCCCATGTTTTCCGAAGAGATTTTTTAATCATAAAAAATTGTTTTACAGAATGATGTAATTTAGTCAAGTTACATTCTGATGAAATGACAGAGAGCGCGTGGTTATATCGCATTGATCAGATGATTGACTGCGAAAACCTACGCCGCTAAAAATCATATTTAAAAAAAAATAATCAAAACATGCATTATTATAATATGTAGAGAACTATATGTATGCTATATATACCTACTATTGATCGATTTCTTCAACAAAACAATTTTATCGTATCATCATTGTTGCACTTCTGGCAGAAAATGCGCGATGCGACTGATAAGTTTTTTTGCAGATGATGTCATAGATTACAGAGAAATTAATTAGCCCCAAGATTATTTAGAACTCCAGAACCTAGATAATTTGATGTCACGGGGTGATGGCTAATGGAATTTAACCCCCAATAAAATTATGAAATAGGTGCTTAGTTTCGGTGACCAGAAAAGTCTCTCAACAGCTTACATCTATATATATAATAGGCCTACATGGATAGACCCTCAACAGAGTGAAATTCACAAAATATTTAGGAGTTACAATAACATTTATAAGACTTTAATTCGACTACCCAGCAAACACGGACATTCACCCAATGCTGTTTCAGTGCTGGTCCATTGAATGCCTCACATTAATAACATCACAGCTAGGGCAAATCTGTCGCTGACTTTGTAAAACGGAACATAAAAACAAGATCAAGGTACAGAAATATATAATAGGCCCACACTGTATTATACACTGCTCTCGTTGCACACATATGCAGTGACCTAAACTGTTCAAATTCATGGGTTAATGACAAACAAACGTATAGCCGTTTCGCGCCGCATCCAAACAAACATGTATGAAAAAATGACACGGTCAATATAAACCTTATTATTTAAACAAATAAGGCCTAACGCATTCAATTGATAATTTCCCAAATTATTGAATAATACACATATTTATTAAATATCGTTTAACTCTGAAATGCGAAATGCTTTCATAACAAAATGCAGATTTTATCTATAATTTGATTGGCTATTATTATGACAGTATACATTGAAACATTGTAATATTGAATAATTTCGAAGTTGTTCATAAACCTTGGGGTTAAAAGGGCGAAGATAACACAGTAGGCTTGTGAAGAGGGTGTGATGTGTGGTGTCAAGATTCCCCTCTAATATGTCATGGCCCAACAAGTGGAATACGCACGAATTGATTTTTACACTTTCAGCACGAGAAAAATTTGGAAAAATGACTTTTAAAAACTCCGGAATTAGAAAAAAAATAAGAAAATTAGAATTAAAAAAAGAATTGAAACGGGAATTGGAATAAAAAAATCGGAATCGAACCCAGGTCTGCTACTCAGATCTCCAATGGCCCAGTCTAGCCCAGCGACGATGTTGCTACCGCCTCATACTGCTATACAAAATCACCCATAACCTTGTGGCAGTTTTACCCAAACTGTATCCCTCAGCGAACAAACACAAGATTAAACTCATTGTCCTACTTGTTTATAAATACTTTTAACTCATTGTCCTACTTATATAACTGTGAACAATCCTTGTATAGCTATATCAGCCATTAAGTGGGCTTAACCCTAACAAAACTCCACCTCGACCGATTGAAGTACATGTGCAGATGAAATAGCCCCCTTACTTGGATTGCTGTTTGAGCCTGTATACTGCCTTATTACACCAACGTATAGGGCCCACTAGCAGAAGAGTGGAAAAAGGCCTTGCAATGGTAGCACATAATTATGTTCAAGAAAGAAGAGAGATGGAAGCCAGCCAAGTATAGACCGGTATCACATACTTGCATATGCTGCAAGGTACTCGAGCATGTAGTTCAACACCACATGATCACACACCTACGAGATCTGAATATCTAATACAGGGGCGGATCCATGATATTGTAATGGTGGGGATCCAAAAATATAAATGTAATTTATGATGAATTGGATGTGAGGCCAGCGAAGCTGGGCGAAAAGTAGCAGCTGAGGGCTTTTTGTATTTTAGGTGCTTACAGGAGTACTTAAGATCCATTCTGGAGACATAATTGAGCTCTTACTTGAACAATTTTACATCCACAGACACATTTTTTGCCCGAAAAGACTGTAGGCCTACCTGCAAAAAATCCCATTCCTGAATTTAAATCAAGTGGATCAAATCTCAAGTGATGTGGCCCAATGGGTGGTTTGTTGTGTTAAAATACTTGATGCTTTGAGGTGCAAGTTAATGGTGCTATTGGAAGATATTTATTATCACAGAAACCAGCATTTGCATCTCATTTGAAAATAGATAAATAAGAGCAAATGAGACAAATACTTTAATCATTTGTAAATTTAAAGCAAAGGTGTAGGAGACTTCAAAACGATCATTTGGAAATGGCAATAAAAACGCAAACTTTTATGAGGGACTACGACTTATCAAACTGTTAAAACTATGTGCTCTGCTTAATGAGGCACGAATGGAACATATATATATACGCCTCTCGTGAGCATGGTGAGCCTGTATGTACGTTGTGCATATTTGTTCAATGTCAATGTTCAGCTCGTGATGGATATGCATTAATGCTAAGCTGGAGAGTCTCTCTTGTGGCATTCCGCGCAGCCATTAAAAAGTTATGGACATTTTTCGGACCTTTTGGAGGAGATCACTTTTAGTCAACGCCATGTTGAAAAACGTTGATTTTTTCGGGTAAAACGAATAGGGTCTAGAGCAATCTACGGACTCGTAGGAGACATCACAGCTAACTCATGTAGGCTGTACAGATATACTCTGGCCACGCGCCTGGGAGAAGTGTGCTCTGCTCTGAAGGTTGGGGAGATTCGGGGCCTGACACAAACAGCTGTGGCCCAGCATACCTTTAAGGGACATGCCCAGATCTAAAATCATCAAAAAATCGGTGATTTCAAGTTTGGCTATGGACATGTGGGAACCTGCGTCTCACCGTTGGGGCTGGTTCGGGCGTTTCCGACCTTTGACAAAAGGCGGTGGCCCGCCTAGCCTCAATTTTTAATCGCGCCGCATCAGTCGATGCGCGTCACTTACTCCCAGGCCGCCGAGTTGAGCAGACCTCTCGCTAGACTCAAGCGCAGAGCCGCTGACTAGGTTGTCACGTTCTGCGTGGAAATGTGTGCATTAAAGTTACTACAATGTCTAGACTAAATAAACAGAATGAACTGGAAAATGAATTAACCAAGTTATTTGTGTTCCGTCGTCCCGACGGGAAAGAAGACTGAAGTGAAGTGAGCCGGGACTTGTTCCACTAATCCCCTATTAGTGATAAGCCCTAGACTTACAGACATGTTTACATCATATGATCATATTATTAAGCTAAAATAAAATCACTGATTTTTTGATGATTTTAGACCACGTCCCTTTAATGTCGCAAACACTGGATGACTATAACTGTTATTTTGTTAAAATTAATGTTGAAAGGGGGGTCCTGACACACACACACACCCCCCCCCCCCGCCCCCGTGGATCCGCCAATGCAATAGACGTCTTGTGTTTGCTGAGTAAGGCTTTTAGAACCTTGTTAGCGCTATTAAAATGACGTAGCCCAGTAAACACGTCGGCTCCACGTCTTCGACGTTGGTCCAACATTGTAGGCCTACTAATGTTATGTTGTATACAAATATTTTGTGTTTACTGAGAGAATGGTACCCGGCTAAGCCAAGCTACTCACATTGCGTGGAGCTCGGCCGCAGTGACTGACATTTTTCCACAGCTGCCCGTGTAAAAAAGACAGTGACCCCGCCTACCGATAAGACGGCAGCGGTGTTGGCCCTAGTCAGCTAGCGCGCTCTGGTGATCACCGTAGAGCCAGGCCCTCTTAAACATGGTGGTCAGTTTGTCAGAGCCTTGCGATGTCATCAGGGTAAGAGAATGGGTCGTTATTATGCATTCAGAGATTGTGCGAATGTAAAATTATAGGGCAAACAATGGTCCTGGATGATATAATATTTCACCCGTTACAATATTTAGGAAAATATGGTGAATGTTAATAAAGGGATACTTGTTGAGTGGTCAGTTACTTTGCAAATCAATTATTATTATTTTTATATCAGATAGCTCATTAAAAATATATTCTAAATATAATACTCGATACTTTAAGTACATCCCTTGCTTTATCGCTCACCAGAATTTATTAACAAGTACGATTGGTGATGCGAGGCATCATTGTCATATAGATATAGTCGCGACCTCCGAAGCAGAGATTTATAAAGCCTATACTAACATAGAATGATGTAGGTCTATACCCTGCATCGTGATGGGCTGGCCTCAGGGGCTGGACTAGCTAAGATTTCACCCCTGTCGTCACCGGGAGGTACCGCTTGCCAGTACAGTCACTGCTGGGGCTAGGGCTTGCCTACGCTGTAGTGTAGACCAATGTCTTATCGAATATATCGGTAGGCCATAGACACTGGCTGTAGTGTCTATGGCCACACTGGCTGAAGCAGCACTCTCGTATATAGCGCAGTGGTATCGTGAGTTGACAGCTTCAAGTTCAACTACGCTAAAGTTCTACTACTAGTAGGCCTAGTGGGCCCTACTAGGTCTATATCGTTCACATTAAAATCAGGTGAGTTCGCAGATTCCTCAGTCAATTCTCAAGCTAGTGGCTATCCTCAACCAATTTTTATGACATTTTACAAAAAAATTTCTCCATTTATGTCACGACTAACGTTACCCTGAAAGTTTTTAAGAACTCGAATTAACGGAATTCTGAGACGAGGCTAATTGGGTTTATATTTATTTACATGTTAAATAGACTAACTTTGAAACTATACAATATTTTTCATTCAAATTTTCAGGGTATTCGCCCCATCAATTTAGAAAATTGTGCTGTTATGAAAATTGGTTGAGAATTGACTGAGAAATCGGCAAAAATCATTCACCATGGTTAATGTGAATCTGACTAAAAGCCGTGGACGAGCCCACACCTTTACGGTGTGGGCCGTGGATTGCTGTATTCGTTTTACCCGAAAAAATCAACGTTTTTGCCCAAAATATGCCCATAACTTTTCAACAAATGTGCGGAAAATAAGGTAATTTTATTTTTGACCTGATTAATCGAGGCCAAGTCTCAGATATGTCCAAAGAAATGTCCAACGATTATGTATTCATGAGCGCAATCTGTGGCTCAAACCTTCAGTTTGAAAATTACTAGTATGTTTCAGCAACGTTGGGGCTATAGGCCTACTAGACTAACATGACTAACGTATAGATCTATTTTCTAAGTCTCTTGATCCTATGTAATGACTCGTATGCTCCAATGGAATGTTTTGTTTGTTTGGGATAGCTAGTCCTGAATACAGGCTGTTTGGGCCTTCCAACTTTGTTGGTTGATCTCGACAAAGGATGAAATGTATTTACGAATATATCTTACACGACTCCCTGTTTCTCCTCAATGCTACTCCAGATTCAATAAAAAGACTCGGGTAACTGTCTGTGGTGGTGCAGCAGAAGTGACTAACAGGCCGAGACGAGTAACCGTATCTTCTCGTACTGTGTATGCCTGTAATCTGCGTTAACTTACTTTGACATCAGGAATATTACAAAACACAGCGAAATCTGGAAAGGAATACCAGGCACTGTGAGCTTTGTAATACTAATATATGCCTAGTTTGCGAAAGTATTTTAACTATTTGGTTCGACATATTTGACTAGTCCATAAAAGTTCAAATGTAATTATCTTATAAGGGGTATATATATTCAATGACGTTCAGATGTGCATGTGTGAGACCTAATTTTATGTGTATATACTATATAGTTATAATTTATCAAATATGTATATAAGTTTGGATGTTCCACTACATCAAAACTATTGTTTTCCTATTGGATACTTTCTTATTCTCTACGGGTTTTCAGAAGAGTATTGCTCTGTGAGTTTTCAACTGGTTAACTTGGTTTGATCATAATGGTCTTCGGGTAGTGGGTCAGTCTGTTATCTCTTCTTAACATGCTTAAGTGGACAAATAGATAACGAGTACGGCAGGTTCAAAGATAAAAATAATCCCACTGACAAACTTCAAACTGCCATATCCATATAATCTCGAGACTGAGTCTGAGACTAAAAAGGAGTGAAATTTCGACCGCGTACACAGTCGTCATGTCTGAGGCCATTTGCCAGGTTTGCACTCGATGATACAGTTAATTACCATTTTCTTGAGGTTTGGTCACACTCGCCGTTGACAGCGATGACTTCAGTTTGTTCTCAGAGGGCCTAAGAGCCGGGTCATATTATGCAAACGTAGGCAATGCAAGCGATGCCTTGTCCACCTATCTCATGATATGGTACAACAGCTATAACAGTATAACGACTTATGTACAGTTATTGCCGATCTTGAAGTCTTTGTGTGTGCCTAACTCTGATATGTAACACCATTCTTGAAGGGGTGTTTGTTCATGTCCAGATGTTTGTCATTTATGATCTCATATTTAGAATAAACTTCAAATCTAATTTGATGTTATACTTCATGTGGATGCAGTTGTTTTAAATACTGAGTGCATGTACAGGATGCAAGACTATTCCTTACTGATGCATACTTTTTTATGTCATAGTGATCCTGCCATGAAACAGTTTCTGCTCCATCTTGATGATACTAATGCCCTGGGAAAAAAGTTTGTGATTCAGGACTTGGATGAAACACACTTATTTATATCATCAGACATAATTCAAACGCTACAAGATAGAATTGATGGACTCATGGATAAACTTCATTTCCCTATGGGTGCTCAATAGATGCTAGCAACAAAATATTGCAGTGGAAAGTATATATTCTGAGACTACTATGGAGTGGGGGATCATTTGAATATTAAACACTTCAGAGGTGATGAATATAACCAGTTAACTAGTTTGACATGGAAATGCCAACAAGAATAAATTGTATTATATTTGTAGATGCTGTTGTTTTTTTGTAGAGTACAAAATGTGCCTAGATTATCGCCAAACAACCAGTGTCGCTAGACACATGTTTTACGCATTTCTAGATATTAACAGAACAGTTACGTTTCATGTACAAGGTGCCGTGTTCTGAGATGAGTTAATCCGGCATCTGGTTCCATCTCAACCAGTGCAATGGCTTACTTAGATTTCTCAAATCATCTGTGAACCACCGGTCCCTGAGGTTATATTGTAGAACTTGAGATGTTGACACCCGGCTATCTCGATAAAGCAGTATCCTAGGATCCAAGTCATATGTAGCTGACACACACTTCATT
This sequence comes from Flabesymbios commensalis, assembly GCA_964017125.1. NCBI lineage: Eukaryota > Metazoa > Annelida > Polychaeta > Terebellida > Flabelligeridae > Flabesymbios > Flabesymbios commensalis. Next base: position 39,515,722 of record OZ024904.1, on the reverse strand, counting down.
GATAGCGTTTAACGCTATTCTTTATACCAGTACACCTATAAAATCATCATTTTAAAAATATTCTGTGATTGATATGACGACCATCTCACGGTCCGAAGTATGCTCACAGACTCGGACTCAGACAAATTTATTTGATTTTCTACATCATACAAAGAAACAACATGAACAAAAAATATTTGCAGAAAACCAGGACACTTCTACATAGTTTTTAGGTCGCTAGCGTAGAAGCCACCTAATTATATATAAAAAAATTTATAGATATATTTGACATAGGAAAAGTACATGAAAGCAAATGTAGGCAATCAGCGATAATGTGTTCATAGTACAAAAAACTAGTCATACGAACAAACGAAACAATTGACCAAATTAAAGTTATTTGAATAATTCTCAATAAAAAACCCCATTTCACATAGACCATTAAACCAGAGAGACTGTATGTATATAGTTTATCACCTAAAATATGAAGACAACTGCTAATGGTAGTTACAATATGATATGCAATACACATTTTTACAAGTTCATTTTTTTATACGAAAGTCGATATATAGATCTCGGTTCCAGGTGTAGTAATTATGTGGATTTTTATTGAATATCAATGTTAAATAATAATAAGGTAAATTTCCATTCAAGTAGGGCCTACCGATAATAAAAATTCACTTGCTGCATTGTCGTCGAATTTTATCAAAGAAAGTTGTCTCAATAAAGGTTCTGAATGAGCGAAAATTTTACTAAACGTAATGATTCTTGAAACTTTTTTCTGCAGCAAAGAAACCTTAAAGGATCTTTAAGGTGATCACCCCAAGCCAATGAACAAAAAGTCATGTGAGGTTAAATTAGAAAATTATGTAACAAAACTAAAATATCAGTTTGCAATGTATGTCTTAATATCGTAAATAATCCTATAGAACGTGACATTTTACTAACAATATAGTTGACATGAGAATTCCATTTCAAATTCTTATTAAAGATAAGAGTCACGTTCTAAACTCGCATGCGTGTAAGCCTTCAGCATACAGTACAGTCTGGATGATTCAGTAACCTGATCACAAGACCGGATATTACTCCATCGAGACACTTACCCAACGCTGTTTTAATGTCGGCAACACGATCGATCCACCACCCACTTGAGCAACAAAAAAACATCGATTTTGAGCCAGAAAGGATAGTTTTTTTAAAAATAGGGGATTTTTAAAAAAATGAAACTTAATTTTTTGCAAGGTACGTGGTGATCGTAGGTCAAAAATACTAATATGCCAGTGAGGTTAGCTAGAAAAGTTATCTGAACAGAGGTTTTCGCGTTAAAACAGTGAAAAATTTGATAGATTTTTCCAGAAACCCACGTGGTTTCAACATTTTCAAGATGGCGGATTTCGCAGACATCCAGCCTAGACCTAGATACATTCATATTAGACGGAATAGTCTACTTTCATAAATTATAACAGATTTCAATGTTATTCTCTCAATTACGCCACTGTCGGCTACTGAGAGGATGATATTTTGAAATTTTAGTATATTAAACCGTTTTTGACACCTCATTCGGGTGACACGGTTTTTATGAGAATACCCGCCATAATTTTTAATGGTTACGTAAATTTTTTCTACGGATCGAAATTATGCCTCTATTCAGACAGCTTTGAAATAGGATTAGATCCACTTAAAACTGTTCGCCTGAAATATATGTGAATGAAAGGTCCTATTTGGTCTATTAAACATCATTGTTAGGACTGTAGGTGGATATTTTAAGACTGTAATCATAACTTTTATTTCAGTGGTAGCAGTGTTATTTTAATTAGTTAGCAAACGCCACCCTCCACAACGTGTTACGGGTTAGCAAGCATTCCATATCTGAACCGTAAGATAGCGTGTCGCCGGCGACACGCAATCGATTTAACCCCTATTAACGCCCTCGAAATATATTTTAATTGGGTTGACCTAACTTAGTGACCTTTTATGCATCCACTCAGCTGATTTTGAAACATTCCATCAGTTAGGCTATTTATACACTGCTCACCCTAGACACTGCTCCTTCGCATGGTAAAATGTGCAGATGTTTGACGTCATAATTTTGTCCCCCGCTCTCAATTTCAAGTATTGTAGTAAGCTTGTGATTGGCCGGCTGTCTTGCTAAAAGTACCCTGATCAGCTGGCGAAAATATTATGGTGGAGGAGGGGTGGGTGTAGACAGACACCTGTGTGGAGCCCAGCAAACGCGAGGATTTGACCCAATGCTGTTTCACTATTGGCCCACTGCCAACGGAGCTGGACCAACATTGAAACAACATTGGGTCAAGGCTTTGTGTTTGTTGGGAGAGCTGTCCGCATTATGATACACGCGGGCCGTCTGTGTCTGGTTGGAACAGGCAGTGCATAGTGCTCTGTGTAGGCTATTTAACAAGTGATAGCATTTTTAAAACACCTCCCGAAAAATATTTCGGCCATTTTAACCATTTGTGATAATGTGAGTATCTTACGTTTCAGATAGATGATGCGTTCTAACCCGGAACATAGTGGAGGGTGAGATCGTTCTAACTAATTTTAATGTGAATCGGTAAGTGGCCGCCATTTTGGCAGCCGGTGACCTAGGGCGGGTTTGTGACTAAACGATCGTCGACAATCGTGGACGACGTGATAGGTCATCACGCCTGAGCAATGACGATGACCTGCGAACGCAGATTGTTGACGGATCGTTGTTGATCAGAAATGGCGACAATGAAGACTCTGCCAGAAAGAGTGGCAGCAGCTACAGCTATTCACATTTACAATTTTTATGGACGAGGATGACGAATGTAGGTCCCTATTCCAGAAGCGTCCTTTAATGATCCAATCAAGGCTATATATACTCTTAAAACGAATAGATGTATGAACAATCGACCACTCGAACGCACATTGTCGACGATCGTTACAATCAACGATCGGCAACGACGCCTCAGAGCATTGTTGGGAATCGTTGACGATCTGGGTAAAAAATGGACAATCTAGGTCAACAATTTGGCCAAAAAAACGCACATCGTCGACGATCGTCGACGATTGTCCAGCGGCGAACCCACCCCTTCATTTAGCTCCATTGGCTGCGAGATAGCCTCACGTATTCCCGCCCACCCTTCATGCATTGCGGTATCACCCAATCTGCTCAGGTCGGCATAATTAGCATGAATTAGGACGCCATTTTGAATTAGCGACACGAACGGCCAATGGCACTCACATGTCAAGGCCACATAGACCTACACGGCGTCTGAAAATAAAAGAAGAATTTTTTCCAAAATATCTTTCTCAGTGAGGAAAGAGAGACTGATTTTATTTTAATTGTATTACTAAATATTGCAAATCAGGTCGCACATTGGGCGATATTTTTGTGAATGACAGATCAGTAGTCTACCTTTGCCAGACAGCCCTGAACTGCTAAATATGTTAGTGAGTTCTGAGCCGGTGCGGCGCGCCAATTGACCACACGCACACCGCATGCACAGTGCAGGGTAGCCGAGACACACACCAGCCGACAGTGTACTGCCATGCATACAACCCGCACATTATACAAGCGTACAGTCTAAATCGTTGGGCACTAGACTACAAGCACCGATGCAAATCGAAGCGAGCGATCGATTCGGACGTCAATAAGAATAATTCTCATGGTGAACATTTTAAAAAAAAATGTTCATCACGGGAAATATTCATCAATAGAATTATTTAAGCAGTCTTTATAGACATCTGTCAGTCAAAATTTCAATAAGTGATTCTATAAATTAAGACAAGCTGTACACGCATATTTTTAACAAGAATGACATTTTCTCGGGATGGGCATGATTTAATTATTTCTTATTAAATCTAAATTGAGACTTGACAGTTGAACTACGGCGACAACTTTGATACAGTGTATGTTTTTCAACACTCATACACTGTATCAAAGTAGTCGCCGTAGTTCAACTGTCAACACTGGTCGAATAACCAAAGATTATAAACATATAGTTTAGAATAGCAATTTAGCATTTATTCTGGCATTTGTTTTGCATGCAATTAACGACCTACAATCACCACAATTAATATGTTTAATGTCATATTGTAAACATTTCCACACGTACATTTCTGCATAAAGACTTATCAGTCGTTTTAGCAACCCCTGAACTCTAGTACCTGCGAATATACATGGACAATCTTCATAAACAAAATTATCTCACATCTAGACTTTTCTCAAGCCAGCCAACTTAACACACAGTTTCCCACGCGGAGTGCGGCGATGAAACTAGTTGGTATGTTTTACATGCATACCATTTCAATACCCGTCTGAGATTGCAAAGTAGCCAATAGGCCAGCACCTCAGACGTTTTACTATTTAAACTAATTTCAACAAATAACTTTTCAAAATGGCCGCGAGACGGGACAGTGAAGGTTTCGTGTCATCACCCCTCGACGGACAAGGGGCATGTCACAAAGATTCGTACTACCCGATGAGTGATGAAAATGCAGCAGAACTAAGAGACATGCATGCTGAGTTTCGCCGATTAACTTCTTGAGTGCCACTATGACGACTTCATACTTTTGTCGCTCCCCGCAATGAGGACTTCAGTCGTCATTTGTCAAGTTTTCACCACTAGCCCCCCTGGCACGAGTTGGCCTCCTAATTCATTTATGTCTGCCTCAGAGTAGAGGGTGGTGAATGCGCGGGGATTCCGTGTTAATCGTCACATGATCACTGCATTGGTCACATGATCACACAGCGATCACGTGATGCACTTTTTCTCTTCTTGATATGCTTATTTGCATAGATTTATGGCTCCCGTCAACCATCTTGAATTTTAAACTTTTGACAGAATATTCATAGAATTTTATGTAATTCCTCATTTTTGACTAAGTTGAGTACACTGATTCCATTGGCATGGTTATTTTTACGATTCAAGGTCATCTAGAGGTCGAGACCAAGATAGTTGCCATCGCGGCCATCTTGAATTATTTCTACGTTTTAATGTCATCTGAGGGTCCGAAACAATATGGCCACCAATAACCAGAAAATACATGAAAACTGTAAAAAGTTCTTCTATTCAATAATTTACCTGTTTTGCCCTTGAAATGACCTTGATATGACCTTGTCCTGATCCTGGAGTATAACCTTGGTAAAGGGCACCCCCAAACCATGTCACCTTTATTCCCCAGATGTGGGTATCTCGGGTGTTGTGTGACTTGAAGCCCATGTTCTACAAGACTCCAATTGACCTATTTTGCACTGATGTTAACGCTGGTACAGGGTGTGATATAAGAGGGGACGGGTGATATAAGAGTGGGGTACTACCCCTCAAAGCCACATATAGTCACTGTACCCCCTAGGATGTGTGTTGGAAGGTTTTCCAGCCACAATATGTCAACTGCAGCCTTGTGGAACACTCCTTTGGAACAAAAAACATATGGGAACTGTAAAAATATGTTTTTATTCAATATTATAGCTGGTTTGACCTTGAAATGACCTTGATATGACCTTGACCTGACCCTGCAGTAGAACCCCAGCAAATGGCAACCCCAACCCATGTCACCTTCAGTACCCAGGTGTAAGTGTCTCAGGTGCTTTGTGACTTCAAGCCCATGTTTTACAAGATTCCAATAGACCATTTTTAGCTCCCGCCGTCACCGTAGGTGAGACGGAGGGAGCTATGGATTCTACCTCCGTTTTTTTTTGGCCTCTTCTTTTGCCTATAACTTTGTAAGAAAATAAGCTAGGATAACTATTTTTGGTATGTGGGTTACTTCCAGGTGGATAATGGACAGGTTAAAATATTTTTAATCTGAATTCAATACGCAAGGTCGCAGAGGAGAAAATGATGATGTTACGGCGTTGGGCCGTCCGTGAACAATTCGTTTCCGGAGCATATCTCTGAAAGTACTTGTCCGATTGTCTTCAAATTTTACACACAACACCCCTAGGGGGTCTAGTTGTGCCTTTTGGGGTATTTGAACTTTGACCTACTTCTGGTTCAGAACTATGACCTATTTAGACGTTTTGACGCGCACTTCGTTTCCAGAGCAGATCTCGAAAAGTACTGGGCCAATGACAGTCATATTGCACATACATGTTCTCTAAGGTCCCTAGTTGTGCCTTTTCAGGTTTTTGGACCTTGACCTTGAAGTTGACCTAGCACTTTGACCTGATTTATAACATCGGTAAATCCGACTGAAAGATTTTGCCGAATATCATGAAAACCGCTCAAGATAGCTACACCATTACTATAAAACAAATTGTGAGGTTTCAGGAGAGGATGCATCTTGAAAAATTTCAGGTCGATAAAATTAAAAATGGCCGCCTATCGGCCATTATTCACCTCGACAGGCCTGATATTGCGGAATATCATGAAAACCGCTCAAGATAGCTACACCATTAATATCAAATAACTTGTAAGGTTTCAGGAGAGGATGCATCTTGAAAAAAATCAAGTTGATAAAATTCAAAATGGCCGCCTATCGGCCATTATTCACCTCAACAGGCCTGATATTGTGGAATATCATGAAAACCGCTCAAGATATCTACACCATTACTATAAAACAAATTGTAAGGTTTTAGGGGAGGATGCATTTTGAAAAAATTCAACTAATCCAAGTTCAAAATGGCCGCCAATCGGCCATTATTCACTTTCACATGGCCGTTATTTGGTAAGCCGTGCTAGATGGCTAGACCATTACTATAAAAGAAAATGTGTGATTTCAGGAGAGGATGCATCTTTAAAAAATCGACTCGATAAAATTCAAAATGGCCGCTTATCGGCCATTATTCACTTTCACATGGCCGTTATTTGGTCAACCGTGCTAGATGGCTAGACCATTACTGTAAAACGAAATGTGAGATTTCAGATGAGGATGCATCTTGAAAAAAATTGACTTGATCGAATTTAAAATGGCCGCCTTTTCGGCCCTTATTCATTTTCACATGGCTGATATTTGGTAAACCGTGCTAGATGGCTACACCATCACCTGATTACTATAAAACAAAGTGTGAGTTTTCGGAGGAGGATGCACCCTGAAAATTTTTAACTTACGAATTCAAAATGGCCGACAATCAGCATTATTTACCTCGATAGGCCTGATATCATTCAGGTAAACCGTGCTAGATAGCTAGACCATTACTATAAAACAAAATGTGACGTTTCGAGAGAGGATACCTTTTAAAAACTTTTGACTCAATCGAATTCAAAATGACCGCCTATCGGCCACTATTTACTTTCACATTGCTGATATTTGATAAACCGTGTTAGATAGCTGAACCATTACTATAAAACAAAATGTGAGATTAGAAGAGAGGATGCATCTTGAAAAAAATTGACTCGATCAAATTCAAAATGGCCGCCTATCGGCCATTATTCACTTTCACATAGCTGGTTTTTGGTAACCGTACTAGATGGCTAGACCATTACTATAAAACAAAATGTGAGATTTCAGGAGAGGATGCATCTTTAAAAATTTTGACTTGATCAAATTCAAAATGGCCTCCTATCGGCCATTATTCACTTTCACATGGGAGATATTTGGTAAACCGTGCTAGATGTCTAGACCATTACTATAGAATGAAATGTGAGATTTCAGCTAAAGATGCATCTTGGAAAATTTTGACTTGATCAAATTCAAAATGGCCGCCTTTAGGCCATCATTCACTTTCACATGGCCGATATTTGGTAAACCGTGCTAGATAGCTAGACGATTACTATAAAATGAAATGTGAGATTTCAGCTGAAGATGCATCTTGAAAAATTCTGACTCGATCAAATTCAAAATGGCCCCCTATCGGCCATTATTTACTTTCACATGCCCAATATTTTGCAAACTGTGTTAGATGTTAGTCCATTACTATAAAACAGAATTTCGGGGGAGGATGCACCCTAAGTTTTTAACTAATTTATATCGAATTCAAAATGACCGTAAATCAGCTATTAGTTAACTCGATTGGCCTGATATCGGGTAAACCGTGCCAGATAGGTAGACCATTACTGGGATACTGATTAGGATCATTAATTTCAATGGAGGTTTGCAATCTCTGACAGACTGTCTAGTTCTTATCTTACTCTTAGACTGGGCTTCTTAGACCTAGTTGTCTTGCGTCTTGATTTTTGACCTAGCCTAGGATTACATTAATGTTCATACGTTTACACTTAACCCGGGGGTAATGTGGGTTTAGCGTCTCACCGTCCGGAACTGCTCGGCTTTTCCCGATCATTGACGAGTGACGGGGACCGCCGAGCCTCGTTCTGACTAGACCACGCCACGACGAGCGCGCCTGTAGCGAGGCGCACCAGCCAGTTAACTCAAAGCCGCTGAAGCGGACGGATGTACGTCAAGAGCTCAGGGTCCTAGCCGCATGGCACCAATCGCCGCACTCCACTTGGGAACTATGTGTTATATGAATGTCTAGACTTCAATAAAGTGAGAAATACCTGAAGAATGATTTAATGAGCATTATTTAATCCCGTCGTCCCGACGGAGGAGTTAATGGAAGATGGTGGAACGTAAACCTTCAGCATGTTCATGTCGGCAACAGGATCGATCCACCACCCACCCATAAAAATACCAAAAGTACATTTAACAGTATTCGAATATAACTTACAAAATATATTATTGATTAATGTACCTTTTGTATCAGTAAGTCTCGTTGGCAACGTAATTAAAGGCAAAAACATGAGAAGTTACAACATTAAAAAAATCGCCAACAACACATTTTTTCACCACACTAAAAGATTTATATTAAAATCGACAGCCACCAAAATTTTACAATTTAAATGTTCAAAACTATTTTACAAGCAGATGAATTCTTTAAAAAAAATATTATAGTCATTATTTGTTTCTCTGGGTAATCTGTATACATTACCAATTATATTTTCCAGTGGGCTGAAATGCCTGCTATTTCCAGGAATTGAGCCTCCTATTTTTCAAAATTATTAGAAATAGGTAGTCGAGTGTAGTTATTAATAGTATTCAAATAGATTACCAGACCACCTCTTTTACTACAACGTTTACCTTGAAAAATACAAGTATATCCAGGTAAATTGAAAAGTGAATAGTTCTCATCGTTGTCGATCCAGGTCTCTTGTAAACACATACCGCCAAATTTTACTGGCCAGTGAAAACTACTATGATACATCATAACAATAAACTGCAAACTCCGGTAAGACGTTTCTTTTTCCCCTTCTAACAATCCGCGCGAATTCGGACTGACCGGACGACTCAATGGCAGAGGCTCAACGTCAAGACGCAGACAGCATCTGAAGTCAATGTAAGCGCTCTGGTAAGCGCCATAAGACTTTATTAATTTACCTTTAACGCTCACCGTCAACCTGTACCGTTGCGCATTACTGCACATAATTATAATAAACTTTAAAATCTATAACATCGTTTCCGATTTTTTACTGAATGCTCTTTGTTAGGTCGGTTTTTTACTGTGCCATTCTTGACCTACCGCAATAGCTGCGTAATATCTGGAAAACCATGCCAGATAGACCATTACTATTACTATGAAACAAACTTGCGGTTTCAGGGCTTATAAAATGGATTAAAATGTCTTAGAGTCGTGCTTAGCGGTTTAACCCTTACAGCGCGGGGATCGACTTTAGACGTCAGAATCTGATTTAATTTATTTACGAACATTCTCCAATACTTCTTTATTTGGAAAGATTAAATGCTGAAGTCATTTTAGCCGGTGATTCCAACATAAATCTATTAAATATAAAGAACAAAGATACAGCTTCTAATTTTTTTAATACAATAACTGCACATGTTTTTTTCCAGAAATCACTTTACCCACTAGATTCACTGACAGAACAGGTACCCTAATTGATAACTTTTTCTGTGAAGTTTCGGGAATATCTCTGAAATCTTCACCTGGAATTATTTTAGATAAATTTTCGGACCACCACATCATTTGATTTAATACCTCTACACGATTCGCCCCTAAGTTTATAACTATAAGCAAACATTCCCCGGAAGCTCTTGTTAATTTTAGAAACGAACTTGAATCCTGTTACCTGATAGATGAGGTTGATATTAGTTTGGGCGGTAATCCTGATGATAACTATACAAAGTTACAAGATATTTTAATTAAATTAAAAGAAAAACATCTTCCAAATAAAACAATAAAATTTAATAAGCAGAAGCACAAGAAAACGCCCTGGATCACCCGAAGCATACTTAAATCTATTAATTTAAAAAAAAAACAGGCTATATGAGTTATTGATAGTAATTCCTACAAATTCACTACATTATACTACCCTCAAAACAAATCTGCAAAATTACAATAAAATAATAAAATCGTCAATAAGGCTAGCTAAAAAAACATTAATACTTTTCCGATTTACAAAAAGTAAAGGAGATATAAAAGCTGGTCAACTATTAACCAATTATTATGTAAAAAGGATAGAAAAACAAGCTTTCCTGATTTCTTCAAAATAGAAGGCAATATTATTACAGGTAAAAAAAGTATAGCTAATGACATGAATATTTTTTTTATTAATATTGGATCAAAATTAGAAAGAGAAATAAATGTTCCCTGTGATAAAAACTTCAGACACATTTTGTCGGACAAACGAGATGGAAATTTTAACTTCACAGCTGTTGATGAAAATGATATTAGAAAAATCGCAGATAAATTGGACAATAAAAAAAGTTGTGGAATAGATGGAATATCTAACATTATTATGAAGTCTATAATCAAAATTTTAATTAAACCATTAACCATTATTATTAATCAAATGTTGGAAACTGGTGTTTTCCAAGACAAACTTAAAGTTGCAAAAGTTATTCCTTTATTTAAAAAAGGATATCCAAACCTATTGACTAATTATAGACCTAGAAGGTCAATATGGCTTCCGAAAGGCCATTCCACTGAAATGGCATCTTTAGAACTTGTAGACAGAATTTTATCCTTTATGGATAATGGTGATACCCCTATTGGCATATTCTTGGACTTATCAAAAGCTTTTGATACTCTGAACCACAATATTTTACCACACAAATCAAAACATTACGGATTATCTAAAAACTCGACTGGATTGATAAAAAATTACCTAGAAAATAGAACGCAATATGTAAACTTTGATAATGTTAATTCAGACCATCAAAAAAATTATACTGGTGTACCACAGGGTTCAATACTCGGTCCATTATTGTTACTGGTATATGTGAACGATCTCCACAATTCAAGTAAACTGTTCCAGTTTATTCTCTTTGTCGATGATACAACTTTATTAGCAAAGAAAGGCATAAATAATAATTTAATAAACAGAATTATGTAAAATATCTATCTGGTTCAAAGTAACAAATTATCTCTAAATGTTCCTAAATCAAAATGCATATTATTTCACCAGCCACAGAAAAAAATATAGAACCAGAAATATTATTAAATGGAAACAAAATCGATTGTATTAATAATTTTAATTTTCTGGGATTAATAATCAATAAACATTTAAATTGGAACAGCCATATAGATCACATATCATTAAAAATATCAAGATTAATTGGGATATTGACAAGACGAAGACACACTGTACCAATAGATGTTCTACTGTTACTATACAATTCCCTTTTATTGCCACGTATAAATTATTCTTTGCTAGTTTGGGGACATAATCCATTTCGAATCACAAAACTCCAAAAAAATGTCTCCGAATCATAACGTTAAACAAAATATTCGCACACTGTGATTCACAGATTAAAAACTTGCGGCTTTTAAAACTGAAGACATATTCAAAATAAAACAGCTGAAATTCTATTACAAATATTTAAAAATTAACTTACCTCTGTACTTTCAAAATCTTTCTATTAAAGCAAATAATCACACACATAACACCAGGAATCAAATCTATGCAAATGTCGCATTATGATTTTTCAAAACAATTGTTACTTTTCTGTGTACCGGAAACCATAAACAACTGTACAATAAATATCAAAGAAAAATTGACCACCCACAGTATTGAAGGTATGTCAATGTACCCCAAAAACGTTTTATTAACTCATTATAATTTAGAATGTAATATCCCTGATTGTTATGTATGTGTACATGACGTATAATGTTATATAGTTTTTTATCCTTTGGGCACGGGGCGTTGGCCCGATGTTGTTTCAGTGTTGGCCCGCCGTCTACGACGTCGGCCCAACATTTAGCCAACGTTGTGTCGGCGCCTCGTATTCGTGTATAAATGTATAATTCTATATTGCTTTTATTATTATTATTATTATTATTATTAATTTTATTATTCCTATTCTTATTCTTCTTCTTCTTATTATTATTATTTTTATTATTTATTAATATACATATTAAATTATTATTTTCTTTCTAAGGTGGCCTTCACGATAGCGACCTACGGTTTTAGTGGAGGTCTCCTGATCATTGCTATGCTAATAATCAAAATATATAAATGTTTTTATTTGATCAAATAAATGAATCTGAGTCTGACGTCTGTATACGTCAGACTCTGACGTTTAAAGTCGATCCCCGCACTGTAAGAGTAAAAATACTTACAATGGCCTTAGACCCAAAACATAGGTATTCAAATGAATCGGTAAGACCTAACTAAACAATTATGATGATTTCAAATTGAAAAAAAAACCTTTGATCGCCAAGGTTTACATAAAAAAAATCAGCGTTTTAATTTTTCACGAGTTGGAGAACTCATTAGTTACACTAACATTCTGGCAGTGGTAAAAATCTAAGATGGCGGTGGGGCTAGGGGGCAAAGGTCAATTTAAAGGTTAAATAGGATTTTTCAACAAATAAAAGTAGGAACAGGTGCAATGCCTTTTTTCGTGTAATTTTGACTAGAAAATCCATTCCTTATATTATTTTCTTGGTTTTATTGATTCAAGGTCATCTTTAATGTTAAGAGGTCAAATTCAAGGTCAAGTAATCGAAAATATGATTTTCACAAGATAAAGCTAAGAGCATGGGTAATACCGCATTTTCATGTGATTTTGACTGGAAAAAGTTTATGGTAGGCCTACTATGTTTGTGATTCAAGGTGACCTTCAAGGTCAATTTTAAGATAAAATTAGGTCAAATTCCTGACAATATTTCTTCTAACAAAAACAAAATATATTTTTAACTCGATAAAGTCTTCAACGCCTTCCCATCGTCCTTCAACGCTCTACCATCGCTCTTAACGCCACCAGATTCTCTGTAACGTCTCCCAATCGCCCATCCACACTTTCCCATCGCCATTAAGCGCCTCTTCGTCATCCTTTAACACTTACTCATTGCATTTTTACGCCTCCCCATCGCATTTTAACACATTTTAGGGCATACCATTCAACATCTTCCCGTCGCCTTTTAACGCCTTGTTGTCGCGCTTTAGCACTGCTTCGTCGTTCTTTAAGCCTCCTCTTTGCCTTTCAACGCCTCCATGTTGCCCTAAAATGCCTCTTGGTCGCTCTTTAATGCCTCTGTGATGCCCTTAGACGCTTCCTCGTCGCCCTTTAACACCTCTACATCGCACATTATTTCCCACCTGTCACCTTTTAACGCAAACACACATCGTTTCGTCGCCCTTTATGCATCTGCGTCAGCCTTTGACGCCTCTTCGTTGCAATTAGAGGCCTTCCCGTCGCCCTTTAGCGCCTATCTGTTACCCTTTAATGCCTCTTTATTGTCATTCAACGCTTCCTTGTTGCCTTTCAATGCCTCGCTGCCACCAGTAATGCACTCCGTCTTAAACCAATCTTAGTCGCTCTTCTACGCCTCCCCATTGCCTTTTAACGTTTCTTCATCACTCTTTAACGCTTTCCCATCACCATTTAACGCATCCGCATCACCCTTTAATGCTTCCTTGTCGCCTTGCACGCTTTTACATCGTAATCTAACACTTCTTCGTCGCCTTTTAACACACCAGTCGCACTTCAACTCTTCTTCGTCGTCTTTCACTCCTCTACATTGCCCATTGCCGCCTCTTCCTCGCCTTTTAGCGCCTCTCCAATGCCTTTTAACGCCTATTCATCGACCTTTGACACTATTCCTTCGCCTTTTTTAATGTCTCTCCGTCGCCTTCACATCGCTGTCAAACGCCTCCATCGTCCTTTAACGCCTCTTTAATGCCTTCCCATTGCCATTTAACGTATCTGCCCTTACACATGTAATGCCTTGTTATTTTCTTATACTTCCTTGTTAAAAATGACGTTTCCACAAAGTTAAATTGATTTTTTCACCTTGAGCATACTCAATCATTAACGACCTACCAGGATCAGATTATCCAGTCAAAATTACACCTGAACGAAGTAGCCTACTATACGTGTTATCTAATTTGGAGGGGTGGCACACAAACAGCTTAGCATTTTTAGGTTACTTTTTATGTCCGGAGAGGGGTGGTGGAAAAGTGTAAACACATGTCTTAGCTTGATAAAAGTACTAAATTAAAATAAATTATTTAAACACAATGTAAATGTATTCCTTGAATTTCACTGCTTTTTTCATGATATAACTAAGTCAATAGACATTTGAACTTGTTCCCATAACAACTGTGGCATGTATGGTCTAAGATATATATATTTAAGAAAGGCAAACATATTGCGTTTAGAAAACACCATCAAGTTAATATCCACAATATATGGACCAATACTGCTGTTTTTTGTGATGTGTCACAAATATTCGAGCAAATTACGTTAAAAAAGGTGGGAATACCTGTTGTAGGCCTATATCCAAGAACTTTGTACAATTAAGTTATATTTACATCACTATACAAAACAAGCAGCTTGTAGTATGGTTATGGCCCTAATTCGGATATCAGGACATTGTGCCAGTGAATATTACGACACTGAATACTTAGAGTAGGCATAAAACAGCAGTTATACATTACATCATTCATAGCAATTTCCTTCTTCTAGACATTAGCGGCCATCCTGGATAAATTTAACACCTTTCCGGTAGTCAGATTTTAATCGCCTTTTTTCCTGCTATTATTAGGTACATCCTATAGGTTACAAAACCACTGGAAAACATTTTGTTATTATGTTTTGGGATGTTTGCATAAATCGACACGCCAGAAGTGAAATATCCCAGTGGGCTAGGCTTGGGCGGTTACACTAGGTCTTTATAGCTCTTTATGCACGAAAAATAGGTATTACAATTGTTATTACTTACTAAAAACATATTTTGGTCACTTGACCTTAAAATTGATGTTTTGCCATTGAAATGATATTTTTTACAGTTTGACCTTGGAATTTCCTTTTTATCTTGACATGTTGAAGATGTCATTGAATCACCTGAATAAAACCATATTAAATGGATTATCAAGTCAAAATCAGATCAAAGATGTATTACACATGATATTTGTTGACATTTGTAGGGCCTACAAATATATATTTAGGCATTTGACCTTTAACTTGACTTATTGATCTCGAAGGTCGCCTAGAATCACAAACATAATACCATAAAATGATCTACTAGTCAAAATCCCATGAACATGAGGTATTACACATGTTTTTAGCTTAATTTGGTAAAAATCAACTTTTCGATTACTTGAGTTTGACCTTTTGACATTGAAGATGACCTTGAATCATGGAAATGATATAAGGAATGTATTTTCTAGTTAAAATTACCCCCCAAGAAAGTACCTTTATTTGTCGAAAAGTCCTATTTTATTTTTAATTTTATTTTAACCTTGGATTCTGCCCCCTAGTCCCACCGCCATCTTAGATTTTTGACAATGCCAGAATTTTATTGTAAATAATGAGTTCACCAACTCTTAAAAATGTGTATTATAAGCAATAATCATGGTTTAATTGTAAAAGTTTAGGCAATTTATAGGATGGTTTTTACCGATTTTTTACGGCCAATGGCGGCCATTTTGAATTTTCGGACTTTTATGGGTCGGATTTTGATAGACTTTCTTTTGGTGAGTCACTAAATCCAGAAGGATAGAAAACCGTTGAGAAACCTTTTGTTATAATTTTTTTGGGGCCAGGTGGTATATCGACCCGTCTAGGATGTCTGAAAATAATTATTCATATCCAGGAAACTGTCACAGAACTCCTTAATAAGAGGTGATGATTGGACATCAGTTAGTGAAGGGAAACCTGATGTGACTTCATAATAGAAGTTGACAAGCTGCTCCAGAAAATGCTGCTTTTGTGGTTCAGCTTCTGTTTCGTGTAATGTTGTCGTGAGAGTCCATTTGAGGTTGATTATCTCGCTCACTGTTATCATCCCAAGGTGGCTGCTCTGGATGCTGTGCAGTGTTAATTTGTTCTTTTTGTTAATGTCTATAATTTTGGATTAGGGCCTACCATGGCATTAAATGAATCATTGATCAACTAAAAAGTGTCCTCACTTTCCCGTATGATATCTGAGGTGCTTCCCACCAGAGCTGCTGGTCGAAGGTTGAAATAGGTAGGCCTATCTTGGCATGGGTGGACACATTCATATGAATCATAGGAAGATACAATATTAAAGATCGTCCAGGGTGGCTGCCTCGCTGTGCCATTTGCATTAAACTAGACCATCCTGGCCTCTTTTAAGGCTTTCCAAAGGGCATCAAGAGATTAAGATGAGTTATTTTGATTCCTTGTGTGATAATGACTATCTTGCTCATACCATGGAATGTGTTACACACTTACAATCATCTATGCTACGGTATTAATGGTGTTTTGGTGAACATTATCTGCCTCATGCTGAACAACTTTGAAATTTCTGTATCCTGCTACACTTCGCTCATATGCAAAAGCCATATCGTTATAAAGTCGAATCATTAATTAGATATCTAGAAGAAAAATGGCCGTTGCACACCAATAACATATATTACTAGACAATCTGTCAGAGACTGCAAAGCTCCGCCGCATGATATGATATATATGTATAACATTTATTTGATAAGTTATCCTACCTTGGCTTGGTGACTTTTTTGAAACTTTCAACAAATAAGCTCTGGGACTAATATATCCTCACCTGATTATTACACTATTTTTTAATATACTGAGGTATTTTAGTTCCGGACATTTGTATTCGCCTTGAGGTGGGCATTTCATCTAATTGAGATGGAAAATCCTGAGTTTATATATTATCATTTTTTGCTGGTAATTTCCATGATGCAGTCATCTGAATAGCGCGCTGGTGGGGTATTAAAAAATGTAAACTAGCGCACCGAAATGTACAGCATGCGATAAACGAACTAGTGATCTGTTTTCGTTCAATTGTTCGATTGAGAATCTCATTAATTCCAGAGATCCACCTTACCAAAAAATAGCAGTATAACAAAACGTGTAGTACATTAAAATAATTTATTCTGGCTTGCACACAAAACAATGAATTAAATTCGTTGTGGTCACCCAGTTGTAACACCTTGCAAAAACATGTATGAATTAAAATCGATTCAGTGTATAGATGGCTGCTCACAACATATTGGCATGGAAATGGACACTTTTGTTGATTTTATTTCAACATGGATATCAACTTATACCACTTCAAGAAATTATCTGAAAATACATTATTGTCCAATACATGTACATCAAATCGTTATATCACGATTCCCTTCCTGCTTGGAAAGTCGGAGATCGCGGGTTCGAACCCCGCTCTAGCATTAAAGTTTCGAAGAAACAAATTGTTTCTTCACTCGTAAAGATTCAATATTGTGGAGAGCAATCGTGCTCGAGAGGTAACGTGCTCGACCTGAATTTTGAAATCTGTGTCTGGAGGGCAGTGTCATCTCACCATCCTCACGAGGTTCTCCTGGCCCAGTTTAGCCTACGTGTGCACAAAGGTGGCCTAAAACCTTATTCATTTCATTTCTAACAATCCCATTTGAGAAATGTCCTGCTTTCTAAGAGCAAGTGGCCTGATTTCTAAGAGCATTGCGGTAGAGTTGATAGGCTAATACGTATATCATATAACGCGGACATAATATATTGACACCATTAGTATGGTTTATAGCATGGTGGTGCTATGGTTAGATGCTCAGCGAGATGCACAGAGAGCCAAACTTCAATTACGCATGCACGAGCTACCATTCATTTTCTAGAGGGGGATAGAGGTTTGAATTTGACATATTATTTATTTCATTTCCTGGAAACTGTATTTTTTCACATTGCCTGAAGCAAAATATTAATTTCAGTTGGTGTCTGGAGATAGGTATTTAATTGATTTTTTTTTTATAAACATACCATTAAATAGACATATGATATAAAACAATTGTATTGTCAAATACAGGTGACCAATACCCTCGCCATTATGGACGCTAATCTAAACGTTTATATTCAGATCTGTATTTTATATAGACAAATAAGGTTGATAATTAATTTTAGTTCTGTTTTCCTGTAATAGTAATCAAGTAATTGTAGGTTTACAAGACACACAGAATAATGAGTACGCTCAGGTAGACCAAGTGGTTTTGTTTCATTGATTCATATTATTTACTTTTGAAGGACCTCATTCCTGTTTAAGTAGCCTATATAACACAAAGCTTGTTACTTATGGTCCAAGCTCATTGCAAGTGGTATATAAGGAAAAGTTTTCATAGTGATTGGAAATATTTACCAGTGTGTTAAATCATGTGTTTCTATGAATGGTCACAAATCAGCCTTTTTTATGTCATACACGGGAGTGAGACAGAGAGAGAGCCTTTCTCCTTTGTTATTTATCTATGCATCAATCACCTTGAAAACTTCTTGTAAACTTCAAGACTAACTGACGAAATAACATACACATACCATAAGATATTTATGCAGATGACACTATAATTATTGCTAATGATGCTGAATCCCTACAAACAAGTTTAACTCACCTATCATTATACTGCCAAAATATAAATTAACAATAAACATTGGCATTGACTTCGCGTGAAAAAAAAGGCTCGCGTTCTCTCTGTGGAGCCCTTAAATATGTCAACATGTATGGTACTTGGTGAAAACGGCTGATTCCCTGGCTGTAAATATCACGATTAAAACACGCATGGTTCCATTTTAGTCAAAATTAATATTATGTGAGAAAACTAAACAGTTTGTTGCTATGTAAAAATCATGTATTCTAAGCATGTTAATAATATAACAATTTCAAGTAGTTATCTACTATAACACAAACCTTGGATAACTGCGGTTACAATTATATGTGGTTGCAGCAAGATGTAATTATCAATCGATTTCCACTTATTGTACATCGGTCATTGCAGGATCAGTTTAGACAAGACTGGAATAAGGTAACATGTAAATAGAAACAAATATCACTGATTGGAGTGTAATTGAGTTTGTAATGTTTCGATTTTTTAAAATGAGTATGCATATTCTCAAACTGTGACCCTTCAACTAGAAACGTCAAGCCACGCGGCAAATGGTTTTAAAAGGGTTTAAATTATAACGTCATTAAAGCCACATTTTGTTATTTAAAACGACACAATCAACAAAAAAGGCAATAATCACACGCATACGGGAGCCGATCTGGAAAAATGAGACAAACTTTGACAAACGATGCTATAGGGCCCTTAAAAGCTAAAATGACTTCAATTTTTACATAAGTTTTTATTTTCATATGCTTACTTTCGAATCCGGCGTAGAAGTTGATGTGCCTGTTGAAAAAATATATTTTAAATTTTTATATTATTTTAATTTTAGTCTCAATTACACTCCAATCAGTGGTATTTGTTTCTATTTACGTGTTGCCATGGAAACAGTCGCTAATAAGCAGGAAATCTTGATACAGTGCAATAATCCTGACGATAAAAAATCATGGTATTTACTTTAATGTTTACAAAATATTAGAATCTTGTATATACTTGTATATACGCAGGTAATAAAATTATCATGTAGAAACAGGCAAATTGCATATCATCGTAAACTAGACCTCAAGCAAGACATCTTAGTTAAGGTACTGTACACAATGTCATATTTGTATATGAATAATTAATACGTAGCAGTAATTAAAATCTAGAAACAGGCTAATTTTATATTTATTTATTTTTATTTTATTTATTTCGATTTGTCATGACAATGGTGTTGTACAGCATAAAATTACACACAGTGTATACAAGCTGAGTTAAAAAAAATATGCTATGACTGGCAGACAATAACAGGTTTCTGAAGACCTCTGCTAAGATCGACTACCCCATAAAATTCACAGAATATTTTTATTGTACATGTGAAAAGCTGATGATGTTTACTACATCGACAAGCTGCACTCCATGAGCATTGATTATTTAAATCGTATGTATCAAGTTTGTTAAATAAAATTCCTTTATCTTACGTTTAAAAATAATAATGTTGCTGGAAGCACGAATGCTTTACGGTAAAATATTACAAGTTTTTACAATCCTATTAAATATGAATTATAAAATATCGTTGTTTTCACGCGGGGTATTCAAAATTAACTTCACCATTAAAGCAATTAAATGTAAAAAATTATTATCCAACCAAAATTGCAAATTGGGGACATGTGACTTTCGACTAATAGATATAACCTTACATTTTGCAGGGTTAAATTTCATTTCCCATTTATGACTCCATGTTAAGAAAGAAACAAGGTATTTTTGTAACAATGTCATCTGGATTTGCTTTTTCTGAAATCCGTTGGCATCATCGGCGTATAAAGAGACCATGGAGTTACATACAGTAGGTAGATCATTGATGTAAAGTACAAAGAAAAGCGGGTCTAATATCGACACTTGCGACACAATTGGAGTTACGGGTAAGCTATCTGATTCCTTGCCGTCAATAATTACAGATTGGTGTCTATCAGATAAGTGATTTTGAATCCACTTCAGCTAATTTCCGTTAAATCCAAATGATCTTAGCTTATTAATCAGTAAATTATGTGGCACAGAATTAAACGCTTTACTAAAATCAAGAAATATCACATCTGTTTGTCCTCCTTGATCAAGCGGCGCACCCAACTCACCATACATGTCAAAGAGATTTGAGGTAGTCGACCTTTTGTGAATAAATCAATGTTGAGCGCGACTAGTAAATGGTACAATAACAGGGCATACATGGTTATAAACAATACGTTCCATTACTTTACTTACATTATTTAGTAGAGAAATTGATCAATAGTTTTCAACCATTTCTTTGTCGTCTTTTTTTTTGTGTATGGGTACAATATATGCGTGTTTCCATACAGAAGGTATTTATGATTAACAGTACAGTTAGTGATATTTATATATCATATTATACTTATATATAGCAATACTTATAATGAAGAAATAGGCAAATTGTATATTATCGTAAACTAGATTTAAATCAAGACATCTTTGTTAAGGTACTGTACTGCAATGTCATATTTGTATATACGTAGCAATAATTATAATGTAGAAACAGGCAAATTGTATATTATCGTTAACTAGACTTAAATATAGGCCTATGTTTACGATATAAAACAGAAAATATTTGGTATATAATATATCACATATATAGATACAATCGTCATGTAAACCTGCCCAATTGATGCTGACATAAATTATGTACGGGTGAATATGTCTCACTCCGTAGAAAGCGACATTTATGTAAAAAATAACAAAAATGCCGTTAAAAGTAGCAAATCGTGAGGTAGTCTAAAATACGATCCTACAGGTACCATATACTGTAATGTTATAGGCCTACACCACCTCGCACCTGCCTGTTGATCAATGTATCGATAATATCCAGAAGATTTAGTTTAATCGCAATCTACTAAAAAATAACAGGTTGTAATATGTCCATGTGCTTTATTCATCCCGTTTCTGAGGTGAATAAACCAGTCAGTTTTACTAAAGAATAGATATATATATTCAATTATTAAGTTTCTTATATATCACATATTTTATTGTAAACAATTGTTTATCGCAGCGTGTGTCAGCAAGCAGAGTTACGAGTCCGAGCTTAGAAAATCCAAACGCCGGTATTGGGTATAGTATAATATGTGGCAATATGTAGTTGGAAAATCTGCAGTATACATATTTTTGCAAGTAATTCTACTGATACAAAATGTGGCATAAAAATGTTTTCTATTGCAAGTATTTTCATGATTTTTCAATTTCTTTTTTTAAAGTGAGGGAATCATCAACATATTATATTGTGGTGTACGTGTGTTGTTGGGGATCAGCTACATAGAAGAAGGGTGTCTGTCACTTAACTTTACTGGCCAGTGACGAATGAATATCTGCACACAACACTATTTACGATTGCAACGACACCTTAATAACCTGAAAAGTCAGAAATTGTTATCAAAAACCCGAATTCTCAGGAATAACACCTTACTATTAAACATTTTTGGCAATCTTTATGCAAAGAATTTTGTCTTCAGGCACCCTCTTATTTTTCACCAAATACTTGACAATTCCCTTAAATGTACACCTCTTTCTTCAGATCCTGGACATGCCGCTGATTTGTGCCAGCTTTGCGCCCAATTTGGGTGAATACCTTCCATTTTGGTCATGAAAAATTGCTAAAAAAATCAGGATTTTTTAATTATTATTTTGTGACAACCCTTCTTTCTTCATATCCTGGATCCGCCCTGGATTTAAGGAAGTAATCAATTTGTACCAACATCGGGCTAAATCTACTCCCAAAAAGCACCGCGCAGATTACAGCCAGTTGGGGAATTATGAATGGACTAGCCTGAACATTCAGAGTAGGCCTACAACAAAACGGCATCTGTACCAGCAATATGTTTTTTGACATCTGCTCAGCTCAGCTTTGCATAGTTGACTCAGTTGAGCTGAGCAGGACCCGTATTCACGTACAAGTTACGATATATCGTAGGCTTCGGATTGCCATTTCGACCAATCCGAAGCCTACGATATATCGTTACTTGTACGAGAATACGGGCCCAGATATCAGAAGCAATAATAACAAATCATATCAGAAACCGTCTGGAACTCCTTGTTTTCGCCAGTCGCAGATAGCAGTCAGACAGTACGGTTCGTGGTCGGTTTTGTGACATTCTGACAGCATCGCCTGCTCGATAGATAAAGCATCAGATGTGGGTGGTGAGATGACGTGGCCCTTCTGACGTAAACCTTTTATAACGTCCTGTAATAAAAAAGACAAAATTATAGGTATATTTATAAGTACACAGAGCACTGTGTAGGTTGTCCCAACGGACACAGATAGCACGTGCGTCTCAAACTGCGGACAGCTCACCACACAGGTGTCTGTCTGCACTCACTTATCCCCTTCTATGAGATGTTGACACATATGCGCCAGTCAATCAGAGAACGTTTAGCAGAACAGTGTTTTGTAAGCCGCCTAATCACAAGCGTATTACAATTAGGCTGAAAGAGAGTAGGTGAAATGTGACGACAGCCCGTCTGCACAATATAGGACTCAGCAATAGCAGTGTCTACGTATGAGGAATTGCTCTGATTCATATTAAAGGGACATGCCCAGGCTAAAATCATAAAAAAATCGGTGATTTTATTTTGGCTTATTAATATGACCATATATGCTGTAGACAGTCCATAGACTAGAACTGCAAAAGTTTTTTTAATTTTTGTGCTGCGCATTCACCAGTTATGCTAGATATAGAGACGAAATTCCTGATTTGTAATTATAGACAACCATGTCAAAATAAGAAATACAGGAATTTCGTCTCTATATCTATCCTAACTGGCGAATGCGCAGCACAAAAATTAAAAAAAACTTTTACAGCTCTAGTCTATGGACATGTTTAGGCTACATCAGATGGTCATATTAATAATCCAAAACAAAATCACCGATTTTTTTTATGATTTTAGACCTGGGCATGTCGCTTTAATAACGGAATAGGCGTAGTCTACATATTTGTACCCAGAAAGCAACACACTGATTACAGAGATAGAGGCAACTGGAGTACGGCCTACAACTAAAACAAAAATCATACATAGAGTGGCATATAGCTTTAATAACATTGTAATCTAGGATGTGTAAAAGTATGGATTTTTTACAAAAAAAGTGGTACATCGTCTTCATTTTGATTATGTACGTATTAGAAAAATATCAAATAGCAGAAACCAGAATAGAACTAAGAACTATTTGCTATTCTCTACATCCATTTGTCACTAATAATATATGTGTTGAATAATGAGAATAATAAATGCTCCAGATATTGGATAATAACCCTCTTTCCTCTGTTCATTCCTGCGCTTCTTTACTAAATAATTCATCGAATTATTCATCATTGACATCATTGATCCACTACACTGACTTACCTCAGGAAAGCCCTTTTCAACTGAGACGATATTGAGTGGAAGGAGTGCCGCATGTATATGTGGTCTATCTATTGCTTCATTGAGGGGCACGCCTAGGAACGTTGTCAGAGACATTATCTGTATAACAATTTGACAAAATATTAGCTTATTAGTATGTTATCAGCTCCCTCCGTGGAATATTACGATAATTCATGCCTCAATGTCACAAATTATGATTTAATTTTCTGCAGTTCCTACTTACAGTAATTTTTTTGTTATTTGATAAAACTACAATGTTGATAATTACATCCGCATGCATTATGTCTTGACATCATGAGCTACAAAGTTCTAAATTATTAATTTATATTTGACAAAGAAATCCAGAGATGTATCGATTGTGTCAAATAATCATTTGTTCGACGTACTATTAAAAAGGGTAAACGGATAAAAATGCGAAGAATACAATACTTTCAGTATATATGGCACTGTTGCATATTCCACAACACTAGCACGGCGGTAATAATTAGCAGCAGAGCATACCTGAATATTTACATTTGAGCCCTGTTGGTCAAATTTATATAAAGCTACCTTCTGATAATGATTGTAATATCGTGTGCTTGGTCGGGCAATGTGTTAATTTACGACCCTTCTTGTATAATTTGAACCTCTACCTAGTCGGCTCAAATTTCACAAGTCGGGCCGCAAATGAACACATTGCCCTCCAAACACTAGTTATTGTTAACTTGTATTAGTAGCAATATCAACTTACGAGTGACATAATTGAAGGTATTTTGGAGCCACCAGACCCTCCCATGACTAGCATCACATTGCCATCCTTATCCAACAGAAACAGAGGTGACATAGACGACGCAGGGCGCTTGCCAGGTCTAATCACGTTAGGACCCGACGCCTCTGTTCCACTCGGTATATTATACACAAAATCCTCCATTTCATTATTCAGTATAATACCTGTCCTCTTGCCGCGGACTTTAGCACCGAATCTGATAAAAAAAGTAACATGCTCGTATTGAACGGATTTCATGATCTATTCCCAACAAACACTATACCCTGGCACAATCTTGAAATAATAGGGTTACACCACACCCTTGCACAATTTTGAAATAATAGGGTTACACCACGATTAGCTCTACTTTATTGGAGCCAATCTTCAATGCAACGCAAGGTTACAAGGGATTTAATCAATCATCGTAGTAAACATGGTAAAAAAATACCAAATAGGCCTCTCAGTGTAAGCAAAGAAAAAATCAATAAAACCGCCGCCGAGTTCAATTCTGATAATAATAAAACCTCCTCACAACATTTACAAATTAGTTACCAGGTTGATGAAAAATAATTAAATTGACTTCATTACCACAACATATTTAATTTTAACAGTTACCTACTTGAATACGTATCTATATGTGGCGTAATCAGTTGCGCGATGATATGGATGTTATGGTAACATTAGTATAGGCCTAAATGTAGTTAAATTATATATAACTAGCTTTAAAGGCTGAGACGACGATTTAATTTTTTATATATATTAGGCATGCCTGGAAGTCTATTGATAACAATTCCAGTCTCCAAAAAACTATACAAAATTTGTTCAGATTGTATTATTTATAATACAGAAATCAGTCCAGAGAAAAGCCAAACATGTACACTCTCTCTTTATATTTTATTTAAATTATACCACAATGCACATGACTAATCAGTGCGCGCAAATCTTTGATTTGTTGCTCTGTTATAGCTATATAGTATGGAACGCTGACGAAATATATTTTCTAATATCTAATTGCTTTTTCCAAGAAGGCATTAAGCATTAAGGCATTTGCAGCGTGCGATGTGATATAATCGGTATTCAATATTATTTTGGGTTGCAGAAAGTATGGTGGTAAATAAACATAAGTATGACGGATCAGAAATTTAAGATTACATAACACACATTGAAACTCAAAAGCATTACTTTGTCCTTTTGTTGCTTCTGGGTAATTGTTTAACAATTGACAAAATGTAAATACTCCAGCGTAAAGAACCCCTTCATAGTACTTGATTGTATTATACATATAAATCCTTCCAAGGCTACACACATACTAAACCAGTTTGCTTTAAACACTGTATAACTCACATGGTGTTGATGGTGCTAGTGATGCCCACAGCTGCCCCATCGGGACCTATGATGGACGTGTGTGATGTCCCTCTGTCACTGCCTGATTTAATATAGGGATTATAATAGGACACATTGTGAGTGTGATTATCATCAATGCGTCGGAATGTGAAGTCTTGAAAACTGGGAGATGTCAAATTAGCAACAACCTGTAAAGCAAAAAATATCTGCATATTCGTATCCTTTTCTAGCGTAGTATTTGTAGTTCATGTGACCAGAATTTAAGTATACGTTGGCTTGGCCTAATGAACTTTACAAAGTTGTTACATTTTATTTGTCTAGACCTAATATACATGATATAGACAAACTGAGAGAATAATATATATATACATAATATAGAATAGTATATATGATTTTTTTTTATTAAACTATTTATTTCCGTAAACTTGTCATAAGAATCCGGAAATGGGTGTATATCTATAATAATATGAGCTCTACTCAATACATTCCTGCATGGGAAGTATACACATAGAGCGTAATGTGGGTTATATAATTATGTACGACGTATTAAACAAATCACTTACATCTGAAATATTATCAAACACGGGATCCCCCATATAAGTCTGAAGGGCTTTGCCAAACTTGACGCTTTCTAACATGCGATGGTAAAAGAGAACCATGGCGTCTGTGGTTTCGGGCATTGTAGTATTATACCTGTAGCCTGTAACAAGTAACAACAAATTGTTAAACATTTTGTAAATCATCCATTTTTTCAAATATTAGCATGATTGTGGTTACAATAATATTAGCATAATAATAAGATCAAAATGTACAGAGAAAAATGTTATAAGAAATAAAGATATCTATTCAAGATATAGAACGTCTCACATTCTACTTCTAAATCATTTTGAAGACGAATATTAGGCTTTCCCAAAGTTAATTTGAAAAAACTCAAATTTTAAAGTACATTTTCCTTTTCCTTGTGCAAACCTTTGTTCTGAATCAATAATATGACACTCACGCGACATCAGCTGTAAGATAAACTGCAGAGTATCTCCACCAAAAGGGGGAGGGGAGCTAACCATAGTGACAGGACGTCCCCACAGAGACGATGTAGCAGCTTGCCGCCATATTGGTTGATACTCATTTAAATCATCGAGAGTAATTACACCACCTGCATAAGTATTCACAATCACTGTTAATAATAATCTCTAGGTGTGTCAATCGTAGTGTATTATGTGGTCATGAAATGTTCTTACCTATAGGCATCCTATAGGTATCTTATACGTCATTAACTAAATCTAAATTGAAAAATCTAACGCATATTAAAGTAGGTGGATCGTCACGATTCGTTGAACACAGTTTGTAGACCCACACACATGCCCAGCATGATCAACTCTAAAGGAGTGAGGTCCCTCAAAATATTTTGAATTAGTGAAGCGAAACGACTGACTGCTTTAAACCAGTTGTGTATATTTGAAAGATCTTGAAACAAAGTACCGCATCCCTCCCTCTGGTAAACCAAACGCACGTTATAGGCATCCAAATAAATTGAGAAAAGATTTAGATAAATAATTAGCACCCATCGTTCTACAATGAAACATAAAACAGGTTTAAAGATCGACACTGTATTGAAAAAGAAATAGACCTTTCAATATTGTATCAACCATTCGTGCTTTACTGTCTTACAAATAATGACTATATTGTACCCTCAGGAACTGACATATTGTATGTTTTCTTATCATCCCCTCGAAGCCAAAGGAATAATATACGATCAGAATTATATTGTTCTGAAAAGTCAAAAGATAGCTACTGCTTTTTGGCTTTGCATATAATTATAGCTGATAGCTGCTCTAGTTACCATGCTCGCGAATATCTTGTACGAAGCTGTCAGCAATTGTTCCGCTATAAAGAACAGATGGTCCGTGGTCGGCTACAGCCTGTAGTGTGGCAGATAACTCAGGTCTTCTCATTATATCACCCTCTCTCAACAAAGAGCCATCTGCTTTCAGTAATATCTCCCTACAGGACAGATCAGTCAATTAAAAGTAAACTTATGGTATACTATATTATCATTCCATTCGGATTACGGGGGCGTATGTGACACTTTACAAAGTCGTAGTTACGTCCATTTACTCATCAGGGCATCCTATCACAAACTATGGTGACAAATTATACTGATAGCTATTATTTTATATCGACATATTTAAAATAGTGATCATTTTAAGAATTTAATTATAATAAAACAACATGACAAGCATGTTTTAAACAGTGTTAACCCTTTAACCGCCAAATTATTCAATCTGAATTTTCACCCACTTGACGCGATCCACAACTTCAAGTGAGTGAAAATTATTCAGATTTGACAAAGTGGAGGTCAACAAATTTCAAATCTTGCTGATTGATGGCACATTTTATCTTTAACATGTTTAAAAGATGGTATGTAATGTGCTAATAAAAAATGTAAAAAACGAATATATGCGGCACCGGCGGTTAAAAGGTTAAAGGAGCTATGCGCTGATAAGTAGAGTAAAAAAAAATACCGTGAAGAAATGTAGTCTCCAGATCATGACTACACTCAATCATGTATATATTTGAAAAATTATTTAATAACCCATCGCAGCACTTACCTTAACCCAGATGATTTCTTTATTATTTGTTGCGATTTAATTTTCTCTGCCAGAACCTGTGACACTGGGAATC
This sequence comes from Flabesymbios commensalis, assembly GCA_964017125.1. Lineage (NCBI taxonomy): Eukaryota > Metazoa > Annelida > Polychaeta > Terebellida > Flabelligeridae > Flabesymbios > Flabesymbios commensalis. Next base: position 39,486,844 of record OZ024904.1, on the reverse strand, counting down.
CATTCTCACACATAGTGATTGCAGGTTGCAGGAGACGTTTCCATGGCAGCCGACCAAACTTGAGCCAAGCTTGGTAAAGACCAGCTAGTTGTCCCGGTACACCAGTCAAGAGAGCCGGGTTCAAATCTGTGTTTAACATGTTTAAGCACAATGGTGCAGTTTATTTTTAAGATTTCACCTCAAATATTTCAATACTAGGGCTGGCTGTTTTACTCATTTTGTGTAATTCTATTAGATGGCAAATGTCTCCGTTGTTCGAGAATCGGGCTATTCATATATTTTCATGCTGTTGGGTGCATTTGGACTGAAAATTCAGGGAGGATTTGGACACTTTTCAGAGAGTGGACACTTGGGGAAGATCTGGACAGTGTCCATATCCTCACAGAGAGAAAAGCAACGGAGATAAATTTTCTCCTTGTCGAACTCCAACATTACATGAGAAATATTTAGAGTTTTTTCCACTTACATTAACACATGATTTTGCCTGACTGTAGACGTTTTTATTACTTTTAGAATCCGCCCTGATATCCCAGAGGAAAACAATTTGGTCCATAATTTGGTTCTATTTATGGTATCAAATGCCTTTTGATAGTTTACAAAACAACAGTATAATCGTTTACGTTTGTTGAGGTGAATATCAGCCAAAGTTTTCAAAACAAAAATGTGGTGTAAATCGGCGATAAATCTTTTTTGTTCAGAAAATACGAGATGTAGATTCAAATGTTGTTTTAATGTTGGGACAGCGTCGCAGATGGTGTACCCAAATTAAACCAGCATCTAGACGACGTCTTCTAAAGAGACCTACCTGTTACTGTTTCGTTATTGATCATGTGTGAAGTGGCCGCAAGTGGCGCCACCTCTCGGCTGTCCAGCACGGCCAGTTCACGCTCTGTACCATTACGTGGTCTGAAAATAAAATGAACTTGTAAATTCGCTTTGGCCTGCGGTTGCTTTTTGTATACAGGCTGGATTTCCTAATTTTTATTTAACTTATAGCCAGGATATTACTATTTGTCACTATCTACATATTAGTATCATACTGATAAATTCTCTATTTATGCTGCAAAAATAGGGCCAGTAACCATTTATGCGATAAGTTCGTCACCTTGGATATGAAAGGGTGTATCTGCCCTTCGTGATGTGGCAAATACACCCTTTCAAATAATTAGGAATATATTGCGCTTTTAGGAAATGTTGGGGTTTATTGCTAAAAATATATGGAAATAATTCCCCAGGTAGGTTGAACACTCTGAGCATTGCGTAATGTTCGGTATGATTATATAACATTTTTATTCCCCGCCCGTAGGGGAAGGGGGATCTTAGTCGGACCGGGATTCCATCAGGCGTCCGGCGTCACACTTTTCTTGTGCAAGGCGTAAAGACTGGTTAATTTGTTTTTTAATTTAAAATTATATTCCTAACAACATGGGGATGTGCAAGTGAGTTTTTAAAGATGTTATCAAAATTCAAAATGGCCGCCAGAGAAAAACTTCATAATTTTTTTGTGGGCGCAAAAACTAGTGGTCACATTTTTTCAAAAAAATTAAATCACCTTTCTAACAAGGCGGAGATGTGCAAGTGAGAATTTAAAGATACTATTAAAACTCAAAAACTTAAAGTCTGAAGTTATTCAAATTTTAGAACCACATTCCCCATGATATGGAGATGTGCAGGTGATTTTTTCAAGGCTTTCTTGAAATTCAAAATGGCCGTCACGGATCAACTTTATATTTTTTTGTGGACTGAAAAACTTAGTATTAAGTTCAAGTTATTTAAATTTCATAATAACATTCCCCATGATATGAAGATGTGCAGGTGTTCTTTCAACAAGGTGTTCAAGGTTTTACTTAAATTCAAAATAGCCGCCACAGATCAATTTCATATTTTTTTATGGGCGCAAAAACTTAAAGGTAACGTCTCACCGCACATAATACCCGTCCCACAGAGACCCATAGACTTACATGTATTATGACCCATACGCTAAGGCATCCCACCAATCTTTAAGTGGAGATATGTAAGTAACCCTATATATTAGTTTAACCACCAGTCTGTTCTTTTTCAATGCAAACTTTATAATGATATGCGCGAATGAATTTGTGTGATGAGACCTTAAAAATTATTCAAATTTTACAATCACATTCCATCGACATAGAGATGTGCAGGTAATTTTTCAAGGTTTTGTTGATATTCAAAAAATCTAAGTTATGGCGGTGGATTATATCGCACTGCAGGCCTCGTGTATTATATATAATTGCCTCACCCGATGACAATGACGATGGCTTCAGTTTATTGCATGGTTGAATCAGAATTCGTGGGTATAGGTGTGTGCCCCGATACAGCCGAGATGTTCAAATAATTCTAAAAGCATGGCGCAATAAGGACCGTATAAACATGATTAAGTGAATAAACACGTAAAAATTTATATAACAATATTTAAAACTAATAAAAAATATATATCCAAGCTGATCTTACCTTTCATAAATGAGCATGACATCGCCACCGCCTACGCCCGTGCTGTGTGGGTTTTGTAATCCCGAACACAGGACTGTGGCTATAGCAGCGTCAACGACACTGCCTCTCTCACGCAAAACATCACTGAAACAAAACAAAAATTAACTGACTGTGTATGAGATAATCCAGCCAATTTAGAAGAAATTATACATTTTTTGTAATTAATTCTAGTGATACCCTGGAATAACATACTAAAATATAGAACGCTGGGTGTGGATAAAGATGTCATAAAGAACAAAATACAAGATGGCCTGGTGCAGCATGCAGGTTTGCCCCTTTGAAAAACGTCCAGGCACATTTGGGACTACATGCAGGTTTGGTGTGCATGACATAACGGGTTCTAAGTGGTTCTAAGTAACAACATTTAGAAGTGAACATGTGTGTGTGTTGAAGCACAGGCCGGATGTGGTACAGCAAACTACAGGTGTGGTGAAAGAGGGTTATTTAAATACGTGATGAGAAATATGACCCCAAGGCGCGATGGCTAATTCGGTCCAGTTGTGGCTCGAAACTCAAATGTCTAATACCTTCGAATCCCGGGCGGCTTGAATGTTTATCATTGAGGTAGTGAAAATACAGTGTACCGAGCTGATTATGGTATTGTGCACTATAAAAAACCCATTGAAGTCCTCCGATTATTCATACGAGTGGAGCAACCGCATAGTCCCGACTTTGGGCTTTGTTCTGTCGCAATATTGCCATGATTGTACAGAAAACGATGTAAAGCAATATTCACTCACTCACTCACTCACTCACTCACTCACTCACTCACTCACTCACTCACTCACTCACTCACTCACTCACTCACTCACTCACTCACTCACTCACTCACTCACTCACTCACTCACTCACTCACTCACTCACTCACTCACTCACTCACTCACTCACTCACTCACCCACTCACTCACTCACTCACTCATTCACTCACTCACTCACTCACTCACTCACTCACTCACTCACTCACTCACAGTGCACAGGTTTCAAACTAAGGATTTTAAGAACAAGCTCTTCATAATTTACTTTGGGCTGAACACTTTATTTCAATCGCTACTGTGACAGACCTATAAAATATCTAGCCCCAGTGGAGTGGCTGAAACAGGTTTCAGCCACAGATTGACCGCGTACAAAATCGTGGGACATTTCTTTGGACTGTCATATCTGAAAATATCGCTCAATAATCATGTCGAAAATAGTTTTTTCAGAATCAGTAACATTTCAGTTCCATGCCCGCATGCTCAGCTCAGAGGTCGCAAAGTCATAAAAAAGTTATGGACATTTTTCGGACCTTGCATGGGGTCGACACCGCTTTCAGTCACCGCCATGTTGAATTTTTCGGGTAAAGCAAATACACCAATCCACGGCCTCGGAGAGGGCGCCACGGCTACGGAATATCATGAAAATAATCAAGAAAAGCCAGTTAGTGTGTGTTTAACATGTTTACTTTTTATAGTCCACAGGCCATAACCCTGATAACTAGCCATCTAGCCTCAAGAATATGTAATAATTAAAATATATGTAATAATTAAAATATCAATTCCGTAACTTTTGATGCATTATATTGCACATTTTGGAGAGATGGGCAGAAAAAGTGAGTTCTGACATCATGTCGTATTATTAATCAAATTTGTTTTTTTAAAGGGAGTGATAAATTAATTTGTTTGCAGAATATTCACCATAACCAAAACAACATCTATTTTGTAAAATGGCGGCCATAATAAATTTGCCCAATAAAAAAAATCCAACAAAATATGATTTGTCGGTAGTTTTTTGGACCTTCAATGTTAAATGTGCTACCACACACAACTTTGTGTACCTATAGTATGTTATTCCATGACATCACCAGAGAGAGTAACTGAGAAAATAAATTATGCCAGACCACATATTGACTGTCCTATGTATAAATTATAACTTGATAGGAACAAATGCATAAAATGCAAGTAACGGACGACGTACAGTCCTTTGATACGTTAAGCGTCAATAGCGACTGTAATCGTTTTATTACTTTTAAATTATACAATAAATAACACATTTGGAAGGAGAAACCCCCACCAGTAATATGTCTACTTGGTTTGAGATTTGACAAATTTAAATAGTGTTCACCCACTCATGCCACTTAAACAACAATTATTTTGACCATCTATATTATTCACAAAACTAGATACTATATCGCGGAAACGCTGTTCTTTTTTATCAACTATACAGGAAAAAAATCAACTGGGCCTACAACTATAATAGAGCAGTTCAACAGATTTACTTCGTGTATATGTATAACTTGTTAGAAAACTAACATTGGTTCAGAAAAAAATTGTACTTTGTAGCTGTGAACTCAACTTTAAACACAGATTGACGTTATATTGTAAACAGAAAACATTTGTATGACATTTGTGCAATGTTGGACCAAAGTCAAAGACCTGGGGCCGACGTTGTACAAATGTCATACAGCACAAATGTCATACAGGGAATAGGTAACTTAAGACTTCAGAGGTCGCGTTTTTACGCGATATTAATTTTATGGTCGTGGTTTTCCGCCTTCAACCAGACCTGCAAATGGGCAACGACATCATAATGGCAAGTTGTAAGGTAGCTGACCTAAGGATATTCAAAGTGTTCAGTTATCATACTGATAACAAATATATATTTTAAATGTCCACTCACGCGCCAATTTTAGAGCAGATGGAATCTGAGGCTACCCCGGCGCTGGAGTAATGTCCTGTAGCTGAGAAGTGCTCGTCATCCGCAAACACCACCAATCCTAGGATAATACCAATGGTGAGGGCCGTACACAGCAGAAAAATTGTAACTATAACGGCAGTACGGTGATACGATCTGTGGGTAAAAGTATTATAAGATCAGCAGATCAATATTAGGCTATATTTGATATTTTTATTATAACTTACCTGATAAAAGAATGCATTTTTTCATACCAAGCTGAAGGGGTGATGTTATTTGTTATGATATTATTTATTATGATCACCTATCATAGCTATAGTCAGGTAATGTGCTGTTTTTTATTGAGCTATATGACGTTTCAACAATTATATTACACATGTTGCAAGATGGAGTATATGTTTTAAGTTAAATGGTGACTAGTAGGCCCTATATCATATAGACATTAGCTCACATAATACACAAGATCAATCTCACCTTCTAGAAGCTATAGTTTTGACGAGAGGGGTGGCTTCGGTATCATTATCTTCTATCTTCGTCATGTTACCTTCGTATTCCTTCTTGTTAATCTGATGAAAACAGAAGACGGTTTATTTTGTATCTGGGATGACGTTCATAGATAACGCCGTGATTGTCATACACGTGTATACTAGATCACTTCACAGCTTCCTCTGCGGACTGACAGTGTTTCAATCGAAAAACAATAATGATATTGCATCTTGAAACCACCTTCACACGAATGAGACTGACAGTGTTACGATTACAGCATTGTTTAGTTCACCATCCAGACGTGTTGATTTATACCTTTTCTTGCATGAATTTATAAAATATATTACAAACCACAGTCCAGAGACACAGATCTGAGCATTGTGATATTGCATAAGCCGAGAGTGTCAGTGTGGGGTTTATCGATCTTCATCTGGACTTGGTCATACGCAGGCTAATGACCCCTTATATGTGCGAGAATTTCAGATACTTAACAGCTGCTCAACATTTTCAAAGTACATTCAAAATGAATGGCTATGTAAAATGAGCATATGTACAAGACTATATACAACAGGATTAGTTCGGTAAAATATGCATGCTAAGTTAACTTAAACATGTTAAAATCAAACGACTTTATATACTAAAACAAGCACAGGCTAAATAAAATATGCATCAGAACTATTTAAAATAACCTACAGTTAAACAGCATTGGCATGATATTTTTAAGTTTCCCGCACCTAAACCAGAGATAAAATAGCTACTGCATATAGCAAAAAAAACCCTCTGGAAAGCGTAGAAACCAAGTAATTACATAATGAGTGAGAGTATGTATCAAGTAGAAAATAATAAAAATTAGTTACATTAAACATGTTGAAAAAACAATCTTAAAAATGCATTGACTGACGTCAGCTCGAAATACCAAGATGATTAGAGGAATCACCAGCCGCACCAGTCGCTGATACCACAGTGGCGATCCCCCGACAGCATGGATGATTTCATGAGTGGATGATTAGAGGAATTACCAGCCGCACCAGTCACCCTACGCCCCAATCGTTTTATAAAGCTGAGGTACGCGACACGCTTAAGGTTTGAAAACAGCTATAGGTGTATTTTGCTAAGCATATAACTAATGGTCGATGTGTAGATGACATAATATATATACATTTGTCGTCGTTTGAGAGTGAGTCAAATTCACTGTTGAGTAGTTTGCTTTCGGCAAGTAAACTAGCTCGCTGCGTAGCGAAGTAAGAGCAAATAATTAAAAAATGAATTTCGTCATCAACAGAGTTTAATGTACATCTTTGACATGTGCGCTGTTCTAGTGGTATTTTTTGCGGCTTGACATGCCTTCCTCGTTCAATTTCTAGCATATGTGAGCTCATTCTCAATCTTGATAGCACCTTTATCCACCTTGTGTCGGGGATGTAAAACAGATATTCTTCTAGCGAGTGGTCAACTTTATGTACGTTCGCAATTTTATGGAGTTTCGGTCTTTGTTAGACCAATCAGCTTTATATATATTAATCAAACATAATTTAACTTGTTTGATGAGACGATTGACATTTCCGACCCTGTGATTTTTCCAAACATCGCAGTGGTTTGTTCGGAATAATAATGACCTGATGTGAGAGCACCAATTAGTTTCACCAATAAAATCAAGAGACGCCAGTGAGTTGTACACGATTCTCAAATAACAGCTTTTCGGCAAGGAGATCAAGTGAATCCAGTATTTCAGCGCTAGAATTTGTTGTTTTAAAAAGAGGGGATACCTTCCTGTATCCCCATATTTCACAAGAATGATAAATGACCCATCTCAAAGTGAGATATTTCTTTACCAATAAATAGTACCTCGCTAACATACATCAATGTGGGTTCTATTTGCGCTTCAAATACTCTCAAAGATAATTTAGGAGTAAGGTGTCCTAAGCTGTAATTTCTTATTGTGAAAATTGCTTTCCTGTTCAGACAGATACGAATGGTTTTTTACAAATATATTTTTATTATTACTACACCAAAGACCTAAGTATTTATATTTGTCCACTATTTCTAGGGCATTTTCGCCCAGTGTGAAGGAAAAAGAATGCTTGGCATATATTTGGTTGTATATCACAATTTTTGTTTTAGCGATGCTTATTATCAGATTCCAAATCTCACAGTACTTATAAAATAATTCAATTTGTGCCTGTAGGTTCTCCGCAAATTCTGAAAAGAGGACTATGTCGTCTGCAAATAGGAGATACGCAAGGTATAAGTCTCCTATCTTAAGACCATATTTGGGATTTAAATATTTTCTGAGATCCTGTAGAAATTCGCTTAATACACCTCCCTGCATAACACCATATCGGTTTTTAATAGGCTTGCTAATCTTTCCATTCCATTTAACTCGACTGCTAGATTTATGGAACATAGATTTGATTGTATTCAGAAATTTTCCGTCGACATTGCGCTGCTGCAGTATCACGATAAGTGTATCTCTGTTTAAATAATCGAAAGCTTTAGTCAAATCTATATAACAAACGTGGAGCGGTTTTTTACGTGATTTTTGCGTTTCAACGAGATTGTACAACACAAATAAGTTATCTGATGTCCTACAGTCCTTTTTAAAGCCTCTTTGTAGGGGATCATAGTCACAGCACACTAAGTTTTTGTATGACAATATATTTTCTAGTACAGATTCAAAAACTTAGGGCAAGAGAGGGAATCACAGAAACTTTTCGGTAGTTTTGTGCATCTGATTTATCGCCTTTTTATGAACTGGGTAGATCAACCCCTGCGCCCAGTCTTTTTGGTAATCTGCTGAATCAAAAATGGTTATCAATAAAGTTGTCAGTAAAGGTGTAAAATATTTTATGTCAGAAGAGTAACACTCTATTGGAATTCCGTCAATTCCCGATGATTTACCTTTTTTTATTTTAACAAGAGCTTTCTCTACTTCGTCCATTTGAATTTTACCATTGGATATGTCATATTTATATGTATCAATAGGTATTCCTTTTTGAATAATTTTGAGTTTCATACCAGCGTTTTGGCCCGTAAGTGGCACATTTTGTTTTAAAAAACATTCATAAAATCGGTGTAATTCAATTGTTGTATCGCGTCGGTTTTGACGTTGCAGACGTTTCCAGAAACCCCAATAATCTTTAGGATTATTACTACACATCTTTTCAAGATTTAATTTCAAGTTTGTAGTCGTTGCACAAGGTATGGTAGTAATTGTTGTTATCTGTGTCTGTTAGGTTAGCTCGCTTAGCATACGTATTTATAGTTTTTCTAAGCTTAATACATTCGGAATCAAACCAGGCATTGGTTGGCATTTGCTTCTCTGAGCTGTTGTTGGTGTTAATGTTGACTTTTTTGAGAATACCAAAAGATGCATTATTGATCAGATTTTGAATGAGCTCACATATATGATCACTTGATCTATCGGAGGTGGCATTTAATGTCAAATGATCTATTATCTTAATGCACTCATCATTTCGTAGAGATAACTTATATTGGTCAATTCGCGATACATTCCAAATATATTTATGATAAGCTTTATACTCAGCCACATGGACATAAGCTTTCATAGATGTATTTGTATTGCAAAATGGCTGAACTTTGAGGCTAAACTCGATTGGGCAATGATCAGATTCGACTAATTTAGGAATAATTGCAAAGTTTTTTTTATCATACTAAGACAGTTTGGTTCAAATAGCATGTAATCTATTACACTACTCCCATTTCTATTAAAAAATGTAAAATAGCCTCTGTGGTCATCCTGGTAAAGTCTACCATTTGCAATAATAAGACCTGTATTTTTACAAAGTTCTAATAACAGTTTACCGTAGGTATTCGCCTTGGTATCCATGTTATATCGCTGAGAATCAGCTAGGATATCAGAGCTTACAAAGTTTGGCTGACCACCATTAAACACAGTATATTCATCTTTTATAAAGTCCGGTGGGTTACTGGTGCGGGCATTGAAGTCCCCACAAAGAAAAAAATGTCATGATTGTTTACATATTTACTATATTCAAGTTCAATAATGGCAAAAATATCCTGCTTGATGCCAATATAACTGGAATCTATCGGTGGTACATAAACTACACCAACCATTAGTTTTTTGTTAGTCTTTAAATATGATCCACACTAAACACTCGTTAACTCTTTTGATTTCAATACGTTTGTTTATCCAATTAGCAATTAAAATAGCAATACCACCAGAAGAGCGCTTTGCGTTTTTATGTCTTACTGTCCGCGCAAAATTATAAAATATATAATTTGCGAATTGAATAGACTTCTGTGGATCTAACATACTTTCAACTAAACAAACAATATCATGCTGACAAATGTACTCACATAAATGTCTGTTTTGAAATGTATCTGTTATTCCGCGAATGTTCCAGAACAGTATGTTAACACAATGACACTATGACGAATTCACAGGCACGGGATTGTCTGAAAAGGTTGGATTGTTCATTAGCTCCGTTGAGTGGCGTTGTATTTGTGAAAATTTAGTGCCATTTCAATATTCCGTGCCATCAAGTCTCTCCCTTGGTTGTTTAAATGCAGTTCGTCAACACTGTAGTGAGTTTTGCAGCATCGAGTGAAGATGTTGTTGTTTATATAATTTATTTTGTCTGTCTTTTTTGATTTATGTTCAAGATATACATAAGGGTTTAAAATATTTTCATTTATTTCCGGTTTGTGCCAGCGCAGAGGTAAACCGGCAACATAAATCTGGGCTTCACGGTTCAGAGACAACGCCTGGTCTAGTAGATTGTCATATGAAATGGGCGGGGGCCCTAGGGTAGTGGTTAGCACCGCTGCCTTGCACGCCAGAGTTCGGGGTTCAGTTCCTTGGCGATTTTTCTTCCCCATCCACGTGTGAAAGTCAGTATTGTGGGGAGCCTCCGTGACCGAGAGGTAGCGTGCTCGGCCTCAGACCGCCAGGGCTCGAATTTCGAATCCTGTGTCTGGAGGACAGTGTCATCTCAATCATCTCACCATCCTCAGGAGGTTCTCCTGGCCCAGTTTAGCCTATATGTGCACAAAGGTGGCCTAAAGCCCGATTCATTGCATTTGTGATATGAAATAATAGTCTTCCCAAGTGTACTATTAGCCAAATCATTTGTTCCACAAATGAGAACTATTTTATCACTGACCTTGTATCCGTCGTTAATTCCTAGATCATTACTAATTATGTTGATTGTTGCCCCACGTTTGACATAAGAGCAGGTTTTCCTAGTCCTGTTTTTATATCTACGTCCTATGCCAGCTCCGAGAGACCTGCTGATTAAAGTAGTTTTACCTTGTGTTTTATCACCTTCATCCTTCGCTTTCGTTGCTTTTGTACGATCCAAAATAAATATATATGAAATAATATACTATGATATCTAAAGCCATTCGATCGGTGACAATTTTGCGACTTATTAATAAACGTTCGGGACGCTTTCTGGTGTCATCACCTTATCATATTATATAGAAGACTCAACTTTTCCGAAACAGTCCGCTGGGGAAAAGTCGTGAACGCTCCTTAACTCTACTCTTATCCCAGTACAGTTAGTTGTTGGTACACCTGAACCACTGTGGACCAACACCACATTAACACTGTATATCGCCGTGTGTCCGCTGATAAGAGGACTGGTTGACATGACATTGTGGACACAAAGGAACCGCTATTGAAAATGCAATGGACATCATTTTGATCTCTAGCATTCACCACTGATTTGAATTATGCGTCACCTCATCATGCTCATGTGCTGAATTTAAATAATTTTGAATTGTATAAAATTTGATCTTTATCATTCACCATGTTCCCCAGCGATTCGAAATATACTTATTTTTAAATTCACGAAAAAAAATGATAAAATTTGGTAACAATCGACTGGAACAAATGGAACTGATTTCACAATAATTTCCACGTTTTAAGCAAAATATGTTTTTTGAGATACATAGTTATCATTAATCTATTTTTTACGCTATGCAAACATATCCAGTTACCAATAAAAGTACACATACGTTTAATAAAGTTATTAAATCAATAAACATAGAAATCAGTCACAGAGAATGATCATAGAAAATGACTGTTGTTGTATTTTGGGGTACAGCTAGGTTTCACTAGCCAATCTTAAACAATTATGCAAATTTATCTATTTTTAGGTTTCTACGCTTTCCAGAGTATTTTTTTGCTACTACATATCATATGTTTATTATACATCGTGGCTATTTGATCTCTGGTTTTGGTGCGGAAACACCTTTCTTAATATCTTGTTAATGGCAGTTATTTATACTTTATGTAGTCAACATTTTATTTTCAAAGCATCCTGTGTTTTATTATGGCAATGCCACCTAATATTTTAATTCTGTATGTGATTACATCCAAACTAACCATGTCAATGAAATATATATATATCTAAGCTAACTACCTTTAACGTATATAGTCAAGAACTTCGTTCATCATGTTTGTCTGTACATACTATAAATTATTTTTTTTCTGTTTATATTCATTTCATGTATTTTGTATATATAATGTATTTTGTATATATAATGTTTTGAGGGCCCCAAGGAAGATGGGTGAATGCTGATTGGGTTTACCCTCTTGAAATAAAGATATTATTATTATTATTATTATTATTATTATTATTATTATTATTATTATTATTATTATTATTATTATTATTATTATTATTATCTAGTTGTCACGATCAGTGTGACGTTTATGTTTCAAGACAGACTGACTTGCTGCAAGAGTTACAGACACAGACATAATTATAAGCGAGGAGCATCTGTTATTATATAGCTGTATAGTAGCATATTGAATTAAAAGATCACTTAAACATGTTCAAGGATTTACTCATACGATCTGCTAATTTACTCATCCAGTAGATTTGGAGAATTACGTAAGATCTGTGTACATTACTTTTTTAATATGCTGTATTTATAACCAAATTACTGCTGGTGTTTTTAATTATTCTTAGTGCAGAGTAGACCTGTTCTAAATCAAAATGGATGATTTATTTGAAATGTGCACGTTCAAAAATAATAAAAAGTATCTCTCGCACAAAAGGGGTTGTAAATGATCAGTTTTGTTCAGAAGATACATTGCACAACTTAAAAATCGGAATTAATTACTCAGTAGTAATCACGGTAATAGATAGAAAAAAAATCGATTATTAATTAACTCTTCCTTTACCAATTTTACATTTATGCGAAAACTACCTTCCTTTACCAAATTTGCATGCGAAATCCAAGTGTGTACATGCATTAATTGCAATGGATATATTTCATTACATGCATGGTTGAATATTGCCGACCAGAAATGGTTAGTGATATGGACGCAATATTTTCTTGCATTTTTATTGTGCAATATGCGCATGCGCATAGCTATAACCTGTATTGTGCCCGGGGCTACCCCAGGAGTCCTCCATCAGTACAACATTAAATACTCTGTCCACTTGTTCTTTTTTGGCTGACATTTGTTCTTTTAAATATATTTGTAATACAGTAAGACCTGTCCATACCGGAATGCCTTGGGGACAAACTTGTATTCCGGTTTGGACCGGTTTCGGCTTGGAGAGGGTTTTTGCTTATGGAGAGGAACAAACAACGATAACTTGTACAATTGTCATGAGGGTTATAATTCAGGATGTGTCGTCGGTAGGTCTACACATGATAGGTGAATGTATGATGATTTTTATAACTGTTTCATGACGACAACACTCGTTTGTTTGGTAACTTTTATATATTTTCTGGAATGTATGACGCTGGATTAAATGCTCCGATACTGTATAATTATGTCATTTAATACAATTAATGCCTTGAGGGGTCATCCATCAGTACAATATCAAGTATTTTGTGAAGTTTTAAAAACAAAGTCGGTTTCAGGGATAGTTTTTTTAGGGGGAAGTCGGTAAAGGAAGATAATATTAAAGGGGCATATCTGCTATTTGGAAAATTGTCAAATATGCCTCTTTAATCATGGTAATCCGGAATAAACGACTATATTATAATCCATGTTTGCGTGATACTCGCGGCATCCAAGAGTTGAAAAAAGAAGCATAAGCTAGAAGCAAAAAAGCGAGACTGAAAAAAAAAATGAACCACTGAATATCCAGATTTCAAGCCAAAATGGAGATTGATACTTGTCATGGACACTAATTGTAAATGTTACCTGATCAAAAGAGTGTTGGGTTGATTCTCGCAATCTTAAAGTTGGTTCCATTGTCATCGCCTTCTATGTTTGCAGCAAAAGATTATTAGAGTTATTTTTAACAATTCATTTACTAATGACACAACCCTTTTTGAAAGTCACGAAAAAACAGATTAACCCTTTTCCTGCTGAATTGTTTGTCAATGTTTGTATTTATTTGAAGCTGGAATAGCTCAATTTCAGCACCAGACGACGAAAGGTAGTTCCACTAAAAACATCTCCCATATTGAATTGCTTGAATAACATTTCACATATAGATCACTAAACATTTCATCACAATGTGTGGCATTTTATTTGGTTTGAAGTTTATTTGAAAAAAGTACAGATAATAGCATACGTTCCCAGCAGCTGAAGGGTTAAAACTGGATTATCAACCAAGTCAACCCAGCAAAAACGAGACATCGACGCAATGTTGGACCAATGTTGGACCAGCGTTGTAGACGATGGAACAACATTGGTACAACATTGGGTCGATGTCTCGTGTTTGCTGGGAAGTGTGTAATCACACATGCTGATTGTTAGGGGTTGTGTAAGATATCAGCATAATACTTTTAGAGTATCAACTATTAATCAGTTAATTAATGTCAGATATACACGTGATCGTTGAGGAAACAAATAAGAATACTCCAGTATAAACACACTGATTAATATTTCAAAAGCGACGTGTAAGTTCTAACTCACTACTTAAAAATTATCATGATTATACAATGTTTACATTTTTACATTTACAGCTAGGTAACATTACAACGAATTGTTTGATTTAGCGTTGTTACTAGAATGATAAAAAATACCCAATATAATAGATATTTTGATCTTAGTGTAAGCAAGGAATCTCCCTATAAATTCCTTGGTGTAATAAGTTACCCACCGAACTCGTTTAGAACTCGCTGTACAACAGTCAGTTTACTGAATGGTCGTGAGCCTACATAATATAATTGGGTAAACATGGTAAAGGCCACGTTGACATACGCGTGGTAATTTCATCATGTCATGGTGAGTCATTGTCTGTTAACCATGTTTAACTAGAGTGAAAAACGATGTAGGCCTAATATAAAATTAAAGATTACTGATTATTGACATTGACCTACTTGTCTTTACAATTTTCAAGATGATAGTAATTAATGTCTATATATAAATGTTGGTTCACTGTTTACCATGTTTAGGCCTACGACGTTTCCCGAAATATAACCAATACAGGAGGGAATGCCTCTTGTTTTTTGGCTAGTAAAAAAAACACTTGCCACCTTCACTGTCCAGTCATATCAGCATAACTTGCCAGCTTCATCCAGTCACAGCATTGATGGCACCGGCATCGCAAGCGGTGTGCCAGCGTTACAGACGTTGGGCCAGCATTACTCCAACATTGGTTCAAGGCTTCGTGATGGCTGTGCTTAGCTATCACTGGACTGGAACAATATTGCGCCATCGTCTGCGACGCTGGCCCAACATTGAACAACCACGTTAAGACAGTGGTGGGAGTGTGCGTGTGCGTCTGTGGGTGTGTGTCTGCGTAGAATAGGCCTACACAAAGCCCGGTAGTCTATATCATATAGGCCTATGCCTAATCTTAGTGCTCCCAGATATTGCGTATCGTGCCGCTCACGAGTTCAGCCAATGTTAGGCCAGTATTGCAGACGGTGAGCCAACATTGACCTGATATTGGTTCCCGAATTTTATAATTAGACATATAAAAAAATCAGACATATAAAGAATTTATTGCATGACCTGCCAATCAGACCTATAGGGAATTTATTGCATGACCTGCCAATGAGACCTATAGGCTATAGGGAATTTATTGCATGACCTGCCAATCAGACCTATACTATAGGGAATTTATTGCATGACCTGCCAATCAGACCTAGGCTATAGGGAATTTATTGCATGACCTACAACAGTAGGCTACATGTAGGCCCTATATGACATGTATGATGTGATATTATAATATTATTGTTTTACACTCACGTGACACGTTACCACTGGTTACATGTGACTTTAATAGTTCTCCATGGCGATCAGGTAAATCGAGTTTATTTGTAGGCCTACAAACTGCGCCGAATATAGTGGTGGCGTAACATTACCAGTGATTACAGATGATTGTGATTCATCATTCATGGACTGTAACCTGTGACTATCGATCTACATGATGTATATATCTGTATATAGCCTACATACCGGATGCTCTGACGTTACTGTATGCTTGGTATGTAGCCTGGCATAACCATTGATACAAATAGCTTGTATACGCGTGTACTATGCCTATACAGATACAGACACAGGCATACACTGTGTAAGGTGTATTTTATGCCTATTTTCACAACATCATGCGCGGGGCCAAACGGGAGCCGTTGTATAGTGTTTACGCTGAATGCCTATCACTCGGAGCTTGCGGCAGCTGCGAGCTTGCGGGTTAATGACAGGGATAGGCCTATATATCCTAAGTTAGGATATATTAGGATTATATATATATTAGGATTCCTAACCAATCTAATAAACATGTCAAACTTTTCTCAACGGTTTCTATTGTATTTTCTCCCATAGATTTAAAATCTGCCAGATACCATTCGAGATTTTGCATATTTAAAGGGACTGGCCCACGCTAAAATCATCAAAAAATCGGTGATTTTATTTCGGGTTCTTAATATGACCATATGATGTGAACATGTACATAGACTAGAACTGCAAATTTTTATAATTTTTGTGCTGCGCATTCACCAGTTAGGCTAGATATAGAGACGAAAATCCTGATTTGTAATTATTGACAACCATGTCAAAAATAGGAAATGCGGGAATTTCGTCTCTAATTTGCATATTTCCAAAATAGCAGCCAAAAAAAAGTAATCGGCTATGAATACAGTCCCGACAATCTTAGAAATTATGTGTTTTTGACCCCAAGTTTTGGTTTTGAAATCCCATAATGCCATTTGGACGACAATATTATTTTGGGGATCATTGGAAGGTCATAGGTGACCTTCCGTCATAATTCAAAATGGCCGCCAGCCGAGCCGAAAATCAACATATCTTAGCTTCTAAATATCATATTTAGGCTATTTTAGTGTCTAGATTGTTTCTTTTTTGGATCAAGGAATACAATGTCAGACATCATTATACTGTCAAATGATTTTTTAGATGTTTTTGATGTTTTTTTTCATCTCTATAGTTTGATATTTTGGCAAAATTGCGTTATATCATAGTTATAGGCCTACTTGAATAACTTCCTCCCAGAACGAGGTTATCATCCGCACACTGTTCTGAATTCACATGCTAACATGATATAAAGTAGAACTATATGCATCACATGTATATGACAGCGATAAAAGAGGTAAATAGACAATTCAGTTACATTATAATGCTTCATTCACACCTGTCCGTCATCTATGTTCCGTCGTCCGTCATCCGTCATCAGTCGTCCGCTTCAGTCACTACCATTCACACCTATCAGTCTTTTCAGAGCTGTGGACACAGATTTCTGTGTAGGCCTACCGACAGTTTTAAATACGTACAGTCCGGGAAAGTGGTTGACAGAGGCATTATTTGTGGGGAATTCCCTATCCACAGCTCATTACCATGCTTTATGGTCCGCATCCGTAATCCGTCGTACGTTAAAATCGCCCCCGGACCGATTTTGACTGACGATGGATGACGGACGACGGATGACGGACTAGGTGTGAATGGTGTTTCATATTTTCTATCCGAGCGATTTTTACTGAAGCGGACGACTGATGACTGAAGCGGACGACGGATGGTTTGACGGACATGTGTGAATGGGGCATAATACGGCACTGTTATTTTGTAGAGTATTTAGAACTACTACCCAGGGGGTAAACATCATTTTTTCTGGAAAACTGACACGGTTTGTTGTAAAGTTTGAGCACCTGAAATGATATCTACATATATTTAGGATCACAACCTAGGTGCACAACCTTGCAAATCGACTACTGGAATTTGACAGGAAGCCAATAATGGCGGCCATTACCGAAAAACTTCTATTTGTCAATATCTCGGTCAATATTTAAGATAATTTGCTTTTAAAGTTGTCTGAACTTATCTTTTTAAGGTCAAGGATCAATATAAAGCCAACCCTGAAGTGATTTGATGTCTTCTTAACAAGATAGTACACAAAGCTATTCATTGATAGTGTGAAATTATTGTTTTGCGCTAGGTATGATTATAGGTCGTACGCCCAATACTGCAAACCACGTTTTTTGCCATTTAAAAAATATTTGGTAACTAAATTTTATTTTTTTCAACTCTATTCAACTTGCCAAGTTATACTGCCCCTATTTCTGCCGTTTTTCCGGCAAAAAATACTTTACATCGTCTGATCCTTTCTTTGTCATGTATGCTGACAGGTGCAAGTCATTCATCATTAGAGCGGTGGGCGATATTAAGTGAAATTCGGAAAAATCGGTATACATAACAAAGAAAGGATTTCCCAAGTTAAAATAATTTTCAAACCAAAAATTATACCTGGAGATCGCCGGACATGTTAGTGAGTTGAATAGAAGTTAAAAAAAATAATTTTAGCCAGTAAATATTTTTTAAATGGCAAAAACCGTGGTTCGCGGTATTGGGCGTACGACCTATAGTCACGTTTGATAAGAAAACATTTGATGTGATAACAATGTTAAGTTTATTGAATATAAGCAACATGCACGCAACTACATTGTATAACCTGATAACGGTAGATGTGTATGACCAGGCAAAGTAGCTTCTTGTAAACACATAATCCAACTTCAAAGGCTGTGATATAGCTATACATAGGCCTACTCAGATTCATCAAGTTTTATAATAACAAATAACTGCTGAAATTACTGTCACTCTCTTGCTTTCGAGCAGCATCTAAAGCGAGCAGCATTGCCAGCAGCACTTGACAAGTCAGCTTACATCGCCAAGTTTACCTGCAAGCCTGAGGATTATGAACGGATTGTATAAAATAATAAACTGATCCCAGGTAAATCTACAAACCTACCAAGGCCACCACATAGGCTATAACACACACAATTTCACGTGGCTGCAAGAAGGGTTGCAACAAAAACTGCTCGAATAAGAGAAGAACAATCCCCTGCTATGTACAATATGACTGTCAGGGATATCTATATGTAAGCAAAGGTAGCCGTGTACAACACATTGATACATTGTGGTTATTTTGATCAGTGTTATTCAATTTTGTTGTGTGCAAACTAAGCGAAAATATTTCAGGCTGACTACTAGTTGTCGTAGAATAATACTTAATGTCGCTCGGCACTAATGGTCATTTAAGTGATATTGTAGTATGATAAAAACAGTGCAGTTCATTGATGTCCATTGATGCCCGATGTGCAGATGATGACGTGAGGGTGGGGTGATAGGGCATGGTGGGTTACTGCATAATGTTCTGGGCATGTCTAGGGGATTTACCCTCAGACATGCCAAGACGATCGAAGACTTGGGTTTTGATATGCAATTTAATGCTGAAACACCGAGGCCTTTAGCACAGCTCCACTATCCTCCGGTCGGATAGTCCTCAGAATCACAATAGTTGAGGGTAACTCCATTCATCCCACGTGAGAGACCTAATGCTATTGCCTGTAGTTTAGGTTCTAGCATGGCCAACATCACTGCCTGCACTGATGCGGGAGCTGCATTGGCACCACTGTTGTGTGGAGGAAACAGGCTACCCCGCTGGCAATCTACCACACTATTATAGCCAGCCACGTGTAGCCTGCAGATTCCCTTGGATAAGCGTTATAGACTAGTGATTCTGTACCATGCGGTGCAACATGCAACAGACAGGACAGGTGGGTGCGAAAAGTACTACTACTAGCAACCATCCCAGTACTACCCAGACTGACTATTTTATGAATTGATTATATTACCAAATGTTACATCACTGCATGGGCTACTACTTATTTTATATCAAGTTTATGTTTATGTAAACATTATCATTGTTATGGATGCTCATGATGTTTTCTTATCAAAAGTGATTAATAATATACAGTGTGAAACATTATTTCCAAAACATAAACGCAGAATTGTGTGTACTGGTATACATATTGTCAGTCAGCCAGTCAAACGAAAAGGGCTTAGTTTTTGATAAAGTATACATAGGAAGCTAGATAATTCCTGAAGATACCAGGTGTATGGCTACCACCAGGGGGGATGTAGAGTTTGAAAGTGGTGCATTTTTTTGTAATTCAAGATGGCGTCCAAGATGGCCGCCAATATATAGTCATATTTAAAAAATAGTGTAAAGTGGGCAAATTTAGCTCAATTTTCCTTTGTAATACACCATTTCAACTAGTTTAGAGTTACTTAATGCAGCTAGGCCACTCTCAGACAATTCTGATCATTATTTGAAACCCTTTCAGCCCCAAAGGTTTTTTTATCGAACACCTTGGTGATGTCAATTAGGACAAAATTGTTATCTATAATAGTTATATCATTATTAATGGTGAAGGATTGGTATCAATACAGTGACTATGTTAATAACAGTTAGTTAATGTAATTAATTTTAATTTAAAATAATTAATTCGTTATTAGTGGTGATGGATTGGTATTAATAGTGTAGCTACAAATACGGCAATGTCAATTGTGCAAGCTTCTCAATGTTAGCTAATTTTTCTTTTGCAATTCTCCATTTCTACTACTTTGTTATCCACTGAATCTATCTAGACCACTCCCAAATAAATAAACAAAGTATTTAACCCTTTTAGCACAAGAGGTTATTTTAGAAAGCACAAAGGCTACAATATCCTCTGTAATGTCAATATACCATACTGCAATGAACCCAATCATGTTATGACCAGATATTGAAGTGGGGTGACCATAGAAATCATAACACTTTTCTTTGCCAATAACCATTACAATTCCTATTGTTACTCTGGGGACTATCCGACCCAAGGATAGCGGAGCTGCGCGAAATGCCACGGAGTTCGGGCGAGCGAAGGAAAACGCTCTCAATAACCATGCCCTATCACCCCCACTCTCACATCATCATCTGCACATCATTCATCTCATCAATTGACTACAACGTTTTTATCGTATTACAATGTCACTTAAAAGATCTTTTGTGCCGAAAAGTGACGTAAAGCAATGATTTATTACTACTACTAACCATTACAATAATAGCTCCTGTTCATTCGCAATAGGATGTGCTGACTTGAGTAAAACGCAAAATAGCCACCACAGACCGACCGACAACAAATTTGTTGGACCTGTTACCACATTCACAATCGTTTTTGGTAAATGCAATAATTATTTAAAGCTCATTTATACCGTTCATTGACTGTCAAGCAAAAATAATTTTACATAGATTTTATATATCATTAAAATTTAATTACTGACATTTTTTTTGTCAATATGACTGAACGTATTTCTTTATGACAGCAGATAGTATATTCACACAAGCATATTCTGTATATCTCTCTAAAGCGAAAATTCAGGCAGAAAATATGACTATCAGTTGCCAATAAAAATGTGCCTGGTTAGCCTGGTTTTCATTCAGTATCTCTTCAGATTTATGCTACGTAGTCAGGTCTAACCAACAAGAGCATAGCCTACAGATGTGATGTTCATTAATGTGGATCAGGTCACCAGCGAGAAGGATGTATCGTTTGCAGTACCAGCTGCTAATATACCTATTTACATTTGATATTGTATTCCTCGCACCTTCCAAAGTATTACATTTCTAAAACCATGTAATGCAATCTATAACTGGTCAAGTAGGTCAGGTTAAAAAACCTGACAGATATAATTGCAAGTAACTCCTCCTAGCCGACCCTGGAAAGCAAATACCATAAACATAATGTAGATGTTATTTGCTTTTTGTATCTTCAACATAAGGCCCTGATATAAAAATATCTTTAGACACAACTTTTCATAACTTAAATCAAACATAGTATTGAAATCATTAGAATTGATATATTATAATACCCAAGGACATAAAAAACACAAATCTGAAAAAGGACAACGATATCATAAATGATAGGTTACCATTACTGAATTAACCTTTGAACAAAATTAAATAAATATTTATTGATGATATTCCCAATTTTGTGGTGCGTTCTGTGATGATGTCTAATCAGATTCTTCCATGGCTCAGCGTCCCCTATTATTTTCGATTTTTTGAGGCCTTCCCAATGGCCAAACCATGTGTAATATACGAAACAGTCCCATTAGATGACGGGTAAATCCTCTTTCTCATCATCAACGCTGTTTTTATGGATTCAGTGCACCATGAACAAAGAATTAAAGCCTGGTATTATTAATAAAAATAATTTATTTTGAACTTGTTCGCAATCAAACTGTTCTTTAGTGTCATGTTCAAGCAAAATGAGATATGGATAATGAAATATGTTGAATGCAATGATTGAAATAAGACCCCCTCCTGGAACTTCATACATAGCCCTGTAGAACTGCACAGGCAATGTTGAAGAGATATCTTGACAACTGGCTGTGGCATTGCAGAATACCTTTTCTTTCACGCTGAGACACATATTATATCACCACCTTTCGAACAATTTGTTGATATTCTCATTCAAGCTAGATGTGTCTTTTAATGAAGATTGTCATCCAGTATGACTAATGTGACCTATCTGCACGTGATCAGTCGCACAGCTTTTTTTACAAATTGCAGAAATGTCAAAAACTATACATACATGATAACACTAAAAAACAGTTTTTTTAAATAAATGTATTAATAATAAAACTATCTATATATAGCAAAAAGGGCCTACATAAATTATTTTAAAAATCAACCCTTTGAGTGGTTTATTTAACTTTATTGAACGTTATTTTAAATGATAAAAATATAATATGGGGTTTTGAACAATTGGTTTTAAAATGTTTAAAAAACAATAATGTTCGTTTCAATAAAAATAATCACTGATGGTTTGAACTATATATAACCCAATTGTCTTATTTCACAATATCACATTATCTCACTCTATGACAAAAAAATAATGTGCGATGCGGCTGTTCAGATGGGTCACATAATTATGGTGTCAGATATCATCACTAGATGAGACACAGTAAATAAATGATTCAGTAACAAATCCGCACCTCCTCGACTATAGGTTAGCAATGAAGTTTCACATACAATGTCTTCAAAATGTATTATTTCCCTAGCTTTTCCTAAGCCAACGCTCATGTCTGCAGTCCACCAATATGATACAAAGTTTTAGAAAGTTTGGCTAGTCCGGTATACTTACACTCCACCAGTAGTCATCAGAAAAAATATCATCAATATTAAAATGTTATTTTATTATTAATTATTCATTACAAGGATACTAGGGTATGCAAAATAACACTTGAATGATTCAACAAGTACATTTAGGTGGGGGGTTTTGAATACAGTCTTTCGTTGGAGAGGGCTCTTGTTTTGACGAGAGACATAAAAGCTCATACTTTCCCTTAGAACTTCGCGTTAAAAGGGTTAAATATTGTTCAAATTGTCTTCGAGTGATCTAGATTGACTCACGACCACCTAAGTAGTTAACATGGATTATTACAGAATAAAACTGGACTAAACATATGTCAATTTACACACTTTTTCCTAAATTTTACCAAGTGCTAAGGGCCGCCATTTTAAATAACTCAAACCAATAAGTGTGATATTGCCTTAGTTTTTGTACTGATACAAATCCGTTACCGTTAATAATATATAATTTGTTATAAATAATCATTTTGTCCATATAGACATTCTTGAAGTGTTTAGTACAAAAGCTCCCCGGAGCTGAAAGGGTTAAATGTTTAAAATAAATATAATGATAAATTTGATTGTTTAAAATAACATTTTATGGGGTGATCTAGAACAATTTATTGACTACTAAGCTAGTTGAAATGGTGTATTACAAAAGAAAATTCATTTAGAATTGCACTGTTTACGCAAATTCCAAAGTCCGACTATACGTCGGCGGCTATCTTGGACTCCATCTTATTTTATAATGAATTAGATTAACTAATTGTTATTAGCATAGTCACTGTATTGACACCAATCATTCACCATTAATATGGAGTAATTATTATAGATAACAATTTTGTCCTAATTGACATCATTAAAGTGTATGATAAGGAACATTTGGGTATGAAAGGGGTAAAAATAATGATCAGAGTTGTCTGAGAGTGGCCTAGCTGCATTCAGTAACTCTGAACTAGTTGAAATAGTGTATTACAACAGCAAATTGAGCTAAATTTGCCCAATTTACACTATTTCTTAAGTATGACTATTTGCTGGCAGCCATCTTGAATTACAAAAAAATGCACCACTTTCAAACTCTACATCCCCCCTGGTGATGACCCCCAGGCATGTCCCTAACACCTGGTATCATCAGAAATTATAGCTTTCAGTGTATACCTGAGTGTTATTTTTAGGCTCTGGCAGACTGACTATATTTACAAGACATAACATCACTTCAAGACTGCTTTTATATTATTCATTGACCCTGAAAATATTGGTCTAGACAACTTTAAAAGGAAATTTTCTAAAATATTGACCGAGATATTGACAAGTTTTTCGGTAATGGCTGCCATTATTGGCGTCCTGCCAATTTCCAGTAGTCGATTTGCAAGGTTGTGTACCTAGGTTGTGATCCTAAATATATGTAGATATCATTTCAGGTGCCCAAACTTTTACAACAAAATAAATTTGATAATATCTAAGACAGTTCTGAAGAGTAAATTATAATCAAAATGTGACGATATACATGATATATCTTGATCGTTTAATGGCATTTATCCTGATATAATAATGTCGTATCAACATATTAAAATACCATATAATGACGGTAAACTGTTATATAGGACATATTCTGACATTATACTGTGATATCCAGACATTAAAATGACATTTACCACGTAAAATGCTGACATTATATTGCCAAATCATGACATAATAATGTCATATATATAATGACAATAGAATGACTGATCAGTGTATTAAAATAGGGCCTACCTTCCCCTGGCCGTATACTGCCATATTCTCAACATTATAATTATAATGCTATATCCTGGCCATAAAATACCATCTATTGACAAACAATAATTGCCATATAGTGATGTTAATTTGAACTGCCATAACCTGATATTACGATGCCACATTCTCACAATAATGGCAGATCGTCACATTATAATGCAGCACGTACCCTTCCAATATGATGCCATATCGTGTCATTAAACTGGCATATTCTGATATTATCATGATATCTACTGACATTATAATGACAAACTACGACAATATAATGTCATAGCCTGGTATTAAAAATAAATAACCTAATAATATAACGCTGTATTGTGACATTAAAGTTGAATATCCTGACCTCATAATGCCATATCTTGACTATAAAGTTCACACCCCTACCATATTATTGCCATATTATCGGGACGGTAAATGGCCATATTCTGACATTATAATTCCTCATATTGACTTTATAATGTCATATCCTGATATTAAAATGTCATATCCTGATATTAAAATGTCATATCCTGATATTCAACTGTCATATCGTGCCATATAAATGTCATATTGTGCTGTTAAGCTGTCATATCCTGGTATGACAGCTTAACATCACAATATGACATTTGAATGACAGGATATTACATTTTCTATATATGTAAAGTGGATATTACATATCCACTTTACATCATTTACAAGCAGCCCTGCCTTTTAATTTCCCACCTTGCAACAATGCATTATCATACCTATAAATGACATAAATGTAGTTTTTGGCAACAAATATATATATATATATATATATATTATGTAATTCTATTTTAAACATATTATATAATCAGCATCTCATTGGGCCTGTTGCGGGGGACGAACAATTCAGACAAATATTTGCCCTTGACTGACCTTTATGCCCAACACCTTATGGCACTCATAGAACGTAGTTATCCTGCTTGTACAACAACACATTGTTTGGCCTTGTTTTGTTAATAGTAAATTCGTTAATAGGCTAGTAAATATAGCAAAATGAGTATAACATTTATACACAACGTCGACAAGGAATTCTCAGTATGGTACTAAATACTCTTTTTTTAACACAATTCTGCTTTCTGAATCTGTTTTCTACTACAGAAGACGTCGTCAGTGAATATGTCAGTGAATATAAATCTATGTTATCTTTATCCACCCTCCATTTGAAAAAGATTTGCACCCGATAAGTGTGTATTTCGGAATTGTCATACAATTAATGGCAATTATCTCTTCATTATAATGGCTTTGACCAAGACGCTGGGGGTCTAGATGAAGGGTCCTATGTTGATTTGTTTTTTTCTTTGAAAGCATCAACATTGAGAAGAATCTCTTTCTTTTTGTCACTACACCAGCCACGAACATCCCATGAATATAATCTGTGTATTTTGGCGATGTTCACGATGTCCTGCAAAGATGTAAAATATGTCAATTGGCCCAATTTAGGTGTTTTGAACCTTCGTGTTCTCAAAAGTGAGACTCGTTGGGAAAGCGCCGTTAAACGGCGATTTCCCGATGACATTGTAGTTAAACTAGCAACGTATTTGACGATCTGAGACCTTACATACTTGTCCTAATACGTTAGGAACTTTTTGTCATAGATTACGGAAATAATCAAATAGTTGACTCGATACAACTTTCTTGTCAGTTGTGGTCATGGAAAAATGTTTCTTATTTATAATTTATTTTATATAAACTTTTTACAAGTATTTTCAATTAAATATTTCTGTAAACCTTTCCAGTCGCCATCTGGTCTACTTTTTAGAGACCACTATGGAAATAGGTCTTTTATCCCTGGTGACCAGTATGGTGGCCCCGATTGTTGTTATAATCGTACTGTATACCGAAATAAATCAAATCAAAAATCAAATCAAAAATACAAAAATCGACAACTACAGACCCATTTCTATATTGCCAGGCATCTCAAAATTATTCGAATGTTTTTTTTATTCAATCAAATTCACGAATATTTATCTTCTCATAATCTATACAACGACAGTCAGTATGTGTTTAGGAAAAAACACTCTACCAAACATGCAGCATTATAATTAGTAGATAGAATTTCACATGAACTAGATAATGTAATACACCATCAAATATATTTATTGACCTATCGCAGGCATTTGACAATTTAGATCATAAAATTATACTACTCGAAATACTGGATTCGCTTGGTCTCCTTGCCTAGAAGCTGTTATTTGAGAATCGTGTACAACTCACTGGCGTCTTTTGACTTTATTGGTGAAACAAATTGGTGCTCTCAAATCAGGTCATTATTATTCCGAACAAACCACTGCGACGTTTGGGAAAATCATAGGGTAGAAAATGCCAATCGTCTCATCAAACAAGTTAAATTATGTTTGGTTAATACATATAAAGTTGATTGGTCTATCAAAGCCCGAAACTCCATAAAATTACGAACGTACATAAAGTTCAAATTCGTCCACTCGCTAGAAGAATATCTGTTTTACATCCCCGACACAAGGTGGATGAAGGCACTATCAAGATTAAGAATGAGTTTATATATGCTAGAAATTGAACGAGGAAGGCATATCAAGCCGCAAAAAATACCATTAGAACAGCGCATATGTAAAATATGTACATCGAACTCTGTTGATGACGAAATTCACTTTTTAATTACTTGTTCTTACTTCGCTACACAGAGAACTAGTTTACTTGCCGAAAGCAAACTACACAACACCGAATTTGATTCACTCTCAAACAACGACAAATATATATACAATATGTCATCTACACATCGACCGTTAGTAATATGCTTACCAAAATACACCTACACCTGTTTTCAAACCTTAAGCATGCCACATATCGGCTCATAATAAACGGTTGTTATTACGTTACATTGTTATCTGGAACAATTATAAGTCACCTGTTTCTATATCATCCATATTTCATGATCTGACTTAGCGTATTGCCACATATCAAGACGGCTGTTGCTCTCGGATGTTAATATTTGGCTTTTTATGGCCGATTAGGGACGTTTCCGTCGACTTTGTTATCAGACGAGGTGGGGCCTTATGGAGGATCTCAGAGTTGCTAAGTCGACTGATTTTCTCTATGAGGTCGGGAATGTTTTTTTTCGATTGTAACTCCGCGTATGTGGTACTAACTAGGTCGTGATTGAAATGGTATGAACTAAACTATATAGTGAATTAAAATAAGATGTATTGTTATTGTGCGAGGGCCAATATTGTAGATAATAAATTACTGGTTAATTAAATAAACTTTAATGCTATTATGTGAGTGCCATGTCCTGCGTGAATGGCACACATATTATTATCCGTAATTTGTATTGTTATTGTATCACTAAGTCTGCAACACTCAAGGAATCTCCGGGCACATAGCGACTGAGCGTGCATGGTTACATGGCTCGGAGTTACTTGTTTCGCGGACTTCTACATTTGTTACATTTACCTGAGATTATGTTTCATTTTTAAAGTACTATATAATCCATAACGTCGTTTTACTACATCACTGTACATACTCCAGTACCATAATTATGCATTTGTATATATCTTTAGGTTTCTACGCTTTCCAGGGTGTCTTTTTTGCTGTCATATATGATTTGTGGATCATACATAGTAGCTATTTTATCTCTGGTTTTGGTGCGGGAAACAAAATGATAGACCCCCTACGTTCACATATATTGTTCAAGTAGTAATCAAGTATCTGTTATTTTATCACAATATCCAGTGTTTTACTATGGCAATGCCTTTTAACATGATTTTAACTCAGTATATGATACCATATAAATTGTCGTGTGATTTTAGAAAATTAACCATATTGTATATACATGTACATATATTCTATCATTTTTATGACAAATAAGTCAGTAATGACTTTTCTTTATGTCAATAAATATCTATCTATCTACTACACAAATTGAATCACTATGGTTCCAATGGTCCAGCGCTTAACATAATGAAAAGTTACTTGACAGATCGAAAACAAAACGTAGAATTTAAAAATGTTGTCTCCACAAAAATACAGAATTATTACCGGAGTACCACCGGGTTCATATTTGGTCCCCAATTGTTTAAAATATACATTAATGATATTTCAGAAGCGGGTAAACTTTTTAATTTCATAATTTACGCCGACGATACAGCCCTAAATAGCACCTTGAATGTTTTAAAGTTTAATGAACAATTCTCCGAAAAAATCAATACTGTATTGAGCAAAATAAATGACTGGCTAAGAGCCAATAAACTTCCCTTTAATGCAACGAAAACAAAACTAATGATATTTCACAAGCCGTAAAAAAGTTGAAAGTCCTCTTCTACAAATTAATGGGACAGAAATTGAACGTGTTCAAGAATTTAATCACTTAGGCATTCAACTAAACGAGCATCTTACTTGGAAAAAAACATGTGAACAAAATTGCCAATAAAATTTCTAGATCTATTGGAATATTAAACAAATTAAAACGTTGCCTACCACAATATACCCTATATCTTTTGTAAAATTCCCTTGTAACCAATTATTTAAATTATGGTATCTCACCCTGGCGATATCAAACTGATAGACTAAACAAGCTACAGAAAAAAACAGTTAGAATAATTTGCCTTGATAAATTTAATTGTCTTTCAGAACCATTGTTTAAAAAACTTTAACTACTGAAAATTAAAGATATACACACACTCCAAGAGCTTAAATGTTATCATCAACTGAAAAATAACCAGCTCCCGTCATATTTCCGCAACATGAACAACGACCATGACCCAGATACTCACCCATATCTCATACGTCACAAAAAAAATACGCTTGCCCAGAACAAATCACGAATTCGCAAGGAAATGTATCCGATACAGCGCAATAGAAACAGCAATAAATACTTCAAGCCAGATACTCAAAAAAGTAAACACGCCTACACGGTTTTTTGATCTTTTTTTAAAAAATAACTATTGATAGTCAGGCAGATATGTGAAATATAGCTAACAATTGTGGGTTTATACATAGAAGCATGAAATTTGGCACATGTCTAGACATTGGTCCTGGCAAACTTTTCAGCTATGGGGCCACCGGAAGTAAGACCTGTGTAAAATTTGGCAGCCATTTTTCAAAATGGCGTCCAATACGCACTGTTGACATGGGAAACTTCAACTACTAAGGCAATGCAAGGCAGTTATTTGCCTTGCATAGCCTTACTAAGTAACCTTAAACTATCACAGCATGTTACAAACAGTATATGTGGGTGTTTGTGCTCCTGCAGACATTCAAAATTATGTTGACTCAGCAAAATAGCTCCGCAAAAAGTCACAAACTACGTTATCATCATAACAGACTTTGCGCTGATGTTTTCGAAAGCATTACTGTATTGGAATTATATTGTTGGTGATAAGAAAGCTCACTCAGCCATATTATATTATGATGTTGCCAAATACAGATTGTTTTTAATGAAAAATGTTTGAATTTAAGGCGTGATGAAGGCGGAATGGAGGAAACATATGAAAATTTAGCATAAAAATGTTTAAAGGACATCTGTTGGATCCATGTGGTCATTTACATTTAGACAATAATTTTTAACACTAACGATCTTTCCAGGATTCATCTATTCTTTTAATATGTGGTGATGGTGGTTAAATAGTGGTGGTAGACGTAGATTTCTAGTAGTCATGTACAAAATGTATAAGATTGCCGATCCACAGCAGGCTGGTCCGTCTCATTTTCGGTAAATACAGCCTATAACTGACTGGACAATATGCTGTCTTTGTCAGACAGTAACTCTCGAATCAATGCAGTGCCCATCTGAAAGCAAGCGGACTGACGTCGATATTGGTCAAGGGTACTCAACTGATGCAACAAACCTCATATGCTTCAATGAGTTGCAGGCTATGCCCATGCCAATTGATATTAGGCGCCTCGATGAAGGCAAAGGCATTGAAGCCACTATATTTGAACACTTGGCCAAGTGGCAAAGCAAAATTTAACAAGTCAAAGCTAGAACGTGCAGAAAAAAGATATTCTGTGAAAGACTGTGACCCCAGTTTAGAAATATACTAGACAAAGTGCTACACAGAAAGCATTGACAAAATATGTCTGATTTTTCTGTGGAGATGATGCCACAGTAGACACACGCCACGAAGTAGCCACTTTTGGGCACTGTTGCTCTCGCAGAATTGCTGACATACATCGAAGAATCGAGGATGGATGAAGCTGCAGTATTCAAGCTTGCAGACCTTGTCAAACAGTATTCTGCGCGGCTGCAGCAATTTGGCATTGAGCAAGACACTCGTCCACACAGCACTGACCTTAAAAATTGCATCATTGCTCACTTCCCACATCTGAAAGCTTACAAGGAAGGACGGGATGTACTCTTTGCCTCTGACAGAGACATGGGAGCTGCTCTGTGTAAGCTCTGCAAGGAAGATTTTGATGAAGATGCCATCTGTCTCGCACGAGCCAAAATTGTGCAAAAAGACATGTTACAACTGCACGCTACATTCACAGGCGCCTTTGATGAGGCATGTAAGGTCAACTCTGTATCCCAATCAGTTCTGACAATCGTAGCCATGATCCTTGATGGTCCAAACATCCAGTCCCAATCACAGTCAAGCAGTGGTACACATCAAGCATCGCTCAGTGTTGCTCAGTTTCTGCAGTACAACAGACTGGCTAGAGGACACTGGTTGGGTGGAGGCTCTTGTCCAGGCCAAGGTGGCATCTGCAGGCACAGCAGACTCTTTTTTGAATGCCTCTCATATCACAAGAACTAGGCATGCACACCAAGTTACAGCAAGCAGACTGTACATCCTACCCAAACGGTCTTATTCCCACTACCAGGAGTCCCTGGAGCCAGAATGCCAAGCAGAAACGTTTGATGACAGGTGTGCCCGAAAAAAATCAGAAGATTCCACAGTTCTATTTCTGGTACACAGCTCTCCAGCATGAGCTCCTCGTCTTTAGCTTCGTCAAATCTCTACGTGGGGCAAACTTTGCTCTGTATGTGGACAGCCTGACCAAGCTAACCCCATGGTTCTTCAGTTTGGACCACACCAACTACGCAAGATGGGTGCCAGTTCATATTTGTGACATGGTCAGTCTAAGCACAATCAACCCAGAAGCTGCCATGAAGTTCATGAATGGCAACTTCACTGTTCGCAAAACCAACAGTGTTCTCCTCCATGGCTCTGGACCAGGTACATGAGCAAAACAATGCCGCTGTAAAGAGTGACGGTGGTGCTGTTGGATTTACTCAATCCCCCGAGGTTTCAGACGCTGACGCAAGAGTTTCCAGATGATTTTGGAAAACAGGTCATATAACTGGTTGATGTCATAGAAGAGATGGGCAACCCATTCATTATGGAGACTACTGATTTCCTGAGACTTGACACCAGGGACATCGTTGACCCAACTGTGGCATCTTCTGTACGTCAGGCTGAAACGATGGGTCAGGAACAGTATCAGACTTTCATGACTGATCCATTGGTGGAGCAAACAGCTCCCATCAGTGAACCCATAAAGAAAAACAAGTTGTCACTTTTGAGTCGACCCTCTTAAAGAGAGAAGTCCAAAACAAGCCTTCAAGTTTCATCTTTGAAGAGTGACTGCTCCCTATTTTTGCGGCTCTACATCGCCTGTCAATCAAGAGATGGCAACCTACAGGACTTTTTTGAACATGAAAATCAGGCATGTCCCCCACCTTTATCTCAGCTTGGCAAGCTCAGATCGGCAACCAAGGCAGATATTTTGGGATGCCTAGAGAGCAACTGTGCTGCAGCCAGAGATGAAGCCCCAAGAGCTGACGTCACAATCCTCGATGGAGCAGTGGTTGTCAACTTTTCAAACCAAATGCCACCAAGATTTTTGATGAATATGCAATAAAGATATTCCTACCCTACGTCCAGGGCCAACTACAACATACCAGTCGGGCTGACGTGGTCTGGGACCAGTACAGAGAAGGCAGCCTGAAATCTCAAACCAGAGAGAAAAGAGTGTCTGTAGAAGGGTAGAAGGCGCCACCAATCTTCCAGGAAACTGGCAACAGTTTTTGCGGATCGATGCCAGAAAAGCAGTTGTTTACCTTCTTGGAAGTACACCTCACCCACCTTGAAACAGAGAAGCAAGTAGTCACCAAGTAAGTAGGCAATGGTGAGGATGCCCTGTGCAATCTCCCCCGAGACTTTAGCTCCCTCGCTCCGTGCAACCATGAAGAGGCTGACAGTTGAATGATTCTGCACTTACAAGATGCTTTCAATGTGGGCTACAAGGTGATTCTGCGAACAGTAGACACAGACGTGGTTATCCTAGCCGTGGCAGCAATAGTGGAGATAGACATCCAGGAGCTCTGGGTGGCTTTTGGGACAGGTCGACACTTTAGGTACATCCCTAATTGGCCCTGACAAGTCTCGATCTCTTCCTACCATGTATATGGGGTGTGATATGGTATCATCCTTTGGCACAAGGGGAAATAAGTCAGCATCGGAAACTTTGAAAGTATTTGAAGACGCTACTCCAACTTTCCTGGCTATGTCCTCAGGCCCAGCAGAAATAACTGATGACAATGTTGCCGTGCTGGAGCGCTTCACCATTTAGCTGTATGACCGAACCAGCGACCTCACCAACATAGATGAGCTCGAAAAAAAAGAAGAAAAGGAGAGCGTTGGTGCAGCACATCAAGAGGTCTTACAGGGGAACACTGCTGGGGTCAGGCAACTGCAGTTGTTCAAAAGCTACCATCTCCTACTGACTGGGGGTGGGCTGAACCACCCAAATGGAAACCGCTGTGGACCACTTTGCCAGAAGACAGTACGTCCTAAAGGGAACTAATTTCTTGTGGTTACAAAAAAAGGCTGCAGAGGACGATCCAAGTGCAATAAAGCAGCACTGAAGTGCACTGCCTTGTGTTAATGCAGTGGACAAGACTATGATGCGTAAAGCCCCCGCAGATAGCCCGAAGAACATTGACTGTTCGCAACACATTCAAGTACAGTATGGCTACCATGCAGCCTCACTTTAGGCCAGCTTCCTTAAGTTTGTAATTGTGTTATATCAATAAAGTGTGCTATTTGGATAAGTTGAATCATTCAATCATCATTAATAGTGTTCATTATGCAAAATACTATGCGACCGCAGTATTTTTTTGGCGGCCATTTTGCAAAATGGCTGCCAAGGCCCACATAGACAGTATTTCGATTGGCCCCATAGCTATAAATTAGCCTAGGGACATTGTCTACTACTTGAATGAGTTGAATCATTCAATAATCATTGATTGCGCTTCATTATGCAAAATACTATGCGACTGCAGTGCTCTTTTGGCGGCCATTTTGAAAAAATGGCTGCCAAGACTCACATAGACAGTATTTCGACTGGCCCCATAACTATAAATTTGCCTGAGCACATTGTCTACACATGCTGAAAATTGCATGCTTCTATGTATAAACCCACAATTGTTACACCAATCTGCTTGACTATGATCAATATGAGTCATCGTGCAGACTAAGCAATTGTTACGTTTTTCATAATAGGTGATTAGTTAAATATATCTTTTTATAGATGCATCGAATATATGTATATACATGATATAGGAACAAGGTCTATCGTCTTGTGATATTTCGAAACTAATTCAAAACAAATATAAGTTCATCATAATTATTATATTGTATGCCATATTGTCCAAACATAATAGTAATGTCATAACGTATATAATGGTATGTTGGAAATTGTATATTTATTTAACACTAATAAATAGTATAAGCTATTTATTTTGTTTATTTCCTCATAAATGTATACTAAATATAGTGATGTATTACCGCTATGTGTTTCCCCCCTATATATATACATGAGTCTGATGACTTGAACCCAATGGAACCACTTTTCTCGAACATGCTAATATCAAATATGTCACGCATTTTTTAATTGTATTTCCATAACATATACATTCACCCATATCTTATCATCTGTACATCATTCATTTATTTTTTAACGAATTATAAAGTCACGTGCTTGACCGTCCCGGTCAATAATTGACGTTAAACAACATTCTTACTCGCATTACCGGCCGATATTCATATTTTCTATATTATATATGTCATAGTTCATAATTGTTGTATGGTGGCTCCTTTGATAGCGACATGTGTTTATGTCTTAAAAGGAGTCTTCCGCACCATATTGTACTATATATTGGTGAAATAAAGTAATCTGTCTGTCTGTCTGGCAAACTGGTCGTCTCAGAACATGGCTCTTGTTATTTGAATGATGGTGGTGAAGGCCTACTGTATGGAGCTGTATTCGGGTCAAAACTGTCAGGAAGTCATTCGACGCAAACTCTCGTTCTGATTTAATGACATACGTTTTAATTGACGCATTTGTAATTTTGGCATTGTTGCTTATCTCATCTTAACCGACACACTTGTGATCTTCTTTAGTTGCATAAGTTAATTGAGCCGTAATCTCATTTTAATTGACATGCCTGCAGTCTTCTTTACGGCTATGCAAGTTAATTGAACGCGTCCCGTTCTTCTTGACTGTCTGACGTTCAACTGTGATTGGCATTGCTGTTGACGGGGACTCATTTTAGTTGAATCATCTGCGTTTTAACCGACTAAGAACGAACGCTAGACTACAAAAAAGGCTAAATAATGTGGTTCCAGTGGCTGAGTAGATCTACCGGTGGGTATGGAGCTGTATTCGGGTCAAATTCGACGCAAACTCTCGTTCTGATTTAATGACATACGTTTTAATTGACGCATTTGTAATGTTGGCATTGCTGCTTATCTCATCTTAACCGACACACTTGTGGTCTTCTTTAGTTGCTTAAATTAATTGAACCTTAATCTCATTTTAATTGACATGCCTATAGTCTTCTTTACGGCTATGCAAGTTAATTGAACGCGTCCCGTTCTTCTTGACTGTCTGACGTTCAAATGTGATTGGCATTGCTGTTGACGGAGACTCATTTTAGTTGAATCATCTGCGTTTTAACCGACTAAGAACGAACGCTAGACTACAAAAAAGGCTAAATAATGAGGTTCCAGTAGCTGAGTAGATCTACCGGTAGGCCCTATAGTTTTTATTGTACTCAGCTTTAAGCCACCCAGAGTATTGTACACACATAATCTAGCAGACATTTTTCGGAGGTAAACTTTATAGTATAAAATA
The DNA here is from genome assembly GCA_964017125.1 of Flabesymbios commensalis. Taxonomy (NCBI): domain Eukaryota; kingdom Metazoa; phylum Annelida; class Polychaeta; order Terebellida; family Flabelligeridae; genus Flabesymbios; species Flabesymbios commensalis. The sequence continues at coordinate 39,450,917 of OZ024904.1, read as the reverse complement.
ACGAAAAAAAGATACTGTGATGCAGGTTGTGGTGGTGGGCGAAAATATATATTAGTCTAATTAAGCTTGAGAGATGTACTACTACTATATCTGTTTAGTATACGTTTATTATATTACGAATAATAATCATTAAAGGGACTGGCCCAGGCTAAAATCATCAAAAAATCGATGATTTTATTTCGAGTTCTTAACCCGTTTGTGACGAGCCCCGGAGATCTCCGTGATTTAGGGAGACTATTCAGATACGAGGCCCGGAGATCTCCGGGTTTGATTGCATGAGATAACTATGACGTCATAAAATAATCTCGTTTCAGAAACAGCGCAGTAGCATAATAATCTCGTGTTCAACGGGTTAATATGACCATATGATGTAAGCATGTACATAGACTAGAACTGCAAATTTTTATAATTTTTGTGCTGCGCATTCACCAGTTAGGCTAGATATAGAGACGAAATTCCTGATTTGTAATTATTGACAACCATGTCAAAAATAAGAAATGCGGGAATTTCGTCTCTATATCTAGTCTAACTGGTAAGTGCGCAGCACAAAAATTATAAAAATTTGCAGTTCTAGTCTATGTACATGTTTACATCATATGGTCATATTAAGAACCCGAAATAAAATCACCGATTTTTTTATGATTTTAGCCTGGGCCAGTCCCTTTAATGTTATTTATGTCATTTATATTAACCATAACATATATTTTACGGCTATCTGATTTAGTGATTATCTCCTGGTTTATACCCAGCTGTCGATAATAGGGGATTTTAAATGTTAAAAGTCCATTGAAAGCACGTCATTCAGTGAAAATGGGGCGAAATGACGGTGAGGGTGGGTTTAATCCACGAGATTGCCTATTTTACAACAATATTAGAAACAGTGATCAATGTATGTAATAACTGAAGAATGGTATCAATAAATAAACATTAATATACATCATTTTGTTGTTGAGCATTATTTACCATGTTGACAGACCATAATTCTCCTCCACTCTCCAGATGGCGCTGTTGCCGGCGAGGAACAAGTGTAAACCACGTGTCGAACCCCACAATTATTATTCGCCAGAATGTGACCTTGGGACAGATCACATTAAGGCCAAGTTATCTCCACGTGTTTTATGTAGAGCTGTAAACACTGCGCTAAATTGGATGCGCGTTCGTTCTCAGTCGGCTAAAACACAGATTACTCAACTAACATGATTCCCCGTCAACAGCAATGCCAATCACAGTTGAACGTTAGACAGTCAAGAAGAACGGGACGCGTTCAATTAACTTGTATAGCCGTAAAGCAGACTACAGGCATGTCAATTAAAATGAGATTACGGCTCAATTAGCTAATGCAACTAAAGAAGTCCACAAGTGTGTCGATTAAGATGAGGTACGCAACATTACAAATGCGTCAATTAAAACGTATGTCATTAAAGAAGAACGAGAGTTGCAAAATTAAAATGAGATTGCTGTTCAATTAACTTATGTAACTGTAAAGAAGACCACAATCGTGTCGGTTAAGATGAGATAAGCAACAATGCCAACATTACAAATACGTCAATTAAAACGTATGCCATTAAATCAGAACGAGAGTTTGACTCGAACGTCTTCCTGGCAGTTTTGACCCGAATACAGCTCCATAGGTGGGCCCTATTGTTTTTATTGTACTCACGAAAAAAGGATACTGTGATGCAGGTTGTGGTGGTAGGCGAAAATAGATGTTAGTCTAATTAAGCTTGAGAGATGCACTACTGCTATATCTGTTTAGTCTACGTTTAATATATTACGAATAATAATCATTAATGTTATTCATGTCATTTATATTTACCATCATTCTGACCTCAGAGATTATATCTCTGACACCACACGCTCATATCGTCGTATGCACGCATCACGATTGACCAGATTTATCAGCCGTTTCCACGTGAGTTTCAAGTTTTGAATAACCATCCGTATAACCACGGAACTCGCTTTGACTCATTATTTATCTTTTTTTTACTATTTCATTTGATCTAAGAGTTTGCTGCCGGTAGGAGTTATTTATTCTGTTCAAAAATGGATAATTTGAGCCAGCACAATTCGCTTGTCATTCAGTAATTTATATTTGCCAGTGTTTTAAACCCGATTGTAAATTCTGTCAGAAAAATATAAACATGAACCTTATCACAACAGCGCGTAGGCGGAAAAAGTAATCCCTTGATTTTTGTTCTATTTCTCTGTGAATAGAAACGCATATGTGGCGGAGTAGTGGTGTTTTATATTTGCCATATATATTTACGACACGCAAGCGTGTTTATAATATAAGCCTATAGTTTTTATATCAACAAAACTGCTCAAAATGAGCAGTTTTTGTCAAAACATGGCGTGCGGTTACAGAGAGAGAGCGGGGGTTGACCTGAGCGACATCTATGTGTGGAGAATGATTAACCATAACATATATTTACGGCTATCTGATTTAGTGATTATCTCCTGGTTTATACCCAACTGTCGATAATAGGGGATTTTAAATGTTAAAAGTCCATTGAAAGCACGTCATTCAGTGAAAATGGGACGAAATGACGGTGAGGGTGAGTATAATCCATGAGATTGCCTATTTTACAACAATATTAGAAACAGTGATCAATGTATGTAATAACTGAAGAATGGCATCAATAAATAAACATTAATATACATCATTTTGTTGTTGAGCATTATTTACCATGTTGACAGACCATAATTCTCCTCCACTCTCCAGATGGCGCTGTTGCCGGCGAGGAACAAGTGTAAACCACGTGTCGAACCCCACAACTATTATTGGCCAGAATGTGACCTTGGGACAGATCACATTAAGGCCAAGTTATCTCCACGTGTTATATGTAGAGCTGTAAACACTGCGCTAAATTGGATGCGCGCTTGTTCTTAGTCGGCTAAAACACAGATTACTCAACTAACATGATTCCCCGTCAACAGCAATGCCAATCACAGTTGAACGTTAGACAGTTGAGAAGACCGGGATGCGTTCAATTAACTTGTATAGCCGTAAAGCAGACTACAGGCATGTCAATTAAAATGAGATTACGGCTCAATTAACTTATGCAACTAAAGAAGTCCACAAGTGGGTCGATTAAGATGAGGTACGCAACATTACAAATGCGCTAATTAAAACGTATGTCATTAAAGAAGAACGAGAGTTGCAAAATTAAAATGAGATTGCTGTTCAATTAACTTATGTAACTGTAAAGAAGACCACAATCGTGTCGGTTAAGATGAGATAAGCAACAATGCCAACATTACAAATGCGTCAATTAAAACGTATGTCATTAAATCAGAACGGGAGCTTGACTCGAACGACTTCCTGACAGTTTTGACCCGAATACAGCTCCATACTACTGGTATTATATGAGTCAAGCCTCGTTGTCCAGCGCATTTTTCACGATACAATCAGAAAATAACAAGGCTATGCAATACTTTCAGTTAGTTTATTCAAAAGTTAAAGCTACTCAATCAGGCTAAAATCATCAAAAAATCAGTGATTTTATTTTCGCTTCTTAAAGGGACATGCACAGGTCTAAAATCATCAAAAAATCGGTGATTTAATTTTAGCTTCTTAATATGACCATATGCTGTAAACATGTTAATAGACTTGAACTGCAAAAGTTTTTTAATTTTTGTGCTGCGCACTTACCAGTTAGACTAAATATAGAGACGATATTCCTGTATTTCTTATTTTTGACATGGTTGTCAATAATTAGAAATCAGGAATTTCGTCTCTATATCTAGCCTAACTGGTGAATGCGCAGCAGAAAAATTAAAAAAACGTTTGCAGTTCTAGTCTATGGACATGTTTACATCATATGGTCATATTAATAAGCCAAAATAAAATCACAGATTTTTTATGATTTTAGACCTGGGCATGTCCCTTTAATATGACCATATGATGTAAACATAACAATAGACTCGAACTGCTAATTTTTTTTTAATTTTTGTGCTGCGCATTTACTAGTTAAGCGAGATATAGAGACGAAATTCCCGATTTCTTATTTTGGACATACATGTCCAAAATAAGAAATACGGGAATTTTGCTACATCTCAAAACGCGATGTTTCGTTACTAAATAAATGACAAAACAGTACGGCATATTTCCATATTGATTTCCGAGGGTAATGTTAAAGATCCCGAAACAAGAAACTCGTAGGTTATTATATTTTTTATTTTTTAAGGAATTGACAAAGATATTTTTTTCAGCATAGTTTCGCGTTGGAAAGTGTTTTTGTTGCCGTGTTATGACTAGCAGACTCGATTTTTGGCCGACATGTACACGTGGGGCTCGGTGAACACAATTTGTGAAGAGAAGCTTAACCTGATTTGACAGAGATTAATTTGATCACGTCTATTGCCAGTATAAAAATGCTTTGGTATATGGACTTAACTTTCATAATGTGGCAGAGCTTTTTGAGAACAGCAACGTATGCTGGACGGTAGCAGTTTCCATAAATACGTACGTGATGGGAGCAAGGAAGAGCGAAAGTATGAGGTTCTACAACGATGGCCCAAGTATTTGAACTATCCCCTGGCTCTTGTGCTATTTCTGCTATTCCCTGAAGGGCGCGTTAAAAAGGTTTGGAGATTGTCTGGACAGATTTTGAATACTGTGCTGGGATTTTTTTAAATTTTTTTGAAACGTTTTTCTGGTCTACAAAATGCAAAGTCCAGTCTCCTCCAATAACAGTTGGTGTGATGTACCTTCCTTACAACTGTGATAAGACGCATTATATTGAATGTTCTCAGTTGTAAAAAATCAGGTTTCGATTCGTATTCTGAAAGTGGGCGTATGAAAGAAAGATAACAACGGACGGCTCATCTTGTACTTAAGTAAACGGACAACACTTTTTATTGGCTTGGTTCATATTTTTTACGTCAAAATGTATAGTTGCAGATTTGGAGCCTTTTTGCGGTTATTGTTCACGGTTTGGAATAGTGAACAGTCGTCCACAAAAAGAAATAGCTCAGATTTTCTCATGATTATCTATTGTCATTTATATAACTTAAAAAAAGAAGTGGCCCAAGGACTGACCCCTAAGGAACACGGGCAGTTATTTCAAGCCATGATGAGTCTGTGTTATTTACCAGAAGACGTTGTTTCCTATTTTGAGGTAACTTTTAGTCAATTTCAAAATATTTCCAGCAACATCATATCTATTTAGTTTATGTATTAGGCCTATATGCCGAGTTTTGTCGAAGGCATTTGAAAAATACAGAAAGACGCCATGTACCTCATTTCTGGAATCAAGTGCTCAATAAATAGTATGACATATAATGGGTAATTGGTTAGTAGTCGAATATCCTCGAATAAATCCTGATTGCTTATAGTACTCCTTCGCATAGGAGGCGGATGGTGTATGAGAATCATCCAAGTAGCTAACACCGCCATCCAGACACAGGATTCTGTTCGCTATCTTTTCGCTATGGAGGCTTCCCATAATAATGATGTTCGACCAGTGATGAATTTTTTTGTTTCTTCGAAACCTAAAGTCAATTTATGTGCTAGTCTTTGTAAATTCAGAACAGATCATGGGATCACTGTTTCTAGAAACAATATATCGCCGGTCATTTTGCAGTCAGTGGGACATAACATAACTGAACGTGTCATGGCCAAACACTGTTCTTTCAAATGCATTCATGTCTTAGCAGAATGAAGATGTATTTTTTAATTTTTAGCGTTATTCAATTACCATTATGCTAAAATTAAAGCAACTCCTAATACCACCCATTGACCATCGTCTATATACTGTCATTAAACTGTCAGGGCTTATATGTGAAAACACATGTCAAATGTCCTATAAATCAATCAATTCAAGTAACATAATAGTGCAATACTTCTAGTCGCTTAGGCCTATCATTATGTTCTCGAATAGAATTATTTATTACTTGCTGTGGCGTTGCTTACTTAGATCTGATTTTGATCGTGTTTTTATTTCCTGTGTGGTGGTGTGATAGTGCGCCTCCGAGCTCGGTCCTCCGCTGATGATATAGGCGCTATAGAAGTTGATTGATTGATTGATTGATTGATTGATTGATTGATTGATTGATTGATTGATTGATTGATTGATTGTTTGATTGATTGATTGATCGATTGATCGATTGATTGATTGATTGATTGATTGATTGATTGATTGATTGATTGATTGATTGATTGATTGATTGATTGATTGATTGATTGATTGATTGATTGATTGATTGATTACTTGATTGATTGATTGATTGATTGATTGATTGATTGATTGATTGATTGATTGATCGATTGATCAATTGATTGATTGATTGATTGATTGATTGATTCTTTGATTGATTGATTGATTGATTGATTGATTGATTGATTGATTGATTGATTGATTGATTGATTGATTGATTGATTGATTGATTGATTGATTGATTGATTGATTTTGATTGTATATACTGTATTCTTCACTTTTTTATTTTATGCAACATTTGATATCAATTAAGGATATTTTTCTGTGTAGTTTTCTTAGCCGACTTATCATGTAGATATACCTCATAACATTTCGAGTTCTTGATATTGGACATGGCGATATGTTCTTATATAGTAGTGATTGATTGATTGATTGATTGATTGATTGATTGTTTGATTGATTGATTGATCGATTGATCGATTGATTGATTGATTGATTGATTGATTGATTGATTGATTGATTGATTGATTGATTGATTGATTGATTGATTGATTGATTGATTGATTGATTGATTGATTGATTGATTGATTGATTGATTGATTGATTGATTGATTACTTGATTGATTGATTGATTGATTGATTGATTGATTGATTAATTGATTGATTGATTGATCGATTGATCAATTGATTGATTGATTGATTGATTGATTGATTCTTTGATTGATTGATTGATTGATTGATTGATTGATTGATTGATTGATTGATTGATTGATTGATTGATTGATTGATTGATTGATTGATTTTGATTGTATATACTGTATTCTTCACTTTTTTATTTTATGCAACATTTGATATCAATTAAGGATATTTTTCTGTGTAGTTTTCTTAGCCGACTTATCATGTAGATATACCTCATAACATTTCGAGTTCTTGATATTGGACATGGCGATATGTTCTTATATAGTAGTGAGAGCTTTCATTAGATAAATAGACAATTTATTAAATATAGATGTAAAAAAATATGCAATCAATCGCTGCATGTCACTGCATGTTTGACAAACATATTGCATATGTGTGACAGAATATTATTATTGTCAGTAATGTCTGTGTTTGACAGTATTTGAAACATTTAGTACTAGCAGAAATGCAAATGTAACTTATGCATTTCTGGTGATATAGATGGGATAGGTGTATAGGGTGTTTATCTTAGCCATATTATTATTCGGATGTATGTAATGTGTGTAATGTGACCCATGGTGTAAAATCTACCGAAATTATTTCAAAATGTTTGTTCATTTTCGAAGTGCTGAATCCAATACCGATCATCACTGGTGGATCCAAAGTTACTGTCCTCCCCCCCCAAAAAAAACCCCATAGTGTTAACGTCTGGTGTTTACTGGGGGGGGGGGGAGGCGGGGGTGGGTTAGTCGTACATAATGTTATATATAATAGATGATAGTTTAATTTTATTAGTAGTTTGAATAATTCGGCTCCAAAAGGATACAACACGAGTATTACTATGTATTGACACTGGGAATCTTAACGTTTCGCCAAGAACCATGCAAGTTGGGAAATATATTTTTAGAGACAAAGTGTATCTAAGATACTCTAAGTGTAATTTTTCAATTAGACTGATGTTCTCGAAGCCCCATGCTTCACAGCCATAAGTAAGGGTGGGTAAAACAAGAGAGACAAATAATTCTAGTTGAATGTATAATGGTAAATTTGGCTGTCTGTTTCGTCTTAACAAAGCAAACATGGCTTGGTTTGCTTTATCAAACATATGTTTTAATGCTTCACAAATGAATTATTTGAATTGTTCTGCAATCTCAATTGTAGTATTTGTGTAAATAAAATTATGTTTTTCCCTGTACTTATAACTTCAAAAAATAACCATTTTCGTTTTATCTGTGTTAACTGATAAATTCCACATTATCACACTACTCTTCTAAATGGTGCAGATTATTCTGTTAAGACTCTGAATCATTTGCCATTATAACAGTGACATCAATATAAAGCAGTACAAACATCTTTGACATATAAACATCAATGACCTCATCCCTTACGTTGATCGGTGATGGTCCGTCCACCAAGTGAGAAAAAAAAAGACTCGAGGTGAGAGGTTTTCACCTTGACGAACAACGTTTGTGTGACATCAAGTAATCTGATTTATTAGTATTACTACAACATGATTTAACATTGATTTATATATTCTGTATAACAGTTATTATTTTTCAGGTAACCTACAATTTATTAGTTTGGACCATAGCCCGACTCTCCATATTGTATCGAACGCCTTCCTAAAATCAACGAATGTACATTATAGTCTTTTCTTTCTACTTAAGTTAATATCAATTATAGTTTTGAGGGTAGAGACATGACCAAAGGTTGCATATTCTTTCCTAAAATCGTTTTTTTATAATTATATTGTTGGTCTCAACAACGCTCGTAAGACGATCGTTAATAAGTGTTGTAAGCAAATTCCCAGAACAATACAAAATTGTAATACCTCAGTAATTCTCAGGTGATTGTTTTTCTCCTTTATTTTATATTGGTATAATTTCGCCAATTGTCCAGTGTCTAGGTATATTACCAGTGTCAAGAATGTGACTGAAAAATTGTATATAGCAGGTAAAAATAAATCAAGAGTTGATTCTATAAACTCATTTAATACAAAATCAGGTCCACAGCCTTTATTATTTTTCAGTTTTATTTCTTCACAACGCGGCGAATTTCTGCTTCAGAAGATTGTTGATTGACATGAGGATTATTAGCTGCGCATGATGTTTGAAATTCGTTTTGTCCATTTTGAATTATTTGTATTCAACTATCCAATCACCCAGTTTAATAATAAAAAAAAATATTTTAATTAATAGTTAACATTTATAAGCTTCCAACCTACTGAAATTTCTTGATACATCACAAGGTTTTCTACCTTTGGAGGTCTATCTCTCTACATAAATCTATTTATGAGCGCTTGAAAATCAGGGACAACCCAACGAGAAATAAATAAATTTCTTGCAACATGTACGAATTGTGAGGCTATTCGTGATTTAATTCTGACATTTTCACTAATTAATGATAAATCTCTTATTTTTCTAATGTTTGTAAAGTATTTGTATCAAGAGTTTGATAACAATCTACACTAAATTAGATTCCCAATGTTATAAAACAATCATGTGCCCATCCTGCTCTAGAAACAATTCAGAGGACTTCAGTTTTACCTAAATTAGATTTTAATCAAGAAGCATTTTTAAAATCTGACAAAACTTTTATTACTTATTTCGCTCTATTCAAGATCTTATGCTTTATTGCCTTTTCTGGTTCAGTTTAGCCTATCAGTGCACAACTATATACGACAGTCTGTCGTAGATATATATTCCTGGCCACACATTTCTTCAACAACAAATGAATATGTCGACTTTACTTTATATTTTAATAAACATACCATTATGCTTTAAATATCGGCAATTTTAGAAAACAAGTCTATCCTGTAACTTTAGCTCACCTGGGGGGGGGGGGGGGTCACGGGGACTTCTATGTTGACTATAATTAGAACACTATCGACAGCTCCCTATAGGCATGTCTAGTCTTCCGCCATCAGTATCAAATAATAAGTGAACACAATGCATGTTGATATCCCAGGAAACACGAGACGTTGACCCACTGCTGGCGCGCCGTCTGCGACGTCGCCCCAGCATCAATCCAGCATCGGGTCAACGTCTTGTGTTTGCTGGGATGGGAGCTGGTAATTTTGTAGTATGAAGGGGCCGGCGGTGGTGGATGGAATATGAAACAACGGTCACCTCTTAAAATATGGGGTGTGTTCTTCGACATCACAAAGGCATTTGACAAAGTATGGAATGAAGAACCGTTTCTTTTCTTTATCTTCATTAACGATATCACAAGCACTATTAGATCAGAAATGTCACTATACTTACCGATGACGCTGTGCTCATAAAATCCAGTACGCATAGAATTATGGGGGAAACAGTAATTTATGATATATTTAAACTTTATTTGTAGATACCACAGTGGACTAGACCACGTCAATGTTATGTTAAAAATGTATGCTTCTGACAAATAAAAAAGAACTGGATATGTTTGCCGCTAAACATTATATTTGAATGAAAATTGTCTTTTGGACATTTATGAGCATGAGTGCCTCGGATGAACTATAACAAATCCCTTGTGTTGGAACAATCAGCAAAAAAAATTAAAACCCGAGTGCATGAGGTATTCAAATCTTGTATAATCCCATGTCTCGAATAAGGTGATGTGGTTTACATCTCAGCAGAGTTAAAATATAGAGCTATAAATATAATCAAGACATATGTTCACCTACCATTTTGTATTGTAAGGTAGTAATTATAATGATTCAGTGAAGATGCAACGCATGATGACATGTCTAACATAATAAAACATAATTACTTCGACTTTGGACTCCCATTTATATAAGAATACAATTATTATGCGGAATTATGGCGATGATATAATTTAGTCAATTTTCAGTGGGATGGACGGTCAACCAAATCTGTTATTCTTCATTGCAATAATGTTCTACTGTATATAACTTTCTAATAGCCCTGCGCACAATTCACTAAAATATTACACGTTTATTTGGTTTGCTTGCAGCTTGGAAAATATAGTAAAACTAAAATACCCAATGAATCATAATATATTTATTGCCTGTAATTATGTACATGTTACTATATTTGAAACAACACCATACATTTTCATATATCAAGAGGTAAAATATACATAGATTATGCATAAATCTTCGTATCAATCTCTGCTGGAAAATTATTAATCCCATAAATAAAGAATATAATTATAAAACATTTAAGAGTATGAATAAACGGGAATGTCAAAACAACAAAGTACTTGGGAATTGGTTTCAGTGGGCTCTTTCTTGGGTTGGCCTAGATGTTGGTTTCTAATTTATCCTATTCGTGTTCTCCACGTGGTGTAGAATATCACCCTGGGTTTCATCTCATTCTACCTTATATTGGTGGATTATACCATTTTGTCTGTGATGAATTTCATTTAAAATGTATTGTAGGCCTATGTATGTCACACGAGAGCTTAAAATATTATATTAAAATATGTTTACTTAACACGCTTACATGTTTAATACTTCACCAAACTTCAAAATATGACGCAATCAATATCTCTAAAATTACCTCAGATGATGCCCAACCCAATAAGATTGGGGCTCGAATCAAATACATGTCGACTCAGTGCTGGTTTTATGTTGGTCCAGCGTCTGCGACGCTTGCCCAACATTAAAGCAGCAGTGTTATTGTCGAGCCAAAACAAATACCGTTCAAGATATTAGATGTTATTTATCTATATTTCTCTTAAATTATGTTGTAATATGCGTAAACAGTTTTTTTTTAATTTAAATATAAGAAATGAAATGAATGAACGGGTTTTAGGCCACCTTTGTGCACATATAGGCTCAACTGGGCCAGGAGAACCTACTGATGATGTAAAATGTAAGAAAATCGCCAGAAAACAAATAAATCCTCGAATAGTTAAAGAGACGCATAATTAGACAGATAATCCAGAGAAGCCCCCCCCCCCCCTCTCCAATATTCTCCAATTCACGCCATTACATACACCCAAAAATCAGCGCCCTCTATTTTGTGGACAGCTAGAAACGCCACATGGCGATGAAAATATCGTGAATTTTTCAGCTGGCGGCAAAGATGTGAACATTATTAAAAGTGTCAGTTTATGAGTCAGTTTGATTCAGCATCCCCGCGACCTGTGTAATTTTCACGCACTTGAATTTACGGCTCGCGCAAGCGAGGCGAAAATTCAAGTGCGTGAAAATTTAAACCGACTAATTCACCGTTCACTCAATCCCGGTAAAACCCAGCCGCGTCTCGTTTACAGCAGGCAGCTCTAATCCTCCGTTTTCTGACTGTCGTACGTTGTAGGCCTGTTGATTTTAAGATAGGCATAGTATCCTAAAATAAAGACTATGACCACCAGGCAGATCATCCCGATCACGATGGGCACCGTGTAGTCTATGGGAATGTCCTCTCGGCAGATCTCAATATCCACAAACATCTTGTCAAAGTCCAGCGTCGTGTTGTAAAAAGCCTGTGGACATGAAACAATTCAATGTTGTAGAGAATATTATTCTATTACGCGACAAATAAATACTTGGTTATTCGTGCCCAATAAATGTTATTGCAATGTATTATATAATCCACAATATTCTAACTTATTCTTATATAGTTTAGTAGGCCTAATCATTGACAATAATTATGTATCTCCATGTATTCTCTATGTATTCTCCATTAGACACTAAGTACTTAATTATTTCTCAATCAACTAAGCTGTCCAGGCTTAAGTTAGGCCTACTTCATTTTTGTTTGTTATGTTTATTAATCAACTGTGACAATATCATTACCTGAGACAGGAGGTTCTTCTGTCTGAATTCACGAAGCTCTCCATCATTATTACCATAAATATCCACGAGATAATAGTCTATCTTCTCTATCTCACACTGCAGAGCATGGCCAACCTGCCGACAGGAGATAACCATTCCCAGTAAACACCACACTTTCATCATAAGCTGGTTCAATGCTGGGCCAGCGTCGCAGACGGTGGGCCTGCATTGAACCAGCATAGCATGAACGTGTCGTGTTTACATGGAGCCCGTAAGATAATGTAATATAATGCTTTATAATGATATTGCGCTGATAAATCAGTATCATCGCCCACGGGCGATATAATCGGCGTGTGCTACTTTGGAATTGAACGGCTTAGGGAGCATGCTCATTTCAAAATAATAAATGCAGACTTTTTTAGAATGGTAGCTGGGGTTTTCTCAAGCAAATACAATTTAAAAAGGCCGATCTCCCGAGCATATAAAACCCGCAGAGCTACACTTAACAAGGCACATTTATATTACGCATAACAGTATATAGGGCCTATCATAATGTTGAGGAAAAAGTGGGTTGTCAATAATAAAAAAAAAAGTTTTTTATACTATACCTATATTTTATGGAAAGCGATTAATAATATGAATAAAGTAGTTTCTTGCAAGATCCCCCTTAAAAATAGACGGGTTTTTTATCTGACAGAAATGACAAAAAAGGGATGATCGATGGATGTTAAAGGGCAATGTCAAGTATTTATGATCATGCAGGACAAGTACATCTACCATTGATGATGCTGTTCTGGGGTATGCCCGGAAAATTAATACTAGAAACATCATGGTAGATGATGCTGTTTTGGAGTATATAGATATAAACACAAATATAAAACAAAATATCAACCAATCTTTCAGCTAGACAGACCATCTAGCCCTTAGCGTTATGATATTACTTCATAATGTATATAATTAAAAATAGGAGGTGAAGGTTTAATACTATTTTAACCCTTTCAGCGCAAGGACCATCTTTATTTTTTTCAGTGTTTGGGATCGTCTTTATACGTCAGAATCTGACGTGTACAGACGTCAGATTCTGACGTGTACAGACGTCAGATGCTGACGTATAAAGACGATCCCAAACACTGAAAAAATTAAAACATTTATAATGGCCGTGGACCCATAACATAGATATTCAAATGAATCGGAAAGATCTAAATAAGACATTTTTGATGATTTCAAATAAAAAACGGATTTTTGGTCTTTATGGTTTATACAGAAATATCTCAGCGCTGTAAGGATTAAAATGATGTAAATTAGTAGGGCCTACGTGCTCGATGCACTTTGCTCACTTGGTAGATGATTGACTCACCGTGGTCTCAAACAGCCTCTGATTGTCCATCACGGTCCACTGGTTGTAACGGAACATATCTTCTGGCAAACCCGGTATTCCACATGAGTTTATCTCGGCCGAAACAAAGTCATAGGCCAGTGTAACTTTTCTAGAAACAGAATTAAAAATGACTAAAATATAACTATGAAATGTTAGGCTCAGTTTCCGCAATGGGTGCGGGGGGGGGGGGCAATTTTCAGCTTCAAATGACGAAACATATCGATGGTGGAAGCGCAAAACCACCTATCTAACAGATGGATGATGAAAGCGCAAAACCTCCTATCATTTAGATGGATGGCGGAAGTGCAAAACCACCTATCTGCAAAATAGGCGTTTTTTCAGATTTTGCATTCCAAGTGTTGCTTTGCCAATTTTGTATTAGCTGTCAATTTTTCTAAGGGATATATTGATGGAAAATAGCTTTTAAGCGCATAACTTAAAAACACTTATCTTTTTGGGATCGAAATTTGACAGCGCAAAACATCCTAACTGTCAAGCAAATGATGCTGAATGTGGTGAGCCTTTATATTGTTTATATATTATTTGCTGAGTGTGATGGAGAGCTACTGAGAGCGGGGTTTGACGGAGAGCTGCATGTGTTGGAGAGTTGGGTGTGATTCGGTGCTCCTGAGATCAAGGTGTGATGGAGAGCTGAGTGTGATCGAGAGCTACTGAGGGCTGGGTGTGATGGAGAGATACTGAGGGCATGGTGCGGGGTTTGACGGAGAGCTGCGTGTGTTGGAGAGCTGGGTGTGACTCGGTGCTACTGAGATCAAGGTGTGATGGAGAGCTGAGTGTGATCGAGAGCTACTGAGGGCTGGGTGTGATGGAGAGATACTGAGGGCATGGTGTGGTGGAGAGCTACTGAGAGCTGAGAGTGATGGAGATATACTGAGAGCTAGGTGTGATGGAGAGCTACTGAGAGTTGGGTGTGATGGAGAGATACTGAGGGCCGGGTGTGATGGAGAGCTAGGTGCGATTGAGAGCTGGGTGTGATGGATAGCTGGGTGTGATGGATAGCTGGGTGCGATGGAGATATACTGAGAGCTGGGTGTGATGGAGAGCTGGATGTGAAGGAGAACTGGTGTGATGGAGAGCTACTGAGAGCTGGGTGTGATAGAGAGCTGGATGTGATGGTGAGCTATTGAAAGCTGGGTGTGATGGAGAGATGTGTGTGATGGAGAGCTGGGTGTGATAGGGAGCTAGTGAGAGCTGTGTGTGATGGGGAGCTGGGTGTGATGGAGAGCTACTGAGAGCTGGGTGTGATAGAGAGCTGGATGTAATGGTGAGCTATTGAAAGCTGGGTGTGACGGAGAGATGTGTGTGATGAAGAGCTGGGTGTGATAGGGAGCTAGTGAGAGCTGTGTGTGATGGGGAGCTGGGTGTGATGGAGAACTACGGAGAGCTGGGTGTGATGGAGAGCTGGCTGTGATGGAGAGTTATTTAGGCCTGGGTGTGATGAAGAGCTACTGAGATATGTGTGTGATGGATATCTACTGAGAATTGGGTGTGATGGAGAGCTGGGTGTGATTGAGAAATGCTGAGAGCTCAGAGTATGATAGAGAGATGAGTGTGATAGAGAGATACTGAGAGTTAGGTGTGATGGAGAGCTGGGTATGATGGTGAGCTATTGAGAGCTGGATGTGATGGAGAGCTGGGTGTGATGGAGAGTTACCGAGACCTGGGTGTGATAGAGAGCTGGGTTTGATGGTGAGCTATTGAAAGCTGGGTGTGATGGAGAGCTGGGTGTGATGAAGAGATGTGTGTGATAGGGAGCTACTGAGGGCTGGGTGTGATGGAGAGCTGGGTGTGATGGAGAGCTGGGTGTGATGGAGAGCTACTGGGAGCTGGGTGTGATGGAGAGATGGGTGTGATGGAGAGCTACTGAGAGCAGGGTGTTGTGGAGAGTTGGGTGTGATGGAGAGCTACTGAGAGCTGGGTGTGATGGAGAGCTGGGTGTGGTGGAGAGCTACTGAGAGCAGGGTGTTGTGGAGAGTTGGGTGTGATGGAGAGCTTGGTTGTGATGGAGAGCTGGGTGTGATAGAGAACTACTGAGAACTGGGTGTGATGGAGATTTACTGAGAGCTGGTTTGTAATGAATAGCTACTGGGAGCTGGGTGTGATGGACAGTTGTGTGTGATGGACAGTTGTATGTGATGGAGAGCTACTGAGAACTGGGTGTGATGGAGAGATGTGTATGATGGTGAGTTACTGAGAGCTGAGTGTGATGGAGAATTGGGTGTGCTGGAGGGCTACTGAGAGCTGGGTGTGATGGAGAGCTGGATATGATGGTGAGCTATTGGGAGCTGGGTGTGATGGAGAGCTGGGTGTGATGGAGAGTTGGGTATGATGGAGAGCTACTAAGAGCTGGGGTGTGATGGAGAGATGGGTATGATGGTGAGTTACTGAGAGCTGGGTGTCATTGAGAGCTGGGTGTGATGGAGAGCTATTGGGAGCTGGGTGTTATGCAGGGCTTCTGAAGTGTACTCCAAAATTGACTCTGGAGTTTTTATTTTCATCTCCACCCCTGTGATGCAGATTTATTATCTTAGACTATCAAAGAGACACCGCTTTGCCGCGCCGCCTACATACTCCTGCCAATGGGCCTATCCGTGTTCTACTAATAGACTCAGAAAATTGAAAGTAAAAAACACCTCTCTGACCTCATTAATGTGTCATTTTTTTTGTCAATACATTTTTTTAAAAGGAGCACATAATAATTATTAATGTACATAGCCATTTCGGTAAACAATCTCCATGAATAGTTTATTCATGTTATCCGGTTATTATCGATTTACTCAAAACTTCATTTTTTCAGATGGGTGGTTTTGCGCTTCCACCATCCAACTAAAAGATAGGAGGTTTTGTGTTTTCACCATTTATCTGTTAGATAGGTGGTTTTGCGCTTTCACCATCGATATTTATGATAAATATAATAATAAAGTATTGGATTCCCTAATCATCTAACCAAAAATTATTTTATCAAATTTAGTGATATTTTATTGATCTAACACCTACTTTAATCCGTATATACGTCTCCAGCAGCACCTTAATTAGGGTTAAGGCAGGTCGCTGTTGTGGACGACACTATCAAAATATATATCGTAGAGCATGGACATTCAGCAGTTTAGCAGATAATGCAAACAATATTAGGATTCCAAAGTATCAATACATTCTCAAAATATTCTTGCCTTATTTCGGAAGAACATGTTATCACTTTTTTGCAATCACGACAATAATCGTAATAGTAACCTTTTATGGGCATTTTCAAAAACACGTTTTTGAAGATGGGGCGGGTCCCCAATGAGCAAAATTTAAAAATACTTGACATACTATTTGATAAGACGTCTACACTGTGGGCACATTGGACACACTGAATATGAGCAATTTGACATACCATTATATGGGTAGGCCAGATTCGCGAATAGAGGCATATGTAGCAAAAATAAAGACATGGATGGTTACAAACAAGCATCTGCTTAATAATCAAGGTCATAGCATATATTACATGTTAAAGAGACTAAACTACACATTATTTTTTTCAATGTCGTTGCCACATCACTTGAAATTAGTACTTGTAAAATTGTATGAATATGAATAGTAAAATACTGTAGGCCTATCGTTCTTAGTCATAAAGAACATCAGCAATCTTAAAAATGTACATATGTGACTTGCTTACCTGACATAATAAATGTCATCCATGTCACGCCTGTACTCGAAACTAGCCGTCCAGTTTCTATCTCCATTCGGATCCGGGACGAATACATTATCACCAATTTCCATCAAGGGATAGCATTGCTCCAGAGTCACATTCAACTGTTCCATTCCTTCTCTGTCACCGTAGTCACAGTTACCCACACCTGTAGCATTCACGTTGGTGATCGGCATAGTGGGGTCCAGTTGTACCACATGTTCATAACCCTGTCAAGTAGAAGTAGTTAACATGAATGCCTCAAAAGTATTAAAGTGCACACTTAAGGCCCAATCACACATACCATCACGCACGTCCAGGGCACAAAAAAATGAAGAATATTGGAAAGTGCGATTTGATTCGCTGGGCGTGCGTCAGAATTCGTTGAAGATTTGACGAGAACGCCTGATGAACGTTATTCATTTATTGTGTGCGTCAACCTCTGCGCCCATTTTCTGCATGTTCAAAAATGTGAGCGTTTTTCCACGTGTGAATTTAGATGCCAGAAGAACGTCAGACCAGCGCCAGTCTAACGTTAGACACAAGTAGATATGTTCTAAATTCATTGTGTTTTCGTTGACCGAGGTTTGTTCAAGTCACACATAAACGACGCACAGTCCACGCATGAAAAAATAAAAAATAACAATTTGAGTCCGGATTGGTAAAAACGTCGCAAGCTGGTAGCCAATGAACAGCGTGTTTCAAACGCAAAGGGCGAATGAACAGCGCTTTGCTAACGCGTTGGACGCATACAGTGCGCATTGAACCCTAGAATACTAATGTCGACGATTATAGTAACTTTAATCAGTTTGTTTCGTACATAATTCAACCATTTTTAAAAGAAAAAATGTGTCCTAAATTTATGATAACATTATAGGCTTTGGACTTAATTTCGACAAATTGAAAACAAATTCTGCCCTTAAAGTCGTGTATCGTGTGAAACACCACTTAAAATGATTAACAATAAAATGTCGTTCTTCAGAGCTCTGAGGGTTAAGCTGCAGAAATAACATAGTCATACTGGGCGAACTGCCGGGCGTGTTCCCAGCGCTGGCTTTGAGCTCTCATGCAGTGCAGACCAGGCGCATTGCCCGCGACTACCAGCGCCCTCATGGGCAGCCATGTGATACAAAGGCAACGTATTCGGCGTTGATATGATGACGTTCTAGCGTGGTCTTCTGGTGTGTACATTTATGCGTTCATATAACGTTCAATATTTAAAACATACCCAGCTTCCTGTTGCGATTACAGGGCGCACAAAAATATGCGTAGCGTTACTGCAGCGCGCTCCACGAACCAGTAACGAGTGCTGACGCACGACCGACGCACGACCGACCC
Organism: Flabesymbios commensalis; assembly: GCA_964017125.1. Classification (NCBI taxonomy): domain Eukaryota; kingdom Metazoa; phylum Annelida; class Polychaeta; order Terebellida; family Flabelligeridae; genus Flabesymbios; species Flabesymbios commensalis. The sequence continues at coordinate 39,431,949 of OZ024904.1, read as the reverse complement.
TCTAGCAAAACATAATCAATTTTCAGCGCATGGATCGTGCGTCGACCATGTGTGACTGAGACTTACGGCTAGAAAATACTTAAAAAATGCCGGCGCTGAGCGCGTATATAGCGCCCATCTAACGAGTTCCTAACGCATGTCCAGCGAGCATATAACGTATATGGCGCGTGCTAAATGATATCTGACTTATTCGTGCCACGCGCTGGCAATGCACTATGCATTCGTTCGGAGCGCGGTAGCACAACGCTGTGTATTCGCTTGTTAATGCAGCTGATTTATTTATAACACGTTGTATATTCGTCTTAAACTCGTTAGCTCTTCTCATATCCTGACAAAATTCATAGACGCACAAGGACGCACTGCTCTAATTTTTGTCACTCAAGACGTGGGCTGTGCGTCGTGTATGTGTGACTGGGGTATAACTTCGATACATTACGTTAACAGCTAATATATTGAGTTCACAACTCGATAATTATATATGAATTTTATTAATATTTAATAACTATTACATTGTACGAGGCATTATAATATCGCTGCATTAGTATCCCTGGATGAACTTTTCTTTGCCAAATTTAAGTAACATTATCCTTATTAACATTAAGGTTCAATCATTCTTTTGTGACCCCCTCGTGGAGATATATGCTATACTGAAAGAGGGGCTGAGAGGCCATGCCCAAATTTGTTATTTTTATGCACAAAGAGTTACAGGAGAGCCAAAAATCATTATTTTTTAGCCTCAGATCGACGCAGCATTTTGGAGATATGATAGTTTCAAGCTCTCTAATGTATTATCAGTTGGACTTTTTTACTTTTGACCCAGTCGTATTCGCACGCTATTGAAGAAGAAGAAAAAAAAGTATCCAATAGGAAAACAATTAAATAGTTTGGATCGTCCGAACTAATAAGAGGCCTAGTAGATTATTATCAATAGCATCACTACCTTGAAAAAAACAAAATAATTATTTAAACTGTCGATTTTGTTTTTTTTAGAACTAGGCCTATAAGAATAAAATGACAATTTCAATCTTCAAGGTTTTTGTTAATATACAAAATATTTTAAAATTCATATAAGTATAAGATCAAGTGGGAGAAAACATGTTTTCTATAAACAATTTTCACACAAATTTAAGGAGACAATGTACTTCAAATGTAGGAATAAAGTTGTGGAATGATTTACCTATTGATATAACTAATACTACGTCAATTTATCTGAAAGACTATAAAACAGTGCAGTTACTTGCAATGTTATTGAGTTGTGATGATAAGATATACCGTATCCCCGCGCATAAACGTGCATGCACTTATAAGTGAAAATCGATTGTTTTAGGCATGGCTCCAAAAATATTGTTGTTCGTTTATAAGTGCATGTACTTATATTCGAATACGACGTGCATGCACTTATATTCGAAAATCACTATTCGTAGCCTACCACTATGTAACTCAAGACACATACTGTAGGTGAGAATAGTATCGATATGTGTTGACTTATAGAAACCATTAGGCCTACTAGTATAACCATAATAATTAAAAATATATATTATGTTGGATCGTAATTAGCACTTGTAAACTACATTATTATTTTTATTTATTACGGGAAGACATTAAAAGAGAATTGCTCCATAATATAGATATGCGATATGATAAGTGCATGCACGTTAATGCGCGGGGATACGGTACTTAGTCAATATTATTTTTGTGATTTTTTTTCTAATTTGTGTAAGCTTTAAGGGCACTGGGCACCAAGGCAAATGAACGGCTCATTCGTTCTATTCTCGTAAAATAAATATTATTATTATTATTATTATTATTAGTAGTAGTAGTAGTAGTAGTAGTAGTAGTAGTAGTAGTAGTAGTAGTAGTAGTAGTAGTAGTAGTAGTAGTAGTAGTAGTAGTAGTAGTAGTAGTAGTAGTAGTAGTAGTAGTAGTAGTAGTACTGGTACCTCTGGTACCTCCAGATTACAAACCTCAGTCTATACGAATGAGCCATCGAAGTCCCAGATGGAAAATTTAGAAACAAATCAACTCAATATTTTGGGTTTAAAACCCGTTATGTGAGCTACACTCTAAACAATATAGGTTCTTTAAAAAGAACCCTTCAGTACAATCATCATGCAACCCCAGGACAACCCTGCAAGGGTTCTCCTGGGGTTGCATGGTGATAGTACTGAAGGGTTCCTTCTAAAGAACCTATATTGTTTAGAGTGTATGATTATATGTAACTCTTTAACATTTAAGTCGCATTAATTCACTACATGGAAAATTCGTTGAATAATGATCTTTCATTTCAGTTGTCATACTTGGGTATTCACTAAAACCAGGACGTTATCATGAAATCATGATAATGTCAACCAGAGTAAAGAGCTGGTCTTTAGGAGGGTGCCCGCGGTACGCTAAATGACCATGTGAAGGATATCACTAGTGTTAGTGCACCGAGCATCATGGTAAACTTTAAAAGAGTCACCAAATAATCCAGAAATAGGCATTGTCAAAAAGTTTTTTTTTTCTGGAGCTAGTGACTCATTCAAGTCTATATACAAATACAGCATTTCCTGTGACCCTATTATGTGGCTGAAGTGTGGCAGTAGACAAGTATATTCCACGTCGAATAAAATAAAATGTGTTTTTTTTATGCAGGTATTCTACATCATGTAAATGTGATATGTTAACTGGTTAAGGACATGAATAATACCGAAATTGAAATATTCGCTCACATCGTACTGGAAAAAGAATTCGAAGTCCCCTATGAGTGTGAGGCAGACTGCAGAGGGATCATTCTGCACGTTGTCGATGAATGTTTGGTGCCAGCCAAGCGGGATTGGATCACTCGTGGTGCCTTCAAATACGTCTGCCAACAATGACGTCATATCCGTTACAGCGTTCATCATTGTACTGGTGATTGACTCAGTACTTGATCCGCCGGTGACCGTGGCGATCAGCAGGTAAAAACAAAGTCCTCTCAGCACCACCATCTTCATCTTGTCTACCTCCAGGGCTCAGCACCAACCTCTGCTAGATTCTTCCTATCTGTCGTGACAAAGTCAAAGAAAGTCTTGAACTCGTAATATATTCAATCATTTTTTTTTTTGCAAATTCGTTTGTATTATTTCATATGTCTTATGTTAAACAAATAACCGTTTTTTAGCCCTTTTTGTGTAGAAATAATCAACATATTTTTACTCGTTGTGGCTTACTACGTACGCTTCAATACAAAGATTGATGTTATCGGAAAATTAACATGGTAAAAATTTGTGGTACGGAATTCAATGGACTTGAATTCTGTTAAGATGAGAAAATCCTGTCCTACAAGTGGGTTTTTTTTCGTTTGAAGCTTAAAATGAATACAAATCCCGTCTTTACTTGTAAAAAATCATCAATAATAATGATTTTTGTATTCAAGTTTTCTGTTTTTAAGTTGTGACTATTTTCTTTTGCGTTATGACTGATCTAGCTGTTATCCGATATGATAACACTGGAGTTATACGCTCACCTGGACATAGACTGGGAATGATCCACTCAAGCTTTGGTGCTGTTTTCTGATCTCTGGTCGGCATGGACTGCTCTCACAGATCCTGAATTCGTACGGACCAGAGTTACTTCACACAGGGGGCACCCTGCATCAGAATCGGATCCACACGTGACTTCACGTGAGCCAATCATAGAGAACCTCATGATTACGACTGAAATCGATAGCTGCTGTCAATATCCAAATTCCAGCTATTTATAGACCTGCATATCATTACTAGCTGGATAGTAATTTGCACATAAGCTTGTTGTAAGATCAGGAAATTAGGATTCTATTTTGTACCGTAACAATTATAGTAACTTACACACCGCTTATAATTTAAATAATAGGGTTATGAATGAATATTGTTTAGATAAGAATTACTTGGGGAGCAGTGATATTTTTACAAATAACCTTATATCAAATCACCGGCAGCAAATACAGACGCATTTCAACCTGAAAAAAATGATTTAATCAGATAAAATGTACAGTTTTAAATAGGTAGGGTTTAAAATCACATTTCCCCACTATTGAAATATGCATATAGTTGATAAAATAAAATTTGTCTTTATCTTTTTGAGCTGAAATTGTGTTCAAATGTTTAAAGTGGGCCATGCTAAAAATTTGCTTATATAATTTTGAACAAATTTGTTTTTTTCTTGTTTTCCTAAAAGTTAGAGATGAATAACATATAGTATTTAGCCGTGCGCGGCAAATTTGATCATTTCGCTACTTAAATACTCCTCTTTTGACATGCGGAAGCCGTTTATATAGCCTAGACATATTCACGAAAACATTTTTTATACAAAATAATCATTAATTATGCAACTTCAAGTGAGCAAAATGACTGCTATATTTTGGTAATTGTGATACCTGGCCCCGGTTTCACCTACCAACTCAAGCCAAAATTGTGTCAATTGTGATCAAATCTCAAACAATCAGTCGGCTTCAGATTGACTTAACCCTTTAGCCACCAAATTATTCAATTTGAATTTTCACCCACTTGCAGTTGTGTCTCGCTGACGCGATCCACAACTTGAAGTGAGTGAAAATTATTCAGATTTGACAAAATGGAGGTAAAAAAAATTCAAATCTTGCTGATTATTGTCACTTTAACAGGTTTAAAAGCTGATATGTAATGTGCTAATATAAAATGTAAAAAACGAATATGGACGGCACCGGCGGTTAAAGGGTTAAGTCCAGGGTGACTCAGCTGAGCAAGTTGGTGAAAGCTCCACTAAGCCGTGGTTTATAACCTGGCGGTACCATGTTCGAGTCCCGCTCGGTTCTGCTGCTTGTCATCGTGTATTACATACAGGGGGCGGGGGCCCTAGGGTAGTGGTTAGCACCGCTGCCTATCACGCCAGAGTTCGGGGTTCGGTTCCCGGACTCGGCGGTTTGAAAGAAACAAAAATGTTTCTTCCCCATCCACGTGTGAAAGTCAGTATTGTGGGGAGCCTCCGTGACCGAGAGGTAGCGTGCTCGGCCTCAGACCGCCAGGGCTCGAATTTCGAATCCTGTGTCTGGAGGACAGTGTCATCTCAATCATCTCACCATCCTCAGGAGGTTCTCCTGGCCCAGTTTAGCCTATATGTGCACAAAGGTGGCCTAAAGCCCGATTCATTTCATTTCATTTCATTACATACAGTAGGCCTACTTCGGACTGTTCAAATAGATGGAGTGTGCAGTATCGCCTACCTGTACGGTATTGTGTGCTATAAAGAACCCATGTGCGGAATGTGCGGAAAGTAACGTAGAACAAGATTGTTTCAGTCACTAAAAAAAATTGTGATTTTGCCTAGCTATCACAATGCAGCTCATCAATTTTGACGAGTTTCTCAATTAACCGCAATTACCTTATATGGATATGACTATTGTTCGCAATGTGGAAGTTAATACCAATGACTTGATAACAGCAGTCGTTAATTTGTTATCAGTCGGTATGATCGAGTTGCTAAGCTCCAATAAACTAACACGCTTACCATCTTAAGTAGGTGAAGATTCATCATAACCGAGAAATCGTGCAACATCTCCCCCACCCCTCCAGTACTCACTACCCAGTAAACACAGTACATCGATTCATGCTGGTTCAATGTTGGGCCACCGTCTGCGACGCTGTCCCAACATTGAACCAACATAGAATGTACTGTGTGTGCTGGGTATTGATAATGTTATGCGATACCAAGTCAAAGTGCCTCTATTTCTTGAGATAAAGTATTACTGGTATATTGATCTCGACCCAATAGCTTACAAATAAAATATTTACTTTAATGTCGTAAGTAGAAAAAAGATTTGTAGAGATTCTTTGTGTATACAATCGCCCAATTTTTTTTTTTTAATTTCACGTCTTACGTAATATATTATCAAACGTCGTCATTTTATTGGCTTGTAGTATTTGTATTAGGCTACCTAAATTAAATTGTATCAAATAATGATTAATCGTTTAATATAGACAAAATATGAGGTTTATGAGGTACTGTTTAAATAAAATAGGGATCATAGTTTTGTATATAGACTATATAGACTGATAATATACATCTACATCAGTCTGTGGCATCTGCATGCTTAGCAATTACCAGTTTCGTGCATTTAACCACATTTGCAACTTCTTATTTGCAATGGGGCAATAATTGGAAGACCTTACCTACCGTAATTCAGATTTTGAGTATTTTTTCTTGAACTCCCATAATGTAACGTTGTTGTATATATACTAAGCGAAAGTATTTTAAACAATTTCGCGTAATGAACTGAGCGACTATTTTTATCACACTCTACACAGTTTGAAATATACATGGGGAAGTATGGCACACATCAACATGGACTATTCTATACTAGCCAATTACTTTTAGTAGTTTTAGTTATGGTTGTCAAAACGGCTTAACCCTTTAACCGCCGGTGCCGCATATATTCGGGTTTTCATTTTTTATTAGCACATTGAGTACCACCTCTTAAACATGTTGAAGATAAAATGTAACATCAATCAGCAATATTTGAAAACAGTTGACCTCTTTTTTGTCAAATCTGGATAATTTTCACCCACTTGAAGTTGTGGATCGCGTCAGCAAGACACAACTTCAAGTGGGTGAAAATTCTTATTGAATAATTTGGCGGCTAAAGGGTTAATTTGCCTGATACATTAACAGCGCGGGGATTGACTTTAGACTTGTATCTAAAGTCAATCCCAGCACTGAGAGAATTAAAATATTTATAATGGCCGTAGACATTTATGAGGATTTCAAATTGAAAAACCCTTTGGTTTCAATGGTTTTTATAAAAATATTTCAGCGCTGCAAGGGTTAGCAGTTGGTGAATTTAATTTTGATTTTGTAATAGTATTAGACTCACTCTGATTCGCTCTAAAATTTGCTGGTGCATGTGTTATAGCTGCCTGCTTAGAAAGTCGGAAATCGCGGGTCACCCCACTCAGGCCTTCAAGTTTCAGAGGGACAACATGTTTTTCCCCGTTCACTCGTAATGATTCAATATTGTGGGGAACCTCCGTGACCGAGAGGTAGAGTGCTCGGCCTCAGACCGCCAGGGATCGAATTTCGAATCCTGTGTCTAGAGGACAGTGTCATCTCATTCATCTCACTATCCTCAGGAGGTTTTCCTGGCACAGTTTAGCCTATATGTGCACAAAGGTGGCCTAAACCCCCCACTCTGGAGGACAGTGTCATCTCATTCATCTCACTATTTAATCAGATAAATGTACAGTTTCAAATACGTAGGGCTATTAAATCACATTTGCCAATTTTTGAATTATGCATCTAGTTTATAAAATAAAATATGTCTTTGTCTTTTTGAGCTGAAATTGCGTTCAAATATTCAAAGTGTGCCTTGCTAAAAGAGTCCCATGATCAACTTGCTTATATAATTTTTAAAAAATTGTTTGTTTGTTTTTTCTAAAAGTTAGAAATGAATAACATAATATAGTATTTAGCCGTGCGCGGCTGCGTCTTATGCCTTTCAATTTTAAAAGTGAGTAAAGAAAGAAAATTTGAGAATTTCGCTACTATACTTAAATACTTCTCTATTGACATACGGAAGCCGTTTATATAGCCTAGACATATTAACAAAAAACCTGTTTTATACAAAATAATCAATATTATGCAACTTCAAGTGGGCAAAATGACATTTGGATATTTTAAACAGGTGTGGGGTGTACGTTATGTTATGTATATGTATCTATGTATCTAAATATATATTTATATTTTACTTGTTATCATAGTAAACACATTCTTCAAAGGAAAAAATAATGTTTTTAAAAGTTATTTTGTACGTTGCAACGCTTTCCAGAGCGTATTTTACCTACGATTTATAATAATATTAATATATATGTATTTATATATGTGGTTTATCTCTGGTTTTGGCGCGGGCAACATTTCTATATTATGTGTTTCAACTTTGATACGTTTTTATCTGTATTATAAAGTTTATCTGTATTATATAATATATAATTGAATGTTTGTTTTCGTATAAATATATCTGAATAAAATTAATAAATAAATAAAAACATTTTTTGCATCCACTTGAACTTGTGCGTCGCGGTAAAAAGACACAATTTCAGTGAAATATAAAAAAAAACAGTGAAATATTCTCTCATAAACTTTCGCTCCATCGGCAGCCGATCTACAAATTTAATCGGGCAAAATTTCAGCAGAATTATTAAACTCTTTATTAAATCGTTCAAGGCAGACAACATTTTGAAAAATAAACTATATGGTCTGTTTCTAGGAACACAAATACAGAGTTTTCGTAAAATGAAAGCTCTTTTTATCGGACACAAAATAGATTATTAATCTTAGGCGAATCCCAAGCTATGTAATTCGTGGTTTGTTTGGATCTCGATTTGTTTGTAACGGTCTCTTTTAGCAATGAAATCTTGAGCGTGATCCAAACCAAAAATTAATCCGAAAGAAATATAAATTTATATAGCAAATTCTATGTCTATCAAGAAAATCTTGTATTTTAAATACGTTTCAATAGTTCTTTTATATGATAGATATAGTTTTGCATTGTTTTTGAATATGTTCAACCATGTGTCAGTGGTTTTTTAGATTTTGACTTCGATTGACATCGCCGACATCGATCCGGTCGCAGTCACGTGGTTAAGTCCACTTCAAATTCTTATATTATCGCTCACGCTGAATTCGTGTTTTTATTAACTATTATTAATAGTATTATCCGTACGCGCTGTTAATCAGATGTCAAAGTTACTTGTGTCTAGATATAGTCTAGACTCGGCTCTAATTGTTACTCTAACTGTTAGTAGACTCAGACTATACTATAGTATAGACTATGCCATAGCCATAGGCTCCTGGCCTAGCCGCCCTAGGCTAGGGCTAGGACTAGACTTTGGTCTAATTCATTTTAAATCTAATAGTCTAATTCTAGACATTGCACATTACAAAATTGTAGCTGTCTACAAAAACGTATATAGGCCTAGTCTAATCGCTTTTCGTTTCATTTCATGAAATCAAAAAATTTGCGCTGCTTAACCTCATTTTCATGGAATAAAAATTAAAACATATGATGTAGACTAGTCTACCATAAGACTGGTTGAATCGTCATTATTAGTGTAATAGTCGGCGGCACTTCCAGTCACTAGTGACATATTTTTGGAGTGACAAATTCATAATACAAAATTCATCTGGATTAAATTTGGTTTGGACTGTTCTTTCATGATTTTAATAAAATATAGTCTAAAAAATATACAATCTTAGAAATTCAAGCGCTAGTGTTAACTTCAAATTAATTTAAAAGCACAATGACCATATAATTTTGATTTAATTTAAATCAATGAGAGTGGTGATAGTTCACCAGTTTTAAATTTGATCTAAAATAGCAAGATTTGATAAACTTTTTGAGGCGATAACCAATTGCACATTAAAAATTTGTAGCTGTCTATACTTTATTTTTATATGACGATAAAGATCTATAAATAAAATTTATGTTACAAATATTTGTAATAGTTTGTGTATATATTTGATAACAGCTTTGCGTGGTTGTTATTGAATCTGTCTGACCAATTATTTGGATTATGACCCTTATCTTTGTCTCATTGACATTGTTGGCTTACCATGTGGTCTAGTCAGTCTCTAAACCTTACATTATCGTTCACTCATTCTTTGTTTCAATCGTGAATTCCCGTTGTTATTAAATTATCAAATTTAACAAATTGAGCATAAAACAAGAATTCTCATAATGCAGAGTAACACTGATCGGTTTCTCATTTATCAAACATTTGCGGAATGACATAATGAAAAAGTCATTTGCATTTTTGCATCCAAATTTGGGTTTGGATGATGCTTCCATAACTTTTAATATGTCAAGGGGGATGGAAAATAGTTTCATCTTTGTTATATAAAAATTTTGGTTTCATTCAGGTGAAAAAGTACTATGTTAACTTGTTGTGATTCGCTGAGTAAAAATTTGAGATGGCGTTCACTTTAGACAATATTAATTTTATAAATCAACGATAATTGTGTCAGAGAATTTGTTTAACAAAGATTGATTAACTCTTGAGGCGATAACCACTTTAGCTGCTTTTATGCTTTTATGCTAGTTTGTGGTTGACTCACGGATTCCTTTCAGGAACTGTTTTTCCTGTGGGCCATTCTTTGGCATTGCCACTGCGGCCTTATGGGGTTTCAGATAGGTCTTGTTGTCAGGAACATATGTTTTTGGCCTTTTTCCTCGTTGGGAGTTTCATCTTTGTTACTTAAATTTTTTTGGGTACATTTTATTGTGTGATTTGCAGGTTCAACTTTATAAATTATCTTAATAAGAAGATTGATTCTTGTTGTGATTCGCTGAGTAAACATTTGAGATGGTGCTCGCTTTAATGCAATAGACAATATTAATTTTATAAATCAATGATAATTGTCTCAGAGAATTTGTTTAACAAAGATTGATTAACTCTGGAGGCGATAACCACTTTGGCTGCTTTTATGCATTTATGCCAATTTGTGGTTGACTCACTGATTCCTTTCAGGAACTGTTTTTCCTGTGGGCCATTCTTTGGCATTGCCACTGCGGCCTTATGGGGTTTCAGATAGGTCTTGTTGTCAGGAACATATGTTTTTGGCCTTTTTCCTCATTTTTTGGAGTTTCATCTTTGTTACGTAAATTTTTTGGGTACATTTTATCGTGTGATTTGTAGGGCAAAAATTTACAAATAATATAAATAAATAAGAGGAGCAATTGTTGTTTCTAGGATTTGATTTAGCAAGAATTGATAAACTCTGGAGGCGATAATCACATTGGCTGATGCCATTTTGTGGTGGACCCACTGATTCCTGTCAGGATTTGTTTCCTGTGGGCTATTTTCTGGCCTCGCCAGTACAGCTTTCGGTTTCAGATAGGTCTTTGTCAAAACTATGTTTTTGGCACCTTTCCTCTTTGAATGGAGTTTTCTTTTTTTGTTACTTTTGGTCAATGAAGCATACATACCAGCCACTCCTAATCTCAAATTAAAATATACAATATCAGTGCTCATAAAGATATTTAAAAATAATTCATGTTAGGAAGTTAAGTTTTAACGTTCTCATTAGTAATAATTTAAATTAATGAGAAGAGATATAGTTGATAATCTCTTGATTTCATTTTATATAATTAATGCAATTATGCCAATTTGTGATGACTCTGGAATAATCCCAGGGGCTGGTTTTCCTGTAGGCCATTCTCTGGCTTTGCCAAAGTGACCTTAGGTTTCAAGTGGATCCTACGAAATTATGTTTTGGGTCACCTTTTTCTTTCTAAGTTTTCCTCTTTGTTGTTTGTTTTGTAAAGCTTAGTGATCCAGCTGCTTTGAAATTAAATAATAATAACAAAAAAGAATGGCCACAAGAATTAAATCTTTCATCATTCTTACTTAGATAATAAATAATTTGTAAATTAAAATAATTCGGAAGAGTATCCAAGTGTAGGAGTGTAAGGTAAAAGCAATATAATTATTCAATTAAACTACTGCAAGAACATATTATTAGTCGATAAATACAAGGTCCGTTTAAACAAGACTTGGCCAGTTGTTACAGGCCGCAGTAATTATTGCATGCCTTATACGCCAACTACATGATGCTCTCTGTCTAGCTTGATTAATCTAGCATCAGGACTTGCGCCAGCTGCTGAAATCAGTGCTAGTAATGATAGACAGGATGCATCCGGACTTGCGCCAGATGCAAAGAACTTCATGAAGAACCAAACATATGATTATTCATTTGTTAGTTCGGCAGGACTTGCGCCAGCTGTTCTAACTATAGCAAACATGATGGGGAGTGATTTGCCAACTGGATTTGGGCCAGTTGGTTTTTGATACAATATCCACAAGCTCTTTCTTACAGGTGGAATTAGTTTAATCTAGCATCAGGATTTGCGACAGCTGCTGAAATCAGTGCTAGCAAGGATGGGCAGGATGCATCCGGACTTGCGCCAGATGCAATAAACTTTGTGAAGAACCAAACATATGATTTCCCATTTGTTAGTTCGGCAGGACTTGCGCCAGCTGTTCTAACAATGGAAAACATGATGGGGAGTGATTTGCCAACCCGATTTCGGCCAGTCGGTTTTTGATACAATATCCACAAGCTCATTCTTACAGGTGGAATTAGTTTATTCTAGCATCAGGATTTGCGCCAGCTGCTGAAATCAGTGCTAGCAAGTATGGGCAGGATGCATCCGGACTTGCGCCAGATGCAATAAACTTTGTGAAGAACCAAACATGATTTTCCATTTGTTAGTTCGGCAGGACTTGCGCCAGCTGTTCTAACAATGGAAAACATGATGGGGAGTGATTTGCCAACCCGATTTCGGCCAGTCGGTTTTTGATACAATATCCACAAGCTCATTCTTACAGGTGGAATTACTTTAAATGTGAATGATTTATGTCCTTTTTCTTCTCTCGTAGAAGAGAAGAAAAAGCTAAAATTTTGCTTTTTCGTCAATAACTGCGTGAGTAAGAAATTATTATTATTATTTTTTTTTTAGAATTCTTTAGATCTTGCTTTTGAATTTATATGTAAACACCATTTTTAGTGAATACAGCAATACTCAAGATGTGGACCATTTCCTCATGTTCCTAATTTGCTTCAAATCCTTCTAAATCTATGTTTTGTGGTCTTCTTATGTTTTCAAAGTGTGTCTGCAATACCTAGGTCAGCTCAAAATGAGGTCTGTATACTTCTGTGGTCAGATTTTACACTTACAGAAAATAAAATTCCACTGACATATAAATCCAGCCAGTCAAAACACTACTCAGACTTGCTTCAGGAATTATAAATACAATAGATGTTATGATAATGTGTCCCTTATCATCTACATTTGGAAATTTTAATTATTTGGTTATCTATTCATTACATGTAAATTTCAAGTTTCACTTCTGTAGACATCCTAATTTCAATTTAAAAACTAAATTTCAGACTATATAGCACTTCACTATTTAGAATTAGTGTTGTTTCTGATGCCGCAAGTAATGGTGGATTAGACAGATGAGAGGTTGGACTTCATATGTGCTCTTACGATGCATTCGTAAGTTTGTGTTGTGGGGGTCAGACACTTTGTGTCTGTGTGCCGTTTTCATACCCTCCTCAACAACAGATAATCTTGTTTAATAATGTTATTGATAGATTTTGTCAATATTATGTAATTTGTATGTAATGATACAAGAGTCAATGTTCATTAATATATTAATGTGAACAATTAGTAGATTGTTATTGATAGGTTTGGTTTTGTGTGAACAATTACTAGATTGTTATTGATAGTTTGGTTGATATTATCTAATTTGTTTGTAATGATACAAGAGTCAAAGTTCACATTTAAATAGTAGATTAGATCAATCAGAGACATGTATAAATATTCATAGTAGATTAGATCAATCAGAGACATGTATAAATAGTCCTAGTAGATTTGATCAATTTGAGACATGTATAAATATTCATAGTAGATTAGATCAATTAGAGACATGTATAAATATTCACTGGTTAATCCTGTTAACTGACTGTCAAGTAAATTTATACCTATTTTGGTCTTAGGGCTTCACTCTGTTACAACCACGTTTACATTAACAACATTTGAAGTGAAGCCCTTTTTATTTGTAGTCGTTTAATTTGATGTTTATTTTTAATAAACAAATTTTCCCCATTTTATGTGTCTGTTTTTTGTACGATAAATGTTGACATAATTTGATCAAATGTGTGAGTGCAGATCTCAAATTTAGCACTATTTTTTTAAACTTTTTGGTATATAATTATAATTCATTAGAAGATTTCGAGCGTTTCAAATCAAAGGAGAATCATACGGCACACAAAGCGTCAAGATGTAAAGTCCACGGATTCCTATCATTGATATTACTGTATCTGAAGTCTTGCCTGACTCTGGAGTACTCTCTGGGGAACACTAGAAGTTGACCCCCATTGTTGGCTCAATGCTACGACGGTGTCCCAGCATTAAGCCAACAGTGGATGGAGGTGCGTGGTTTGCTGGGGATCGTACACGTGCGGGTTCCACACGCTTACACGTCTGTCACGCCACGTCACGTCATGGCGTCACGCTGATGACACTGTATTATAGCGGGTTAGAACGGCCGCCTTATCTCTGACACTGACTGCCCCTCATATTAAAAGGAGCGTGTTTCTTATTGATAAGGCATCTTCGCATCCAAGTCACATATCCATTACAGGCATATACTGTGCCGTGGAGAGGCAAACAGCAGTAACTGCTTACTTAAAAATAAGCAGTTACCACTGTTTGTCTTTGCACGGCAGTACTATGGAGAGGAGTTGACTGGCACAGGGCCTAATATGAAACCCGTCAAGCAGCTCCGTCGCAATTATGTGTCACAACGCATACTTTGACTGAAATATATTGAACAAAACCTGTATAATCCGTCATAATAAGGATTCGGATCTGGATTTATACTGCTGATATAATTATGCAGACATTAAGAAGGACGTTCTGAAGTCGTTCATTTGATGTAATATAATTATTTATAATTCATTTACACAATGTGGATGAAGGCGGAAAAAACATACGTGGGTATTAATGGGTAAAATGTATGTTTTATAATTATTAATACAAATTTACGGTTTTAACACCCAGCTGTTTTTTCGCTTTATAAATGGAACACTTTATTCTGCGCTACAATGCACTGCAGTGTGGTCAATTAGGAATGATCGTTTATTAAACTGTTTAATAAATGTTGATCACGGTTGGCTTTGGTCGTGGGACAAGGGGGTCATTTTGAACACGGGTGGCTTTGGTCGTGGGTCGAGGGGTTCATTTCGATGATATTAATATCATCAAATTATACATTATAGATTAATTATTAAAGCTACAATATATTTTTTTGTGCATTTTTGAACGAATGAGGAAATGTATTTCTTTGTGTACGGTACCGGTATGATTTATATTGTATCACAAAAGGATTATCTTGTGTTTTGAGAGAGTTGAGGCAAAGACCACTGAGCTTTCCAACTGCCATAAGACTGCCATAAGATAATAATATTTCCTTAAATAAAGAAATATATATGCTACAAAATATCCGATATAAATCATAATAATAGAATATTTAGAATATGTCAAGGAAATGTAAATATTTGTAATTTTGTCTAAGTCAACATGATATTGATAGAAAAGTGGCCTAGGTCTGTTTTTAAAGGCCGTATTATTATTTCATTTACATACAATATTGTTTGTAAATTTTGTGAACTGTTACAAGTGATTGTGTATATGTGACTATTGTGAGGGGTAAGATTTTTTTTGCGTTTTACTCTCAAAATGTCAAATGACTTAAAGCGACACAATCATCATAAAATCATCAAAAAATCGGTAATTTTTTTGGCTTTTTAATATGACCATATGATGTAAAAATGTCCAAACTCTAGAACTGCAAACGTTTTCAAATTTTTGTGCTGCGCATTTAGCAGTTAAGCGAGATATAGAGTCGAAATTCCCGTATTTCTTATTTTGGACATGCGGGATAGTGAAGTTTATCACAGTTGACAGCGGTAATGAGCTTCTAAACTGAGCCACAGTGAAGGTGACAAATCAAGATGTACAAATGACTGGTTTCTAGGCTTACTCGTGTCAATGGTCACGCTGCCTGTGCTCTGTCTTCTGGAAAACGGCCATGAGCTTGGATTGAGCTAGATCAGCATTAATACTCAGATGCTTACAAAGTGGCATAAAATAATATCCTAATAGTGTTGTAATGCTCAGTGATGTGTATTGTGCGTGTCAATATTCCATCGTGCGTGTCATTATTCAATATTGACCAGGATTACCTTGTTTAATGATCGCCCGCCGCTTACCTGGTAATCTGAAGGTCTGAAGATGGCGTGATATCTATGTTAATTATATTTTTCTGACACATCTTCATACTGGTTAGGGGGGGGGCACCATTCAATCTCCGGGGGGGGGGGGGCTGGAGTTTTTGTTGCGGACAAAAATGTTTATTTTAACCTGGCTCGGCGGCCCGCTAAACATTTTAAATTGTATTGCCTGTTTATATAGAACATTTTCTTAAGATTTTTTTTTATTCTACGCAGAGTGCGCCGGAAATTCTTTCTTTCAAAAATACTCCAGCCCCCACCCCCCTCCTGGAGATTGAATGGTGGTCCCCTCATACAAATTTGATACAGCGGCATATAACATTTCTTAAGAACAATTGTACATTTTATGAAGAAATCACCCAAATTGGCAGAATGATATACTAGTATTATTGTATTCAGCAACTTTTTGGATATATGGCTTTTGGATAAGATGTCGCCATATTGAGTTTTAAAATGGCGGCCTAACATTTTCAAATTCAAAGTGTTATAGTTTTATTGCAGCTACAGACATTCATTCCTGGTGACTAGATGTACATATTTGAAGTCACTGAATTGAATGGTTGAATTTATCCGACACTTTATATAGATATGGTACAATTAGTGTACGCTAGGCCTAATCAATATATTTTTTACAAGAGAAGTGATAATTTTGTTTGCTAGAAATCCAGGTAAGGCAACGTAAGGTAATATTTTATTTGTATATTTGGCCTCAGGCCCATCGTACATCAATTAAATACATCTCAATATTATCATGGTCATGGTTAAGTATTATTTAACCATTGTTTTCTGAGAATGAATGCTTTGTATATATACAATGCAACGTATTTTGTACAGATTGTTTCCTCACTCTGCATTAATTTGACAAAATTTTCAAAAGAAGGTAGAAAAACTGAGATATGTGGAGCTATGAATTTGTTAAACAAATTCGAATATGCTGTACAGTTCATAAGAAAATGAAATTCGTCTTCGGTAGAGTAACTTATAAATTGCATAAAGTACATATTCTTTTAGCTAATACAGTATTGTTATGCCTTTCACTTTCAATCCTTAGATTGTGACTTGAACATCGTAAGCGACTAAGCGCTACAAAATATTTTCTAATACATAATACATCCAAATATCTTTCAGGCTCTAATTCATACTTATAAGTAGTATATACAGCTAATTTACTGGAATTTCTAGTGGCATCATACCACTTTTTCTTGTAAAATTGTGAAACCCTGTTTTTAAATACCTCTATAAATAAATCAAAATCTCGACTAATTGTTGGGCCCATACATACCGAAAACCTAATTGTTCCAACATTACTTTTACACATGTAGCCCATGTGTTCTTGCCATGCTGATCTAGGTTGTATAGCATGGTATAACAGGCCTTAGGATAGCTACCTGACTGCATACTAAGAATTTAAAGCCAATACTTCACACATCGCAGATGATAATGCACGGCTAAAGGGTATCTTCCCAGTTCACCCAGGGCAGCCTCGTTTACTCTATTTGACGATACTCCTAGCAATTTTTTACAAAATACATGTTCTTGTTCTATTTTATCAGAATATTTAAAAAACCCAAATTTCAGAACCATATAGCAGTATTGGAAGTATCATTTTGTCAAAAATGTTCAAATAAATTTCCTGTGGTAAACCGTTACATTTATAGCTGTACATATAGAGTTGTGGTGAAAAATAAATCCAACTGTATCAATGTGAAACGAACGAACGAACGAACGAACGAACAAACGAACGAACGAACGAACGAACGAACGAACGAACGAACGAACGAACGAACGAACGAACGAACGAACGAACGAACGAACGAATAAATGAATGAATGAATGAATGAATGAATGAATGAAGGAATGAATGAATGAATGAATGAATGAATGAATGAATGAATGAATGAATGAATGAATGAATGAATGAATGAATGAATTATTTAAATAATTAATTATTTATTTATTGGCTTCAGGGAACTCCTAATACTAAATAGGTCATGTGGATTGATTGATTGATTGATTGATTGATTGATTGATTGATTTATTGATTGATTGATTGATTGATTGATTGATTGATTAGTTGATTGCTTGATTGATTGATTGATTGATTGATTGATTGATTGATTGATTGATTGATTTATTGATTTATTGATTGATTGATTGATTGATTGATTGATTGATTGATTGATTGATTGATTGATTGATTGATTGATTGATTGATTGATTGATTGATTGATTGATTGATTGATTGATTGATTGATTGATTGATTGATTGATTGATTGATTGATTGATTGATTTATTGATTGATTGATTGATTGATTGATTGATTGATTGATTGATTGATTGATTGATTGATCGATCATAGATTTACATTCATAATCAGTGGAGCACATAATAATGACGATAGTAAGCGTTTATAATACATGTAGTTACATCTGCGGGCCTCCTCCTAGCAATGCTGGTTGAGCTCCGTAGATGTTGTGTCAGCATTAAAACAGAATTGGTTGAACGTCTTCTGTTAGATGTGAATTGGTGCAGATGGGCGTGAATATCATCGGAGCTCCCCATCTTATGTTGTACACTATATATGTATAATTACATAGTTAAAAAGTAGCACATGATTTTACCATTTAACCCATTTTATACTTGAATCATTTTGAGTGAAGACAATGCAAAATGTTTGGATTCTATTGTTTTCTGACGCAAACTAAAAAAAAAAAAAATCAACAGTCCATCTTAAAATGTGCTCAGACGTATCTTTAACAAAGTACAATTTATTGTGACCATGAGAAGATCATGTTATATGTTAGTCGTGAAAGGGTTGGTAATAATGTGTGAAGGTGATTTGCAGCACGTTGGGTCTGGCTTTGAAAAGGAACCTCTTCGATTATATCACGTATTAAACTGTCTATCGTTCTCTATCTGACAGAGTTCCAGTCAATAAACACGGCCAGTGGACAATAAAAATAAAAAAAGTAAAAAAGAGAATATGAGTCGTTCAACCAATGTTGACTTAGTGTTAAGCCAGCGTTGCAAATTGTGCACTAGCATTAATACAACACTAGGTCAACGTCTTAATTCACTCTTTCCTCTCCACCTGTCATTTGTTCAATTTACCCACAAAACACGAGCTGTTGACCCAGTGCTGGGTCAATGCTGGGCCGGCGTCACAGATGGCGGGATAACATTAGGTCAATGTTAAAACAACTACTTATACACATATTAGAAATCGGGTCTGGGTATTAACCCTATAAGGGCGGGGGCCCTAGGGTAGTGGTTAGCACCGCTGACTTTCACGCTAGAGTTTGTGGTTCGTTTCCCGGTTTCGGCGGTTTGAAAGAGACAGAAATGTTTCTTTCCCATTCACTCGTGAAACTCAGTATTGTGGGGAGCCTCTGTGACCGAGAGGTAGCGTGCTCGGCCTCAGACCTCCAGGGTTTGAATTTCGAATCCTGTGTCTGGAGGGCAGTGTCATCTCACTCATCTCACCATCCCCAGGAGGTTCTCCTGGCCCAATTTAGCCTGTAGGCCCTATGTGCACAAAAATGGCCTGAAAAGGTGATTGGTGGACTAAATATCCTCCCTATGTTATTTTAATGGTGGCTCAACGTCGCAACCAGTGACCAAACATGAAATGTAAACCTGAAGCCAATGTCTACCTTTGTCATGTTCATTATATACCCAGCAAACACGAAACATTTCACCAATATCGGGTACATTCTGGGCCAGCATCGTAGACTATGGGCCAACCATAGACAGGACTAATGTAAGTCACTGTGTGTTGGTCACTTGGAATCCCAAGGGCCCAGTTTGTCTGGTGGCCGTCTTTTGTTTGCTCTTTGAGCCTTTCATTCCAATTCAAATCAAAAACAAAGGACAGCTCGATTCAAGTGCTGCAAGCCAGTTATTGTCCGGCCCTCGTCAATATATTGATTTTTCAACGGAACTTTAAACTTATTATTCTTTGTAAGACGCTATTTCTCCCTGAGTTTTTATCTAATCAACTTGAAATTTTGACACAACATTCCCAGAGTAGTCAGGAGGGGTGCTATGACTTTTCTAAGACATACATTGTGTTCTTCTGGATTAATCCAGGATTTTCTGGATCACTATACTCTTGAATGCAAAAGGCAGTGTCCGCTTACTTGTAAAGTAAGCAGATACCGCACTATGCTGCTCTTCAAATGCAAAAGGCAGTATCTGCTTACCTGTAAAGTGAGCAGATACTACCTTTTGGCTTGCACGGCAGTAGGCCTATAATTTGGTCTAATGTTGGTTGAATAGTGGACATGTGGGCGATTCTCCATTCATTGCCAAGAGGGTGAACAGGGTGTCCCTATCTCCAGACCTACTCCACCCTTTAGTGTCTAGGTTTGTTACTAAAATACATTTATCCACTATTTCAATTTCGGGCCAGCCTTGCAGACGGTGGCCCAGTATTGAACCAATATTGTGTATTTGGTATGGACAGTTGAAACCTTTCAAATAACAGTTGCAATTCTTTTCAAACACAAAACGTTGAATCAATGTTGTTTTAATGTCGGGCTAGCGTCGCGGATAGTGATACAACATTAAATCAACGGAGAGACAAGTCAATGTGTGTACTGTAAACCCTGAATGCGATTCCATTTGACAAACAAATCTATATATCTATATAAAACTGCAAAAGCTCAGGAGGGACTTCTGAAATTTGAGCCTGAAATCCGAAGTCTAAAATTACAGTTCAGAATGGCTGCCAAAAAACTCATACGCAAAGTTCCAATCAATCTGTCATAATAAAAATAACCCAACCAAATTCAAAATGGCCACCACAAAAACTCATAAAACCTAGCCCAAATACTATTGTTACTTGAAAAGTCACAATTCTCCTAGTTGCACTCCAAATAGAACTCGCTTCGCTCATTCTATTTCACGTAAGACTCGGGCCGTACAATAACTACTAGGTGAACTGAATCAAGACGGCTCTGAAGACCTATGGCAGAGAATGCCCAGTAAACACAATAGAAAAACAGCCCTGCTAAAGACTATTATGCAAATAACGCAGACAACTCAGATACATATCGGTTGATGCGGGTACCGCAGCAATCTCCAGCACTAGCTATTGATACAATATGCTGGTTCACTGTTGGGCCGATCAGTAAACCAGCATTAGATCAACTTCGCGCTTGCTGTAGTGGTCAGTTTGCATATTATCAGACGCAGTACAAAACAGCTCCCATTCTCCGACTGTGTGCATGGCCTGCTATGTCTGAGAACTTCACAAAAGAGTTACCCCGTCCCGGACGCGAGAAAAGATGGAGCTGGGTGATTATGGTTGCCAGCGGGTTTACCCAAGGCATGTCCTTCTCTCTATCCATGGTCATGGGAGCCTTCTACATGGAATGGCAGAAGATGTTCGATGTGTCGAGGGAGGTAGCTGCCATCCCTTTGTCCATTAACATTGGCATGATGTTAGTCCTCAGTGAGTAGGCCTACCCCAGTAAACACAAAACATTTGTATAACATTTGCACAATGTGGACCAACGCCGAAGACTTTGGGCCGACATTGTACAAATGTTATGCAAATGTTTTGTGTTTGCTGGGTGTACAATGTTTGTTTGTTTGTTTGTTTGTTTGTTTGTTTGTTTGTTTGTTTGTTTGTTTGTTTGTTTGTTTGTTTGTTTGTTTGTTTGTTTGTTTGTTTGTTTGTTTGTTTGTTTGTTTGTTTGTTTGTTTGTTTGTTTGTTTGTTTGTTTGTTTGTTTGTTTGTTTGTTTGTTTGTTTGTTTGTTTGTTTGTTTGTTTGTTTGTTTGTTTGTTTGTTTGTTTGTTTGTTTGTTTGTTTGTTTGTTTGTTTGTTTGTTTGTTTGTTTGTTTGTTTGTTTGTTTGTTTGTTTGTTTGTTTGTTTGTTTGTTTGTTTGTTTGTTTGTTTGTTTGTTTGTTTGTTTGTTTGTTTGTTTGTTTGTTTGTTTGTTTGTTTGTTTGTTTGTTTGTTTGTTTGTTTGTTTGTTTGTTTGTTTGTTTGTTTGTTTGTTTGTTTGTTTGTTTGTTTGTTTGTTTGTTTGTTTGTTTGTTTGTTTGTTTGTTTGTTTGTTTGTTTGTTTGTTTGTTTGTTTGTTTGTTTGTTTGTTTGTTTGTTTGTTTGTTTGTTTGTTTGTTTGTTTGTTTGTTTGTTTGTTTGTTTGTTTGTTTGTTTGTTTGTTTGTTTGTTTGTTTGTTTGTTTGTTTGTTTGTTTGTTTGTTTGTTTGTTTGTTTGTTTGTTTGTTTGTTTGTTTGTTTGTTTGTTTGTTTGTTTGTTTGTTTGTTTGTTTGTTTGTTTGTTTGTTTGTTTGTTTGTTTGTTTGTTTGTTTGTTTGTTTGTTTGTTTGTTTGTTTGTTTGTTTGTTTGTTTGTTTGTTTGTTTGTTTGTTTGTTTGTTTGTTTGTTTGTTTGTTTGTTTGTTTGTTTGTTTGTTTGTTTGTTTGTTTGTTTGTTTGTTTGTTTGTTTGTTTGTTTGTTTGTTTGTTTGTTTGTTTGTTTGTTTGTTTGTTTGTTTGTTTGTTTGTTTGTTTGTTTGTTTGTTTGTTTGTTTGTTTGTTTGTTTGTTTGTTTGTTTGTTTGTTTGTTTGTTTGTTTGTTTGTTTGTTTGTTTGTTTGTTTGTTTGTTTGTTTGTTTGTTTGTTTGTTTGTTTGTTTGTTTGTTTGTTTGTTTGTTTGTTTGTTTGTTTGTTTGTTTGTTTGTTTGTTTGTTTGTTTGTTTGTTTGTTTGTTTGTTTGTTTGTTTGTTTGTTTGTTTGTTTGTTTGTTTGTTTGTTTGTTTGTTTGTTTGTTTGTTTGTTTGTTTGTTTGTTTGTTTGTTTGTTTGTTTGTTTGTTTGTTTGTTTGTTTGTTTGTTTGTTTGTTTGTTTGTTTGTTTGTTTGTTTGTTTGTTTGTTTGTTTGTTTGTTTGTTTGTTTGTTTGTTTGTTTGTTTGTTTGTTTGTTTGTTTGTTTGTTTGTTTGTTTGTTTGTTTGTTTGTTTGTTTGTTTGTTTGTTTGTTTGTTTGTTTGTTTGTTTGTTTGTTTGTTTGTTTGTTTGTTTGTTTGTTTGTTTGTTTGTTTGTTTGTTTGTTTGTTTGTTTGTTTGTTTGTTTGTTTGTTTGTTTGTTTGTTTGTTTGTTTGTTTGTTTGTTTGTTTGTTTGTTTGTTTGTTTGTTTGTTTGTTTGTTTGTTTGTTTGTTTGTTTGTTTGTTTGTTTGTTTGTTTGTTTGTTTGTTTGTTTGTTTGTTTGTTTGTTTGTTTGTTTGTTTGTTTGTTTGTTTGTTTGTTTGTTTGTTTGTTTGTTTGTTTGTTTGTTTGTTTGTTTGTTTGTTTGTTTGTTTGTTTGTTTGTTTGTTTGTTTGTTTGTTTGTTTGTTTGTTTGTTTGTTTGTTTGTTTGTTTGTTTGTTTGTTTGTTTGTTTGTTTGTTTGTTTGTTTGTTTGTTTGTTTGTTTGTTTGTTTGTTTGTTTGTTTGTTTGTTTGTTTGTTTGTTTGTTTGTTTGTTTGTTTGTTTGTTTGTTTGTTTGTTTGTTTGTTTGTTTGTTTGTTTGTTTGTTTGTTTGTTTGTTTGTTTGTTTGTTTGTTTGTTTGTTTGTTTGTTTGTTTGTTTGTTTGTTTGTTTGTTTGTTTGTTTGTTTGTTTGTTTGTTTGTTTGTTTGTTTGTTTGTTTGTTTGTTTGTTTGTTTGTTTGTTTGTTTGTTTGTTTGTTTGTTTGTTTGTTTGTTTGTTTGTTTGTTTGTTTGTTTGTTTGTTTGTTTTGTGGGGAACTAATTTTGTACTGTGAACTGGTTATGTGATGCATTTTGTGTAGGTCAACGTTGCCTGCATGGCAAGCCCGGCCAATTTCATCTCATTCATTCATTTCATCCATGAAGCTCGGCCGCGCCGCGTAGTAATAGTGTGGCTCAGGGGACCAGAACCTGCCTGCATGAAGGTTTGGTCATTGGATCTTGAACCGGTTTTGCCAAACCATACGTTGCTTTGGCTCAAACTGTTTTTAGATTGGCTGTAAATTTGGCTCAAGCTATTTCTAGACTGGCGGCAACTGCTCTTCTATCAATTCATGGCGTTCGTTTCGGGCGTAATAACCGAAACAAACCGAATCACTAAACTATTTTGAGATCGGTGCGAATCGAACAGGGCCTTAAAAGGCCTAATCACAAAATGTGATCAGATACGATCGATCGACCCTGTATCAATTAACAATAATTGTGACACATGGACAATGCTGGTTTTCGTTTAGTAAACTCAGGATGCAGCTAACACTGGTTCACGGGGCTGGTTAAAGCTGGTTGAGAGGAATTCTTTGCTGAGTAGCCTAATCATGTTTTTAACCTATCAACGAATAAGGAATAATGGTGGTTTGAGGTAAGTATGGTGTTTGTGTAAGCTTATTTTACAAGCCAGTGTGCACGATATGAATCCTGTTACATTTGATTATTTTTTTATGGGTGCAAGAACTCGCATCGTTAGAGGTAGTGATTAAATAGGTAACATTACTGTTCTCCAGTAAAAAACGTGTAATGGTTCAGTCCAGGCGTGTATAACAATCAAACACAAGCACCTGCATTCTCGTTTGGCCTGCTATAATAACCCGCTGTATACATAATCATGTGAGTAGAAATTGTAATGATTTCGTATGCAAATTGAATTTTATAGCTCTACATCTGTATAGAGGCTCACAGCTCAGGCGGGGGCGGGGCTTAGGGCGGGGGCCCTAGGGTAGTGGTTAGCACCGCTGCCTTTCACGCTAGAGTCCGGGGTTCGGTTCCCGGTCTCGGCGGTTTGAAAAAAACAAAAATGTTTCTTCTCCATCCACATGTGAAACTCAGTATTGTGGGGAGCCTCCTCGAATCCTGTGTCTGGAGGACAGTGTCATCTCATTCATCTCCCCTGAGAGAACCTCAGGAGGTTCTCCTGGCCCAGTTTAGCCTATATGTGCACAAATGTGGCCTAAAGCCCGATTCATTTCATTTTTAGCTCAGGCGGACTCAACTATGAAATCGATAAAAGCTCAATTACTAAAGGAGAGACAATTGCATTATATTTTTTTTGTGTGGGGGAGGTGGTCATGGTGCATTGGTGAAGCGCCTGACTGCCAAGCTTGTCATGCATGCGTCCCGGTTCGAACACCGCTGGCCGGCCCCGATGGCTCATACGGTCCGATTGTGGCTCGAAAGACAGATGTACTGGGCTCGAATCCAGGTCGGGTCGGATGTTTGTCATCGGGGTTGTGCATATGCAGTGTTCCAAGCTCTTCAGAGGTCTGGAGCGTGCAGTGCTGTCTATGGTGCTGTGCACTATAAAAAACCCTTGAAGTTATTCGATAAGAGTAAGGCATACTCCCGACTTCGGGCTTCCTTCTGTCGCGATTTTGTCATGCTTGTGCAGAAAGCGACGTAAAGCAATATTCACTCACTCCCTCGAGTCCTGCTGCGGCGGCTGATCCTGCGTGGGTCTTTCAAATAAATATCCTGGGAAACTTTTTAATAAGGATCTATCGCTGTAGGCCCTACTTGGCTAAAAAAAATAAAAAGATTTCTTAA
The DNA here is from genome assembly GCA_964017125.1 of Flabesymbios commensalis. Taxonomy (NCBI): domain Eukaryota; kingdom Metazoa; phylum Annelida; class Polychaeta; order Terebellida; family Flabelligeridae; genus Flabesymbios; species Flabesymbios commensalis. The sequence continues at coordinate 39,406,603 of OZ024904.1, read as the reverse complement.
CTCGACGAGGCCGCCATTAAGGGATAAACAGGGATATTTCTCTGAAAACCCACCAGAATCAGTGGGATTAGAACCCGGGACGCATGCTTGACAGGCGAGGCAGTCAGGCGCTCTATCAAAGCGCCACGTTTCTCATTATTTTTCTTGCCTATTCTTCTGGTTTTCTTTCTTTCTCTGGGGGGGGGGGGGGCATCAGCTAGCATCCTGAGCAATTATATATTATCAACTTAAAATAATAAATGAAAATTTCGGTCACTATTTTTATTAGAATAAACAGCAACAAAAGTTTTACCCGCACTGAACGTGAATATGTTGATACTGTAGATCTGGTAATTCTCGCGTGTTTAAATTTTCGCGAATATCTGATTTTGGGACTTTTCGCGAAGTTTAGAATTCGCGAATTTTTATTTTTCTTCAATAACGCTATTTTAATAATAATTTTTGCGAGATTCTTGAACTCGCGAATTTGTTCTACTCGCGAAATATGCGAAAATTAGAACCTCGCGAATATTATCACATTATCTACAGTATCTCTATTAATCAATATAATTTTTAACTGTGTGCCTTGGAAATCGATAATATTAATCGGCGATAGCCATAAGGAACATTATCCGTTTACCTTTCACAGTATATTAGGGCGAACTAAATACAGTTATTGATCCTATTGAACGTGAAAAACAATCATTGGAGGAGGATTCGTTAATGTGACAAACACTCTTTCTGTATTATTATAAAGCTATATATATCATGGAACAGCTACATTGTCATCTATGTATATTAAATTCATCTTAATGGCACTGTGGGGTGCACAACCAAACTTTCATAACTATCTCATGACTGAGATTTGTCGACGATTGATTTGATCTAACTTTTTGAAACGTTTACAAACAATATTCGTAGTATCCCACGTCAGGTCATGCCTTTTTTCTAGAGACGTAGCCCCTACATCCAAAATAGCCGCTTGCATCATCTTAAAAATAAAAAGCATAAGTTTACTAGCTATAAATATAAACTAAATACCCTTTTCAATAATTTGACCACAAGAAATCCGAGACAATCTTAACAGATATTTTGGGCGGGGGCCCTAGGGTAGTGGTTAGCACCGCTGCCTTTCACGCCAGAGTCCGGGGTTCGGTTCCCGGTCTCGGCGGTTTGAAAGAAACAAAATTGTTTCTTCCCCATCCACGTGTGAAAGTTAGTATTGTGGGGAGCCTCCGTGACCGAGAGGTAGCGTGCTCGGCCTCAGACCGCCAGGGCTCGAATTTCGAATCCTGTGTCTGGAGGACAGTGTCATCTCAATCATCTCACCATCCTCAGGAGGTTCTCCTGGCCCAGTTTAGCCTATATGTGCACAAAGGTGGCCTAAAGCCCGATTCATTTCATTTCATTTTAACAGATATTTTAATTACAAAATTCAAGATGACCGCTTTTGCTACACTAAACACGTACTTTGCCTTAAGGTTTTTTTTAGAAATAGCATTAGTATATAGGTAATCGTTGCTACAAAGAACAATCTAAGAGAAAGAAAACTCAACAATATTTGAGATGGTGTAACAGCTATTATCATTTATAAGCACTTGACAGCTTTAACAGCGGAACGGTACAGCTTAAAAATGCATATTTCATATTTCCACATACCCATCTAGCTAGTCTTATCTATATTTGATAAAACAAAATAGAAATTTGACGCAAAATCTTGCTATTTATCATTTTAAATAGCTCGCTAGAATTATCGACTATCAACTCATTATTATCTAAAGTTTTGTTGTCTTCGTTTTCTCTATTTTGTTCAGCAAGCCCAAATAGAGATAGATACACCGAAAGTGCACAACTTACTCACCAACCTGTTTCAGATACCGTCGATTGTGTTTGTTTATAGATATACAGAGTAGATTTATTCCTTTGAATAAATTGTGTCAACCATACCAGCTTTGAGCGAGTAGCGCAGTAGGCCTACATCTGGAGTTAATGAATGTGTATATTCCACCCAAATAAGAACGTTGCATATAAATTGCTCTTGTATTTGATAGAATCAGGCCCTTTTCATTCACTTTGAGGTGTGAAATGATAGTATGAAAAAGAAAGACATTAGTGCTAAGATTGTTAATTGTCATTAGCATATATGTTTGTATTTGCAGCACCACTAGCTAACATAATTGCTAGTTGGAGAGGCTATCGCAGCGCTATTATGATTGGATCAATAACGGCTGGATTAGGCTTGTTTATAAGTGCTTGGACCACCAGTATCAACTGGCTGATTATTACTTATGGTATCATAACAGGTACGGAAAATAAGTGTAAATTTTTACTGGAATTAATTTTCCCTAGATTGTATTTGAGATTATGTTTTAATCCGTTTTTTTGTTTTTTTATTATTTGCAGGAATTGGTTATAGTTTTATGGTTGGCCCCTCAGTGACAATCATTCCTTTAGTATTTGAACAAAATACTAATGTGGCAGCTGGCATGTCTAGCAGCATTAGTGGACTAGTACTTACATTCATGCCATACTTACTTGATATATTACTAACACTTTATGGATGGAGGATATGTCTCTGTATAATGGCTTGTCTCGTCATTCAGTCAACAGTTATGGGAGCACTATTTCTGCCGTCAAAAATAAAGAAAATAAACACAAGCGGCATTTTCTTTTTTAAACAAATGTTTCCACCCGGTTCATATTTTCTATACATAGCCGGATTTCTCACGAATTTTACTACCACGATCTTTGTTAATGTTTTACCAGATTTCGCCTATACAAGAGGAATGAGTACTCGCCAAGGTTCGTTGCTGGTGACCATTGTGGGGTTTTCCAGTTTAATTTCACGTTTCTTGGCATCTGTAACTGTGAGGGTGACAAGAGGTAAATCTGCTGTTTTACTGCTGATAATATTGGCATCACGGTGTATATACATTGTGATACCTAGCATACACTCGTTTTGGCCACTGATTTCCGTGTCTGTGGTCATTGGACTGGGATGGGGACTGCATGCTTGTCTCGTCGCTACCTCAATTGCAGATATCTTTGGCTTGAAGAATCTTCCGAGCATTCTTCCAATGAATTATCTTGCCATGGGACTGTCTTCGTATTTATGTTTGCCGTTTGCAGGTAGGTAAAATGTAATATGTAAAATTAATACGTGACTGGACGGTATGAGTTCATGTATATAACCACTTTCGTAAGAAGGATTAAAAACATATTGCATAAAACTTGTTGTTTGCAGGCTGGACTTACACAATACAAGGCAACTATTCTATAATGTGGTATACGTGTGGACTGTTTGGTTTCATATCAACGATTATCTTTTTACCTTTGGTGAAAAAGAAGGAGAAGCAGATCGAAATAGTGTGTTGATCGACGTCACTCATAAAATAAGGTGGTTGACACTGATCGAATGCTGATACGAGCTCACAGTAGGCCTAAGACAGGCCATATTCAAGACGGACGTCCATGATAGGCAGAGATAATATTCATGATTTAAAAAACTGAAAATGTATATAATTAATTTATTGTTTGTTTTAAAATACAAAAAAATTGACTTGGAAATGTATTTGTACCTTTTAGACATTATTTGTTTTTAGTTATTATTAAAGCGGGTGAATTATTGCGTCCAAACTCTAGAACTGCAAACGTTTTCAAATTTTTGTGCTGCGCATTTAGCAGTTAAGCGAGATATAGAGTCGAAATTCCCGTATTTCTTATTTTGGACATGCGGGATAGTGAAGTTTATCACAGTTGACAGCGGTAATGAGCTTCTAAACTGAGCCACAGTGAAGGTGACAAATCAAGATGTACAAATGACTGGTTTCTAGGCTTACTCGTGTCAATGGTCACGCTGCCTGTGGTCTGTCTTCTGGAAAACGGCCATGAGCTTGGATTGAGCTAGATCAGCATTAATACTCAGATGCTTACAAAGTGGCATAAAATAATATCCTAATAGTGTTGTAATGCTCAGTGATGTGTATTGTGCGTGTCAATATTCCATCGTGCGTGTCATTATTCAATATTGACCAGGATTACCTTGTTTAATGATCGCCCGCCGCTTACCTGGTAATCTGAAGGTCTGAAGATGGCGTGATATCTATGTTAATTATATTTTTCTGACACATCTTCATACTGGTTAGGGGGGGGGGGGGCACCATTCAATCTCCGGGGGGGGGGGGGGTGGCTGGAGTTTTTGTTGCGGACAAAAATGTTTATTTTAACCTGGCTCGGCGGCCCGCTAAACATTTTAAATTGTATTGCCTGTTTATATAGAACATTTTCTTAAGATTTTTTTTTATTCTACGCAGAGTGCGCCGGAAATTCTTTCTTTCAAAAATACTCCAGCCCCCACCCCCCTCCTGGAGATTGAATGGTGGTCCCCTCATACAAATTTGATACAGCGGCATATAACATTTCTTAAGAACAATTGTACATTTTATGAAGAAATCACCCAAATTGGCAGAATGATATACTAGTATTATTGTATTCAGCAACTTTTTGGATATATGGCTTTTGGATAAGATGTCGCCATATTGAGTTTTAAAATGGCGGCCTAACATTTTCAAATTCAAAGTGTTATAGTTTTATTGCAGCTACAGACATTCATTCCTGGTGACTAGATGTACATATTTGAAGTCACTGAATTGAATGGTTGAATTTATCCGACACTTTATATAGATATGGTACAATTAGTGTACGCTAGGCCTAATCAATATATTTTTTACAAGAGAAGTGATAATTTTGTTTGCTAGAAATCCAGGTAAGGCAACGTAAGGTAATATTTTATTTGTATATTTGGCCTCAGGCCCATCGTACATCAATTAAATACATCTCAATATTATCATGGTCATGGTTAAATATTATTTAACCATTGTTTTCTGAGAATGAATGCTTTGTATATATACAATGCAACGTATTTTGTACAGATTGTTTCCTCACTCTGCATTAATTTGACAAAATTTTCAAAAGAAGGTAGAAAAACTGAGATATGTGGAGCTATGAATTTGTTAAACAAATTCGAATATGCTGTACAGTTCATAAGAAAATGAAATTCGTCTTCGGTAGAGTAACTTATAAATTGCATAAAGTACATATTCTTTTAGCTAATACAGTATTGTTATGCCTTTCACTTTCAATCCTTAGATTGTGACTTGAACATCGTAAGCGACTAAGCGCTACAAAATATTTTCTAATACATAATACATCCAAATATCTTTCAGGCTCTAATTCATACTTATAAGTAGTATATACAGCTAATTTACTGGAATTTCTAGTGGCATCATACCACTTTTTCTTGTAAAATTGTGAAACCCTGTTTTTAAATACCTCTATAAATAAATCAAAATCTCGACTAATTGTTGGGCCCATACATACCGAAAACCTAATTGTTCCAACATTACTTTTACACATGTAGCCCATGTGTTCTTGCCATGCTGATCTAGGTTGTATAGCATGGTATAACAGGCCTTAGGATAGCTACCTGACTGCATACTAAGAATTTAAAGCCAATACTTCACACATCGCAGATGATAATGCACGGCTAAAGGGTATCTTCCCAGTTCACCCAGGGCAGCCTCGTTTACTCTATTTGACGATACTCCTAGCAATTTTTTACAAAATACATGTTCTTGTTCTATTTTATCAGAATATTTAAAAAACCCAAATTTCAGAACCATATAGCAGTATTGGAAGTATCATTTTGTCAAAAATGTTCAAATAAATTTCCTGTGGTAAACCGTTACATTTATAGCTGTACATATAGAGTTGTGATGAAAAATAAATCCAACTGTATCAATGTGAAACGAACGAACGAACGAACGAACGAACGAACAAACGAACGAACGAACGAACGAACGAACGAACGAACGAACGAACGAACGAACGAACGAACGAACGAACGAACGAATAAATGAATGAATGAATGAATAAATGAATGAATGAAGGAATGAATGAATGAATGAATGAATGAATGAATGAATGAATGAATGAATGAATGAATGAATGAATGAATTATTTAAATAATTAATTATTTATTTATTGGCTTCAGGGAACTCCTAATACTAAATAGGTCATGTGGATTGATTGATTGATTGATTGATTGATTGATTGATTGATTGATTGATTGATTGATTGATTGATTGATTGATTGATTGATTGATTGATTAGTTGATTGCTTGATTGATTGATTGATTGATTGATTGATTGATTGATTTATTGATTTATTGATTGATTGATTGATTGATTGATTGATTGATTGATTGATTGATTGATTGATTGATTGATTGATTGATTGATTGATTGATTGATTGATTGATTGATTGATTGATTGATTGATTGATTGATTGATTGATTGATTGATTGATTGATTGATTTATTGATTGATTGATTGATTGATTGATTGATTGATTGATTGATTGATTGATTGATTGATTGATTGATTGATTGATTGATTGATTGATTGATTGATTGATTGATTGATTGATCGATCATAGATTTACATTCATAATCAGTGGAGCACATAATAATGACGATAGTAAGCGTTTATAATACATGTAGTTACATCTGCGGGCCTCCTCCTAGCAATGCTGGTTGAGCTCCGTAGATGTTGTGTCAGCATTAAAACAGAATTGGTTGAACGTCTTCTGTTAGATGTGAATTGGTGCAGATGGGCGTGAATATCATCGGAGCTCCCCATCTTATGTTGTACACTATATATGTATAATTACATAGTTAAAAAGTAGCACATGATTTTACCATTTAACCCATTTTATACTTGAATCATTTTGAGTGAAGACAATGCAAAATGTTTGGATTCTATTGTTTTCTGACGCAAACTAAAAAAAAAAAAAATCAACAGTCCATCTTAAAATGTGCTCAGACGTATCTTTAACAAAGTACAATTTATTGTGACCATGAGAAGATCATGTTATATGTTAGTCGTGAAAGGGTTGGTAATAATGTGTGAAGGTGATTTGCAGCACGTTGGGTCTGGCTTTGAAAAGGAACCTCTTCGATTATATCACGTATTAAACTGTCTATCGTTCTCTATCTGACAGAGTTCCAGTCAATAAACACGGCCAGTGGACAATAAAAATAAAAAAAGTAAAAAAGAGAATATGAGTCGTTCAACCAATGTTGACTTAGTGTTAAGCCAGCGTTGCAAATTGTGCACTAGCATTAATACAACACTAGGTCAACGTCTTAATTCACTCTTTCCTCTCCACCTGTCATTTGTTCAATTTACCCACAAAACACGAGCTGTTGACCCAGTGCTGGGTCAATGCTGGGCCGGCGTCACAGATGGCGGGATAACATTAGGTCAATGTTAAAACAACTACTTATACACATATTAGAAATCGGGTCTGGGTATTAACCCTATAAGGGCGGGGGCCCTAGGGTAGTGGTTAGCACCGCTGACTTTCACGCTAGAGTTTGTGGTTCGTTTCCCGGTTTCGGCGGTTTGAAAGAGACAGAAATGTTTCTTTCCCATTCACTCGTGAAACTCAGTATTGTGGGGAGCCTCTGTGACCGAGAGGTAGCGTGCTCGGCCTCAGACCTCCAGGGTTTGAATTTCGAATCCTGTGTCTGGAGGGCAGTGTCATCTCACTCATCTCACCATCCCCAGGAGGTTCTCCTGGCCCAATTTAGCCTGTAGGCCCTATGTGCACAAAAATGGCCTGAAAAGGTGATTGGTGGACTAAATATCCTCCCTATGTTATTTTAATGGTGGCTCAACGTCGCAACCAGTGACCAAACATGAAATGTAAACCTGAAGCCAATGTCTACCTTTGTCATGTTCATTATATACCCAGCAAACACGAAACATTTCACCAATATCGGGTACATTCTGGGCCAGCATCGTAGACTATGGGCCAACCATAGACAGGACTAATGTAAGTCACTGTGTGTTGGTCACTTGGAATCCCAAGGGCCCAGTTTGTCTGGTGGCCGTCTTTTGTTTGCTCTTTGAGCCTTTCATTCCAATTCAAATCAAAAACAAAGGACAGCTCGATTCAAGTGCTGCAAGCCAGTTATTGTCTGTCCGGCCCTCGTCAATATATTGATTTTTCAACGGAACTTTAAACTTATTATTCTTTGTAAGACGCTATTTCTCCCTGAGTTTTTATCTAATCAACTTGAAATTTTGACACAACATTCCCAGAGTAGTCAGGAGGGGTGCTATGACTTTTCTAAGACATACATTGTGTTCTTCTGGATTAATCCAGGATTTTCTGGATCACTATACTCTTGAATGCAAAAGGCAGTGTCCGCTTACTTGTAAAGTAAGCAGATACCGCACTATGCTGCTCTTCAAATGCAAAAGGCAGTATCTGCTTACCTGTAAAGTGAGCAGATACTACCTTTTGGCTTGCACGGCAGTAGGCCTATAATTTGGTCTAATGTTGGTTGAATAGTGGACATGTGGGCGATTCTCCATTCATTGCCAAGAGGGTGAACAGGGTGTCCCTATCTCCAGACCTACTCCACCCTTTAGTGTCTAGGTTTGTTACTAAAATACATTTATCCACTATTTCAATTTCGGGCCAGCCTTGCAGACGGTGGCCCAGTATTGAACCAATATTGTGTATTTGGTATGGACAGTTGAAACCTTTCAAATAACAGTTGCAATTCTTTTCAAACACAAAACGTTGAATCAATGTTGTTTTAATGTCGGGCTAGCGTCGCGGATAGTGATACAACATTAAATCAACGGAGAGACAAGTCAATGTGTGTACTGTAAACCCTGAATGCGATTCCATTTGACAAACAAATCTATATATCTATATAAAACTGCAAAAGCTCAGGAGGGACTTCTGAAATTTGAGCCTGAAATCCGAAGTCTAAAATTACAGTTCAGAATGGCTGCCAAAAAACTCATACGCAAAGTTCCAATCAATCTGTCATAATAAAAATAACCCAACCAAATTCAAAATGGCCACCACAAAAACTCATAAAACCTAGCCCAAATACTATTGTTACTTGAAAAGTCACAATTCTCCTAGTTGCACTCCAAATAGAACTCGCTTCGCTCATTCTATTTCACGTAAGACTCGGGCCGTACAATAACTACTAGGTGAACTGAATCAAGACGGCTCTGAAGACCTATGGCAGAGAATGCCCAGTAAACACAATAGAAAAACAGCCCTGGTAAAGACTATTATGCAAATAACGCAGACAACTCAGATACATATCGGTTGATGCGGGTACCGCAGCAATCTCCAGCACTAGCTATTGATACAATATGCTGGTTCACTGTTGGGCCGATCAGTAAACCAGCATTAGATCAACTTCGCGCTTGCTGTAGTGGTCAGTTTGCATATTATCAGACGCAGTACAAAACAGCTCCCATTCTCCGACTGTGTGCATGGCCTGCTATGTCTGAGAACTTCACAAAAGAGTTACCCCGTCCCGGACGCGAGAAAAGATGGAGCTGGGTGATTATGGTTGCCAGCGGGTTTACCCAAGGCATGTCCTTCTCTCTATCCATGGTCATGGGAGCCTTCTACATGGAATGGCAGAAGATGTTCGATGTGTCGAGGGAGGTAGCTGCCATCCCTTTGTCCATTAACATTGGCATGATGTTAGTCCTCAGTGAGTAGGCCTACCCCAGTAAACACAAAACATTTGTATAACATTTGCACAATGTGGACCAACGCCGAAGACTTTGGGCCGACATTGTACAAATGTTATGCAAATGTTTTGTGTTTGCTGGGTGTACAATGTTTGTTTGTTTGTTTGTTTGTTTGTTTGTTTGTTTGTTTGTTTGTTTGTTTGTTTGTTTGTTTGTTTGTTTGTTTGCTTGTTTGTTTGTTTGTTTGTTTGTTTGTTTGTTTGTTTGTTTGTTTGTTTGTTTGTTTGTTTGTTTGTTTGTTTGTTTGTTTGTTTGTTTGTTTGTTTGTTTGTTTGTTTGTTTGTTTGTTTGTTTGTTTGTTTGTTTGTTTGTTTGTTTGTTTGTTTGTTTGTTTGTTTGTTTGTTTGTTTGTTTGTTTGTTTGTTTGTTTGTTTGTTTGTTTGTTTGTTTGTTTGTTTGTTTGTTTGTTTGTTTGTTTGTTTGTTTGTTTGTTTGTTTGTTTGTTTGTTTGTTTGTTTGTTTGTTTGTTTGTTTGTTTGTTTGTTTGTTTGTTTGTTTGTTTGTTTGTTTGTTTGTTTGTTTGTTTGTTTGTTTGTTTGTTTGTTTGTTTGTTTGTTTGTTTGTTTGTTTGTTTGTTTGTTTGTTTGTTTGTTTGTTTGTTTGTTTGTTTGTTTGTTTGTTTGTTTGTTTGTTTGTTTGTTTGTTTGTTTGTTTGTTTGTTTGTTTGTTTGTTTGTTTGTTTGTTTGTTTGTTTGTTTGTTTGTTTGTTTGTTTGTTTGTTTGTTTGTTTGTTTGTTTGTTTGTTTGTTTGTTTGTTTGTTTGTTTGTTTGTTTGTTTGTTTGTTTGTTTGTTTGTTTGTTTGTTTGTTTGTTTGTTTGTTTGTTTGTTTGTTTGTTTGTTTGTTTGTTTGTTTGTTTGTTTGTTTGTTTGTTTGTTTGTTTGTTTGTTTGTTTGTTTGTTTGTTTGTTTGTTTGTTTGTTTTGTGGGGAACTAATTTTGTACTGTGAACTGGTTATGTGATGCATTTTGTGTAGGTCAACGTTGCCTGCATGGCAAGCCCGGCCAATTTCATCTCATTCATTCATTTCATCCATGAAGCTCGGCCGCGCCGCGTAGTAATAGTGTGGCTCAGGGGACCAGAACCTGCCTGCATGAAGGTTTGGTCATTGGATCTTGAACCGGTTTTGCCAAACCATACGTTGCTTTGGCTCAAACTGTTTTTAGATTGGCTGTAAATTTGGCTCAAGCTATTTCTAGACTGGCGGCAACTGCTCTTCTATCAATTCATGGCGTTCGTTTCGGGCGTAATAACCGAAACAAACCGAATCACTAAACTATTTTGAGATCGGTGCGAATCGAACAGGGCCTTAAAAGGCCTAATCACAAAATGTGATCAGATACGATCGATCGACCCTGTATCAATTAACAATAATTGTGACACATGGACAATGCTGGTTTTCGTTTAGTAAACTCAGGATGCAGCTAACACTGGTTCACGGGGCTGGTTAAAGCTGGTTGAGAGGAATTCTTTGCTGAGTAGCCTAATCATGTTTTTAACCTATCAACGAATAAGGAATAATGGTGGTTTGAGGTAAGTATGGTGTTTGTGTAAGCTTATTTTACAAGCCAGTGTGCACGATATGAATCCTGTTACATTTGATTATTTTTTTATGGGTGCAAGAACTCGCATCGTTAGAGGTAGTGATTAAATAGGTAACATTACTGTTCTCCAGTAAAAAACGTGTAATGGTTCAGTCCAGGCGTGTATAACAATCAAACACAAGCACCTGCATTCTCGTTTGGCCTGCTATAATAACCCGCTGTATACATAATCATGTGAGTAGAAATTGTAATGATTTCGTATGCAAATTGAATTTTATAGCTCTACATCTGTATAGAGGCTCACAGCTCAGGCGGGGGCGGGGCTTAGGGCGGGGGCCCTAGGGTAGTGGTTAGCACCGCTGCCTTTCACGCTAGAGTCCGGGGTTCGGTTCCCGGTCTCGGCGGTTTGAAAAAAACAAAAATGTTTCTTCTCCATCCACATGTGAAACTCAGTATTGTGGGGAGCCTCCTCGAATCCTGTGTCTGGAGGACAGTGTCATCTCATTCATCTCCCCTGAGAGAACCTCAGGAGGTTCTCCTGGCCCAGTTTAGCCTATATGTGCACAAATGTGGCCTAAAGCCCGATTCATTTCATTTTTAGCTCAGGCGGACTCAACTATGAAATCGATAAAAGCTCAATTACTAAAGGAGAGACAATTGCATTATATTTTTTTTGTGTGGGGGAGGTGGTCATGGTGCATTGGTGAAGCGCCTGACTGCCAAGCTTGTCATGCATGCGTCCCGGTTCGAACACCGCTGGCCGGCCCCGATGGCTCATACGGTCCGATTGTGGCTCGAAAGACAGATGTACTGGGCTCGAATCCAGGTCGGGTCGGATGTTTGTCATCGGGGTTGTGCATATGCAGTGTTCCAAGCTCTTCAGAGGTCTGGAGCGTGCAGTGCTGTCTATGGTGCTGTGCACTATAAAAAACCCTTGAAGTTATTCGATAAGAGTAAGGCATACTCCCGACTTCGGGCTTCCTTCTGTCGCGATTTTGTCATGCTTGTGCAGAAAGCGACGTAAAGCAATATTCACTCACTCCCTCGAGTCCTGCTGCGGCGGCTGATCCTGCGTGGGTCTTTCAAATAAATATCCTGGGAAACTTTTTAATAAGGATCTATCGCTGTAGGCCCTACTTGGCTAAAAAAAATAAAAAGATTTCTTAACTCGACGAGGCCGCCATTAAGGGATAAACAGGGATATTTCTCTGAAAACCCACCAGAATCAGTGGGATTAGAACCCGGGACGCATGCTTGACAGGCGAGGCAGTCAGGCGCTCTATCAAAGCGCCACGTTTCTCATTATTTTTCTTGCCTATTCTTCTGGTTTTCTTTCTTTCTCTGGGGGGGGGGGGGGCATCAGCTAGCATCCTGAGCAATTATATATTATCAACTTAAAATAATAAATGAAAATTTCGGTCACTATTTTTATTAGAATAAACAGCAACAAAAGTTTTACCCGCACTGAACGTGAATATGTTGATACTGTAGATCTGGTAATTCTCGCGTGTTTAAATTTTCGCGAATATCTGATTTTGGGACTTTTCGCGAAGTTTAGAATTCGCGAATTTTTATTTTTCTTCAATAACGCTATTTTAATAATAATTTTTGCGAGATTCTTGAACTCGCGAATTTGTTCTACTCGCGAAATATGCGAAAATTAGAACCTCGCGAATATTATCACATTATCTACAGTATCTCTATTAATCAATATAATTTTTAACTGTGTGCCTTGGAAATCGATAATATTAATCGGCGATAGCCATAAGGAACATTATCCGTTTACCTTTCACAGTATATTAGGGCGAACTAAATACAGTTATTGATCCTATTGAACGTGAAAAACAATCATTGGAGGAGGATTCGTTAATGTGACAAACACTCTTTCTGTATTATTATAAAGCTATATATATCATGGAACAGCTACATTGTCATCTATGTATATTAAATTCATCCTAATGGCACTGTGGGGTGCACAACCAAACTTTCATAACTATCTCATGACTGAGATTTGTCGACGATTGATTTGATCTAACTTTTTGAAACGTTTACAAACAATATTCGTAGTATCCCACGTCAGGTCATGCCTTTTTTCTAGAGACGTAGCCCCTACATCCAAAATAGCCGCTTGCATCATCTTAAAAATAAAAAGCATAAGTTTACTAGCTATAAATATAAACTAAATACCCTTTTCAATAATTTGACCACAAGAAATCCGAGACAATCTTAACAGATATTTTGGGCGGGGGCCCTAGGGTAGTGGTTAGCACCGCTGCCTTTCACGCCAGAGTCCGGGGTTCGGTTCCCGGTCTCGGCGGTTTGAAAGAAACAAAATTGTTTCTTCCCCATCCACGTGTGAAAGTTAGTATTGTGGGGAGCCTCCGTGACCGAGAGGTAGCGTGCTCGGCCTCAGACCGCCAGGGCTCGAATTTCGAATCCTGTGTCTGGAGGACAGTGTCATCTCAATCATCTCACCATCCTCAGGAGGTTCTCCTGGCCCAGTTTAGCCTATATGTGCACAAAGGTGGCCTAAAGCCCGATTCATTTCATTTCATTTTAACAGATATTTTAATTACAAAATTCAAGATGACCGCTTTTGCTACACTAAACACGTACTTTGCCTTAAGGTTTTTTTTAGAAATAGCATTAGTATATAGGTAATCGTTGCTACAAAGAACAATCTAAGAGAAAGAAAACTCAACAATATTTGAGATGGTGTAACAGCTATTATCATTTATAAGCACTTGACAGCTTTAACAGCGGAACGGTACAGCTTAAAAATGCATATTTCATATTTCCACATACCCATCTAGCTAGTCTTATCTATATTTGATAAAACAAAATAGAAATTTGACGCAAAATCTTGCTATTTATCATTTTAAATAGCTCGCTAGAATTATCGACTATCAACTCATTATTATCTAAAGTTTTGTTGTCTTCGTTTTCTCTATTTTGTTCAGCAAGCCCAAATAGAGATAGATACACCGAAAGTGCACAACTTACTCACCAACCTGTTTCAGGTGTTTGTTTATAGATATACAGAGTAGATTTATTCCTTTGAATAAATTGTGTCAACCATACCAGCTTTGAGCGAGTAGCGCAGTAGGCCTACATCTGGAGTTAATGAATGTGTATATTCCACCCAAATAAGAACGTTGCATATAAATTGCTCTTGTATTTGATAGAATCAGGCCCTTTTCATTCACTTTGAGGTGTGAAATGATAGTATGAAAAAGAAAGACATTAGTGCTAAGATTGTTAATTGTCATTAGCATATATGTTTGTATTTGCAGCACCACTAGCTAACATAATTGCTAGTTGGAGAGGCTATCGCAGCGCTATTATGATTGGATCAATAACGGCTGGATTAGGCTTGTTTATAAGTGCTTGGACCACCAGTATCAACTGGCTGATTATTACTTATGGTATCATAACAGGTACGGAAAATAAGTGTAAATTTTTACTGGAATTAATTTTCCCTAGATTGTATTTGAGATTATGTTTTAATCCGTTTTTTTGTTTTTTTATTATTTGCAGGAATTGGTTATAGTTTTATGGTTGGCCCCTCAGTGACAATCATTCCTTTAGTATTTGAACAAAATACTAATGTGGCAGCTGGCATGTCTAGCAGCATTAGTGGACTAGTACTTACATTCATGCCATACTTACTTGATATATTACTAACACTTTATGGATGGAGGATATGTCTCTGTATAATGGCTTGTCTCGTCATTCAGTCAACAGTTATGGGAGCACTATTTCTGCCGTCAAAAATAAAGAAAATAAACACAAGCGGCATTTTCTTTTTTAAACAAATGTTTCCACCCGGTTCATATTTTCTATACATAGCCGGATTTCTCACGAATTTTACTACCACGATCTTTGTTAATGTTTTACCAGATTTCGCCTATACAAGAGGAATGAGTACTCGCCAAGGTTCGTTGCTGGTGACCATTGTGGGGTTTTCCAGTTTAATTTCACGTTTCTTGGCATCTGTAACTGTGAGGGTGACAAGAGGTAAATCTGCTGTTTTACTGCTGATAATATTGGCATCACGGTGTATATACATTGTGATACCTAGCATACACTCGTTTTGGCCACTGATTTCCGTGTCTGTGGTCATTGGACTGGGATGGGGACTGCATGCTTGTCTCGTCGCTACCTCAATTGCAGATATCTTTGGCTTGAAGAATCTTCCGAGCATTCTTCCAATGAATTATCTTGCCATGGGACTGTCTTCGTATTTATGTTTGCCGTTTGCAGGTAGGTAAAATGTAATATGTAAAATTAATACGTGACTGGACGGTATGAGTTCATGTATATAACCACTTTCGTAAGAAGGATTAAAAACATATTGCATAAAACTTGTTGTTTGCAGGCTGGACTTACACAATACAAGGCAACTATTCTATAATGTGGTATACGTGTGGACTGTTTGGTTTCATATCAACGATTATCTTTTTACCTTTGGTGAAAAAGAAGGAGAAGCAGATCGAAATAGTGTGTTGATCGACGTCACTCATAAAATAAGGTGGTTGACACTGATCGAATGCTGATACGAGCTCACAGTAGGCCTAAGACAGGCCATATTCAAGACGGACGTCCATGATAGGCAGAGATAATATTCATGATTTAAAAAACTGAAAATGTATATAATTAATTTATTGTTTGTTTTAAAATACAAAAAAATTGACTTGGAAATGTATTTGTACCTTTTAGACATTATTTGTTTTTAGTTATTATTAAAGCGGGTGAATTATTGCGTCCAAACTCTAGAACTGCAAACGTTTTCAAATTTTTGTGCTGCGCATTTAGCAGTTAAGCGAGATATAGAGTCGAAATTCCCGTATTTCTTATTTTGGACATGCGGGATAGTGAAGTTTATCACAGTTGACAGCGGTAATGAGCTTCTAAACTGAGCCACAGTGAAGGTGACAAATCAAGATGTACAAATGACTGGTTTCTAGGCTTACTCGTGTCAATGGTCACGCTGCCTGTGGTCTGTCTTCTGGAAAACGGCCATGAGCTTGGATTGAGCTAGATCAGCATTAATACTCAGATGCTTACAAAGTGGCATAAAATAATATCCTAATAGTGTTGTAATGCTCAGTGATGTGTATTGTGCGTGTCAATATTCCATCGTGCGTGTCATTATTCAATATTGACCAGGATTACCTTGTTTAATGATCGCCCGCCGCTTACCTGGTAATCTGAAGGTCTGAAGATGGCGTGATATCTATGTTAATTATATTTTTCTGACACATCTTCATACTGGTTAGGGGGGGGGGGGGCACCATTCAATCTCCGGGGGGGGGGGGGGTGGCTGGAGTTTTTGTTGCGGACAAAAATGTTTATTTTAACCTGGCTCGGCGGCCCGCTAAACATTTTAAATTGTATTGCCTGTTTATATAGAACATTTTCTTAAGATTTTTTTTTATTCTACGCAGAGTGCGCCGGAAATTCTTTCTTTCAAAAATACTCCAGCCCCCACCCCCCTCCTGGAGATTGAATGGTGGTCCCCTCATACAAATTTGATACAGCGGCATATAACATTTCTTAAGAACAATTGTACATTTTATGAAGAAATCACCCAAATTGGCAGAATGATATACTAGTATTATTGTATTCAGCAACTTTTTGGATATATGGCTTTTGGATAAGATGTCGCCATATTGAGTTTTAAAATGGCGGCCTAACATTTTCAAATTCAAAGTGTTATAGTTTTATTGCAGCTACAGACATTCATTCCTGGTGACTAGATGTACATATTTGAAGTCACTGAATTGAATGGTTGAATTTATCCGACACTTTATATAGATATGGTACAATTAGTGTACGCTAGGCCTAATCAATATATTTTTTACAAGAGAAGTGATAATTTTGTTTGCTAGAAATCCAGGTAAGGCAACGTAAGGTAATATTTTATTTGTATATTTGGCCTCAGGCCCATCGTACATCAATTAAATACATCTCAATATTATCATGGTCATGGTTAAATATTATTTAACCATTGTTTTCTGAGAATGAATGCTTTGTATATATACAATGCAACGTATTTTGTACAGATTGTTTCCTCACTCTGCATTAATTTGACAAAATTTTCAAAAGAAGGTAGAAAAACTGAGATATGTGGAGCTATGAATTTGTTAAACAAATTCGAATATGCTGTACAGTTCATAAGAAAATGAAATTCGTCTTCGGTAGAGTAACTTATAAATTGCATAAAGTACATATTCTTTTAGCTAATACAGTATTGTTATGCCTTTCACTTTCAATCCTTAGATTGTGACTTGAACATCGTAAGCGACTAAGCGCTACAAAATATTTTCTAATACATAATACATCCAAATATCTTTCAGGCTCTAATTCATACTTATAAGTAGTATATACAGCTAATTTACTGGAATTTCTAGTGGCATCATACCACTTTTTCTTGTAAAATTGTGAAACCCTGTTTTTAAATACCTCTATAAATAAATCAAAATCTCGACTAATTGTTGGGCCCATACATACCGAAAACCTAATTGTTCCAACATTACTTTTACACATGTAGCCCATGTGTTCTTGCCATGCTGATCTAGGTTGTATAGCATGGTATAACAGGCCTTAGGATAGCTACCTGACTGCATACTAAGAATTTAAAGCCAATACTTCACACATCGCAGATGATAATGCACGGCTAAAGGGTATCTTCCCAGTTCACCCAGGGCAGCCTCGTTTACTCTATTTGACGATACTCCTAGCAATTTTTTACAAAATACATGTTCTTGTTCTATTTTATCAGAATATTTAAAAAACCCAAATTTCAGAACCATATAGCAGTATTGGAAGTATCATTTTGTCAAAAATGTTCAAATAAATTTCCTGTGGTAAACCGTTACATTTATAGCTGTACATATAGAGTTGTGATGAAAAATAAATCCAACTGTATCAATGTGAAACGAACGAACGAACGAACGAACGAACGAACAAACGAACGAACGAACGAACGAACGAACGAACGAACGAACGAACGAACGAACGAACGAACGAACGAACGAACGAATAAATGAATGAATGAATGAATAAATGAATGAATGAAGGAATGAATGAATGAATGAATGAATGAATGAATGAATGAATGAATGAATGAATGAATGAATGAATGAATTATTTAAATAATTAATTATTTATTTATTGGCTTCAGGGAACTCCTAATACTAAATAGGTCATGTGGATTGATTGATTGATTGATTGATTGATTGATTGATTGATTGATTGATTGATTGATTGATTGATTGATTGATTGATTGATTGATTGATTAGTTGATTGCTTGATTGATTGATTGATTGATTGATTGATTGATTGATTTATTGATTTATTGATTGATTGATTGATTGATTGATTGATTGATTGATTGATTGATTGATTGATTGATTGATTGATTGATTGATTGATTGATTGATTGATTGATTGATTGATTGATTGATTGATTGATTGATTGATTGATTGATTGATTGATTGATTGATTTATTGATTGATTGATTGATTGATTGATTGATTGATTGATTGATTGATTGATTGATTGATTGATTGATTGATTGATTGATTGATTGATTGATTGATTGATTGATTGATTGATCGATCATAGATTTACATTCATAATCAGTGGAGCACATAATAATGACGATAGTAAGCGTTTATAATACATGTAGTTACATCTGCGGGCCTCCTCCTAGCAATGCTGGTTGAGCTCCGTAGATGTTGTGTCAGCATTAAAACAGAATTGGTTGAACGTCTTCTGTTAGATGTGAATTGGTGCAGATGGGCGTGAATATCATCGGAGCTCCCCATCTTATGTTGTACACTATATATGTATAATTACATAGTTAAAAAGTAGCACATGATTTTACCATTTAACCCATTTTATACTTGAATCATTTTGAGTGAAGACAATGCAAAATGTTTGGATTCTATTGTTTTCTGACGCAAACTAAAAAAAAAAAAAATCAACAGTCCATCTTAAAATGTGCTCAGACGTATCTTTAACAAAGTACAATTTATTGTGACCATGAGAAGATCATGTTATATGTTAGTCGTGAAAGGGTTGGTAATAATGTGTGAAGGTGATTTGCAGCACGTTGGGTCTGGCTTTGAAAAGGAACCTCTTCGATTATATCACGTATTAAACTGTCTATCGTTCTCTATCTGACAGAGTTCCAGTCAATAAACACGGCCAGTGGACAATAAAAATAAAAAAAGTAAAAAAGAGAATATGAGTCGTTCAACCAATGTTGACTTAGTGTTAAGCCAGCGTTGCAAATTGTGCACTAGCATTAATACAACACTAGGTCAACGTCTTAATTCACTCTTTCCTCTCCACCTGTCATTTGTTCAATTTACCCACAAAACACGAGCTGTTGACCCAGTGCTGGGTCAATGCTGGGCCGGCGTCACAGATGGCGGGATAACATTAGGTCAATGTTAAAACAACTACTTATACACATATTAGAAATCGGGTCTGGGTATTAACCCTATAAGGGCGGGGGCCCTAGGGTAGTGGTTAGCACCGCTGACTTTCACGCTAGAGTTTGTGGTTCGTTTCCCGGTTTCGGCGGTTTGAAAGAGACAGAAATGTTTCTTTCCCATTCACTCGTGAAACTCAGTATTGTGGGGAGCCTCTGTGACCGAGAGGTAGCGTGCTCGGCCTCAGACCTCCAGGGTTTGAATTTCGAATCCTGTGTCTGGAGGGCAGTGTCATCTCACTCATCTCACCATCCCCAGGAGGTTCTCCTGGCCCAATTTAGCCTGTAGGCCCTATGTGCACAAAAATGGCCTGAAAAGGTGATTGGTGGACTAAATATCCTCCCTATGTTATTTTAATGGTGGCTCAACGTCGCAACCAGTGACCAAACATGAAATGTAAACCTGAAGCCAATGTCTACCTTTGTCATGTTCATTATATACCCAGCAAACACGAAACATTTCACCAATATCGGGTACATTCTGGGCCAGCATCGTAGACTATGGGCCAACCATAGACAGGACTAATGTAAGTCACTGTGTGTTGGTCACTTGGAATCCCAAGGGCCCAGTTTGTCTGGTGGCCGTCTTTTGTTTGCTCTTTGAGCCTTTCATTCCAATTCAAATCAAAAACAAAGGACAGCTCGATTCAAGTGCTGCAAGCCAGTTATTGTCTGTCCGGCCCTCGTCAATATATTGATTTTTCAACGGAACTTTAAACTTATTATTCTTTGTAAGACGCTATTTCTCCCTGAGTTTTTATCTAATCAACTTGAAATTTTGACACAACATTCCCAGAGTAGTCAGGAGGGGTGCTATGACTTTTCTAAGACATACATTGTGTTCTTCTGGATTAATCCAGGATTTTCTGGATCACTATACTCTTGAATGCAAAAGGCAGTGTCCGCTTACTTGTAAAGTAAGCAGATACCGCACTATGCTGCTCTTCAAATGCAAAAGGCAGTATCTGCTTACCTGTAAAGTGAGCAGATACTACCTTTTGGCTTGCACGGCAGTAGGCCTATAATTTGGTCTAATGTTGGTTGAATAGTGGACATGTGGGCGATTCTCCATTCATTGCCAAGAGGGTGAACAGGGTGTCCCTATCTCCAGACCTACTCCACCCTTTAGTGTCTAGGTTTGTTACTAAAATACATTTATCCACTATTTCAATTTCGGGCCAGCCTTGCAGACGGTGGCCCAGTATTGAACCAATATTGTGTATTTGGTATGGACAGTTGAAACCTTTCAAATAACAGTTGCAATTCTTTTCAAACACAAAACGTTGAATCAATGTTGTTTTAATGTCGGGCTAGCGTCGCGGATAGTGATACAACATTAAATCAACGGAGAGACAAGTCAATGTGTGTACTGTAAACCCTGAATGCGATTCCATTTGACAAACAAATCTATATATCTATATAAAACTGCAAAAGCTCAGGAGGGACTTCTGAAATTTGAGCCTGAAATCCGAAGTCTAAAATTACAGTTCAGAATGGCTGCCAAAAAACTCATACGCAAAGTTCCAATCAATCTGTCATAATAAAAATAACCCAACCAAATTCAAAATGGCCACCACAAAAACTCATAAAACCTAGCCCAAATACTATTGTTACTTGAAAAGTCACAATTCTCCTAGTTGCACTCCAAATAGAACTCGCTTCGCTCATTCTATTTCACGTAAGACTCGGGCCGTACAATAACTACTAGGTGAACTGAATCAAGACGGCTCTGAAGACCTATGGCAGAGAATGCCCAGTAAACACAATAGAAAAACAGCCCTGGTAAAGACTATTATGCAAATAACGCAGACAACTCAGATACATATCGGTTGATGCGGGTACCGCAGCAATCTCCAGCACTAGCTATTGATACAATATGCTGGTTCACTGTTGGGCCGATCAGTAAACCAGCATTAGATCAACTTCGCGCTTGCTGTAGTGGTCAGTTTGCATATTATCAGACGCAGTACAAAACAGCTCCCATTCTCCGACTGTGTGCATGGCCTGCTATGTCTGAGAACTTCACAAAAGAGTTACCCCGTCCCGGACGCGAGAAAAGATGGAGCTGGGTGATTATGGTTGCCAGCGGGTTTACCCAAGGCATGTCCTTCTCTCTATCCATGGTCATGGGAGCCTTCTACATGGAATGGCAGAAGATGTTCGATGTGTCGAGGGAGGTAGCTGCCATCCCTTTGTCCATTAACATTGGCATGATGTTAGTCCTCAGTGAGTAGGCCTACCCCAGTAAACACAAAACATTTGTATAACATTTGCACAATGTGGACCAACGCCGAAGACTTTGGGCCGACATTGTACAAATGTTATGCAAATGTTTTGTGTTTGCTGGGTGTACAATGTTTGTTTGTTTGTTTGTTTGTTTGTTTGTTTGTTTGTTTGTTTGTTTGTTTGTTTGTTTGTTTGTTTGTTTGTTTGCTTGTTTGTTTGTTTGTTTGTTTGTTTGTTTGTTTGTTTGTTTGTTTGTTTGTTTGTTTGTTTGTTTGTTTGTTTGTTTGTTTGTTTGTTTGTTTGTTTGTTTGTTTGTTTGTTTGTTTGTTTGTTTGTTTGTTTGTTTGTTTGTTTGTTTGTTTGTTTGTTTGTTTGTTTGTTTGTTTGTTTGTTTGTTTGTTTGTTTGTTTGTTTGTTTGTTTGTTTGTTTGTTTGTTTGTTTGTTTGTTTGTTTGTTTGTTTGTTTGTTTGTTTGTTTGTTTGTTTGTTTGTTTGTTTGTTTGTTTGTTTGTTTGTTTGTTTGTTTGTTTGTTTGTTTGTTTGTTTGTTTGTTTGTTTGTTTGTTTGTTTGTTTGTTTGTTTGTTTGTTTGTTTGTTTGTTTGTTTGTTTGTTTGTTTGTTTGTTTGTTTGTTTGTTTGTTTGTTTGTTTGTTTGTTTGTTTGTTTGTTTGTTTGTTTGTTTGTTTGTTTGTTTGTTTGTTTGTTTGTTTGTTTGTTTGTTTGTTTGTTTGTTTGTTTGTTTGTTTGTTTGTTTGTTTGTTTGTTTGTTTGTTTGTTTGTTTGTTTGTTTGTTTGTTTGTTTGTTTGTTTGTTTGTTTGTTTGTTTGTTTGTTTGTTTGTTTGTTTGTTTGTTTGTTTGTTTGTTTGTTTGTTTGTTTGTTTGTTTGTTTGTTTGTTTGTTTGTTTGTTTGTTTGTTTGTTTGTTTGTTTGTTTGTTTGTTTGTTTGTTTGTTTGTTTGTTTTGTGGGGAACTAATTTTGTACTGTGAACTGGTTATGTGATGCATTTTGTGTAGGTCAACGTTGCCTGCATGGCAAGCCCGGCCAATTTCATCTCATTCATTCATTTCATCCATGAAGCTCGGCCGCGCCGCGTAGTAATAGTGTGGCTCAGGGGACCAGAACCTGCCTGCATGAAGGTTTGGTCATTGGATCTTGAACCGGTTTTGCCAAACCATACGTTGCTTTGGCTCAAACTGTTTTTAGATTGGCTGTAAATTTGGCTCAAGCTATTTCTAGACTGGCGGCAACTGCTCTTCTATCAATTCATGGCGTTCGTTTCGGGCGTAATAACCGAAACAAACCGAATCACTAAACTATTTTGAGATCGGTGCGAATCGAACAGGGCCTTAAAAGGCCTAATCACAAAATGTGATCAGATACGATCGATCGACCCTGTATCAATTAACAATAATTGTGACACATGGACAATGCTGGTTTTCGTTTAGTAAACTCAGGATGCAGCTAACACTGGTTCACGGGGCTGGTTAAAGCTGGTTGAGAGGAATTCTTTGCTGAGTAGCCTAATCATGTTTTTAACCTATCAACGAATAAGGAATAATGGTGGTTTGAGGTAAGTATGGTGTTTGTGTAAGCTTATTTTACAAGCCAGTGTGCACGATATGAATCCTGTTACATTTGATTATTTTTTTATGGGTGCAAGAACTCGCATCGTTAGAGGTAGTGATTAAATAGGTAACATTACTGTTCTCCAGTAAAAAACGTGTAATGGTTCAGTCCAGGCGTGTATAACAATCAAACACAAGCACCTGCATTCTCGTTTGGCCTGCTATAATAACCCGCTGTATACATAATCATGTGAGTAGAAATTGTAATGATTTCGTATGCAAATTGAATTTTATAGCTCTACATCTGTATAGAGGCTCACAGCTCAGGCGGGGGCGGGGCTTAGGGCGGGGGCCCTAGGGTAGTGGTTAGCACCGCTGCCTTTCACGCTAGAGTCCGGGGTTCGGTTCCCGGTCTCGGCGGTTTGAAAAAAACAAAAATGTTTCTTCTCCATCCACATGTGAAACTCAGTATTGTGGGGAGCCTCCTCGAATCCTGTGTCTGGAGGACAGTGTCATCTCATTCATCTCCCCTGAGAGAACCTCAGGAGGTTCTCCTGGCCCAGTTTAGCCTATATGTGCACAAATGTGGCCTAAAGCCCGATTCATTTCATTTTTAGCTCAGGCGGACTCAACTATGAAATCGATAAAAGCTCAATTACTAAAGGAGAGACAATTGCATTATATTTTTTTTGTGTGGGGGAGGTGGTCATGGTGCATTGGTGAAGCGCCTGACTGCCAAGCTTGTCATGCATGCGTCCCGGTTCGAACACCGCTGGCCGGCCCCGATGGCTCATACGGTCCGATTGTGGCTCGAAAGACAGATGTACTGGGCTCGAATCCAGGTCGGGTCGGATGTTTGTCATCGGGGTTGTGCATATGCAGTGTTCCAAGCTCTTCAGAGGTCTGGAGCGTGCAGTGCTGTCTATGGTGCTGTGCACTATAAAAAACCCTTGAAGTTATTCGATAAGAGTAAGGCATACTCCCGACTTCGGGCTTCCTTCTGTCGCGATTTTGTCATGCTTGTGCAGAAAGCGACGTAAAGCAATATTCACTCACTCCCTCGAGTCCTGCTGCGGCGGCTGATCCTGCGTGGGTCTTTCAAATAAATATCCTGGGAAACTTTTTAATAAGGATCTATCGCTGTAGGCCCTACTTGGCTAAAAAAAATAAAAAGATTTCTTAACTCGACGAGGCCGCCATTAAGGGATAAACAGGGATATTTCTCTGAAAACCCACCAGAATCAGTGGGATTAGAACCCGGGACGCATGCTTGACAGGCGAGGCAGTCAGGCGCTCTATCAAAGCGCCACGTTTCTCATTATTTTTCTTGCCTATTCTTCTGGTTTTCTTTCTTTCTCTGGGGGGGGGGGGGGCATCAGCTAGCATCCTGAGCAATTATATATTATCAACTTAAAATAATAAATGAAAATTTCGGTCACTATTTTTATTAGAATAAACAGCAACAAAAGTTTTACCCGCACTGAACGTGAATATGTTGATACTGTAGATCTGGTAATTCTCGCGTGTTTAAATTTTCGCGAATATCTGATTTTGGGACTTTTCGCGAAGTTTAGAATTCGCGAATTTTTATTTTTCTTCAATAACGCTATTTTAATAATAATTTTTGCGAGATTCTTGAACTCGCGAATTTGTTCTACTCGCGAAATATGCGAAAATTAGAACCTCGCGAATATTATCACATTATCTACAGTATCTCTATTAATCAATATAATTTTTAACTGTGTGCCTTGGAAATCGATAATATTAATCGGCGATAGCCATAAGGAACATTATCCGTTTACCTTTCACAGTATATTAGGGCGAACTAAATACAGTTATTGATCCTATTGAACGTGAAAAACAATCATTGGAGGAGGATTCGTTAATGTGACAAACACTCTTTCTGTATTATTATAAAGCTATATATATCATGGAACAGCTACATTGTCATCTATGTATATTAAATTCATCCTAATGGCACTGTGGGGTGCACAACCAAACTTTCATAACTATCTCATGACTGAGATTTGTCGACGATTGATTTGATCTAACTTTTTGAAACGTTTACAAACAATATTCGTAGTATCCCACGTCAGGTCATGCCTTTTTTCTAGAGACGTAGCCCCTACATCCAAAATAGCCGCTTGCATCATCTTAAAAATAAAAAGCATAAGTTTACTAGCTATAAATATAAACTAAATACCCTTTTCAATAATTTGACCACAAGAAATCCGAGACAATCTTAACAGATATTTTGGGCGGGGGCCCTAGGGTAGTGGTTAGCACCGCTGCCTTTCACGCCAGAGTCCGGGGTTCGGTTCCCGGTCTCGGCGGTTTGAAAGAAACAAAATTGTTTCTTCCCCATCCACGTGTGAAAGTTAGTATTGTGGGGAGCCTCCGTGACCGAGAGGTAGCGTGCTCGGCCTCAGACCGCCAGGGCTCGAATTTCGAATCCTGTGTCTGGAGGACAGTGTCATCTCAATCATCTCACCATCCTCAGGAGGTTCTCCTGGCCCAGTTTAGCCTATATGTGCACAAAGGTGGCCTAAAGCCCGATTCATTTCATTTCATTTTAACAGATATTTTAATTACAAAATTCAAGATGACCGCTTTTGCTACACTAAACACGTACTTTGCCTTAAGGTTTTTTTTAGAAATAGCATTAGTATATAGGTAATCGTTGCTACAAAGAACAATCTAAGAGAAAGAAAACTCAACAATATTTGAGATGGTGTAACAGCTATTATCATTTATAAGCACTTGACAGCTTTAACAGCGGAACGGTACAGCTTAAAAATGCATATTTCATATTTCCACATACCCATCTAGCTAGTCTTATCTATATTTGATAAAACAAAATAGAAATTTGACGCAAAATCTTGCTATTTATCATTTTAAATAGCTCGCTAGAATTATCGACTATCAACTCATTATTATCTAAAGTTTTGTTGTCTTCGTTTTCTCTATTTTGTTCAGCAAGCCCAAATAGAGATAGATACACCGAAAGTGCACAACTTACTCACCAACCTGTTTCAGGTGTTTGTTTATAGATATACAGAGTAGATTTATTCCTTTGAATAAATTGTGTCAACCATACCAGCTTTGAGCGAGTAGCGCAGTAGGCCTACATCTGGAGTTAATGAATGTGTATATTCCACCCAAATAAGAACGTTGCATATAAATTGCTCTTGTATTTGATAGAATCAGGCCCTTTTCATTCACTTTGAGGTGTGAAATGATAGTATGAAAAAGAAAGACATTAGTGCTAAGATTGTTAATTGTCATTAGCATATATGTTTGTATTTGCAGCACCACTAGCTAACATAATTGCTAGTTGGAGAGGCTATCGCAGCGCTATTATGATTGGATCAATAACGGCTGGATTAGGCTTGTTTATAAGTGCTTGGACCACCAGTATCAACTGGCTGATTATTACTTATGGTATCATAACAGGTACGGAAAATAAGTGTAAATTTTTACTGGAATTAATTTTCCCTAGATTGTATTTGAGATTATGTTTTAATCCGTTTTTTTGTTTTTTTATTATTTGCAGGAATTGGTTATAGTTTTATGGTTGGCCCCTCAGTGACAATCATTCCTTTAGTATTTGAACAAAATACTAATGTGGCAGCTGGCATGTCTAGCAGCATTAGTGGACTAGTACTTACATTCATGCCATACTTACTTGATATATTACTAACACTTTATGGATGGAGGATATGTCTCTGTATAATGGCTTGTCTCGTCATTCAGTCAACAGTTATGGGAGCACTATTTCTGCCGTCAAAAATAAAGAAAATAAACACAAGCGGCATTTTCTTTTTTAAACAAATGTTTCCACCCGGTTCATATTTTCTATACATAGCCGGATTTCTCACGAATTTTACTACCACGATCTTTGTTAATGTTTTACCAGATTTCGCCTATACAAGAGGAATGAGTACTCGCCAAGGTTCGTTGCTGGTGACCATTGTGGGGTTTTCCAGTTTAATTTCACGTTTCTTGGCATCTGTAACTGTGAGGGTGACAAGAGGTAAATCTGCTGTTTTACTGCTGATAATATTGGCATCACGGTGTATATACATTGTGATACCTAGCATACACTCGTTTTGGCCACTGATTTCCGTGTCTGTGGTCATTGGACTGGGATGGGGACTGCATGCTTGTCTCGTCGCTACCTCAATTGCAGATATCTTTGGCTTGAAGAATCTTCCGAGCATTCTTCCAATGAATTATCTTGCCATGGGACTGTCTTCGTATTTATGTTTGCCGTTTGCAGGTAGGTAAAATGTAATATGTAAAATTAATACGTGACTGGACGGTATGAGTTCATGTATATAACCACTTTCGTAAGAAGGATTAAAAACATATTGCATAAAACTTGTTGTTTGCAGGCTGGACTTACACAATACAAGGCAACTATTCTATAATGTGGTATACGTGTGGACTGTTTGGTTTCATATCAACGATTATCTTTTTACCTTTGGTGAAAAAGAAGGAGAAGCAGATCGAAATAGTGTGTTGATCGACGTCACTCATAAAATAAGGTGGTTGACACTGATCGAATGCTGATACGAGCTCACAGTAGGCCTAAGACAGGCCATATTCAAGACGGACGTCCATGATAGGCAGAGATAATATTCATGATTTAAAAAACTGAAAATGTATATAATTAATTTATTGTTTGTTTTAAAATACAAAAAAATTGACTTGGAAATGTATTTGTACCTTTTAGACATTATTTGTTTTTAGTTATTATTAAAGCGGGTGAATTATTGCGTCCAAACTCTAGAACTGCAAACGTTTTCAAATTTTTGTGCTGCGCATTTAGCAGTTAAGCGAGATATAGAGTCGAAATTCCCGTATTTCTTATTTTGGACATGCGGGATAGTGAAGTTTATCACAGTTGACAGCGGTAATGAGCTTCTAAACTGAGCCACAGTGAAGGTGACAAATCAAGATGTACAAATGACTGGTTTCTAGGCTTACTCGTGTCAATGGTCACGCTGCCTGTGGTCTGTCTTCTGGAAAACGGCCATGAGCTTGGATTGAGCTAGATCAGCATTAATACTCAGATGCTTACAAAGTGGCATAAAATAATATCCTAATAGTGTTGTAATGCTCAGTGATGTGTATTGTGCGTGTCAATATTCCATCGTGCGTGTCATTATTCAATATTGACCAGGATTACCTTGTTTAATGATCGCCCGCCGCTTACCTGGTAATCTGAAGGTCTGAAGATGGCGTGATATCTATGTTAATTATATTTTTCTGACACATCTTCATACTGGTTAGGGGGGGGGGGGGCACCATTCAATCTCCGGGGGGGGGGGGGGTGGCTGGAGTTTTTGTTGCGGACAAAAATGTTTATTTTAACCTGGCTCGGCGGCCCGCTAAACATTTTAAATTGTATTGCCTGTTTATATAGAACATTTTCTTAAGATTTTTTTTTATTCTACGCAGAGTGCGCCGGAAATTCTTTCTTTCAAAAATACTCCAGCCCCCACCCCCCTCCTGGAGATTGAATGGTGGTCCCCTCATACAAATTTGATACAGCGGCATATAACATTTCTTAAGAACAATTGTACATTTTATGAAGAAATCACCCAAATTGGCAGAATGATATACTAGTATTATTGTATTCAGCAACTTTTTGGATATATGGCTTTTGGATAAGATGTCGCCATATTGAGTTTTAAAATGGCGGCCTAACATTTTCAAATTCAAAGTGTTATAGTTTTATTGCAGCTACAGACATTCATTCCTGGTGACTAGATGTACATATTTGAAGTCACTGAATTGAATGGTTGAATTTATCCGACACTTTATATAGATATGGTACAATTAGTGTACGCTAGGCCTAATCAATATATTTTTTACAAGAGAAGTGATAATTTTGTTTGCTAGAAATCCAGGTAAGGCAACGTAAGGTAATATTTTATTTGTATATTTGGCCTCAGGCCCATCGTACATCAATTAAATACATCTCAATATTATCATGGTCATGGTTAAATATTATTTAACCATTGTTTTCTGAGAATGAATGCTTTGTATATATACAATGCAACGTATTTTGTACAGATTGTTTCCTCACTCTGCATTAATTTGACAAAATTTTCAAAAGAAGGTAGAAAAACTGAGATATGTGGAGCTATGAATTTGTTAAACAAATTCGAATATGCTGTACAGTTCATAAGAAAATGAAATTCGTCTTCGGTAGAGTAACTTATAAATTGCATAAAGTACATATTCTTTTAGCTAATACAGTATTGTTATGCCTTTCACTTTCAATCCTTAGATTGTGACTTGAACATCGTAAGCGACTAAGCGCTACAAAATATTTTCTAATACATAATACATCCAAATATCTTTCAGGCTCTAATTCATACTTATAAGTAGTATATACAGCTAATTTACTGGAATTTCTAGTGGCATCATACCACTTTTTCTTGTAAAATTGTGAAACCCTGTTTTTAAATACCTCTATAAATAAATCAAAATCTCGACTAATTGTTGGGCCCATACATACCGAAAACCTAATTGTTCCAACATTACTTTTACACATGTAGCCCATGTGTTCTTGCCATGCTGATCTAGGTTGTATAGCATGGTATAACAGGCCTTAGGATAGCTACCTGACTGCATACTAAGAATTTAAAGCCAATACTTCACACATCGCAGATGATAATGCACGGCTAAAGGGTATCTTCCCAGTTCACCCAGGGCAGCCTCGTTTACTCTATTTGACGATACTCCTAGCAATTTTTTACAAAATACATGTTCTTGTTCTATTTTATCAGAATATTTAAAAAACCCAAATTTCAGAACCATATAGCAGTATTGGAAGTATCATTTTGTCAAAAATGTTCAAATAAATTTCCTGTGGTAAACCGTTACATTTATAGCTGTACATATAGAGTTGTGATGAAAAATAAATCCAACTGTATCAATGTGAAACGAACGAACGAACGAACGAACGAACGAACAAACGAACGAACGAACGAACGAACGAACGAACGAACGAACGAACGAACGAACGAACGAACGAACGAACGAACGAATAAATGAATGAATGAATGAATAAATGAATGAATGAAGGAATGAATGAATGAATGAATGAATGAATGAATGAATGAATGAATGAATGAATGAATGAATGAATGAATTATTTAAATAATTAATTATTTATTTATTGGCTTCAGGGAACTCCTAATACTAAATAGGTCATGTGGATTGATTGATTGATTGATTGATTGATTGATTGATTGATTGATTGATTGATTGATTGATTGATTGATTGATTGATTGATTGATTGATTAGTTGATTGCTTGATTGATTGATTGATTGATTGATTGATTGATTGATTTATTGATTTATTGATTGATTGATTGATTGATTGATTGATTGATTGATTGATTGATTGATTGATTGATTGATTGATTGATTGATTGATTGATTGATTGATTGATTGATTGATTGATTGATTGATTGATTGATTGATTGATTGATTGATTGATTGATTTATTGATTGATTGATTGATTGATTGATTGATTGATTGATTGATTGATTGATTGATTGATTGATTGATTGATTGATTGATTGATTGATTGATTGATTGATCGATCATAGATTTACATTCATAATCAGTGGAGCACATAATAATGACGATAGTAAGCGTTTATAATACATGTAGTTACATCTGCGGGCCTCCTCCTAGCAATGCTGGTTGAGCTCCGTAGATGTTGTGTCAGCATTAAAACAGAATTGGTTGAACGTCTTCTGTTAGATGTGAATTGGTGCAGATGGGCGTGAATATCATCGGAGCTCCCCATCTTATGTTGTACACTATATATGTATAATTACATAGTTAAAAAGTAGCACATGATTTTACCATTTAACCCATTTTATACTTGAATCATTTTGAGTGAAGACAATGCAAAATGTTTGGATTCTATTGTTTTCTGACGCAAACTAAAAAAAAAAAAAATCAACAGTCCATCTTAAAATGTGCTCAGACGTATCTTTAACAAAGTACAATTTATTGTGACCATGAGAAGATCATGTTATATGTTAGTCGTGAAAGGGTTGGTAATAATGTGTGAAGGTGATTTGCAGCACGTTGGGTCTGGCTTTGAAAAGGAACCTCTTCGATTATATCACGTATTAAACTGTCTATCGTTCTCTATCTGACAGAGTTCCAGTCAATAAACACGGCCAGTGGACAATAAAAATAAAAAAAGTAAAAAAGAGAATATGAGTCGTTCAACCAATGTTGACTTAGTGTTAAGCCAGCGTTGCAAATTGTGCACTAGCATTAATACAACACTAGGTCAACGTCTTAATTCACTCTTTCCTCTCCACCTGTCATTTGTTCAATTTACCCACAAAACACGAGCTGTTGACCCAGTGCTGGGTCAATGCTGGGCCGGCGTCACAGATGGCGGGATAACATTAGGTCAATGTTAAAACAACTACTTATACACATATTAGAAATCGGGTCTGGGTATTAACCCTATAAGGGCGGGGGCCCTAGGGTAGTGGTTAGCACCGCTGACTTTCACGCTAGAGTTTGTGGTTCGTTTCCCGGTTTCGGCGGTTTGAAAGAGACAGAAATGTTTCTTTCCCATTCACTCGTGAAACTCAGTATTGTGGGGAGCCTCTGTGACCGAGAGGTAGCGTGCTCGGCCTCAGACCTCCAGGGTTTGAATTTCGAATCCTGTGTCTGGAGGGCAGTGTCATCTCACTCATCTCACCATCCCCAGGAGGTTCTCCTGGCCCAATTTAGCCTGTAGGCCCTATGTGCACAAAAATGGCCTGAAAAGGTGATTGGTGGACTAAATATCCTCCCTATGTTATTTTAATGGTGGCTCAACGTCGCAACCAGTGACCAAACATGAAATGTAAACCTGAAGCCAATGTCTACCTTTGTCATGTTCATTATATACCCAGCAAACACGAAACATTTCACCAATATCGGGTACATTCTGGGCCAGCATCGTAGACTATGGGCCAACCATAGACAGGACTAATGTAAGTCACTGTGTGTTGGTCACTTGGAATCCCAAGGGCCCAGTTTGTCTGGTGGCCGTCTTTTGTTTGCTCTTTGAGCCTTTCATTCCAATTCAAATCAAAAACAAAGGACAGCTCGATTCAAGTGCTGCAAGCCAGTTATTGTCCGGCCCTCGTCAATATATTGATTTTTCAACGGAACTTTAAACTTATTATTCTTTGTAAGACGCTATTTCTCCCTGAGTTTTTATCTAATCAACTTGAAATTTTGACACAACATTCCCAGAGTAGTCAGGAGGGGTGCTATGACTTTTCTAAGACATACATTGTGTTCTTCTGGATTAATCCAGGATTTTCTGGATCACTATACTCTTGAATGCAAAAGGCAGTGTCCGCTTACTTGTAAAGTAAGCAGATACCGCACTATGCTGCTCTTCAAATGCAAAAGGCAGTATCTGCTTACCTGTAAAGTGAGCAGATACTACCTTTTGGCTTGCACGGCAGTAGGCCTATAATTTGGTCTAATGTTGGTTGAATAGTGGACATGTGGGCGATTCTCCATTCATTGCCAAGAGGGTGAACAGGGTGTCCCTATCTCCAGACCTACTCCACCCTTTAGTGTCTAGGTTTGTTACTAAAATACATTTATCCACTATTTCAATTTCGGGCCAGCCTTGCAGACGGTGGCCCAGTATTGAACCAATATTGTGTATTTGGTATGGACAGTTGAAACCTTTCAAATAACAGTTGCAATTCTTTTCAAACACAAAACGTTGAATCAATGTTGTTTTAATGTCGGGCTAGCGTCGCGGATAGTGATACAACATTAAATCAACGGAGAGACAAGTCAATGTGTGTACTGTAAACCCTGAATGCGATTCCATTTGACAAACAAATCTATATATCTATATAAAACTGCAAAAGCTCAGGAGGGACTTCTGAAATTTGAGCCTGAAATCCGAAGTCTAAAATTACAGTTCAGAATGGCTGCCAAAAAACTCATACGCAAAGTTCCAATCAATCTGTCATAATAAAAATAACCCAACCAAATTCAAAATGGCCACCACAAAAACTCATAAAACCTAGCC
Organism: Flabesymbios commensalis; assembly: GCA_964017125.1. Taxonomy (NCBI): domain Eukaryota; kingdom Metazoa; phylum Annelida; class Polychaeta; order Terebellida; family Flabelligeridae; genus Flabesymbios; species Flabesymbios commensalis. Next base: position 39,373,047 of record OZ024904.1, on the reverse strand, counting down.
CAAATACTATTGTTACTTGAAAAGTCACAATTCTCCTAGTTGCACTCCAAATAGAACTCGCTTCGCTCATTCTATTTCACGTAAGACTCGGGCCGTACAATAACTACTAGGTGAACTGAATCAAGACGGCTCTGAAGACCTATGGCAGAGAATGCCCAGTAAACACAATAGAAAAACAGCCCTGGTAAAGACTATTATGCAAATAACGCAGACAACTCAGATACATATCGGTTGATGCGGGTACCGCAGCAATCTCCAGCACTAGCTATTGATACAATATGCTGGTTCACTGTTGGGCCGATCAGTAAACCAGCATTAGATCAACTTCGCGCTTGCTGTAGTGGTCAGTTTGCATATTATCAGACGCAGTACAAAACAGCTCCCATTCTCCGACTGTGTGCATGGCCTGCTATGTCTGAGAACTTCACAAAAGAGTTACCCCGTCCCGGACGCGAGAAAAGATGGAGCTGGGTGATTATGGTTGCCAGCGGGTTTACCCAAGGCATGTCCTTCTCTCTATCCATGGTCATGGGAGCCTTCTACATGGAATGGCAGAAGATGTTCGATGTGTCGAGGGAGGTAGCTGCCATCCCTTTGTCCATTAACATTGGCATGATGTTAGTCCTCAGTGAGTAGGCCTACCCCAGTAAACACAAAACATTTGTATAACATTTGCACAATGTGGACCAACGCCGAAGACTTTGGGCCGACATTGTACAAATGTTATGCAAATGTTTTGTGTTTGCTGGGTGTACAATGTTTGTTTGTTTGTTTGTTTGTTTGTTTGTTTGTTTGTTTGTTTGTTTGTTTGTTTGTTTGTTTGTTTGTTTGTTTGCTTGTTTGTTTGTTTGTTTGTTTGTTTGTTTGTTTGTTTGTTTGTTTGTTTGTTTGTTTGTTTGTTTGTTTGTTTGTTTGTTTGTTTGTTTGTTTGTTTGTTTGTTTGTTTGTTTGTTTGTTTGTTTGTTTGTTTGTTTGTTTGTTTGTTTGTTTGTTTGTTTGTTTGTTTGTTTGTTTGTTTGTTTGTTTGTTTGTTTGTTTGTTTGTTTGTTTGTTTGTTTGTTTGTTTGTTTGTTTGTTTGTTTGTTTGTTTGTTTGTTTGTTTGTTTGTTTGTTTGTTTGTTTGTTTGTTTGTTTGTTTGTTTGTTTGTTTGTTTGTTTGTTTGTTTGTTTGTTTGTTTGTTTGTTTGTTTGTTTGTTTGTTTGTTTGTTTGTTTGTTTGTTTGTTTGTTTGTTTGTTTGTTTGTTTGTTTGTTTGTTTGTTTGTTTGTTTGTTTGTTTGTTTGTTTGTTTGTTTGTTTGTTTGTTTGTTTGTTTGTTTGTTTGTTTGTTTGTTTGTTTGTTTGTTTGTTTGTTTGTTTGTTTGTTTGTTTGTTTGTTTGTTTGTTTGTTTGTTTGTTTGTTTGTTTGTTTGTTTGTTTGTTTGTTTGTTTGTTTGTTTGTTTGTTTGTTTGTTTGTTTGTTTGTTTGTTTGTTTGTTTGTTTGTTTGTTTGTTTGTTTGTTTGTTTGTTTGTTTGTTTGTTTGTTTGTTTGTTTGTTTGTTTGTTTGTTTGTTTTGTGGGGAACTAATTTTGTACTGTGAACTGGTTATGTGATGCATTTTGTGTAGGTCAACGTTGCCTGCATGGCAAGCCCGGCCAATTTCATCTCATTCATTCATTTCATCCATGAAGCTCGGCCGCGCCGCGTAGTAATAGTGTGGCTCAGGGGACCAGAACCTGCCTGCATGAAGGTTTGGTCATTGGATCTTGAACCGGTTTTGCCAAACCATACGTTGCTTTGGCTCAAACTGTTTTTAGATTGGCTGTAAATTTGGCTCAAGCTATTTCTAGACTGGCGGCAACTGCTCTTCTATCAATTCATGGCGTTCGTTTCGGGCGTAATAACCGAAACAAACCGAATCACTAAACTATTTTGAGATCGGTGCGAATCGAACAGGGCCTTAAAAGGCCTAATCACAAAATGTGATCAGATACGATCGATCGACCCTGTATCAATTAACAATAATTGTGACACATGGACAATGCTGGTTTTCGTTTAGTAAACTCAGGATGCAGCTAACACTGGTTCACGGGGCTGGTTAGTATGGTGTTTGTGTAAGCTTATTTTACAAGCCAGTGTGCACGATATGAATCCTGTTACATTTGATTATTTTTTTATGGGTGCAAGAACTCGCATCGTTAGAGGTAGTGATTAAATAGGTAACATTACTGTTCTCCAGTAAAAAACGTGTAATGGTTCAGTCCAGGCGTGTATAACAATCAAACACAAGCACCTGCATTCTCGTTTGGCCTGCTATAATAACCCGCTGTATACATAATCATGTGAGTAGAAATTGTAATGATTTCGTATGCAAATTGAATTTTATAGCTCTACATCTGTATAGAGGCTCACAGCTCAGGCGGGGGCGGGGCTTAGGGCGGGGGCCCTAGGGTAGTGGTTAGCACCGCTGCCTTTCACGCTAGAGTCCGGGGTTCGGTTCCCGGTCTCGGCGGTTTGAAAAAAACAAAAATGTTTCTTCTCCATCCACATGTGAAACTCAGTATTGTGGGGAGCCTCCTCGAATCCTGTGTCTGGAGGACAGTGTCATCTCATTCATCTCCCCTGAGAGAACCTCAGGAGGTTCTCCTGGCCCAGTTTAGCCTATATGTGCACAAATGTGGCCTAAAGCCCGATTCATTTCATTTTTAGCTCAGGCGGACTCAACTATGAAATCGATAAAAGCTCAATTACTAAAGGAGAGACAATTGCATTATATTTTTTTTGTGTGGGGGAGGTGGTCATGGTGCATTGGTGAAGCGCCTGACTGCCAAGCTTGTCATGCATGCGTCCCGGTTCGAACACCGCTGGCCGGCCCCGATGGCTCATACGGTCCGATTGTGGCTCGAAAGACAGATGTACTGGGCTCGAATCCAGGTCGGGTCGGATGTTTGTCATCGGGGTTGTGCATATGCAGTGTTCCAAGCTCTTCAGAGGTCTGGAGCGTGCAGTGCTGTCTATGGTGCTGTGCACTATAAAAAACCCTTGAAGTTATTCGATAAGAGTAAGGCATACTCCCGACTTCGGGCTTCCTTCTGTCGCGATTTTGTCATGCTTGTGCAGAAAGCGACGTAAAGCAATATTCACTCACTCCCTCGAGTCCTGCTGCGGCGGCTGATCCTGCGTGGGTCTTTCAAATAAATATCCTGGGAAACTTTTTAATAAGGATCTATCGCTGTAGGCCCTACTTGGCTAAAAAAAATAAAAAGATTTCTTAACTCGACGAGGCCGCCATTAAGGGATAAACAGGGATATTTCTCTGAAAACCCACCAGAATCAGTGGGATTAGAACCCGGGACGCATGCTTGACAGGCGAGGCAGTCAGGCGCTCTATCAAAGCGCCACGTTTCTCATTATTTTTCTTGCCTATTCTTCTGGTTTTCTTTCTTTCTCTGGGGGGGGGGGGGGGCATCAGCTAGCATCCTGAGCAATTATATATTATCAACTTAAAATAATAAATGAAAATTTCGGTCACTATTTTTATTAGAATAAACAGCAACAAAAGTTTTACCCGCACTGAACGTGAATATGTTGATACTGTAGATCTGGTAATTCTCGCGTGTTTAAATTTTCGCGAATATCTGATTTTGGGACTTTTCGCGAAGTTTAGAATTCGCGAATTTTTATTTTTCTTCAATAACGCTATTTTAATAATAATTTTTGCGAGATTCTTGAACTCGCGAATTTGTTCTACTCGCGAAATATGCGAAAATTAGAACCTCGCGAATATTATCACATTATCTACAGTATCTCTATTAATCAATATAATTTTTAACTGTGTGCCTTGGAAATCGATAATATTAATCGGCGATAGCCATAAGGAACATTATCCGTTTACCTTTCACAGTATATTAGGGCGAACTAAATACAGTTATTGATCCTATTGAACGTGAAAAACAATCATTGGAGGAGGATTCGTTAATGTGACAAACACTCTTTCTGTATTATTATAAAGCTATATATATCATGGAACAGCTACATTGTCATCTATGTATATTAAATTCATCCTAATGGCACTGTGGGGTGCACAACCAAACTTTCATAACTATCTCATGACTGAGATTTGTCGACGATTGATTTGATCTAACTTTTTGAAACGTTTACAAACAATATTCGTAGTATCCCACGTCAGGTCATGCCTTTTTTCTAGAGACGTAGCCCCTACATCCAAAATAGCCGCTTGCATCATCTTAAAAATAAAAAGCATAAGTTTACTAGCTATAAATATAAACTAAATACCCTTTTCAATAATTTGACCACAAGAAATCCGAGACAATCTTAACAGATATTTTGGGCGGGGGCCCTAGGGTAGTGGTTAGCACCGCTGCCTTTCACGCCAGAGTCCGGGGTTCGGTTCCCGGTCTCGGCGGTTTGAAAGAAACAAAATTGTTTCTTCCCCATCCACGTGTGAAAGTTAGTATTGTGGGGAGCCTCCGTGACCGAGAGGTAGCGTGCTCGGCCTCAGACCGCCAGGGCTCGAATTTCGAATCCTGTGTCTGGAGGACAGTGTCATCTCAATCATCTCACCATCCTCAGGAGGTTCTCCTGGCCCAGTTTAGCCTATATGTGCACAAAGGTGGCCTAAAGCCCGATTCATTTCATTTCATTTTAACAGATATTTTAATTACAAAATTCAAGATGACCGCTTTTGCTACACTAAACACGTACTTTGCCTTAAGGTTTTTTTTAGAAATAGCATTAGTATATAGGTAATCGTTGCTACAAAGAACAATCTAAGAGAAAGAAAACTCAACAATATTTGAGATGGTGTAACAGCTATTATCATTTATAAGCACTTGACAGCTTTAACAGCGGAACGGTACAGCTTAAAAATGCATATTTCATATTTCCACATACCCATCTAGCTAGTCTTATCTATATTTGATAAAACAAAATAGAAATTTGACGCAAAATCTTGCTATTTATCATTTTAAATAGCTCGCTAGAATTATCGACTATCAACTCATTATTATCTAAAGTTTTGTTGTCTTCGTTTTCTCTATTTTGTTCAGCAAGCCCAAATAGAGATAGATACACCGAAAGTGCACAACTTACTCACCAACCTGTTTCAGATACCGTCGATTGTGTTTGTTTATAGATATACAGAGTAGATTTATTCCTTTGAATAAATTGTGTCAACCATACCAGCTTTGAGCGTATAGCGCAGTAGGCCTACATCTGGAGTTAATGAATGTGTATATTCCACCCAAATAAGAACGTTGCATATAAATTGCTCTTGTATTTGATAGAATCAGGCCCTTTTCATTCACTTTGAGGTGTGAATTGATAGTATGAAAAAGAAAGACATTAGTGCTAAGATTGTTAATTGTCATTAGCATATATGTTTGTATTTGCAGCACCACTAGCTAACATAATTGCTAGTTGGAGAGGCTATCGCAGCGCTATTATGATTGGATCAATAACGGCTGGATTAGGCTTGTTTATAAGTGCTTGGACCACCAGTATCAACTGGCTGATTATTACTTATGGTATCATAACAGGTACGGAAAATAAGTGTAAATTTTTACTGGAATTAATTTTCCCTAGATTGTATTTGAGATTATGTTTTAATCCGTTTTTTTGTTTTTTTATTATTTGCAGGAATTGGTTATAGTTTTATGGTTGGCCCCTCAGTGACAATCATTCCTTTAGTATTTGAACAAAATACTAATGTGGCAGCTGGCATGTCTAGCAGCATTAGTGGACTAGTACTTACATTCATGCCATACTTACTTGATATATTACTAACACTTTATGGATGGAGGATATGTCTCTGTATAATGGCTTGTCTCGTCATTCAGTCAACAGTTATGGGAGCACTATTTCTGCCGTCAAAAATAAAGAAAATAAACACAAGCGGCATTTTCTTTTTTAAACAAATGTTTCCACCCGGTTCATATTTTCTATACATAGCCGGATTTCTCACGAATTTTACTACCACGATCTTTGTTAATGTTTTACCAGATTTCGCCTATACAAGAGGAATGAGTACTCGCCAAGGTTCGTTGCTGGTGACCATTGTGGGGTTTTCCAGTTTAATTTCACGTTTCTTGGCATCTGTAACTGGGAGGGTGACAAGAGGTAAATCTGCTGTTTTACTGCTGATAATATTGGCATCACGGTGTATATACATTGTGATACCTAGCATACACTCGTTTTGGCCACTGATTTCCGTGTCTGTGGTCATTGGACTGGGATGGGGACTGCATGCTTGTCTCGTCGCTACCTCAATTGCAGATATCTTTGGCTTGAAGAATCTTCCGAGCATTCTTCCAATGAATTATCTTGCCATGGGACTGTCTTCGTATTTATGTTTGCCGTTTGCAGGTAGGTAAAATGTAATATGTAAAATTAATACGTGACTGGACGGTATGAGTTCATGTATATAGCCACTTTCGTAAGAAGGATTAAAAACATATTGCATAAAACTTGTTGTTTGCAGGCTGGACTTACACAATACAAGGCAACTATTCTATAATGTGGTATACGTGTGGACTGTTTGGTTTCATATCAACGATTATCTTTTTACCTTTGGTGAAAAAGAAGGAGAAGCAGATCGAAATAGTGTGTTGATCGACGTCACTCATAAAATAAGGTGGTTGACACTGATCGAATGCTGATACGAGCTCACAGTAGGCCTAAGACAGGCCATATTCAAGACGGACGTCCATGATAGGCAGAGATAATATTCATGATTTAAAAAACTGAAAATGTATATAATTAATTTATTGTTTGTTTTAAAATACAAAAAAATTGACTTGGAAATGTATTTGTACCTTTTAGACATTATTTGTTTTTAGTTATTATTAAAGCGGGTGAATTATTGCGAGAACGCAAGTAGCGTGGCAGCAGAGCAAAAATAGAGGTGAATTGTGACTTTTCAAGTAACAATAATGTTTGGACTACGTTTTGCGCGTTTTTTGACGACCATTTTATATATTGTTAGGTTATTTATGAGAGATTGATTGGAATTTTAGATTAATAAATTCGGACCTATTTGTTGGTTTAATGCTGTATCACTGTCTGTGACGCTGGCAAAACAGTGAAACCACATTGCGTCGACGTTTCGTGTTTGATGCAATTACAACTGCTAGTTCAATGTTAAAATGTAGAATTTGAAAGGTTCTACTGGTAACATCAAGCACCCAATGTTGGTTCAATGCTGAGCAACTCTCTGCGACGCTGGACCCACATTGAAACACTATTGGATATAGGCCTCTGTACTTTAATTGATTAAATGTGGAAGGTGCTCAAGGGTCGGTCGTGTCGCCTCTGACAAAGGGCCCCTATTTAATAATCATTCACGAGCTTCTGCCGACATGTAAATAATTGGACCGACGTTGATCCACATAGTAATCAAGAAAATTCTGAATATATCCGGAAGAACATGATGTATGTCTTAGAAAAGTCATAGCACACACAAAACCTAAGGATCATTGTGCCAATGTTTGAAGTCGATTGGATAAAAACGCAGGGAGAAATAGGCCTGGACATAGAATAATAAAAGTGTCGAGATCCATACAAAACTTAATATAATAACTTTGAACAGTTGCCTTGGTAGGGAAACAGTAGGATAGTGTACAAGGTCCGATGACGTCACCGTAGCTTCTAGATTAAGTGCATTTTGCACTACTATCAGTATTAGTCCAAGGACTGTCAGAACCCCGCCCCCCCTCACCCCCCCTCTTTATACCTGCCACCGTTTTTTTCACATACTAGGATGTCTAGGGGTGTCAAAAAGCCATGTTAGTCACGTGACTTGCGGTTGCAAAGAATCAGAATATCTAATCCAAGATGGCCGCCAATCTGGATATATTTGGCCATTTTTGGGTGTTTTGAACAAATCATTCATTTTAAAATATAACTGCTTTACTCCGAGCCAACCTTGTCTCGTTACTTATACAATGTCTTTTTTATGTTTCTTACAGATTTTATTGTGCTGAATTCATATCCGGTGAGTTCTAGCTTGAAAAATTCGGGCATTTGTGTAAAAACAAGGTCAAAGGTAAATTTCAAGGTCAAATATGATTTTTTAACAAATGAAGCTAGGAACAAGCGCAATACCTCATTTTCACGTGATTTTGACTGGGCAATACATTTCTAAAATTATTTTGAATATTCAAAGTCATCTTCAAGGTCAAAAGGTCAATTTCAAGGTCATTTCAGAGAAAATATCCTTTTTACAAGTAAAGCTAGGAACGTGTGTAATACCTCTTTTTCATGGGATTTTGACAGAAAAATTCATAATATAATTTTCGTGATTCTAGGTCATCTTCAAGGTCATTAACTAAACATGCTGTAAGGGAAATGATCAGGTGACAGAAACTCATTCAGGTCATTGGTGAGGCGTTAAAAGGCAACAGGGAGGTGTTAACGGACGATGGGGAGGCGTTAAAGTCTTTTAGGGCAGCGACAAGGTGCTGAAAGGGGACCAACAGGGCGCTAAAGTGGGACTGAAAGGGGTTAAACGGCAATGGTGAGGCGTTAAAGGGCCGTGAGAAGGTGTTGAAGGACAATGAGGAGACGCTAATGGGCAACAAGCAGGCGTTAAAGGGCGAAGAAGAGACGGTAAAGTGTGACCGAGTGTTTTAAAGTTGGCGGGGAGGCATTTTTTGACGGAACAGTGCGGCGTTAGATGACAAAGAAGATGGTGAGGCGTTAAAGGGCAATAAGGAGGTGTTGAAGGGCAACGAGGACACGCTAAAAGGCAACAAGTAGGTGTTAGGGGAGAAGAGGGGACATTAAAGTGCGACCAGATGTGTTAAAAGTTGACGGAGATGCATTAAAGGGCTGTGGAACAGCGTTAGAGGACAACAAGGAAGTGTTAAATAACAATGCAAGTATGTTAATGGGTGAGGTGGAGCGTTAAAGGGTGATGCCTAATCATTTATGAGCGAGGAGAAGCGTTAAATGGCGACGGAGAGACGTCAAAGGACGATGGGAAGGTGTTAAAGGGAGAATAAACTGTGTTAAATGCCGATGAAGGTGCACTTAAGGGCGATGGAGAGGCATTGAAGATGCTGCAGATGCGTTAGTGGTGATGGAAAAGCGTTAGAGGGCCACAGAGGCGATAAAGGGCGAAGACGAGGCGTTAAAAGGTGGTAATAATGCGTTAAATGACGATGGAAAAGCGTTATAGGGTGATGTGGAGTACCTAAATGGTAAGGTGGTAGGCGTTTAAAGGCGAGGAGAAGGCGCTAAAGGCGATGCATAGGCATTAAATGGCGAAGGACAGGCATTAGAGAGCGACGGGAAGGCGTTAAAAAGGCACAGAACAAACGAGAAAGGTCGACGCAGAAGCATTACAAGTTAAAAATTGCAAAGGTGTTGCCATTATTTAAGAAGGGAGAAAAAACTGTATTTACTAATTATAGACCAATATCATTATTATCTTCTATATCAAAAATTTTTGAAAGAATTATTTTTGATCAATTATATAAATACTTTGTAACAAATAAGTTATTCTATTCTAGCCAATATGGTTTTAGAAAAGAACATTCAACCGAGCTTGCAGCTCTGGAATTTGTAGACCAATTAATTTATAAACTGGACAATGGTTCAGTTCCCAGGTATTTTTATTGATCTTTCCAAAGCGTTTGATACCATAAATCATAACATTTTGCTACGTAAACTTGAATATTACGGAGTTGAAAATATCACACACGATTTTTTCTACAGTTATTTGTCAAATAGACAACAATATGTTGAGATCGATTCAGTAAAATCTAACATGCTGCCCATCACAACCGGTGTCCCTTAAGGGTCTATTCTGGGTCCACTCTTATTCTTGATATATATAAACGATATTGTTAATTCCAGTGATTTCTTTCATTTTATTTTGTTTGCTGATGATACGGCTTTCATTAGCAAATATGATATAAAGAACAATAAGGATGTTCTTATTTTAAATGCTGAATTAGAGAAAATTTATATATGGCTGTGTTTGAATATGCTTTCTATAAACATCGCTAAATCAAATTTCATTATATTTCATAGTGCACAAAAAAGAGTTTTTATACCGAACTTAAATATAAGTAATACTCATATAAAACATGTCAAAGATTTTAACTTTTTGGGATTAACTTTAAATGAGAATCTAAATTGGACAAGTCATGTTTCCAAGATCGATAGTAGAATTGCCAGTAAGATTGGCATTTTAAATCAATTGAAACATGTGCTACCACAGAATATTTCACTCTTGTTATATAACACTATTATTTTACCACATATAAACTACATGATACTTGTATGGGGTCATCACCATAAAACCATAACACAGTTACAAGAAAGAGCAATACGTGTAATTACATTAAGTAAATATCTCGCCCACACGGAACCCTTATTTAAAAATCTTAACATACTTAAAGTGGAAGATATTTTTAGACTTCAACAACTCAAATTTTGCTATCGATTTTTCAATGTCACCCTACCTGATTATTTTCTCTCATTATCTTTCTCAGGAAATACACACCAATATAGAACTAGAAAGAGGCATGAGTTACAGCCTACTCGAATACATCATGAATTTCCTAAAAAGAGCCTTCTATACAGTATTCCTGTTATTATAAATAGCTGCCACCCTAACCTGAAAGAAAAGATCTACACACACAGTCTGTCCGGTTTTACACATTACTTTAAGCACATAACCATAGAAAAATACAATATTCACTGTAGTATTGAAAATTGTTATGTTTGTATGAATAACTAAATGGCCTGTTGCACATTTATTTGGACGGTTGGTCTGAATTAAAGTCTTTTTTGGGTGTTATTAGCTGATTTTACCAGATTTTTCAGGATTTTGGAGTTATTATCATTATTACTATTATTTATTATTGGATTAAATATCGGTGTATTTTAAACTTTGAGTTATGCCAGCCATGTTAGTTTTTTGTTTGAATACCGTTCTATACATGGTTATTCAACTCAATTTCGCTAATTTTAGTGCCTAAAATTTTCAAAATGCACTTCGTTTTTCAAAATCATGCATGACAAATCAGGTCACAGGCTGGTTAGATGTTTGAACCATCAATATATATATATAGATTTTTTCTAGGATTGTTCTTTACTATTGTCAAACTGTTACATTAATATGCGTTAGGTACATTTGTACATACTGGCTATTTTTCAAGGGAAATTAAGAATTATTTATCATTTTTCAACTGCAAAATTGAGCTTTAATTTGTTGTGCTTGCAAATAAATCATGAGTCATGGTAAGTAGATGGTTATATGTGTCAACATTTTTCTTTTGTGTGTCTTATCCACAGTGAGGCATTGTCCCGCTTTTGTTTTAGTATTGTGGTTGAAAGTTCTTCACGTCACCTTCAGTGTGTAGCAGCATTTGTAGGCCCTGTGTAGGCATAGCCCGGCGGACGCGAGGCGTGCGGCCGGTGTTGCTGCAGTGTTGGGCCAGCGTCGAAGACGATGGGACAACATTGTACCGACATTGGCTGGACGTTTTCGTGTTTTGATGGGGAGGCTCTGGGCCTGTGCCAGCACGTTGTTGGGTCATCGTCGTAGACGATGGTCCAGCTTTTGGGCCGACTTTGGCTCAGGGTTTTTGCTTGCTGATGCCTGCATTGCCCGGGGGATGCGGGCAACGGACCGATGTTGTTTTGTTGTTGGGCCGGCGTCCTAAACGGTGGCCAGGCAAGGAAGCCGCTTTGGGTCGTGGTCTGAGTTTTGCCGGGGGATCTGCTCTTGATATTTTCATATGTGGTGCCCGGCGGACACGACACGTTGAATCGATTTTGGTGTGGCGTTGGTCCAGCGTCGTAGACGGTGAACCAACGTTGGGCCAGCGCTGGTTCGGCGTCGCTTGTCTGCTAGGTAGTTCTTGCATAGCACATAGGCCTAATATTAACTTAATAAATCCCGTGGCAGCCGCAAGACATTGCGCCGGTGTTGTTTTGATGCTGGGCTTTTGATTAAAGGGCCCAGCATCGAACCAGCCGTTGTTCTTTGTCTGCATAAGTTTTTGCTGTAGACTACTATATGCTGATACTATATTGTACTGAAAATGTTTTGTTGTTTCTACTGTATTTGATAGTTTTCTGCTAATAAATTAAAAAAAAATACACGTTTTTTGTTAATTTCATGGGGGGCCCGTACGCTAGCGACCTAAAAGCGTCTTAGTACGGGTCTCTTGGTCGTAATACATTTAAATTGTTTTATGTTTATGTACATCTAAAAAATTGTATGTTTTATATTTGTGTCCAAATAAATGCATCTGAGTCTGAGTCTGAGGCTGCATTGAAAGGCAATGTAAGGTGGCTGAAGGTACCTCAGGGGCATTGAATGGCGACGGGAAGGCGTTAAAGGGCGATTGAGAGGCGTTAAAGATCGATGGAGAGGTGCTAAAAGGTGACGGAAATGCGTTAAAGAGCAATTGAGAGGTGTTTGGGGCGAAGAAGAGGCGCTAAAGAGCCACGGAAAGGCCTTCAATTGCAGTGAAGATGCGATAAACTATGGTGAAAGCTCTTCACCCAGTCTTAGTTTCAAGGCAAACAAGAAATTTATTTGAATTTGTGGAGTGTAGATATTTTGAACATTTCGGCCCAAGAATTAAGTCAGTGAGATATTCAGGTCTGTTGTCAAAAGCAGCCGACAAGTCAAGCAGTGTCAGAGCTATAACTTCACCCTTGTCCATACTAACAATTATATTGTTGTGTACTTTTAGTAGAGCTGATTCTATAGAATGATTGTAATGGATCAGATAGATGGCTATAATTATTGTATATGATGTTCCAGACGATTGGCTACTACATTTTCTAAGATTTTGGAATTGAAACACAAGCTGGATACACAAGTGCTATTTTTCCGTATGTTTTTAGGAAGAGATGTTTTAAACTGGTGGTCTTATATGCGCATCTGTGAAAGTTTGAGGAAATGTACTAGTTTCCATTGAAATGTTGATTTTATCAGTGATGGGAGTTATTAGTATGTCAAGAAAATTTTTCAGCACCCTTGTAGGAATGGAGTTCAGATCACATGATTTTGACGTTGAGCCCAAAAAAGGCTTTTTAATTTCATCTTCTATCGCACATTCAAAGTCTTTTATTTTGGATTTGATTTCAGGTTTTTTGCACTGTTGCAATATTTGGTACTTTATACACAAATTTGGACTGAATAGTCTCAATTTTATGTAAAAATATTTTGATAAATAGTCACAAAGTGATTTTACTGATGTGAATTTTGGAAGAACAGGAGGTGGAATTCTACGCAGAATGCTATTTATAAAGGGGACACATATTGTCTGAATTGTCTGAAATAACATCAGCTAAATATTCAATTTCGGTTTAGGCATCATTCTATTATGCATGTGGCACTGGTCGTACTTTAGTGCCCCTTTGTCACCTTTTAACACCTCCTCATTGCCCGTTAATAATCCTCCTCATTGCTCTACAATACCTCCTCATTGTCCTTTAACGCTTTCTCATTGCACTTTCACGCCTCCTAGTCGACTGTTAAAACGTTTACTTCAGATTTTAACACCTAAATAACTTGTAGCATATATAGTACGAATCATATTTCATCTTGAAAAAAACCTTTTCACCTTGAGGATGACCTCAAATCACCAAAATAATTGAAGACATGGATTTTTCTTTACTTTATGGAACAAGTTGTTATCCTCTGGGACATCAGGGTGGATTCTAAAAGTAATTAAAAACCTTTACAGTCAGGCAAAATCATGTGTTAATGTAAGTGGAAAACATCCAGGAGATGGACAGAAGATCTAGTATCGTACTTAAAGTTATATATCTTGATGTACGCGGATGATACTGTATTATTGGCTGAATCCCCTGAAGACCTGCAAAAATATTTGGATACTCTAAATGAATATTGTAACAATCTTGATTTAAAAATTAACACCAGTAAAACCAAAATATTCATCTTTTGGCGAGGCAAATTAAAGAATATACCTTCGTTTAAATTTGCGAACATGAAACTAGATGTAGTGAATGATTACAATGATCTGGGTGTCACGTTTAATTTTAATGCAAAATTTGTTGTTGCAAAACAAAGTTTTTATCAAAAGGGATGTAGGGCAATGTTCGCTCTACTGGACCGAATTAAATCTTTATCTCTACCTCCAGATATTGCATTAAAGCTATTTGACACTCTGGTAAAACCTATTGTATTATATGGAGCTGAAGTGTGGGGGTGTGAAAATTGCGACATTGTAAATAAAGTAAAATTAAGATTCTGTGAATATCTTCTACATGTTCATAAATCTACATGCTCCAATATGGTTTATGGAGAGTTGAGTGAAACGCCGCTTCATATAGATATTAAATGTAAAATGATCCTCTACTGGGCGAGACTGATTACCAGTAAAGAAAATAAACTGTCGAAAATGATTTACTCTTTAATATATAAACTTTACGAGAAGGATTTGTTTCATTCTACTTGGATTAGCTCGGTGAAAAACATACTAGATAGTGCTGGATTCTCTGGGATTTGGACGAATCAATCTTTACCTTTAAGGTTGCACGACCAATTCATACAAAATTGGAATGATAGTACAGCAGCAGAGGGACCAAATTTTCGAGGTACCTAAACCGGCGGTACAACATTTGTCCACATGTCTAGCATTGTTTCCAGGGATCTCTAGATACAGAATCTGATTGATGACATTGCCGGAAATCGGGGCGGGCTGAGAATTTGACACTTTTGTACACCTACCCGATTTTTAGAGAAAATATTGGCTTAAATATGATTTTCGCGTCATTCTCACTCTATCACAATGTTGGGCCAGTTACATCAAATATTGTTGTATTTGATTTTTTCTATCCATCAGGTCATATATCTGTGGAGATAAAATAGTAAAAAAACTATAATTTTGCAGTAGCATCCTACCTGGAAGAGCTATTTAGGATATTGTAGATATATCGCAAAATTCAATTTTTTAAAATTGTCAAATTTTTCCATTTTTTTGCATATAGTTTATGACAACAGGTTCGTTTCTGCACGAAAGTCTCCATGAGCGGTACCATTTGGTTCGGATACATCCCTTAAGTCAGAATTAGGTTACCAATGCTAGATGTTACGAGTAATTGATCATTTTGGTCAATTTCAAAATGGCCGCCGTAAAATCCATGAGCTCTCCTGAAATGTTTTATCAAGCATGGTTTTCTTAAATATCAAATAAAATCACAGTTTTGATATCTAATCTAATCTTACATGCTCGCTTAAGTATTTACAAATGCTGTGATGTGATATTTATCACCGAATCCAAGATGGTCGCCAGAAA
The DNA here is from genome assembly GCA_964017125.1 of Flabesymbios commensalis. NCBI lineage: Eukaryota > Metazoa > Annelida > Polychaeta > Terebellida > Flabelligeridae > Flabesymbios > Flabesymbios commensalis. The sequence goes on along the minus strand of OZ024904.1, from coordinate 39,357,759 downwards.
ATGGTGCAGAAATGCTCAAAATTTCAAAATTAAAAAAAAAATTGTTAATAGTTTATTAGCACAGGCTCTAATGGTGTACGATAACCTCCATGAGCGGTATCATTTCATTGATAGACACGTACCCATGAACAAAAATCAGGTGATCAATGCTTGATGTGTTGAATAATCAATAATTATGGCCTATTTCAAAATAGGCGCTGTGAAATCAATTACCAGTAATTCTCGTAAAATGCATTATTGAACATGTTTGCTACACAGTTATCTCACAGACACGATTTTAGTGTCTTACCTTACTTTTTAATTCTCACCATGTCCATTAAAAGTACAATAACATGGGAAAAAGTGGAAATTTACTAAGAAATTCAAGATGGCCGCCGCAACATTGTCAAAATGTCGCACCATTCTACAAATAATTTATGAGCACACGCTCTATTCTATATCTGTAGGAAAACCTCCATGAGCGGTATTATTTATTTCCGAAACGTCCTTTGAGTCAAGATCAGGTTATTAATGTTTGATTTGTCAAGTAATTAATACTTATGGCCGATTACAAAATGGCCGCCATGAAATCAATGAATACCCCTAAAATGCTTTATTGAACATGTTGTGCATAACATAATAGTCATCTCACAAACACGGTCTTGATATTTAATTTTGCATATTAACTTTTAGTGAATCCACCAAAAGTAATGTTGAGTACTTTAAGATGGAATCTAAGATGGCAGCAGTGAAAAAGACGAAAAATTGTGCGTTTGTTCAGCTTTGGCACCGATGACCTAAAACCTTCCTTGTCTCCTAAAAAATGAACATTAAGTTCCCTTTAATTATTGTAATTGTTAAACATGTACTACGTAATAATCATTATAGAAACACTGTTTTGGTTTTACTCCATAGCCACCTTAAAAGTTATCTCAGCCACTATAAAAGTTACCTTGGCCACTGAAGAAGTGATCACAGCCACTTAAAAGTTATCTCAGCCACTACGAGGGTGATCATGGCCAAAAACAAACTTGTGTCAGCCAGTGACAAAGTTATCTAAGCCACTACAAAATGATTTTGGCCACTGAAGAAATGATCATATCAACTTTAAAAAAATATTTCACCCACTACAAAAGTGATCTTGGCCACTAAAGAAGCGGTCATACCCACTTTGAAAAAGATCTAAGCCACTACAAAAGTGATCTTGACGACTAAATAAGTGATCACAGCCACTTTAAAAATTATCTCGGTCACTGCAAAGGTGATTTTGGCCACTAACAAACTGGTGTCGGCCACTGAAAAAGTTATCTAGGCCATTACAAAGTGATCTTGTCCACTGAAGAAGTGAGCACAGCCACTTTAAAATTATCTAAACCTCTACAAAATTAATCTTGACCTCCGAAGAAGCCTTAAAACACTTTAAAGTTATCTCAGCCATTACAAAAGTGATCTTGGACACTGCAGAAGTGATTACACCAAGTTTAAAAGTTATCTTAGCCACAACAAAGTGATCTTGGCCACTGAAGAAATACTCACAGGCACTTTAAAAATTATCTAAACCACTACAAAAGTGATCTTGACCACCGCAGAAGTAATTACAACCACTTTAAAAGTTATCTCAGCCACTACAAAAGTGATCTTCGCCACTGCAGAAATGATCATATCAACTTTAAACGTTATCTCAGCCACTACAAAAGTGACCCTGGACACTGCAGAAGAGATCACACCAACTTTAAAAGTTATCCAAGCCACTACAAAGTGATTTTGGCCACTGAAGAAATAATCACAGCCACTTGAAAAATTATCTAAGCCACTACAAAAGTGATCTTGACCACCGAAGAAGTAATTTCAACCATTTTAAAAGTTAATTCTAAAAGTTATCTCAGCCATGACAAAAGTGATTTTGATCACCCAAGAAGTGATTACAAACATTTTAAAAGTTAACTCAGCCACTACAAAAGTGATCTTGACAACTGAAGAAGTGATCTGAGCGACTTTAAAAGTTATCTCAGCCACTACAAAGGTGATCTTGACCAGTGACTAAGTGATAACAGCCACTTTTAAAATGATGTAAACCACTACAACAGTGATCTTGACCACTGAAGAAGTGATTACAGCTATTTAAAAGTTATCTCAGCCACCACAAAAGTGATCTTGACCACTGAAGCAGTGATCACAGCCACTTTAAAAGTTATGTCAGCCACTATAAAAATGATCTTGGCCACTAAAAAAGTGATTAGAACCACTTTAAAAGTTATCTTAGCCACTACAACAGTGATCTTGGCCACCGAAGAAATGATTACAGCTACTTTAAAAGTTATGTCTGGCCACTACAAAGATGATCTTGGCCACTAACAAACTGGTGCCAGCCATGAAAAAGTTATCTAAGCCGCTACAAAGTGATCTTAGCCACTGAAGAAGTGATCACAGCGACTTTTAAAAAATATCTAAACCACTACAAAGTGATCTTGACCACTGAAGAAGGATTTACAACAATTCTCAAAGTTATCTCAGCCATGACAAAAGTGATCTTGACCACCGAAGAAGTGATTACAACCATTTTAAATTTTATCTCAGCCACTACAAAAGTGATCTTGACCACTGAAGAAGAGATCACAGCGACTTTGCAAATTATGTCAGCCACTACAAAGTGATCTTGGCCACTGAATAAGTGATCACAGCCACTTGAAAAATTATCTAAACCACTACAAAAGTGATCTTGACTACTGAAGAAGACATTAAAACCATTCTAAAAATTATCTAAACCACTACAAAAGTAATCTTGACCACTGATGAAGTGATTACAACCATTCTAAAAGTTATCTTAGCCACTACAAAAGTGATCTTAACCACTGAAGAAGAGATCACAGCGACTTTGCAAATTATGTCAACCACTACAAAGTGATCTTGGCCACTGAATAAGTGATCACATCCACCTAAAAAAAATATCTAAACCACTACAAAAGTGATCTTGACCACTGATGAAGTGATTACAACCATTCTAAAAGTTATCTCAGCAACTACAAAAGTGATCTTGACCATCGAAGAAGTGACAACAGCGATTTCAAAAGTTATCTCAGCAACTACAAAAAGTGATCTTGGCCAATGAAGAAGTGATAACAGCCACCTTGAAACCTTGAACCTTGTGTAAGCCACTACAAAAGTGATCTTTGTTACTGTAGTATATTTTTAGCACCATATCGAAATTTCCGATTTCTTATTTCTGACATGCATGTTCAAAATAAGAATACAGGAATTTTGTCCCTATATCTTACTGGTGAAAACGCAGCCCAAAAATGAAAAAAACATTTGCAGTTCTAGTCTATGGACATGTTTACATCATATGGTCATATTAAGAAGCCAAAAGAAAAATACCGATTTTTTTATGATTTTAGCCTTATTGTGTCGCTTTAAGATATTACATGAAAACCGTGTTTATGATATGACTATTAGGTCAAGGATGTTCAATAATGCATTTTATTTAACTGCGGCCATTTTGAAATCGGCCATAATGATTTATTACTTGACCAATCAAGAATTAATCACCTGATTTTTATTTGATATATGCCTCTGAACCAAATAAAACCGCTCACTAAGATTTTAGTACAGAACAGAACGTGTGCTCATGACCTATTTTCAAAAGTGGCGAAATATTTTCTAATATTTCAAAATATTTTCCACTTTTACGGCGGCCATCTTGGATTGATTCTTAAATAACATATTCTAGCACTTAAAATATACATAGATATATTCAGTGGATTCATTCAGCATTAAAATATAAGGATAGACACAAAAACCGTGTTTATGAAATAAAAATTGAGATAAAAATGTTGAATTACATGTAGGCTATGCATCTGAAGATTAAGCATTGATTTCACGGTGGCCATTTTAAAATCGGCCATATAAATTAATTACTCTACAAATCAAGAACTAATCATATGATTTTCACTCAAGGGTTGTCTGTGAACCAAATGACACCGATCGTGTGTGGGTTTTCTTACATGATAAAACATGTGCTTCTAAAATATTTGCAAGAAAATGTGAAAATTTGAACATTGTCTTGATCATTTCTGGCAGCCATCTTGGATTGAGTCCTTAATATTATATTCCAGCATTTGTAAATACTTGAACGTACAATAAAATGTAAGATTAGACACTCAAACCGTGCTTCTGATGCGAAATTTAAGAAAACCATGTTCAATAATACATTTCGTGAAAAACCATGGATTTTACGGCGGCCATTTTGAAATTGGCCATAATGATCAATTACTCGACGAATCAAGCATTGGTAACCTAATTTTGACTTAAGGGGTGTATCTGAACCAAATGGTACTCCTCATGGAGACTTCCGTGCAGAAACACACCTGTTGTCATAAACTATATGCAAAAAAAATGAAAAAAATTGAAAAATTGCATTTTGCGACTTATTTACAAAATCCAAAATAGCTGCTAGAGGTGGGATGCTAGTGCAACATTATATTATTTTTTACTATTTTATCTCCACAGATATATGACCTGATCAATAGAAAAAACTAAATCCAACAATATTTCATTTAAATGGCCCAATATTATAATAGAGTGAGAATGACGCGAAAATCATATTTTAACGAATATTTTCTCTAAAAATCGGGTAGGTGTACAAAAGTGTCAAATACTCAGCCCGCCCCCATTTCCGGCAATGTCATCAACCAGATTCTGTATCTAGAGACCCCTGGGAACATTTCTAGACATGTGGACAAATGTTGTACTGCCGGTTTAGGTAACTCCTTAAATATGGCTCTTTTTTGGTGTCTGCTTCTGCACTATGAAGGCATAACAAAAGGTGGAAAATGTACTGTATACCGTATAATTAAAAATACTTTTGGTTTTGAGAAATATCTGACTGAACTACCTGTAAATAATAGAATCCTAATGACAAAATTTCGGTGCCGTAATCACCGTTTACCAATCGAAGCTGGTTGTCGGGCTCAAACTCAGCGCGACCTACGGTTATGCCTCCATTGCAACGACATCGGCGATTAATACCACTATCTGTTATGCTGTCCGTTATTCAGAGAAGAGCGTAAAAAATATATAAATGTCAAATTCTAGAAAAGACCTTCCACTATCCAACTGGAACAATTATTCAAGCAAAACTATTATAATAATGTACTGCAGTTAAGTGCAGTTATTCGTGAAAGTGATTATCGCAAAGTTTTAAAGTGTTCTTAACATGAATAATAACAGCTAATCCACTGATTCTTGTATAAATCATTACAATTGTAAATAGTATTATAATATGCACTGTATTGTATTATATGGCGCCAGCGTTCTCCTGGCTCTTCTGTCATGTTCCTCACACAGGAACCACCAGCAATAAATACTTGTTACTTGTTGCTAGCACTCATCAGATTTGAATTCAGCAGAGAAAAATCTATAGGAAACATAAAAAAAACATTGTATATGTAACAGAACAAGGTTAGGCTCAGACTAAAGCGATTATTTTTTTAAATGAATAGTTTCCCAATATGCTCAAAATGGCAAAAATTGTAGAGAAAAAGGAGTATTACACATGCTCCTAACTTTTCTTAGTAAAAATGATATTTCCTCTTACTTGACTTTGAAATTGACCTTTTGACCTTGAAGATGACTTTGCATGATTAAAATTATTTCAAAAATGGATAGCAGACTCAAAATCACATAAAATTGAGGTATTACACTTATTCCTAGCTTCATTTGTTAGGAATTGAGCTTTGACCTTGAATTAAAAAAATCGAATTTCGTATCCATGTTGTCGAAAAGCATAATGCTGGCACAAGAAACAATACTATTTTTTTAAATATTTATTATCAGTTTATCTATGGCTCAACTGAGCCCATCTATGGCTCAACTGTCTCCTTGCCTCCAGGATCATCTGACCCCAGGTCAGCCATATTTTTAGCAAGCATATCTGAGCTAAACAGAAAAATTATACTTTAAACAAGCAATAATTATGAGCCTCACTTATGACATAACATCCAGAGTAGTAAGCCCTGATAATCTTATAATCTAATATCAGGGTTGGCAGGTGACAGGATTATAAAGCAATAAGTTTAGAGCAGTAAGTGACACAAGACTTGTTTAGGTAAGGCGTTGTTTAATTCCTTTCATTTCAGCATATATATACATCATCATGATTGCTGTTAACTCCACCAAGACCAAAGCAAGATCAAGTGCATATTGGTGCATATAGTTAGTGCAAAAAATAGCTGGTGGCCAATCAAAATACGCCAGCCCCACGGATAATCCACAAAATCACAGCGATATCCTACTGTACGGCAGCTCACAACATTGCAATCAACGACACACAGATTTAGGCACACAACCCAGAGACCTCGAAACACTGAGGGCAACAACTCAAGGTTTGCGCGGCTCCAGCTATGCCTAGAGCATCGACCCAACAGATCACCAACACTCAGGATGCAGTCCATCGGTGCAGATCACGAGATAACCCACACGTGGAATGAATACCAGTGACAACAGCCCTAGGTTGGCATGGCGCCGACACTGTCTACATCATTGAGTCAACACCTCCCAGAGAGTGTTGGGGGTGGATCAACCCGCAGGACTGACCCCTGCTTCTATTCTGACCTCTTGAGTCTACTACTCCACACACTGACAAACTTGTTATAAGTGTTATCTCCAACTTTGCTGAGAGGGAATGAGAGACAGCTAGGCCACTGCCTAGTTAATGACTTTTCAATCACGAATCGCTGTACTATTCTGACGTGGAACATTGAGGCTCATCTGCGAAGCTTGATGATACTGATTTTTATTTGTTTGTTTATGTGAAAATAGGAACTCTCCAAATACTTTACACCGATAAAATCGCCCCTCTCAAGTACATTGATATTTAAGGTAAGGCCTACATAATAGTATAATTACCTGTGATATTTTACTCATTGTTACATACATTCCGCCTATGCTTAGCTTATTACGACAAAAAAAAAGTGTTCAGACGGTGTTATAATGTTGAACAATTTTAGATTTATTAGAGAGTCATGATTGCAATATAATTACATGTGGAGATTTAAACCCAAGAACAGGAAATAAATACTCAGAATAACATTGATATTCGAGATCTGACATCAAATCTGTTTGATAATACCCTCAAGACAGAATTATTAATACTTTTGGGAAATCGTTATTGTCTCTATGTTCTGCACTAGATTTGAGTGTTCTGAACGGCAGCGATCTACATATCAGACCGCCTCACAAGGCAGACCATCGCGGAATACAGCTAGACCACCTTTAGCCAGTCCCAATTTTTTCCTCATTCACATAATGTATTATCAGATTCAGAAAACTGACCGACCCGCGATTAGGGACACGGCCCATCATTTTTCAGTCCCAAATCATAAAAAGGCGCAAAAAAAGGACAGCCCCCAAGAACAAAAAAATCATTCACACTTTCACAGTTTAATGGGAAAGACATATTCATCAACTGGGAGACCAGCTGCGGCTAGATTCACTAATCGGACCAGCTGCAGATAGATCCACTGCTCGGACAAGCTGTGGCTGTATCTACTAATCGGACCAGTTGTCGCTCTCGTTGAATCTACCAAGGGGACCAGTTGGCTGTATCCACTAAGAGGACCAGAGCTGGCTGGATCCACAAAAGTGGCCATCGCTGACTGGATCCACTTAGCTCAGACTGGATGACGTAAAGGATTAGCGTTGATGAGATTCATACAATGGTATTTAAACATTGTCATCAGTGCAAATTGCAATCACTCGCCTTATCTTGTCATGTCCCTTCCATGAGGGTCGCGGTTGGTTGCGCTCTCTTTCTTTGTGAATACAGTTCAAAATAATTTATAGAGCGCGAACTTACGATGACAGTTTAGTGTGAAAGTTTATGTTGCCAAGATAAAACACACAAATTAGGTCAACTTCTGATATTCAATACTTTGTCGAACTCTAGGAAATTATATTAGCACTGTTATATCAATAATTGAGGTGCGTGTCTGTAGAAACCACAAAGTTAAACAGAGAAGCTTTCAATTTTCCACTAGCAGACAAAAATTACATTCGGCGTGCAACAATCATTTAATTACGCAGGATATGCAAAGTCTATGTGTGTTTAATACAGATATTTAATACAGATAACGTATAAATACATACTGAAATTGGAAACAATTAATACAGATTCCTAGCTTGCTGGTGACGACAAAGGTAAATTAAACTTGGCTAACGCACCAGTCATCTCGCTAAGCATGAAAAATGGTTCATAGGCAACAATAAACTTAATACTGTTGATCTGGTAATATTCGCGAGGTTTTAATTTTCACGAATTTCGAAAGGAGGACAAATTTGCGTATTCAAGAATCTTGCGAAAATTATTTTTATAATAGCGCTACTAAAGAAAAATGAAAATTCGCGAATTCTAAATTTCGTGAAAAATCCGAAATTAATTATTCCGCGAAAATTTAAACACGCGAAAATTACTAGATCTACAGTATAGTCGGAGAAATGTGCGAAATGGATAATTGCAAAGTCATCGAAAGCACATATCTATCGGCACAAAAACGCTTTTTAAATGTACCCACCATCAATAATAATGTATTTGTCTATGGTGATACTGAAAACACAAACTCTACGTAAAATCTGCACTGTTAAAGCGACACAATCAGGCAAAGATAAAAATAAAATCAGTATTTTTATTTTCGAGACGAAATTACCGCATTTCTTATTTTGGACATGCATGTCCGAAATAAGAAATCGGGAATTTCGTCTTTATATCTCGCTGAACTGGTAAATAATCAACACACAAAAAAAAATTACGCAGTTCTAGTCTTTAAATCTTTACATCATATGGTCACATTAAGAAGCCGAAATAAAAATACTGATTTTTTTATGATTTTAGCCTGATTGTGTCGCTTTAAGGTATCAAATTCTGGATAAAAAATTTAATAAATGAAGAATTGTAGACTAGTTCGCAAAGTCTATAATATGATGCTATTTAATGAATTAAAATAAAAGCAGCTAGGCGAGCAAAGTAAATAAGGGATTTTATTGTAATCTTCATGAAACATGACAGACTGAAATAGTCGGAAATGAGCATCAATTCATGAAAGTTTAAAAGAAAAAGTGTATTTATTGTAGTGATAAAAATGAATTGAAAAATACAAAGTAGTAGAAGATATGATATCTACAAATCATTTCGTTATAAAAATATATATAGGCCCCATCAGTGTTGTGAATATATTAGGAGCCATCACAAATTATCAGCCTATTTTAAAAAGGGGTTGAGTAATATCTTTACCAAAAGATGTAGATTTTTGGTCGACGAATCATATGTATGCACTCTTTGCATAAAAAAACAATGTTACAATGCCCTGTATATCACGATCTCAGATTATAATAATTTGCACCCCTTCGACAGTCTACCAACAGAAAAAACATTTCAAAATGTATTAGCTACTGAAGATGATAGATTAATCCAGTTTGTTAGTTTATATATATCACACATACAAGAGGAGAGAATAAACATTCCTATAACATGGAACTCATTATTTAACATTATTCTACTAACGTGTTATTTCTTTTGATTTAATAATTTGTTGCAGGTAAGAACTATTTACTCTGTCCAGTTTTATAGATAAATTGAGCCATCATAATTCGCATGTCATTCAGTAATTTCCATTTGCCAGTGTTGGAACCTATTGTAATTTTGTTTCAGCAAAAACAAAAACAACAAGTTTTTATAGCAGCGCATAGCCATACGAGGGAAAGGTAATCCCTTGTTGTTTTTTTTATTTCTCTGTGAAATATAAAGAAGAAATTCCTGACTTCTAATCATTGACAACCATGTCAAAAATTAGAAATACGGGAATTTCGTCTCTATATCTAGTCTAACTGGTGAATGCGCAGCAGAAAAATTAAAAAAACTTTTGCAGTTTTCGTCTATGAATATGGTTTACATGATATGGTCATATTAAGAAGCCGAAATAAAATCACGGATTTTTTTTATTTTAGCCTGGGCCAGTCCCTTTAATTTTGAATCTATTATAACACCGAGGAATTTAATATTTTCGACTTTTTTAATTATGTTGTTTTTTTGTGACTGATTTAGGCATGTGTATGTTGTTGTGTCTATTACTAAAAATCATATATTGTGTTTTATTCACATTAAGAGATAATTTTTTTGAATTTAGCCATTCTACTATTTTACTTAGTTTTTTATTCATAATATGAATTAAAGTAGCAATTTTCTTTCCTGTTAAAAATAAATTTGAATCATCAGCATATAAAATTGTGAATAACAGTGGTGAAACATTCACTATGTCATTTATGTAAAGGAAAAATAATAATGGCCCCAAAATAGAGCCTTGAGGCACTCCACAGGTGATTGTTTTGTTGCTAGATGCTACGTTATTGAAAGATAGAAATTGTTTCCTGTTAGTTAAGTAACTTTTTAGCCAAGTGTATGCTAAACCTCTAATTCCTAATTTGTGTAGTTTTTTTAATATTATGGTGTGATCAACACTATCAAATGCCTTCGAAAAATCCAAGAAAACCCCAGTTACACAATCACCGTCATCTAGAGCTGATACAATGTTATCTATTAGAATAATCATGGTGGTGTTCGTTCCCATCCCTACCCTAAATCCAAACTGGTATTTACATATGATATCATGTTTGTTTATAAACTCAATTAGTCTATCATACATAATTCTTTCAAATATTTTAGAGAGTATTGGTAAAACAGAAACAGGCCTATAATTAATCAACGTCATACTATTTCCTCCTTTCTAAATGGGTATTTCACGAGCAATCTTTAGTTCATGAGGGAACACCCCTTGTGTTATTGATAAGTTTAATATATGTGATAACGTTTCACTGAAAACATTATGTGTATTTTTAACAACCTTAGTATGAATTCCATCCCATACAGGATTAGAATTCTTAAGGAGCATTATTATTTTGGAAACTTCAGCATAGGTCCCTTTTTAGAAAAATAGTTCCCCTTATGTTATTTGGGAATAGCTTAAAGGATCTCCATCACATATAGGTATTTTTTTAGCCAAGTCGGGGCCAATGTTGACGTAAAAATTATTAAAGCTGTCAGATATAACGTTGGTGTCTGTAACAATTTTATTATTTATAACTAATTTATTAGGCGTCACTTTTGTTTTTTCTTGTCTATGACTTCTTTAATAACACTCCATGTCTTCCTCATGTCATTTTTATGTTGATTAAATAAATCAGCATAATGATCCCTTTCTGTTCTTCAAACTAATGTATATATATAGGGCCTAGTAGACGTTTTTAATTTTTGTATGCAATGTTGTTGGTAAATGTCGGGTTTTTATTAAATTTTGTTTTGTATAATTTAGGACACACAAGCGTGTCTATAAGCCTACAGTTGCTATAACAACAAAACTGCTCAAAATGGGCGGTCATTTCTGCAAAAAATGGCGCCCGTTACCAACTGGTTACAGAGAGAGAGAGAGAGGAGTCCACCTGAGCGACATCTCTGTGGGGGTACAAAAAACTTTCCATGAAGGCTGAAGTGAAACAAATTTAAAAAGACTCCTAGCTAAACTAAAGACCGTGGCAAACTAAAATAAGTGGTTTACTTCGCCAGACCTAAATGAATGATGTGAAAACAACATGTATATTATCAATTACGCAGAAAGACTAAGCGTGTTGCTGTGGTTAACGTGTTGCTGTGGTTGATGTGCAGATGTTGCTGTGCGTGATCTGTCTGCAGCCATCCCTCTATCGAATGGTTCCCTATTCTAAGCAGAGATGCTTGCTGATTATTTGATTGATTGAGTGCAAAAATATCAAAATAAAAAAATGCGATTTGTTTTATGTCATTATGACATGTGTTTGCGTCTTCTTTCTATTTACCACATATATTCATCATAAATAATGCTTGTTTAGGTCTCATTTTATTATAATGGTGATTTTTTAACATTAGATAGGGACTTGTCACTTGTACACGTCTATTCATTATTAAACCAACTGTCTATACTCTTTTTATCGCCCATCTACACATTTCAGATACGGTGACCAGCCTGTCACTGAAATTTTTGTCTGATTTTTGTATTATATATAGTTTATGTTTTGTTTTTTTGTGGATATATACAGCTTGTCATGCCCCAATCTCTCTCTTCGAAAGTCAGACTTTTTGCTGATGATGCGATTTTAGATATCTTGACTTGAGATGGCTTTTGCGGATGACTGTCAGATGCTGCAGAGTGACTTGAACAAGCTGCCAGAATAGGAAGAAAAGTGGCTGATGATTTTTAACCCAAGCAAATGTGAAGTGCTGACAGTCACCCGCAAGAAGCAACTTACCTTATTTAACTACAGCATGCATTTTAAACAGAGTAAAAAGTACAAAATATCTAGCAGTAACAATAACTTTGGACCTGAATTCGAACAAGAATATTAATCAGACAGCGGGCAAGGCAAACCAGATGCTGGGCTTTGTGAAGAGAAACATCAAAACAAGGTCACATAACATCAAGACGAAAGCATATAAAGCACTTGTTCGTCCCGGCTAGAGTACTGTGCTAGCGTGTGAGATCCACATACTCAAAGTGCAATACAAAAGATAGAGATGGTGCAGAGGCGGGCGGCCAGATATGTCCTGAGACGGTACCACAACACCAGTAGCGTCTCAGATATGCTAGAACAGCTACAGTGGCCTACACCAGCCCAGCGACGGTGTTGCCTCCGCCTTACTATGTTGTATAAAATCAAGAACAGTATTGTCACAATAGATCCTACTCCCTATCTGAAGCCAATACGCACCACAACCAGAACGAATTCACTGTCTTTTCTCCCCGACAGATGTAATACTGAATCATTTAAACATGCATATTTCCCAAGAACAATACCAATCTGTAAGTGTAACATTTTACCAGACACAATAGTCTTATCCCCATCTCAAAATGCCTTCAAAGCTGCAGTTTCCCCTCACAATCTTTTTAACTTTAACTGTTTTTAACATGCACCTTGTTGGCAAGCTACTCTTTCCTTTGTTTATTTTTGTTAGTAGCTCTGCCCATAAACCGTTTATGCACCAGTACTCGCACCAGACAAACTATCTACAACCAAGCCTATGAGTACCAAACTTTTAAACAAAATTTGCAAGCGCACACCAACACCCAGAGTAACCAGCCTTCCAACTGGAAGTTATACTCTGTTACGCGAAGAAGAAGAAGTGGTGATCCAATAAACTATTTTGTATTCTGACTGACCAGGTCATTCTGCGCCCGGCGTTCCCTTTCATTCTGTAGGCCCTAGATCGCGTAGCCCCATTTCCATTATGTAATTTTACAACGAAAAATATATTTGGAAAGAGACCAGCGTTACAATTGCCATTATTTTCATTACATTTTGCAAGGACTTTTTACTAGTCACGCGGCGACTACCGTGAATTTTTTATCTCAAACTAAAAAGTTAGACCGTCTGGCATGTAATACAATTCAGAGCTAAAAAAACCCTTTAATTTAAGGGACTGGCCCAGGCTAAACCAGGGGAAAAAATTCATCATTTTTATCCACTAGCCAGCCGGGCTAGTGGAACTAAAAATCCACTAGCCCTTATGATTTTTTAATCGCCCTTACTTATTGCCGGACTATGCGCGATATTGCTGAATCACTGGTTAATGATTTTCTCCCCTTCTGACCCATCTTCCGTAGGCTTAGCCTGAGCATTTTTGCTGCAGGTGGGCATTTTAGCCTTGATCTGCAGCTGTTTAAGCTCTAGTGAAGTCAGTGACCAGCCACGCCACCTGAAAATGTCTCTGTCGGCCTTTATCATGTTTATCTTCATATAAAGTTACGTTATTGAACCAGCATTTCTTCTCCAGTTTACTTTATTTTCTTAGCGAGTGGCGACCCCACCTCCCATAATTCACTTAGATTTAATTGGCTGTTCATAATTATTACATGTACAGACAATTAATTTAATCCGACATTGGCTCACTAGTATTCATTCCAACTTGGAGAAAGAAGGGGCCATGTTGCCCACTTCGGTGAAAAAAGGGGCCATCTCAAAAAAAACGTAAACTGTTCTGCCAATATAATCATTTTAAACATAATAAAAATATGTCAAATAACCATACTTGAAAAAATATATAAATATTCTTTCATGTCGTTTAGGGGCTATTCAAGGTAACTGAACTTGATATGTAGTCCTATCAACAAAGAAGTAGGGAAGTCTATGGAGCTCTAGCCTCTATGGCATCATGACACAGCAAGGCACAGCATAACTAGGATAAAAAGGTTATCTCAGGTGTATTAAATTAGGCCTTTTCTGGGGTGTAATTTACTTTGTGTTAGGCCTATTGGCATGGTTAGACCTTCTTAGTCTGAACACCCCTACATGTCCAGTTATTCACATCGTTTCTGCGCCGCCATACATGCGCCAGCGACAGCCCTGTGTGTGACTGAAACTGGAGTATTAGCCACAGCTTGCATTCAAACAAAATTGCAACACGTTTTTGCAGACGTTTTTATGTAAGATTAATGCTTGATTCATCAGGTCTATAATACATGAGTCTTTTAGAATCAGCAACACTTCAAAACTGCATCTATTCACCCACAGCTCGTTGTGCAATGAAATGTTGTCAGCATGCATGTATGTCAAAAAACTAGATAAATGATCTTCTTGATCAGTGCCATTTTAAACTGTGAAATATCGGGTGAAACGAATGCTGGGAACCACGACGCAAAAAGTGACGCTGTGGGCTGTAATGGCTACCGCAGATCGGGCCACTTGCAATACACGGGCCCACGCACCGCTGATTGACCAGGCCGTAGGAATATACTGGTCAGTAGTTTGTTTAACAACTTGGTGAACGTGATTTTTATGTCCACGTGTGTCAGCATCAGCGTAAATTTAGCCACACATGATCTGCGGATCGCACAGGGAATCAGTCGCCAGCAGGGCTAGTGACATGCTGATTTACAATCGCCCTTACATAATTCTTGTCACCACGGGCGACCGGGCATATGTGAATTTGCATCCCTGTAAACTCATCAAAAAATCGGTGATTTTATTTTGGCTTCTTAATATGACCATATGATGTAAACATGTCTATAGACTAGAACTGCAAATGTTTTCAAATTTTTCTGCTGCACATTCAGCAGTTAGGCTATATATAGAGAAGAGATTCCCGTATTTCTTTTTTTTGACATGGTTGTCAGAAATTAAAAATTTCGTCTTTATATCTAGCCTAACTGGTGAATGCTCAGCAGAAAAATTGAAAAACTTTTGCAGTTCTAGTCTATGGACATGTTTACATAGGGCCAATGATTTTCCGTTTCAAAAAAATTGATTTTCTGTTTCACGTTTTGTTCAATTCCCTTTCATTCTGTTTCAGCGCAATTTTCACAGATTGTTGACTAAAATACAGTGACTGAGTGTGCTACAAGTAACTCAGATATGTAATTGAATAACAACACAATTGTTGATTGCCAATCATTAACAGAACAAAACACGAAAAAAACTTTTTTTTTCATATTGTAACTGCATAAATTAGTATCTTACGAATGCCAAGCAATTATAAAAAATTGACTAGTATAATAATCGCCGATGGAAAATGTGCTGACCCATCCAGCCCCTCATCAACGCACACGCGGCGGTCATAGCGGTATTGATTGTACTCTCATTTCCCAGTCACCTTGGCCAACGCTGGCCCAACATTAAGTCATACCACGCATGCTGTGATTCAGGAGTCCTCGGCCGATTTCGGCAAGCTCCAGCTCATTTACAAAATGTGCGCGCATGCGTCGTGTACCGGAACCGATCCTGTACTAGCGGGAATAATTGTCTAAAATAAAAATGGCTAAAAATAGTCAAGCTGAGTGACGTCATTGCAATGGATTTTCGAAACGGAAAATTGTCGCGATCACATGTAGACACGCATCAGCACTGCAGACCTGTACACTACTACGTTTTCTCAGTAGTTTCTACGCTTGGTGGGTTAAAATTCTGGACTACGTTCTGGTTTCCAATTACTATGGTTTTGTCTGGGAGTAAGGAAAAAAATTTGAACATAGGCCTATTTTTACAAAAGCATATTTTTGTAGGTTACTGTGCATTAATCTGTAACCTGATAACTGTTTGTTGACGGACTCTTATCGCAAGATGTAGTGTTATTGTTATCAATATATAATAGCGGCGTGAAACGTTTCACACTGCAAATGAAAGTGTCTCTCTGTGGACAAAGCTTGTCACCTCAACGTCATTCTGAGCTTGTGCTAGCTGCAAAGATGGTGGCCCTGTATCGAGACAGCGCTGGGTGGATTTTCTGTGTCAGCACTTCTGCTGACTGATGGGCCAACTGTAAAAAAATTGATGTTTCTGATTGCTTCCCCTAAGCCATGACAAGCTGTTCAAAACTGCTCAATTTACAACTTACCCCTATGATTTTCAAGCGTTATCATTTTGGGGGTTGTGAGCAATTTCACAATGTAAACGTTAACTATAAAATACATTCCCTCCCTCTAGGCTAATAGTAACTTGAACTGCACTGAAATCCGGAACAAACATATTTTTACGGCTGGTAAAAACGTATATAGTCTGCAGTGCTGGATTAATATTATGCCAGCATTGTAGACGTTAGAACAACATTGAACTAGCAATGTTAGCGATCTTTTTCTGAGAGCTACTAGAATAGTCTACTAGTCCTCTCAGGAAATACAGTGGCGTGCCCAGGATTATTGGAACAGGGGGCCGTAAATCATACCGCAAGGGGCTCTTTGGCCTATAGGGGGAAACATCCCTTTGAAGGGGATAACAAAGCCACAGGAGCCGGCGTATGACAGCAGGAACATCCAACAGGCTACAACTCTGCATCACTCACAAAACACAAGACATAACGTCGTTAGGCCAATGCTGATTTAATGCTGGCCAACAATAAACCGACGTTGGGCCAATGATAATCACTCCTTGTGATAATGTACGGCGGTTACGTCATGTACCGACACACACTGTTCTGTGTTGGCCTGTGCTTTTTTTTCGGGGAAGTTGAACAGGGGAGGGGGGCGTACGCCGGCTACGCCACTGGAATACGAGACACTCACCCAAGGCTGGATCAATGCTGGGCCAGCGTCACATACGATGGGCCAATATTGAAACAACTGAAGGGTGCAACAAACAAATCTACAGACTGAACACAAATTGATTTGTGCGTTTAGTCCTGACTTAAGTTTAGAAATTATTCATTCATCAACATGTTATCTTAGATTTAGAGTAGATGAATTCTTGTATGCGTGTTATTCTCAATTAAATATGTTTGAACTCAAGTTTTAATTGTTACATTATTCCATTAACAAACCAAACGGTATCCATAGTAGGAGGACCATTAAATTTTAGGTTTTGTAATAATTCCGCTAAATTATAACTCACTACCTTACTGACAGACACCTTAAACTACTGAAGTCTTGTATGAGACTACTGAAAGGACAAATTGATCGGTGCACAGGTCTGGCACTGTAAAATTCGCCGCAAATGCCGTGATCAACAGGATGAGGGTTAAACTTAATGACAAACAGAGTGAAATAAGTGGATTTTATGGGTGCACAGGTCTGGCACTATAAAATTCACCGCAAATGCCGTGATCAACAGGATGAGGGTTAAAGTTAATGACAAACAGAGTGAAATAAGTGGATTTTCCGTTTGAACTTTGAAATATGCAATTCCGTTTCACAGGGTATAATCCGCGAATTCAATCCGTTTTTCGTAATCGCGGAAAATCATTGATGGGTGCACAGGTCTGGCACTGTAAAACTCGCCGCAAATGCCGTGATCAACAGGATGAGGGTTAAAGGTAATGACAAGCAGAGTGAAATAAGTGGATTTTCCGTTTGAACTTTGAAATATGCAATTCTGTTTCACAGGGTATAATCCGCGAATTCAATCCGTTTCCCGTAATCGCGGAAAACATTGGCCCTATTTACATCATATGGTCATATTCACAAGCCAAAATAAAATCACTGATTTTTTGATAATTTTAGAAAAAAGTCCTTGCAAAATTTTATCAAAATCAGTGGAAAATTGGATAAGGGATGAAACCAAAAGCTTCCTTGAATATTGATTCAGAAATTTAGCCTAGGTCTCCAAATAAATTTTAGGTACGAATTGCCTTTCAAAAATAACCCTCACCACACTGAATTATTTTTGTATAAACCATAGAGACCAAAGGGTTTTTTCAATTTGAAATCATCATAAATATCTTAGTTTGCTGTTTCCGGTTTAATTGAATACTTATGTTAGGGGTCCACTACTACTATTGATATTTTAATTCGTTCAGGGCGGTGTTCGTCTTTATACGGCACAATCTGACGTCTACAGGCATCAGATTCTGACATATAAAAATAGTCCTGCGCTGAGTGGGTTGAAAATAGCTCCAGCAATCAGCTTACAATTTAACAATTGGTCCAGATTGACTCCCAGATATGGCACAGATTGCTCGGCAGCCACCTGTGTCTCGTCAGATGTGAATTCAATTCTAAATTGATTTGAAGTTTTTTTTTTGTTCTGGAAAGAATATATTCTGTCTTCCCTAAGTGAATGGAGTGTTTATATCTACCAGCCATCCATTGAGGGAAGTAAGTTCATTACCTAGCCTTTCCTCAATAAGTCCTACATCCTTGCCTGAAACCAATAGTTATCTGCATACAAAATGAGTTGACAAGAAACTGCAGCTTCCATATATTGTTGACATAAATGAGAAACAGTAATGATCCCAGACTGGATTCCTGCGGTACTCTGCACGGAACCACTCTGGGATCAAAGTACCTTTGATTTCAGTCTTCTGATTTCTATTCTTAGGGGTTTTTTCAATATTAAATCATCATAAATGCCCGTTTCATTTGAATACCTTTGTTATGGTCTACAGCCATTCTAATTATTTCAATTGTTTAAATTTAGGGACCTTCTCCGTCTACAGACGTCACATGCTGACGTCTAAAGAGGCTTCCTGCCCATGAAGGTTTATCAGCATTTTGGGTAGATGTTGTGGTTGCTCTCTCATTTATTTGCTCTTTTTATCCCTCTTGGTGAATAATTATATTTATTTTCCTCTTTTTTTTTCTATCACAAGATTAGATCTGAGAAGAAGGAATGTTTCACTAATGGTTGCCATTGGAATAGAAGATAAGTTGCAACCTTCATTCAATTAGTAGCCACCATGGACCAGCAAGACTGCACCACAGTTGTGCGTATGCAGAGGAACTTTGAGCAGTTTGTGACAGGTTCCGTCCAGCCTCGTAATCAGAGTAGCGTCAGCTGTAAGCTAAGCTTTGATGACAGTTTCTGTACTGAAAAAAATCAGTCATCCCAGTCTGGATTTACCAGGCATTCAGTTCTTGGTGAGTTTATTATTATTATGCCCTTGCATGCTTATAGTACCCCTGAGTAGTAGACCGAGAACCACAATAATTTCCAGTGATAAGACAAATCAATTGTACAGTATCTGATTGCTTCAGTTTTTCTCTTTTACTGACCTTGATAGAATCAGAATCAGAATCAGAAATGTTTTATTTGACCTAGATATTATATACATATTTCATACAATGTGTTTGGTATACAAGTGGTCAGGGAGACTCTCCTTAAGGTCAGTAAATGACCGCTGACAGGAGGGCCACCCTTTAGAAAACTTAAAGATACAATATATATTTTCTCTTTGCGTTTACAAAAATAATATATAATAATAAAAATTGAACGGTAATTAACCATTTAACGGTATAGAATAGATTTAACAGTAATCAGAAGAGCAATATTGGTTTTATAATGACACGTGTATGTATCGTAGCTACAGACCCAGCAAACACGACACGTTGACCTAGCGCTGGGCCAATGCTGGCCCGGCGTCGTAGACGGGTCAACGTGTCGTGTCTGCTGGGCTATGAAAGCACAGACCAGCAAACACGAGTCGCTATACCAAACCGGTCCAATGTTGGGCCAGGGGTCACTGACCCTGTACCAACACCAGCACCGGCCAACGTAACATGTTCGCTGGGCATGCATGGTAAGTCGAATTACGGAGGCAATGACTAAATAAATACCTGTAAGAAGACTCGTTCACTCAGCGCTGGCCCAACGCAGGGCCAGTGTCATAGACAGTGGACCAGCACCGATCCAATGCAGAGCGAACAAGACTGTGTGTCGGGAAAACATGTGGGGCAAAATTATAGAGGCCTCTCCAGACAAATATAACAGTTATCAATATTACATTCATCTTTATAAGTATTCAAAATGCTATTTTTTATATATATTGCAAAACCGTGTAGGCTGTGAGTTGTAGTTTTATTTAGTATGATTTGATCAATATTATTTAATAAATATGGTAAACTGTTGCGAACACAAAGATTCGCATATTCACGTCTAACTCTATGTGTTATATAGTTTCTCCGTCTTGTATTATGTTCATGGTTTTCAAAATTAAAAACGAGATCCAATGAAGTAAAGTATTTGGGGGTTTGATTATTAATTAACTTGTGATAAAATTTGAGTTGTTGTATTTGATGTATATCTTTCATTTTAAGAAGCTTCAAATGTTTGAATAGGGGATCAGTATGGGCATTATATTTACTTAATGAAATTATTCTGACTACTTTCTTTTGTATTTTAAATATTCTTTGATGGTTATATCCCCATGCCAGAATACAATAGTTAATGTGTGGAAGAAACATAGAATTATAAATAGTTAAGAGAATGTGCTGAGGAAGGAAATGTTTCAATTTATTTAGGATACCAACACATCTAGATAACTTGAGAGATATTTTGTCTGTATGACCATTCCAACTTAACTTTTTATCAATTGTAACTCCCAAAAAGTCAAAATTAGCTACACATTCTATGTTAACATTATTTATATTTATTATTGGTATTTCTACTCTTTTTTGTGGCATATGAAATATAATAAATTTAGATTTAGTTGTATTTAGAGAAAGTTTATTTAATTTGAGCCATTTATCAATCTTACATAGTTCCTTATTTATATTACCAAACCTTTCACCACTGAAGCCCGTTTTTAAGTGCTGAATGCCATAGCATTCAGCACTTAAAAACGGGCTCCAGTGGTGAAAGGGTTAAGGGTTTCATTTTGTGATTTAGGTTTAAAAGCATTGAGCGTGCTACAAAGAGTTGTGTCGTCTGCATACATTATTAAACTAAAAATTGTGCTTGCTGAAGGGAAGTCATTTATATAGATGATGAAAAGTAATGGACCTAAAATTGAGCCTTGTGGCACTCCTGTTTTTATGTCTGCAAAATTAGATGTTGTATTTAAATATTCCACATATTGTTTGCGGTTTGATAGATAACTTTTAAAAAGTGATAAAGCAGTTTCTTTTACCCCATAATAGCTTAATTTGTCCAAAAGTATATCATGATCGAGAGTATCAAACGCTTTTGAAAGATCTAGGAAAATTGAGATTGGTACGTCACCTGAGTCCATATGTTTTATGGTTTTGTCTACAAGTTCTAAAACTGCAGATTCTGTAGAATGTTTTTTTCTAAAACCGTATTGACTTTCAAAGTACAAATTGTGCAAATTAAAGTGATTATGTAATTGGTCGAAGATGACACGCTCAAATATTTTAGAAAAAACCGGAAGTAGTGATATGGGACAGTAATTGTCCAAAAGTGTTGGGTCATTTTTCTTAAATATCGGGACAATTTTCGCGATTTTTAACTTGTCTGGAAAAACTCCACTTGCAAGAGATTGATTTATAATAAATGCTATTGACTTTGTGATATATGGCGTGATTGTTTGTAGTAGTTTTGTAGTAATCTTATCAATACCACAGCTATTTTTTGTAGAAAGGTTGTCTATTATTTTTATTACATCGGCTTCTTCAACAGGTTTAAAGTTCAATACGTCAGAACACGGTTTATTCAAATAATTTTTGAATGAGCCATGCTCTATATTACCTATGTTATTTACTACATTGGGCCCAATGTTACAGAAAAATAGATTAAACTTATTTGCGATCGTCTCTTTATCGGAAACAGTACTCCCATCTATTTTAAAGTGTTCAGGAAAATCATGTTTATTATTACTTTTTTTGTTCAATATGTCTTTTATAGTTATCCAAGTCTTTTTTAAGTCATTTTTATATTTAGTGAAACATGAGTAATAATATGTCTTCTTCGCATTTCGTATTAGTTTCTGTAGTATCTTGTTATAAGAACTAATATTATGTTTAACAGTTTGATATAAAATGGTATTGCGGGGGGTTGTCTTTAGTCTATGGTTTAGGCTATCTCTGAATTTTATTGACCTTATAATTCCAGCAGTAATCCATTTTGTATTTTTATGTATGTGTTTGTTATACTTGACTAACTTGGCTGGGAGATGTTTTTCATATTTCTCTTGAAGTTTGTCACTAATTATATTGTAGTTTTCATTTGGATCACCTACAGGGTTTAGATTAATTAAATTGTAGATATTCGCTTCAGCAACAGCATTAACAAATTTTTGAACAGATACTGGATCAGTTGTTTTTTTGAATATGAACTTTGGTTTTTCGGGGGGTGCTCGGATTGACTTAAATGTAATAAAATAAGGGTGGTGATCAGAAAGGGTATGAGATACAATACCTGCTGTGGCATCAGATATATTAGCAGTGCATTTACACAAAGCATTATCAATCAGAGTACCCCTTCTGAGAGAAAATCTAGTAGGTAAAGTTATTTTAGGAAAAAAATTGTGTGATATAATATTATCTAAATATTCACTGAATATTGGTCTCTCGTTTGTTTTAAGAAGATCTATGTTAAAATCACCTAAAATAGAGCATTCACAATTTTTATTATTAACGAATTCAAAAATAGGATTAAGTTCTTCGATAAATGTATGATAATTTGCATTTGTATCTCTCGGTGGTCTATAAATGTTGCCTATTATAATATTACGTTATCAGATTTCTTATAAAGTGATAAATGCTTATAATTGAAACGAGTGCTGATATATATTACGAGGCCGCCATGACCGCTACATATTTTACCTTGCGATAACATAGTATACCCGTCTAATTGAAATAATGAAGTGTCTGAGATATCGGACAGCCAGCTTTCCTGTAAACAAATTATACTGAACTCACAGTTATGGGTTTTCAATAATTCTACATATATTTTTAGTTGATCAAATTTTGTATTTAAAGAAGCTATATTCATACTTAAGATTAAGAAATTTTGCCTTCTCTCTCTTAGGTGCGATAGGATTTGTTCATCTGAATAATAGAAAGAATGTCTGATCAAATCATATAAATCATTGTTATCATCCTCATTAATATTGTCGTCTGGCGCAATAATATTATTTAAAGAATTTTCATCAAAACCTCCGTAATTCGATAGCATATCTTCAGTCACTGACATTTATTATTATTTTTGCAATTATTATTATACCGTGCCGTTTACCAATATAAATATCAATTCTGTCATTTAGGAGGAGCAAAATATAGGTACAAGTAGTATGTCAAAATAACAAAAATACACACGCATAAAATTGCGGAAAGAAAAAATGAAGAAAAAGAAAATCAAACTGGTCACAGGTCCATTGTGACACACAAACTGTGGCACATATAATAATAGTGGGTGTACAAAAAACACACACGTATTAGGAGATGGGTGTGTATACATTGCAAAATTGTTAACAGTGCGAGACAGAGAGGAGTGAGTGTTTGAATAAAATGTTACCGGGGCAAATAATTTCAAAGTATATATAATAGTATTGCTGAACCCAGAAAACACGAAAAGGCTACCCAAAGTCGAGCCAATGTTACACCAACGTCACAGAAAATGTCACAGCGCCGGTGCAACGCCTCGTTATTTTCTGGGTTCTCGTGTAGAAAAGAGCCGAGGTAATTATTTGGAAAGTATTTGGTAGCTTCACAGTATGAATATTAATAAACCTAAACATATATAATTTAATGGGGACAGTATTCATTCTAAATTAAACCATACATTACTGTGATATAACAGTGGTAGAAGTAAATCACTATACAGGTGAACATCGTTATAACACGAACGTTGGGATCCGATGAGTCAAATCATGTTGTAAGTGAATTGTATTATACAAAAAAATCAACCAGAAGACGATTCCAAAAACGGATGAGTAATAATAGGACGACATCGTAATTATAAGCGGTCTTGTTTGCACAGGTGTAACGTGTTATGTTACAGCTATAACTTATAATAATAACAACACTATTATAAAAAAATTATCAAAATGTTTTGCGGCGTAACAATTGTAACGTTTTACAGCTATTTTATCATACAAATGTATACAGAATGAACACTATAAAATACTATACGAGCATTATTATTATTTAATTGCACACAATATAATAAATGTGCATAATATATTGGCAGTGGCCGTGTCTGTCACTGCTATCACCTCTGCAGTTGATGATTGACATCACTGTCCTCTAGCTGATTGATTCAGATACCCCCTCTCTTTCTTACTCCTCCCACATCAAGAGTTTGATCTCCCAGGTCAGGTGCGGTGATTGACTGCTTGCGCACTCTCACAGAATCTCGTCAGAAAATACTTCATGAGAGCTTTGCTCCAGTCGACAGGCGCGAGTCTCCACAACTCTGTCGGTGTCAACACTTTATCAGGTGACGTTTGTACAATACTCAGTACTTAGTCTCTGTGGGGGGATTAACCCTTTCCTTCGATTTGTAGGCCTAACAAGACGTATTAAGTCGATAAACTTATATATAAATATAAGACGATTTTTCTTAGATATATAATTCGATACCATCGTTATTAAATATATAGCACGATCTACAAATGGATTATTTTTTATGCTATAATCTGTATCTGTAAGCATAATATATCAAGATCTTTCTTAAATACATGACTTCTTTATTTTGTGTACATAGCACAATTTAAATTGTATACCAAACTATAATCATTTTTTGTGCTAGAATCTGAATAAATTATAACAAGATCTTCAATAAATTTATAACACGATCTTTAGAAATTTATAACACGATCTACAGAAATTTATAACAAGATCATTAGACTAATAATTATCTATTCGAATACAATACGTTCTTTACAATTTTATAACACGATATTTATGAGTTGATTATATTATACAATATTATAATATACGAATATATCAAAGCGTCTCCAGCGGGCCACTTATTCTTGCCTCACTGCCCGGCATTATGACATAACATGGCACACTAATCCGCGCTCACATGTGTTGACCCGGCGCTGGCCAAACATTGTTTCAATGCTGGGCGTAACGTTTAGCATTAGCTGAGTTAGCATAATGCGTGTTGGCGTTATCGACGATAGCGATTAGTATACGCGATGCACATGCTGTTTATTTTTTCAATAAATCTTGTAGATTTGGAGATTATAACACGGTATTCTGTAAAAAAGCTAGAAAAAGGGTCTTAAATTTTGGGGTCCATGACATTACTGTGTTATAACCGATCCGTGTTGTAACGATTCGTGTTATATCGATGTTCACCTGTACTGTATATTGTCGGTTAGTAACCGTGGTTTATTACTGGAAATATGTTTGGTAAAATATCTGTAACAAATAAAAATTTAGTGTGTTGTTTATAATCAGGCATTCTGAGAGATCCATGACGATTTAGAGTCGAAATAGGAATGTTTGCCAGGACTGGCAACCAACTGACAGACCGGGTATCGTCACCTGCGTTAGTGTTAGCTTTGTCGCCTGACTGTGAAGTCTAATAACCATCTGCGGCCCGATATGAATAATAAAATAAGTGATATTCAAATTAAACTCAATGTAAATCATGTAAATTGCATATTACTTGTGTGCTTTTAAAAAGCAGAAATAATCAATTATGTTAATGAAATACATGTATCATGATTGGACGATTATTTTGAATGTCACATTGTACTAGAAATATCACTGTATTGTGATTGTCCGTAGGGCTGAGCGGTGATAGTGCAGTGGAAAGCTGATAGGCATTAATTGCTCAACTGTACAGTAACTATAATGGCTTTTGGCTTTGTAAGACGTTATACTAGTTTTCCACCAGGTGATGTCATCTTAGTAAATGCAGCAGGCCTATATTGAGTTGCATGTTGGATTACCATTGGGCCAGCGTCGTTTATGTGCGCATCTAAGCTGATTTATCGGCGGTATAGACAATCAACAAAGGAATTAAAATATATGAAAGTCAAATTCAAATATAATAACAATATTTTTATTAATTGTGTGTTGAATTATAATGATTGACACATAGTGTAATAAACGTTAACGGGTGTAATATTTGATATTGTGATCCCCTGTAGCACTGAGAGTGTCAGCCTCAACAGACTAATTAGCGTCAAAAGAAGAACAAAGCGGCTGGCGGCTATAACACATCAGACCAACAAACATGTGTCAGCAATGTGTCGCCTGCTCACAGCAAACGGACATAATGACCAAGTTCAACTTAATGTTGTGTGGCCCAGCTTTATGTTTGCTGGAAATCCACTAATCTATTCTCTCTTCACGTTAATCAACAGTCCACAACATGAGGTTACTGTAAGTCCACAGCATTTCCCCGGCATATATTAGTCTCCCGTGAAAAACAGGCTGACTGTTAACATGTAATACAAGGAGATTAACGCAGCATGGCCTTGACTGCGATGATGACGAAATACAAGTGTCTGGCTAAACTATGGGAGTAACTGGGAGTAATTACCACTGCCCGTTAACGCTAAAGCTGGGATGCAGTTCGTAACCAAGTTTTACTGAAAATTAAAACCATAAAAAAAAACGCTAGGTAAATTTTGAAAGTTTGGGGTGCAGTTTCTAACCAGGATGAGGTTACTAATCGGTAAGATACTGTAGTACCTACCTATAACCAGGATGAGGTTACTAATCGGTAATATACTGTAGTACCTACCTATAACCAGCATGAGGTTACTAAAAGGTAATATACTGTAGTACCCACCTATAACCATGATGAGGTTACTAAACGGTAATATACTGTAGTACCTACCTATCACCAGGATGAGGTTACTAAACGGTAATATACTGTACAGTACCTACCTATAACCACCATGAGGTTACTAAGTGGTAATATGCTGTAGTATCTACCTATAACCAGGATGAGGTTACTAAACGGTAATATACTGTAGTACCCACCTATAACCAGGATGAGGTTTCTAAACGGTAATATACGGTAGTGCCTACCTATAACCAGGATGAGGTTACTAAACGGTAATATACTGTAGTACCTACCTATAACCAGCATAAGGTTACTAAACAGTAATATACTGTAGTACCTACCTATAACCAGGATGAGGTTACAAAACGGTAATATACTGTAGTACCTACATATAACCAGGATGAGGTTACTAAACGGTAATATACTGTAGTACCTACATATAACCAGGATGAGGTTACTAAACGGTAATATACTGTAGTACCTACATATAACCAGGATGAGGTTACTAAACGGTAATATACTGTAGTACCTACCTATAACCAGGATGAGGTTACTAAACGGTAATATACTGTAGTACCTACCTATAACCAGGATGAGGTTACTAAACGGTAATATACTGTAGTACCTACATATAACCAGGATGAGGTTACTAAACGGTAATATACTGTAGTACCTACATATAACCAGGATGAGGTTACTAAACGGTAATATACTGTAGTACCTACCTATAACCAGGATGAGGTTACTAAACGGTAATATGCTGTAGTATCTACCTATAACCGGCATGAGGTTACTAAACGGTAATATACTGTAGTACCCACCTATAACCAGGATGAGGTTACTAAACGGTAATATACTGTAGTACCTACCTATAACCAGGATGAGGTTACTAAAAGGTAATATACTGTAGTACCTACCTATAACCAGCATGAGGTTACTAAACGATAATATACTGTAGTACCTACCTATAACCAGGATGAGGTTACTAAACGGTAATATACTGTAGTACCTACCTATAACCAGAATGAGGTTACTAAACGGTAATATACTGTAGTACCTATCTATAACCAGGATGAGGTTACAAAACGGTAATATACTGTAGTACCTACCTATAACCAGGATGAGGTTACTAAACGGTAATATACTGTAGTACCCATATATAACCAGGATGAGGTTACTAAAAGGTAATATACTGTAGTACCTACCTATAACCAGCATGAGGTTACTAAACTATAATATACTGTAGTACCTACCTATAACCAGCATGAGGTTACTAAACGGTAATATACGGTAGTACCTACCTATAACCAGTATGAGGTTACTAAACGGTAACATACAGTAGTACCTACCTATAACCAGCATGAGGTTACTAAACGGTAGTATACGGTAGTACCGACCCATAACCAGCATGAGGTTACTAAACAGTAATATACAGTAGTACCTACCTATAACCAGCATGAGGTTACTAAACGGTAATATACGGTAGTACCTTCCTATTTTTTCATTTCTCACAGTCTGCTACTTATTCAAATGAAATCTATGAACTAGGGATAAACATCATATGTGTTTAGTTTCTGACCCTGGATGCATACATCGACAGGACACAACTATAACAATAAAATCCAAATTTTCTCAACTACCTTTATCATACACTGATACATGAAGGATACAACATAAGTGACCAAGTTAGCAACATAACATATCAACTAAGCTTGTGTTTAAATTAAACAACTTCAGGGTTTTCTGGAGGCCCTTCTAGGGGGGTAGTCTCCCCCCCCCCTAAAACTAGCCACTCCCCCCCCCCTTTAAAAAAAATGGAGCGCCCCCCTCCCCCAATCACTCAATTCTCCCCAAAACACAAAATCATCTAGGAAAACTGAACATAATTTAGAAGTAATACAACACAATACTGGACTCTTTCAACACCAAGGTAATCGTTGTGTTAGAAATGTTGTACGTGTATATATGGTTTAAAAAGAATTGATAAAAAAGGTTTCATGTTATGTTAGTAATGTTTATTATTATTTAGACATGTAGTTTTTGGTAAGGACATGTATACAATTAAAACAGCTCAACACCGGAAATATTGTCTTCAATTTTAGTTTGTAGAGGATATAAGATACAGTAAAATTTAATTTTGGAAGAGAGCTAATTTTGTTTGTCTTCAGATGATGAGAAGGAGACGCAACGGAGAGTGGAGCTTCTTACAGCTCGCAGTAAAGTAACATCCCTGGAAAATAAGCTGTTGTCTGAAAACACTGCTCGTAAAAGGGCTAGAATAGAGCACAACCAAGATATAGAGGGCATAAAGCAGAAATACCAGGTGACTTAGAATGCAATTATAGTAGTTATGTACAATGTGAGATGCAGGGCTGTTGATTTGTCACACATTCGCACTTGGTGCGAATTTGTCATTTAAATGTGCTCCAACCAAGGGCGTACATTTATATATTTGTGCGAATTTAGTTTCTTGATGCGAATATTAATTTAGTGGCAAACTTTTAATATTACAAATAAAGTATATAGATGTAATTCGACAGAATTTAGATCATTCTTCAAGGTACCAACCTTTCAAGGACTGCACTATGCAATATGTAGGCCTATATCCATGGATTTTTTAATTAAAATGATTGTATTTTACTGAGTAGGCTTACATGCGTCCAGTGCTGGTCTAATGCGGGGCCAGCGTTTCTACTGGATAGTCTGATGTAGACCAGTTCACCCTATCACTGTGGTAGTGAGATGTCTAACTGTTACTATGGTTGATGAATTTATCCAACAATTCCCCATAACGATTCATGAACATCACTGATTCATGTCGTTCAATACGCCTACAAAGGCTACAAATAGAGTCGACCAATCTGTAGTCCAGTTACATGAGGATATTCCAGACCTGTAACAAGGGGGGGGGAGCAGACTAGGTGAAGGCGGAGGCAAAGCGAAAAAGTCTAAGAAAAAAAGAAAAAATCTGATTTTTTTTCAGTGTTAAAAATAAGAAACGTGAGAAGACAGACGTCTGCAGCTGTTAAGCTGGTTTTCCATGCAGTCGTTCATCGCCAGCGTGATCCGTTACTTTTTAAAGTTTTGAACGCCGCACGTAGGCCTACTTTCATCATTTGCTATTTCCATGTTTCCGTGTTGCATTAAGCGTCAGCGATTAAAAAATCGCACAGTAAGCGATTTTTTAACGCTCTAGCGCTCTAAAGGCCTTTTTCCATGTTGGTGTGACGCTATCCTTCCGCTATTGCCAGCGATAAACGCTGCCATAAAGTGGAGCATTTATACCTCCGTTGAAGCGTCTTTAGTGTTCCCATGAAAGCGTTTAAAGACCAGCGATAATCTGAAGTGTGTCCCCCCAAATAGAATATAATAGAAACTGACGTCATTTCACTGGGTATACCCCACTAGCGTCGAAGCCTTAGAGCGTTAAAAAATAGGTCACAGAGCTGGATTTTTAATCGCTGACGCTACATGGAAACATGGAAATAGCAAATGATGAAAGTATGTGCGGCGTTCAAAACTTTGAAAAAGTAACAGATCACGCTGGCGATGAACCATTGCATGTGAAACCGGCTTAACGCCTCATACCCAGTGAAATGACATCAGTTTCTGGGTTTTTCCCAGTCTGTATTCCACTTAGCAGGATGAAAAACGCTTGTCTTTATGGCGGCGTTTATCGCTGGCGTTAGCGGGAGGATAACGTCACGCCAACATGGAAAACCGGCTTTATGTTGGCTACGGGCCTGTCTTCTAATGTAGCCTATGATAATTTATAAAAAGGCACGAAGCTTAGCAAACTTGTGCTAATTTATTGATTTCTATTTCCCAGTCTCCCAGATGGTAATGAGGTTTTGCAAAATTAGTCTACATGTAATTGAATTCCCCAACATTACATATACGTTAGATCTACTTTTGAAAATGATCAGACGTAGGAAATTGTTGTTCATTATTTCTTTTTATTATGCATGATTAAAAATCAGCTTTCATTTATCGCACCTTGCTAAGCTCTCCAGAATGCCACCAAAATGTGCCAAATGAATTGTAGTAATTCAGAAATTTCCAGGGGGAGGGTCAGGGGGACCCCCTGACCCTCCCCCCCATAAGTGTCCCTCGCTTCGCTCAAGATACAGTTGCTACAGGGATACAGCAGTGCTACGAGGGTTGTGAAAAATGCTACAAATATTTTAATTATGCACACCCCTGAGATGTAGTCAGTGACAGCTACCTCACTATCAGGGCTAGACACTAACTTATTGGACCTGGGCAAAAAAAAATTCTGGGTACTTGCCTCCTCCCCCCCCCCCTTATTTATCACTTGCCCGGCTTGCCACTGACATGCATTGTGTGTTGTGACAGTCGCTGAAATTTAAAGTGCTGCAAATTGAAAGTATTCCCCAGGGGCCACTGTCTTGTGATTTTTTACTTGCCCCCAACTAAAATCGGTTGCCCCGGGCAATCGGGCAACCGTTAGTGTCGAGCCCCGACTATTCAGCCAAAATTGCCCCAGTATGTTAGCAACTGTGAGACATCATATAACTTATTGGACCTGGGCAAAAAATGTTTCTGGGTACTTGCCTCCCCCCCCCCCCCCCCTGATTTATCACTTGTCCGACTTACCACTGACATGCATTGTGTGTTGTGACAGTCGCTGAAATTTAAAGTGCTGCATATTGAAACTATTCCCCAGGGGCCACTGTCTTGTGATTTTTTACTTGCCCCCAACTAAAATCGGTTGCCCCGGGCAATCGGGCAACTGTTAGTGTCGAGCCCCGACTATTCAGCTAAAATTGCCCCAGTATGTTAGCAACTGTGAGACATCATATAATTTGTGCAGTAGAGATTTACCTGATTTACCTTGTTTACATCATCATGCAAACCTTTGGCTCTTGTTAGCTTTCAGTTTAGTCTTTGACGGGGTTTTTTAGTTTGCATATTTTCCATCTGTTCTATCATAGCCATCACCCACTGTCATCATGTACATGTTATGCACCTTGATAAATCAGTTTAACTGATGGTCCCATTTTTTTATCTCTCTTTTTCAATACTTCAAGCATGATATAAATAAAGTGGCTGATTTGAAACAACAATTGCTGTTGATGGTCGAGAAAGACGAAGAGTCACAGGCATCACTTGCAGAGCTGCAAAGTGTCCACGATAGCAAAAAAATCTTATACGAAGAGCGTATTTTAAAACTGCAGGAAGAGAAGACAAAACTCAAAGCACAACTTGATGAGGTTGTATATCATTTCATTTATATCTTTTAATAAAATTTGATCTCTTTAATTTTTTTCCTTTAATGTAAGGAGTGGATACTACAACTAATAGAATATTATGTATTTACATTGAGATACATAACTTGTTTGATTAACATAATTAAGGTTATACATGTATATAGTCAGTCAACTGTAACAATTGTGTGTTTATGTCATTTCCCATCTGTATCCCTTTACCAACCCACAACCACAAACATTAGATTTTTTAAATGCAGGTTGCAGTTTAATATTTATTTCTGGAAATTTTCTTTTAGCAGAAAATCTGGCCTGTTTTATGCACCTCGTTCACATTCTCACTGAGACATTATAGGGCTTATAATGTATACGGGTTAATTGGTGCAATGAGGTCAAATTTTATAATTAACATCTTGAGAATCAACAAATTATTCAAAATGAGAGATGCTATTGTGAACTATGCTTACTGCCTTTATAAAATCTCAATAACTTACACTATAATACATCAGAATGAATAATAATCACTCAGTATAAAGAGTGGACTACATAATTTTTGGATACTTATTGATCATAATGTCCAATTATTTATGGTATGTTTGTGTAAAATGATTGACAAATTCCAGATTTGTTTCATTTTAGGTTGCAATCGAACCCTTGGAAAGACCTCGGATTGTTTAGTTAATGATGTATTTTTTATACAGGGTGGAAGGGACATTTAAAAAAATAGTCAGCTTTTAATCTTTTAATCAGTGGTAATACTGATGTTTATTTCACTAACTACACAACATTTTCACCATGTTTTCAGGGGTAAGGAGACTAGATAAGTGGCCATTTTCAATAATATAAATTTTAAGTTCTAATATGTCTTTCTGTTTGCATCATAATATAAGGTTAAACAGGATGTTTGGGAGAAGGAGAAAAATCAGACAATGGAACGAGTGAACACTGATATGGATCTGACCATATATCGGTCAAAGGTGGCAGAGCTGTCAGAAAAACTTAAACACAACCAAAGGTGACACTCACCGATTTTTTTTTATTATTTTTTTTCAGCTATGACCAGGGAAAATTTTGTTTGGAAATTATTGATTGGTAATTTTTTTCTTCGCAATTGGCCAAAATCGCATAGCTGCTCGCTTCGCGATACTAAACAAAATTTTCCCTGATGACCACTTATTGATTCTTTTGACTATAATGATATTGAGATTACATGGGCCAAGCTGAATTGAGGACCTTTGAAAATATTTTAAACTCCTCCAATCTAAATTTTAGTATGTGAAATAATGACATAAAACAGTAATAATAAAATGAAGATATAACTTGAAATAGCTAAAAGGTATTTTTATATTTTGCGAAACTAGAAGCAGTAATAATGACCAACACTATTTTTCAGATTATTGGAAATATCTGAAAATCAGATTGAAGAGCAGTGTGAGAGGCTGGAATTCCTGGAAGGTACTGAACAGAGAGTTAAGGTAGGTGAATTAAACAATGGTAGTTCCATGTTTTTCAATACCTGTATTGTATTCCCTAAAATCCATATCTGCTCAACACATTTGACTGTAGTATATTGAACACTGTTGAATAAAATAATAAACATATTACATTTGTATGCTTGTTCCTAATTGTTTTATTGTAATGTATTTTTCCACAGGAACTTGAACAGCAACTGGCTCAAGTTGAGGATGATGCTGTGATTGGGCGTACAATGAGAGACCAGCTTGTACGTATGCCACAGCTTGAAAGAGCTAACAAGAAGCTGACTGAAGAAAATGCACTTTGCCGGTAATCCTAAGTTGCTAATATTAATAACTATTTAAAAGACGTTTATTACCCTAAAATTTCTAATTGTAGCCCCGGCTTTAATTAGAATGAAAATTCTCATTCTCCAGTGCTCAATGTCAAAAGTCCACTTGCGGCTTCTATTGGAGGTTTTGTGTGAAAAATTAAATCACTGCGCGTCTATTACTCTGAGGTGAGCTGCCGGTAGGCCAAATGCGGGGCCAAATGAGATAAATGAGATGTGGCTGAACTAGGCCTACCTGTCACACAAGCCGCGGTCTCTCGAGTTATGGGCCATGGAAGAGGTGGAGCTCATTTAAACAGAAGACATGATAATTTATATTTCTATTTTAAGATGCAGAGTTCCAACAGAAGACCAGATGTTTTATCAGATTAGTTCATGGGTATAATCTATCACCAGAGTACAATACATGCACATTTGAGTATAGGCACATATGTGGGGATGTCAATGGATGGAATGTGGAGGATAAGGATATACATTGGCACTCGGCCTTAGAGGGACAGCTAAACAAGTGCTAGGAGCATATTCTCAAGAGAAGAGGACTGACGTATACAGGGAAATGAGCACGAAAAAAACTTAAGTGAAACTCAAGTAGACAGAAATATAATAAAGATCTCCTGAAGAGTTCGCGGAAAACTTATCAGTCTGATAACTTGGTGTGGCTGCGTGCCCCCTTGCGTAAAAAGGGCATATCTCCAGAATTAAGTAGAATGTGGATAGGATTTTGCTTACCAAACGACTGTGTTACATAGTATCACTTTTAAAAAGTCTATCGGCTGGTAGCGAACCCGTGATAGTGCACATAGATCATTTGAGGACATTGTTCTGGGAGTCTTGGCTGGGCCACTCGCCAGAATGGAAGTGAGGCTATAAAAATAGTGAAAGTCGCTCCTATCCGCGTGAGAGATCCCTGTAAGGGAATATTCAGTCAAGAAGATGCAATCCTCGAAAGAAGCGCCGACTCCTGTTAGAATATTATTTTTGTTATTTTTTTATTAAATATAAGATACGTGGTACCATGTGGTCGACAGGTACGTAGACTGTGATGTCTTTTGGTACAAGAAAATTTGTGTTTGTGAGAATTTTCTGGGGAAGATTCTGTTTGCCTTGGTGGCATGGGAGTAGCTTGCCTGTCCATGCAGATATGAGGTACCCGTAATGTCTGACTGAATGACTGTTGTCATTGATCTGACCAGATTGGATCTGAATGATTTTTGGTACAAGGAAAATTCGTATCCCTAGCATGATCTTGTTGAACGAATATCATTAAGCTATATGGATGAGCAATAACGCGAATTGTTTTTTTAAGACATTGAAGAAGAATTTTACTGTCATTAGAAAGAATGTCTGATTTTATCGAAGTAGGTAGCCTACTTGCTACTTGAATTGCCGATTGTAAACCTGTGATCACTCTGCTCCAGTGTATAATGTGTGAGGACACACATGTATTTAAGAGGTGGTAATGTGACTCCCCAGCCTAGCTGTCTACTTTTAGAAGAGTAGGCCTAGAGTGCTTCAGGTTTCTATCTGACGCGATATGGATGTATTAATTATTATTATCCCAGCTTTTCTGCTAAAATAAGGCATTTTAGCTTTTGTGATGCTTTCTCTACTTTATGACGTCATACAGGGTTTGAGGATCGGACTGATTACGACATATGATGATATGAGGACGATGAGAAGAGGAGGAGGTTGTTTCTAAGTGTCGATATACAGGAACATTCACCATCTCCCCCGCCAGCGGGAGTAAAACAGACAATAGACGTTGAATCATTCATTGATCTTTGGCTGCACTGGACGATTGGTGATTGAATGATTGAGGATTGAACGATGAACAACAAGTGAACACGGATGGTCAGAATAAGATATCAGACATGTGGACTTGGTGTGATTACATGAAATGATATGCGTAGAATAATGTGATTTCAACTATGGAGTAGGTTCTGATAGATTGTTGGTTGACATATTGTTTCTGCCACCTGGGAGTCAGGCTGTGGCGGGTGCGGTCATTTTCCTATGCATAGCGTTTGTTGTGGGCATCATTGTGCGATTGTCATCGTTGTCACACTTGTCATCGCTGTGAGTGTGAGGTTGTCACACTTGTCATCACTGGTGCAGTTGTCACTGGTGCGGTTGTCATCACTGGTGTGGTTGTCATCATTGTGCCGTTGTCACACTTGTCATCACTTGTTCGTTACTGGTGCGGTTGTCACTAGTGCGGTTGTCATTAGGCCTACTGGTGTGGTTGTCACTGGTGCGGTTGTCATTACTGGTGCGGTTGTCACTGGTGTGGTTGTCACACTGGTGCGGTTGTCACTGCCACTGGTGCGGTTGTCATCACTGGTGTGGTTGTTATGTCTGTTGTCATGTTGTGACTGTCACTGTCACTTATCAATAGCATCTTAGTGTGTCGCGTTGTCTTCATGTGATTTAGCGACATTTAATAACGAATCCAGGCTGTGACTGATCTTCTGTTATTTGAATAATTTCAGAGACGTGGATGTACAGGTTACAACTGGACAGCCTCACTGTGATTGTGAATGAATGTGGTTATTTTGTTGTAGTCATACCGTTAGTGTGATTGGACATGTGAAGTATGTGTTGAAGACATGTTGTGCTGCTATTATTTTATTACAGTTTACCAACAAGAAGTATAAGCTAAATTATCATGGAGATCTGCTAATTTATTAAGACACGTGTTCGATGTGGACACAGCTGCTATGGGACACCTGGTGTCGCTTTAGCGGTACTAATATAGAGGGATATACGCTGCTCTAAGACATTATTTCGCAAATACCAATTGTCACTGTGGGAAATAAATGAAGATGCTGTACTGAGACATTGGGTCGCCAATGTCCACCTTTTGTCACAGCAGGAAGATAGTTGAAAGCGCTGTGATGGGACATGGGAGGCTAGTTCTCAAATACCAGCTGTCACTGAAGAGAGTTGGAAGTAAATGCCTGCTACAGCTGCACTTGAGCTTGGAACTGGATCTCTGAAGTATAATACAGCGGTACTTGAAGGTTTGAACTGCATCATGAAAGATAATGTTCACGCTACCTTTGAATTGACTTGTTTATTCAAGTGTTAAGCTTCTTTCCCTTATAACTCATTTTCGTTGGATGAAACGTCTCTGAATCGTTTCTAGACACCCCCAGAGGTGTTACAATACATTCAATAATACAGAAACAATTCAATATAAATACATTAAATCCCTTGCCTCGCCCTCATGATAGAAGCACACAAAAGGTACATCTAGGCCCACAGCCTCTGGAGTATTTAACTGTATTAGTCACCAGAGATGCATATGGAAAATGATACATTCTATCAAAATGAAGAACATTTTGGTTCCGTATAATACACCTGGACTATTTTATTGAATTGTGTATTTTTCATTTTTAGTGAGATGGGAATTGTGGTAGTTAATTCCGTCTCGGGAATTTGAAAAGGCGGTCAAAAAAATTCTCTCTGTCTTGCAAAATTTTCTCACTTGATTTGACATGCATATTTACTGTTCTCGATTCAGTGAGAAGCAGGAGAATGTGTTGTTGCTGAAAGAAGAAGCTCAGAGTCTGCGACGAAAACTTGATCGAGCAGAAACTCGTGCATGTCAAGTCGAGCAGCTCCAAGTTGACAAACAGGTATAGGACTGAATTGGTTAAAACTCCGCTTTTTACTGTCAAATTCAATTCTATTTAGAACTCTGCTTCGTAGCTTATTTTTGGCTTAATTTTAACATGTCCTCAGCTATTATTTTTTTTAGATTTGATGATATTGAGTGTTTATTCTTTGTAGATTCTTAGTTTAAATACTGAATTTTTATTTTGTGTCTACATATTTCATCTATTCTCTGAAGTAAAAAACATATTTCAGATTGTATTTTTTTTAGCTCCAAATATTTTAATTTATTGGTTTTGTGTCACTTTTTCAAGGAATTAGAAAAACAGTTGATGAAATGGCAGATAACTGATCCGACGTCAGGTGATAACATCAAGTGAGCAATGGCGTTTTATGTACCACAATAAAGTCTGATTGTGAACATTAATTTTTATACATCGCGGACTGATTGCTGATAAAATTATTGCTAATTTGCTTTGACCGTGGGAGATCTCTTTCATCCCATAGTGAGGAAATCTTATATGTGGATAATCGGATGGCTACATGACCAACATTAATGTTCAAAGAAGATTTGTGTGTTTATTTGATATTTTTTTCTGCTGAATTGTCTGTTTCTATTTTTCACTCATTTGAAGCAGATAACCCAATTTCCAACATCAAACGAGAAAAAGTATTTCAAATTATTACTTAAAAATATTACTTTATTAGCTCATCCGGCCTTTAGGCCTAGATGAGCTTATGCCATCGTGTTGCGTCTGTCCGTCGTTTGTTGTCTGTCCACAATTCACAAGAAATGCTTCTCCTCCTTCAACTCCTATCTGATTTCAATTCTGTTTGGTTAGTTTGAAAGAGCTTGTGCCTATGCATTAAAGTACCTCATGGTTTTCAGAAATTTAAATTATTAATTAACTTATGACTTAATTAAGACCTAATCAGGGCACTCTGTCCACCATTCACAAGAAATGCTTCTCCTCCCTCAATTCTTATCCGATTTCAATTTTGTTTAGTTTATTTGAAAGAGCTTGTGCCTGTGCATAGAGCTAACTCAAATTACAGAAATTTTATTATGTAGTCAACTTGCCCTAATTATTGATGATCTTCTGTGTCATGTATCATTAAAT
This sequence comes from Flabesymbios commensalis, assembly GCA_964017125.1. Classification (NCBI taxonomy): domain Eukaryota; kingdom Metazoa; phylum Annelida; class Polychaeta; order Terebellida; family Flabelligeridae; genus Flabesymbios; species Flabesymbios commensalis. Next base: position 39,319,081 of record OZ024904.1, on the reverse strand, counting down.
GTCGTCACAATGCCACATGTTTAAGAATATTTTTAAATACACAACGCTAGATTATTTATAAAAATAAATTCTAGGACCCCCCAACAAGACCAAGCAATGGTTGCTAGCGTGGAGGCCACCTACATTACATTATATTTATTAAATGATGAGAGTGATGTTAACTCCTTGGCTGTCACCTCAGTACTAAGATAGGTCGTAGACCAAGGCAACAGACAGGGAGCTATCATCAGACAATATAAACAATATTATCAATAGTAACTAATACAGTGGAGACCCGGAAATCGGACCACCTATGGGACTGACTGAAAGTGGTCCCATTTTGTGATTTGTGAAACCAGCCAATTGTGAATGGAGAAATACCAGTCAGTCTGTTTATAGATATGCCTTGTTACGTGTTGATATCAAGGTCGATTATTAAACTAATGTATTAAATATGACGTCATGATATAATAAAAAAAAAACACACAATTAAAAAAAGTTGTATTAAATGCATATAAAAATATATATAGGAAAAATATTATACCTAATTATATTTTTTTCTGTAAAAAGTCTGTAAACTGAAAGTCGATCAGCCGTGAATAACCCTATGACACCAAAAGTCCCTTATTATGACTGTCAATATTGTTTGATATTGCTTTAATATGAAACACAGCGAAATTCGCTGGCTTCATTTTTTTTTAATTAATTTCGAAGTGAAATTTATTCATTTATCATATTTCGAAATTTGCTGGCTTCAAAATGGTTTAAATTTGTTTTGAATTGACATTTACCTTGGGAGCTGTATTGACAAATATGATATTAATTAGCCGTGTTCAAATTAGATGTCACGCTTCTAATTTTATAAAAACTTGAGATTCGTACACGTCATTATGATCAACTTGGAATAAAAAATTATTTCTTTTATTACGTTCCCACTGTGATAGTATCGTTTGTTTTAGGGTGATCAGGCCATGCAGCTGTGAACGGGAAATCGATCAGCCGTGAATAACCCTATGTAACTTACAGTCCATCAACTGGATATAATTTATACTTTCTCGCGTAAAAATACATAAGATAATTATTCCGTTTAATATGCGTAACTAATACAGAAAATCATGACGGAATTGTTATGCCTTGCTTCACTATATGAATTTACATAGCAATTTGTAAGACTTTTGGGATCGCAAAGGTGTAATCACGCTATACAGGTGATAATCCTTCTGTACGCTAGGGCATGTCATATATGACAAGTCAAGTCATTAAAAAGCAGCCTAGCGAATTATAATCTTCTCGAATTATTATCATGTTATATATATGATAATCTGTTTGTTTGTATCGCTTGTATTAATTGTTTCCTATTTCAGTATCTATTTATACGCTAGGCCTTTCTGTATTAGACACACATAGCCCTTACATATCCTGCGTGATTAAATGATTGTTGCACGCCGAATGTTTTTGTCAGCTGGTCGAAAATCAAAAGCACATTTGTTTAACCTTGTGGTTCCTATAGACCAGTAGCTCAATTATTGCTACAACACTGACAGTGCTAATATACCTTTAAATAATTTAACAAATAACTAAATATAAGGAGTCAACATAAATTGTGTTGTTTTATCCTAGCAACATACACTTTCACACTAAGCTGTCATCGTAAGTTCGCTCTCTGTAAATTATTTTGAGCTGTATTAACAGAGAAAGATGGTCGTAGGAGCTAAAACACTACACCGATGATAATCAACCAACTGAAGAGGCGCGACTCAAGGAAGGGACATCACATGATAAGGCGACTGATTGCAATTTGCACTGATAACAATGTTTAAGTTTTGCATTAACATTGTTTTATTTATTTCACCAGTGCTAATTTTTTTCGTGATCCAATCTGAGCCCAGTGGATCCAGCCAGCGCTGGCCACTTTTGTGGATCCAGCCAGCTCCGGTCCTCATAGTGGATCCAGCCAACGCTGGTCCCTTGCTGGATTGAACCAGATCTGGTCCAACCAGGGCTAGTGAACTTGGTAAATTATGCCAGTGCTGGTCCCTTAGTGGATCCAGCTACAGCTGGTCCCATTAGTGAATCCAGCCGCAGCTGGTCCCTTAATTGATGCATATATATAACTGTAAAAGTGAGAATTATTTTTTTTTGCTGGTCCGTTTTTCGAGTCCTTTTTTGATTTGGGACTGAAAAAGGGTGGTTCGTGTCCCGAATCGCGGGTCGGGCCGCTTTCTGAATCTGATAATACATTATGTGAATGGGGAAATATTTGGGACCGAAAAAAAGTGGTCCGTATTCCGGGATGGTCCGCTTTGTGAGGTGGTCCGATACCGGGTCTCCACTGCATATCAAAAGTAGGCCTAAGTATAGTAGCAAATATAATTAAACAAATAAGGGTAAAATACATAATTAAATTGATACATAATGTAGTAGATTAAGGACAAGCGTTATGCCTGTCAGTGTGGTACAGTTACAGGTCAAAGACCAATGTGACAGGCATGGCTCGATATCAGTGGTCCGCAATAAAAGTTTGATGTAATAATTATAATTGATTAATTATGGAGAGCGACAATATCTTGAAATAATTAAATTAGAACATTTTTTAATACTATCAATTCTAGGTAATAAATCAAACAGCTGGTCTAAGTATTGTAACTAGTGTTATTATAAAAATGGTTGAAAAGTATACTGTGTAATAGATTAAAGACAAGCGGGTGCATGTAATGTTCGTCTGAAGCATAAAGTGGTATATAGCAATGCGCGGAATCTTCCAGTAATTCTGCTAAGCATCTATCACAAACAATTGATCTTACTTTTTCAAACATATTTTAGACTGTGTTATATGGTCCCAGTAGCACAAGGGTTTAGTTATAAAAATGTCTTTTTTTGCAGAGGTGCTGAAGAGCTGCCTCGTATTGTGGGGCAGTTACAATCCACCAACTCACTACTTCTAGAGAAACAGGGACATTTACTAACTAGGTCAGATTATGAGATATATTCTTAACCCTTAAAGTGCTCATCACATTTATAGCAGTTTTCAGTTTTTTTCTTCATCCTTCAAACAAACAATTTGAGCACAAATTAGCATTAAGTTTAGACTAGAATATGTTTCAGTCAAATTGTACATAGTTACGTAAATAATTTTTACCCACTTGAAACTGTGGGTTGCGGTAGTGAGACACAACCTCAAATGGGTACAGTTTTTATTTCTATAAAACAAATCTACAATAAATAAATAAATATTTTGTTAATATCTTCATTTATTTGGATTTTCACCTAATTAATTGTAATTACATACCGGTAATTATTTTGCACTTAAAGGGTTTTTACTTTTTGATGTGCAGTATACATTCCTTAGAAGAGAGTCTGAAAGCTACCGAAAGCAAACTGACAGAGACAGATGTCAAGCTAAAGCGAAGCCAAACATGTCAGCAACAACAAGCCGACCTAATCAAGAAGTTACAGCGCAAACTGCTGCTTGTCAGTAAGGTAACTACCTGTTTAACAACTATGTACCTGTACATTGTTTACATCACTTTTGGCTGCATCTATGACTGTTGTTAAATATTTTATTCAACATTTATACTACTGTGCAAAGCAAAATACAGTAACTGTTTACGTTTAAGTTACGTTACGTTTAAGCAGTTACTACTTTGTGACTTTGCTGAGCAATATGGTATGATTTACCACAACAAAAATAAGCTGTCATATAGTCAGTTTAATAATGTCACGGTGGCTTCTTCCTGTTGGTTGTGGTACACTGTGATACACATAAGTACTGTATTTATTCTAATCAGGGGGGTGGGCGTTTATTGGAATATGTGTGTTTATTACAATAAATACAGTTTGTCATCACGTGGTATCGCTACTCTTTGGTAACAAGATTCTTATTTGTATTACTTGAAACATACAGCTATCAACACTTGTTTTTGAATGACGTGTGCATTTTACTAGCTATTGTCATATTGCGGAGTGTAAAATCTTATTTGTGGCATATTCATTTATTTCAGATATTTGATTAGGTCTCCACACACTCCACCCACTATGTGGTAGAGACTTATTGTTTTAGTGCTGTTTATTGTTATTATTATTATTCTTCAGCAATTTGACGCCGTATACGCTCTCCAGTCGCCAATATTCATCCGATCTTCGTATATTTTTTTCTCTGAAAACCCTCTGATATATTATCCTACTCAAGTTCGAGAATCAGCTAATTTGCATTTCCAAGATGGCCGCCATGGGCTAATTTGCATATTCAAGATCAATGTAAATGCTCTCCAGTCCTCAATATTCATCCGATCTTCGCAATTTTTTATGAACACCCTGTGATGAATTATCCTGGTTGAGTGCAAAAATCTGTTAATTTGCATTTTGAACGTGGCCACCATGGCCTAATTTGCATATCCCAGATTGAATTTAACTCTTGCCAGTTGCCAATATTCATCCGATATTCACAATTTTTTTTTCTCAACATGCTCTGATAGATTACCATTGCTGAATTCAAAAACCAGATCATTTGCATATCAAAGATGGCTGCCATGGGCTAATTTGCATATCCAAGATTGTTGTAAACCCATTCCAGTCGCCTATATAATCAGATCTTCGCGAATTGTTTTCTGAACAGCCTCTGATATATTATCCTGGTTGAATTTGAAATCAGCTAATTTGCATATCCAAGATGGCCGCCATGGCACTTCTGTTATATAGCCCCATCGTTACTGCCTTGGCAATAAACTTTTAATTGTGGAAGGTGGAGACTTTCATATTCCCTATGTAAGATCTAGTTTTTTTCCAATATTCCATTTTTTCTTGTGTAAAATAAGTATTGAACCCCTGAGATGTTATTTATTGTAGGAGCGTGATGCATTTAAAGATGTATTAGATCGTTATGAAAATGAAGCCACCATAAACATGGACAGTCACATGGTGAATCGTGTGCGCCAGCTAGAATCTGTGATAGAAACACATCAAAGAAACGCTGCCCTACAGGAGCATGAACTACAGCAGGCCAGGGATCAGCTAGCAGACTCTGTCACCAAGATACAGGCAGTAAGTCACTACTCACACCAAACACAGTGTTTCATCTGGGATTTAGAAGGGGCATGGCGCCACCGATCATTGGGGGCACCTTTTCATGCCAGCCGGGCACCCAGTTGACTCAGTTAGGCATTTCCAACACCCATCCTCCCTAATTAAGGGTACAAACAGAATCAGTTAAGTATGTAGACATCGCCAGTTATTACCACTATGTACACAAGCCGTTATCAGGTATTGTGTCATAAGTGTGTACGCGAGACATCAGTGATTGGGGTGTTTTAAACTGTGACAATGGCCTGGGTGGATGAAATATGACGTAACAATAGTTCAATGAAGCACTTCACTGTCTGAATATTAGAAGGGCAACATGGCGCACCTGAAAGGCAACATGACGCATATGAAGGGCAACATGGCGCACAGGAAGGGCAATATGGCGCTCACAAAAAGCAACATGGCGCTGTGCCATGTTAGAAATGGCGAGATGAAACACTGCAAACAATATGTTGGCCGCAAAAACTAGATAGAGAAGATCCCAGCAAACACAACACGTTCAGTTAATGCTGTCTCAACCCATATCCTGCTAAGTTAATTTATTTAAATTTTCACCAACTTGAAGTTGTGTCTCACTACCGCGACCCACAACTTCAAGTGGCTTAAAATTACTCATATTTGTTTTAATTTGAGCACGAATATTTGTAAATCTTGATGTTTAGATACACATTTCATTCCCAATAGCAGTGATTTGATCAACTAATAAAACATATTAAAAACAACAATAGTTGTGATCAGCAAGATAAGGGGTATTGTTGGGCCAGTTTCACAGACGGTGGGCCAACATTTATCCACCATTGGCTTATCATCCTGTGCTGGGATAAAAAATGTTTTTTAATTACATTTTTTGTAAAATGCTGATGTGTAGTTTCTTTTTCAACAACCTTTCTTGCCAATCATAAACTTTGTATTAAAGACATATAATGGCATATCTTCCTGGTTGGGAACAATTTTTGGTCTGTCATCTCTTCACTATCTCTAAAGCATGTTGCCCAAAATATAATTTTGCATATTATATGAGCATCAATTCATCAAAGAACGTTTAGTCACTATCTTTCATTTATAATGTATAAAATTCACAGAAACAGTTATTTCACATTTTACAATTATTTCGCTCATGTCTATGGTATAAATATATTATGCCACTCAACGCTTGTTTGACAGCTAAATATATCCTTACCCCACAATATATCTCCATCTCTCTGTATTTAACTGTTTCAGAAAGAGAGTGAGATAGTAGAGTTGAAACAAGGAGACAGACAGAGAAGTTTACTGAGCGACGTGGACCACATGCTTGTGGCAGAGCTAAGGTCTCTATTCTAGTGGAACAATTTAAAAGTGGCAATTAAATATATTTTATCTTTATATAAGTGAGAATAAAATATTGGAATTTTGCTGATTACTTTACACATATTATTGTGTAAATATATTCTGCCATGCAAAGCCAAAAGGCAGTATCTGCTTACTTTTCAAATTAAAAACAAATTTTATCTCGTAAAAGCTGTAGCACTTCAAACTGACTAATACTATGACAGACAGTTAACACCATATATAATTAATATTTAAAAAAGACAAAGTAGGACCGGGCCAACAGCATAAATATTTTTTTAAGGTACCAGTAAACTATCAATGGTTTCTAGGAATGGTTTTCCAAGATTTCATGTCATGTTTTTAGCCACCTGGTGAAAATTTGATCTCTGGGATATGACTACTTATTGCTTATAAATATAAAGGATGAAAACAGCTGTAGATGTGATTAGCACTTTAACTATTAACTCTTAGATCACTGAGCTATTCAATTTGAATTTTCAATCACTTGGAGTTGTGTCTCGCTACCGCGATACACAACTTCAAGTGACTGATAATTTATGTTATTTGTGAAATTTACATCCCAATATATATATATCAGTGCTTCAAGATTGAAGGCATATTTTATATACATATGAACAGCTCGTTATCAGGGATTATACAGGTGCTAATAAAAACACAGAATGTCTGCTGCAGTCGACATCAGTGCTCTAAGGGTTAACAGCGCTTACAACAATAGATTGTAACATGACTTTGATGGTACATCATCATTATCAGATCTTCACTTATTTTTTTAGACAAATGTTGTAAACACTTTTAGTTCATGTGTTCAATGTTCCATAGATCTTCGTCTTCCTTATTCATTCAGGGAGAAAATTGCAGACCTTGAGAAACAGCTTGAGAAACAACTGGAGGAAGTGGATGTCCTGGAAGGTCGTTTGGAGCGGCATAATCTCCAGGTACAGTCCCAGTAAACGCGAGATGTTGCCAGTCCTTTAAGTCCTCACGATGCATTAAAGCATCATTTTAATCCCTGAAAACAGAATTAATTTTCCTACAACGAAGGGTTTTAGAACGAAACTTTCCATGAAACTGGTTTACCAATACATGGCAATTTTCTTTATTTTTAACCCACTTCAAATCATCTTCATCTACTACAAGTCGAGAATTGCGACAGCAATTCGCGGCTTGTAGTGGATGAAGATGACAATGGTAAACTCAGGCTTGAAAGGGTTAAATGTAATTTTTTGCACTTTTGAAAATCTCTTGACAAAACATTTGCAAAAATGCTGTTGCCAAGCATCAAGGCCCCTGGGCTTCTTGTTTCACTTTAAAATTTGTTGAAAAATATATTCTATAAATACTACATTACTACATTATTGTTTTTACTTTTATTACTAAAATACCATATTAACTCATTTGTCTGAAGGTGTAAATTGTGTCAGCATTTCAGCTTCAAATGACTAAAATATTTAATTCACAAGTTTATATTTTATTCTGCTGAATTGTTTGTTACCATCTTTCCTTCATTTAAGCTGTTTAAATGGCAAAACATTTTTTAATCTTTCAAAAATAAGTTTTCTTTCAATTTGAGTTGTTTATTAACGGACCATCTACCACTAAATACTTTATCAATTTCGGCTGTAGTATAATTCCATTTTTTAAGTCTGCTTGAAATGTATATATACAGTGATGGCAGTTTTCTGGAATTGCAATTTTTTTCATCTTCCAGATTCCTGTTATATGGCCTAAACCCCGCCTTTTTTTCCAAGGTTCAACACTCCTACTCATCTTTTTTGTTTGTTTAGGGGGATTATGACCCTAGGACGACCAAAGTGGTTCACCTGATGAGTAACCCGTCATCGTGGGTACAGGAGGAGAGGAAGGAGGTGATACAGCACCTAAAGCAGGAGAACGCAGCGTTATCAGAACGAGTGAGGCTCATACAAGAGGCCGGTGAACCAGTAGAGGACCTGACAGCCAAGGTGGAAGAGCAGCTACAGCAGCCTGGGAGCAGTGAGGAACTGGACGGTATGTCACAATATCATCCCTTGTATTGAACAGGTGCTGGCGAAAATCAATTGATCTAAGCTATGTAATTTGTTCACTGACACAGAAATGGGACATTCACTATGTGGTGTTTTAATCAGGAATGAGAATTTTCTGCGGATACGCGATTTCCCCAATTTTAACATCTTAGCCTGTTAAATGTTGGACTATTGCCGCAGACGATGTGCTAACCATACACTAGCTTGGTTGTACTCTTCTCACATTTTTCGGGTTATTGTTTTATCATAGTAAGCATATGGCATATAGGTAGTTGCCGTCAATTTTCACCGCTAATGTGATAGATTTAATGTGACTTTTACAATAGAGTGTAGCGGCATTTAACCGTCATCTTCTATTTCATTCCATATTAGTTAATTGTAGATGAAACTATGAATTGTGCCAGATATTTTAATTTTCACACAGACAGAGGATACTGGGTGTTATGTTCTAAACATTGTATGTAGCTTTACACAGTTGACTGGAAAAGTAGGTGCTTTATTTTTCCAAAACATGTACAGATGCTATCATCTCCCTTGGAGTTCTTTGCCTCTTATAACTTACTCTGATAGCCCAAGCGATAGTGGTATACCTTTCAATTATTATTTGTGAATAGTATATTCAAATAGAAGGCTTTGTTGTAGAATTGAAAACACAAGTGAAATCCGCCGAGTTAAAAAATCAGCGTTTAATGGAAGCGTTTCGTAAGAAGAGTCATGAGTTCCGAGAAGTGATTTATCAGCTTCTCGGGTACCAAGTGAACAGCACCAGTGACAACCAGTACTGTCTGCTGAACATGTACGCTGAAAGCCCAGAACACAAACTACTTTTCAGGGTGGGTATTATCACAATCACAGATAAATGGTTTCTTGCTAAATTAGTTAATTGGAATTTTCACTCACTTGAAGCTGTGTCTCGCTGACGCGATTCACAACTTCAAGTGAGTGAAAATTGTTCAGATTTGACAAAATGGAGGTTTACCATTTTGAAATCTTCCTGCTCGATGTCACAGTTTATCTGTAACATGTTTCAAAAGCTGGTATTTATTGTGCTTTTAAAAAATGAATGGTACAAGTATAATCAGTACCGCAGTTAAAGGGTTAAAACCTTTTACCCACTCATACAGTTTGTATGATCTGTGTTTAACCATTTGCCTGCTGATCACGACTATTGTCGTTTTAATCTGTTTTATCGGGCGATTAAATCACTGGTATTGGGACTTAAAAAGTGCTTTGTCTCAAATTAAACAAATATGACCAATTTTCAAACACTTGAGGTTGTGGATCGCAGTAGCGAGACACAACCTCAAGTGGTTGAAAATTAAATAAATTTACTCAGCAGGAGAATACAGCACAATAGGTGTTTTGCTATCTGTTCAGCTCAGGCTACGGCAGAGTTGAACGGGCATCAAATAGCTGCTCATGGCACAGGTGTTATTTTGTGCTCGTTGGATTTGAAAATACAAAGTTAAAAATTTAACTTTGTTTTCACCCCATTTAACAGCAAGTTATGTTACGGTATTTAAAGTTTTACAAACTTAAAGTCGTGTCTCGCCGCCGCACCCACAACATTAAGTGGGAGAATATTACTCATATTTGTTTAATCTGATACCAAGCATTTGCAAATCTTGATGTTTAAACACTCCTTTCATTATAGTCCAGTGGCTGGGGAGATTATGTGTGCATGAAAGGTGCAGAAAGTTTGGCATTTTTATTTGAAAATGTACCTATTGAAGGGCCAGAATCACGAGGGTGGACATCTGGGAGAGTGGCAGCAAGGGAGAAAATGATGTTTGAACATATGTACTCCTCGTTAAAATGTCAATTTTCGCTATTTTCTTAAATAGTGTGTGAAAGGTCTGAAAAAAATGTAGGAGTGCTCTAAAGCACCTTATCCATTACACATGGCTGCATGTACTGTTATTACCGGTAGGTCCTTTTATGTGAATATGTGCTTGCAAATTTTCAATAATGACTTTGAAATGCAAAAAAAGTGTTCTTTTTATGCCTAATTTATGCATATGTTCTAGAAAGTTCAGGTTTTTTCCCCCTTTTCTTGAAGGTAGATGGTTAATATTTTTTTCAGGTAAAGCCATTCTATATAGAAGACTACCATAAAAGTTATTAAGAGCTAACTACTATACAGACGAAGAAATTTAATATTATCTTACCATACCCCCTTAAATAGAAATTAACGTCTCATTTCGCGTTACTGCATTGTATGTCTATGTGTGTTAAATGTACAGGAATTTTCAGGTTGCAGGTCCCATTATAAATTAGAAATATCAAATTGGAGACTAGGAGGATGTAATATTATTTAATAATCAATTTATTTTTTAGGATATGACTGGGTTTTTTATATAAATATCGCATTATATCTTTCAGATTTAATGCGATAATTATATACGTATATATTGCTGTATGCAGCTATTTCAGAGATACTACTGAAGCTCAGTTAAAATCGCTATTAGTTAAGATCAACATGATTTTTAAACACATGGAAAAATTATGTGTATTCCAGGATATCGAGCTGTAAAGGCAACTGAACAGAGAAGGAATACCTTATCTGCTGGAAGTCCTGCATTACCGGATAGACTACTGGAATTTTATTGGGAGCAATTTTAATTATGAATGTCCTTGGTATTCCGCTCATAAACAACCCCCAGGAAGGCATTGACACCGACATAAAGAAGGGCATCTTTTTTCAGATAGACACAAAGAAAGAACCAACCAGCTCAGAGAAAGGCCGTAAGCGGATTTTGGGTGCAGCAACCATCAGAAAGGACTTTGTAAATAAACGGTTAAAAACTATTGGCGATGAACCGTTCAGTTACCACATGGACAATCATTGTTATAAGACATATACACATCAGAAGTCATTCACCAAGCACCGAAGGGCTTCATCTGTACCACTTGATCAAGCTGAGGGATGTCCTGAAACCTCAAAGCGTAGCCGCTCATTGTCAACAGCTCTTAACCCAGGGGGAAAGAAGGTTGACATATATACAACACCATGTGTAATATGTGGTCAGGTAAAGTACTATGGAAGTACAAACAAACACCGAATATGTGAATCTGGAAGGGCTCAACATTTCCTAGAGGCTACAGCATTTTTCCAAGATGAAGTATGCAAGCGAAGCTGCGATATACAATACATTTATGGTGTTTTGTTTCAGACATATACTATCACCCTGCTTGTTTCAGTAAATACATTAAACGCTTTGAAAACAGCAGACGTCCAATACAAAGCAGCACAATGTCTACCAGAAAATAATTGCTGTATAGTGTTTTTGAAGGCAAATATCATGGTCTGGTGCAAGGCAAAGGTTACCCCTTAAGCGATATCCGTGATCACTGTAACAACCTGTTATCCACTGACAAAGTTGACAGTAGGCAAATGAAGGTGCTTTTAACAGCAAATTATGGTGATCAGATTCGATTTTCAGGTTCTGATTAGAAATTTGCTTTGATCTACGTTGACTGTGTTCCTTCAGAACGAATGGCTGATACTACTCGGGAACATGATGTTATAAATTAATGTGCGACAGTTCTGCGAAATTCACTGCCAAACGGGAATTTTGGTTTGCGGGACAAAAATCGATGCACACGATCTAGAAAGTGCCTGGAATGAAACAGCAGTGCCTGAAGATCTGCTGAGGTTCTTTGGTGCCTTGCTGAATTTCAGTCATTCAGATTTTAATCACCCTGGTAGTCAAGCACAATCAAATGACCACGATACCGATGCATGAAATATGCCAGAAGTTTCTGTGTCTCTGCTTGAAGCTTGTCATCTTAGGATTTCAAGCTCGTCAGCATACTGTTGGGTTCCATATATCGTGAAAAATTCACACCACTGAAGCTTATTTTCTCCGAGGAGGAGCATTCCTTTAAGTGATCTGACATAACATCTTCCATTTAGAACTGACTCTACCACATTAATACCAAAGACAAGACTTTCTGTCCATATTTTACCAGCTCCGCTGCCTCTCAGATACTGTCCCATGCAGCCAAGGAAGATCTTAGTCATGTGAAATGATCCAAGGCAAATCAAAAGGTTCCTAAACTTTCCTGGATAATGAAACTAGATTTCGCGGGCAATGTGAAAAACGCCTTCATCACAAATCAGGGCTGGCCAAAAGTTGCATTGATTGGCGCTTTACACGAATTAATATGGGCACCAAACAAAAACTGTGTGCAAACTATGGAGACTTGGATCACTTTGCATTCATACCATTTCATTATGTAGCCTGCCTACATGAATGTTAGCAATTTCTGGAGTAATTTCTTGTCGCGCAATATAACCCTTTGGTGCGTTTTGACCTTGCCTGTCGCTCTGATGGGCGACATAGCGACAATTGGCCAGCCCTGACAAAACACAGGTGGGTAACTCTGGCCAAGTTGATTCGGCACATTCAATAAGTTATGCATTGCTGTAAAGACTGTCTCATGGTCAGTAACTGGATGTGGAAGCACTGGCAAAAATCCAACAGCCTTTTCAGGAATATTCTCTTCTGTGACTATTGAGTTGGATGCACCCTATGATGGCCTCTCTTGAGATGCACATATCGCTTCCACATACGCAGTCTGGGTATCAGTCAGATCCAGACGTGTAAGTGTGTGTGTGTCATATCTTTCATCTGGATACATTCATAGGTAAGCTAAGACTTCATAAGAAGATGGTACAACCGGTTTATTTGCTGGTTTGGAATATGGCTTTGCAGTGCAGTCCAGAGTTTAAAATCTTTGATCCATGGATTACACTACTTTCTGATACATTTGGTTTACATGAAGGGTAAGCTGGTTTATCCTGAAATAAGACTGACACTGTGTCATGATAGGGTCGCTTCTTCATGATCAAAAAATACAGCGGTTGTGAAGGTTTCAGTATCAAAGTGACTTGGGATTGGTACATCATTGCTGTTTTTTTCTGCTGTTAGAGTTGCCATGTCTGTGTGATACCTCCGTACTTTATCATACCCTATACATTGACCAAGATGATTGAAACTTTGGAGGAGAGTGCTGCTTTTGCATGTCTCATGTATTGCCTGTGCATTCATGATATGCATTGGCGTTCTCTTGTGTCTATTATGGATAACATAGTAGAATTTTTGGAATAATGCAACCATTTTACGCCTTCTTCAAAGATATATTCTCTCCGTATCGTGGTCATTTGATTGTGCTTGACTACCAGGGTTATTGAAATGTGTATAACTGAAATTGAACAAGGCACCAACGAACCTCAGCAGATCTTCAGGCACTTCTGTTCCATTCCAGGCACTTTGTATATCATGTGCATCGCAAAATTTGTCCTGCAAACCAAAATTCACGTTTAGCAGTAAATTTCGCAGTATTGTTGCTCATTCATTTTCCCAAATAGTATCAGTTATTTTTTCTGAAGGAACTTTTTGGAACCTGCAAATCAAATCTGATTACCATACTTTGCTGTTCAAAGTACCTTCAATTGCCTACTGTCAACTTTGTCAGTGGATAACAGGTTGTTACAGCGATCATGGATATCGCTTAAGGGGTAAACTTTGTCTTGCACCAGACCATGATAAATGCCTTCAAAAACACTATACAGCAATTCTTTTCTGGTAGACATTATGCTGCTCTTCACAGGACCTCTGCTGTTTTCAAAGCGTTTAATGTATTTACTGAAACAAGCAGGGTGATAGTATATGTCTGAACCAAACACACCATAAATGTCTTGTATGTCGCATGTTCGTTTGCATACTTCATCTTGGAAAAATGATGTAGCCTCTAGGAAATGTTGAGCCCTTCCAGGGCAATGAGCGGCTACGCTTCGAGGTTTCAGAACATCCCTCAGCTTGATCACGTGGTACAGATGAAGCCCTTCGGTGCTTGTTGAATATGTAGTAGTAGTAGTAGTAAATAATTGCTTTACGTCACTTTTCGGCACAAAAGGTCTTTTAAGTGACATTCTAATACGATAAAAACGTTGTAGTCAATTGATGAGATGAATGATGTACAGATGATGATGTGAGGGTGGGGATGATAGGGCATGGTGGGTTATTGAGAGCGTTTTCCTTCGCTCGCCCGATAAGGGGTTCTGGGCATGTCTAGAGGATATACCCCCAGACATGCCCAGACGGCTGGAGACTTGAGTTTCGCTGTACAATTTAATGATGAAACTCTATGGCATTTCGCGTAGCTCCGCTATCCTCGGGTCGGATACTCCCCAGAGTAACAATAAAAAGGATCACTCCCTCTGGGTAACTCTATTCATCCCACGTGAGAGACCTAATGTCAAACACGTTATTGACAGTTATTTGAGGCTACCACGGCCTACATCAGCGTTGAATGACTTCTGATGTGTGTATGTCTTATAACAATGATTGTCCATGTGGTAACTGAACGGTTCATCGCCAATAGTTTTCAACCGTTTATTTACAATGTATTTTCTGATGGCTGCTGCCTCCAAAATCCGCTTACATCCTTTCTCAGAGCTGTTTGGTTCTTTCTTTGTGTCTATCTGAAAAAATATGCACTTTTTTATAGCAGTGTCAATACTTTTCTGGGGGTTGTTTATGAGCGGAATACCAAGGACATTCATCATTAAAATTGCTTCCAATAAAATTCCAGTAGTCTATCCGGTAATGCAGGACTTCCAGCAGATAAGGTATTCCTTCTCTGTTCAGTTGCCTTTACAGCTCGATATCCTGGAATACACATAATTTTTCCATGTGTTTAAAAATCATGTTGATCTTATCTAATAGCGATTTTAACTAAGCTTTAGTAGTATCTCTGAAATAGCTGCATACAGCAATATATACGTATATGAGTATCGCATTAAATCTGAAAGATATAATGCGATATTTATATTAAAAAAAACAGTGATATCCTAAAAAATAAATTGATTATTAAATAATATTACATCATCCTAGTCTCCAATTTGATATTTCTAATTTATAATGGGACCTGCAACCTGAAATTCCTGTAGATTTAACACACATAGACATACAATGCAGATAAATGCAGTAACGCGAAATAAGACGTTAATTTCAATTTAAGGGGGTAGGGTAAGATACCGGGTAATATTAAATTTAATTCGTATGTATAGTAGTTAGCTCTCAATAACTTTTATGGTAGTCTTCTATACAGAATGGCTTTACCTGAAAAAAATATCAAGCATCTACCTTCAAGAAAAGGGGGGGGGGGAAACTTGAACTTTCTAGAACATATGCATAGATTAGGCATGAAAAGAACACTTTTTTTGCATTTCAAAGTCATTATTGAAAATTTGAAAGCACATATTCACATAAAAGGACATAATAACAGTACATACAACCATGTGTAATGGATAGGGTGCTTTGGGGCACTCCTACTTTTTTTGACACCTATCACACACTATTTAAGAAAATAGCGAAAATTGACATTTTAACGAGGGGTACATATGTTCAAACATCATTTTCTCCCTCGCTGCCACTTTCCCAGATGTCCACCCTCGTGATTCTGGCCCTCCAATAGGCACATTGACAAATAAAAATGCCAAACTTTCTGCACCTTTCATGCACACATAATCTCCCCAGCCACTGGACTATTATCAATAACTGTGATTTAACCTGCTAATAAATCGAATTAAAAACGATTATTATTCTTAGCTTAGAAAAGGGCTGAGGCCGAGGCTTTTTAGTGCTTAAAGGGTTCATGTGAGAACCATCCCAGATACCATGAGAGCCTATCTCAACATTGCTTCAATACATTATACTGGACCAAAACTATTTCACATTGATTGAAAAATCTTTTTTTTTTTTTGCTTGATATGTATATTATTAGGCGAATAGTACCGGTATTAGGTTTTGAAGGGGAAAAAAATATGCCAAAGCTGAATTTTTCAGGAAACCTTCCAAATACCATTAGAAACAACATACTAAAACTACCCATGATTCCCGCTGGAGCCTTTTCCATTATTCAAGATGGCGTCTAAGATGGCCGCCAAAATGTTAATACCCCCAAAATATTATGAATAAACATTTTTCAACGTTTTTTCATCCTACTGGTCATATAGGTAAAATCTGACCCCTAAAAATGGATGAAAACTGGGTCATCTCCAAGATGGCCGCAATTTTCCGTGATAGTCTGTAAAACCATCCTAATTTGCCCAAAATTGTCTATAACCCATGTTTATTAGAGTTGGGGAACTCATAGGTCCAAATAACATCTAAGCAGAGTCAAAAATCCAAGGTGGCGGTGGGTCTAGGGGGCAAAATCCAAGGTCAATGTTAAAATAATAAAAAAAAAAGATTTTACCAAATAAAGCAAAGAACATGTGTAATATCTCATTTTCATTGGATTTTGACTTGTAAATCCTTTGATGGTATTATGTTTGTGATTCAAGGTGAGTTCAAGGTCAAAGGGTTAATTTTAAGGTCAAATTCCTGAAAATAATATTTGTAACAAATACAAATATCAACAAACATCACAATCTGATAATTATGTAATACTTCTTTTTGAGGCGGTTTTAACTGGAGAATCCATTTATGGTAAGATTTTGCTGATTTAAGGACTTTTTCAAGATCAAAAAGTAAATTCCAAGGTCAAAACAAATATCATTTTTTGAAGATTAAAGGTCTTCAATGTCAAAAAAGTCAGTTGTAAGGTCAAGTAAGAACACGTGTAATACCTATTTTTTGTGTAAAAAGAAGTAACCGACCTAACCTATCCTACTGGAAGATCCATTTCTGGTATTGTTTTAGTGATTCAACTTCATCTTCAAAGTCGAAATGTCAATTTCAAGGTCAAATGAATGAAAATATAAATCTAACAAATTAAAATAACACAATGTAATTCCTTGTTTCAATTTTATGTTTGGCTAGAAAATCCTTTTCTGGTAATAATTAGATCTAAAGTCTCATTCCAAAAACATTTTACACAAATAAAAAAAAGTGTAATCAATATCTTTAATGAGGTTTTTTAACTGCATTTCTTGTATTACAATGTTGATGGTTATATGTCATATTTATGGCTGTCAGATTAATGAGCTATTTTTTTACTAAATAAAGTATTCTTCAACGCCTCTCCAACGCACCTTAGCGCTTTCCCATTGCCATTTAACGCTTTCCCATTGCCATTTAACGCTTCATAGTCGCCCTGTACTGCCTCGTTACCACCACCATTTAACACATAACTTCAATTTTTTTATATCAAAATGTACTTTTTTCCAAAATGATTAAAGTGAAACAGGCTTTGAGTCACGACATAGTCACATATATTATTTATTTTCAATTTCTGTTATGTTAATAATTGAAATAATACTTAAAATGCCACACATATCAAAATCTTTGCTATTTCCCTTATCAGTATACCTTAAATTGCAAATAAATGATAGGCTTGACTATCCCAGAACCTGTTTCATTGTAATTCTTATGGCAATAAATGTACATGTAGACATTAAAATCATAAAGTTATGTTGATTACAAGCCGAGATATAGCGATTTTAACATTTTGGCGGCCATCTCCGACGCCATCTTGAATAATGGAAAAGGCTCCAGCGGGAATCAGGGGGAGTTTTAGTATGTTGTTTCTAATGGTATTGGGAAGGTTTCCTGAAAAATTCAGCTATTTTTCCCCTTCAGCATGTTTACAGGTCTAATACTATTCGCCTATTATGAAAAAAAACATACATTTTCACACATTTTCAATTAGAAAAATCATTTTAAAGTTGGCAAGTCAATAAATTCGATCATAGAGATGACAGTTTTGAAAAAAAAAAGTTTAACCATGTTATCTGGGAAATTAGATCAATATTGAAAGCAGATGAAAAAAATCTGACTTCAAGTTTTATTTTAGCAGCTAGTAGGCCTTCCGGTCTCTTGATCACTGTCATCATACAGTGGATATCTTAGACTCTGCTATATCTGTTGGTGATTTTGTTTACAGTCAGACAAGCATGGTGTCCACCTGCTGGAGAATCAGTACTCTGCGTCTCTCTCCTCACTTATTGACGAGTACCTAAGTCAGGCCAACAGTATCCCAGGCTTCCTCAGCGCCCTCACCTTACAGCTACACAGCTCACAGACTATGGTGGCTCCACCTAGTGATTGAACAACCAGTCCCCTCACAGCTAGCATGGGACGTGGACTCAATGCTGGTTTGATGTTCGCTGGTCCAACATCAAACCAGCATTGAGTCAACGTCTCATGTTTGCTGGGCTGCTACACTGATTGATTTGCTGATCGACTAATGTTGACAATGTGGTGTTATTTGGAATGAAATGCTGAAACCGGCTATTGAACAACAGTGGCAAATATATGTAATAAAGTGTGGACCACGTTTTCACAGAAACTAAACAAAAATTAAATATGGACTGTTCCATACGACACATGTAAGCTTCAAATATGACTCGCTCTATACAAATTGCAATCTTTGAAGCTTGATAGTGTGTGAGCAATTTCATTTTCAAATGGATGAAAGATAAGACAGCACCTCACAAGCTTAACGAGCTTTCGGTGGTGGCTCTGTCAGTTTTGATGTGGACGTATATTCTGTAGCTTACTGTTACCATGTTTGAATCCCAGCTAAGCCAGGTCCTTGTTATTGTACATAAGGTACATATACATTGCTACAACCTGTTCACACAACCTTGTGTATGCAGTACCACCGCCTGTGCACTTTTAAGCCACATTCAATCAAACACTCACTCACAGACTCACTCGCAAACTTTCAATTAGAAAGATGGATATCAATTGTGTTTAGCATTATATGGCTTATATGCATTGAATGTATTGATACGATCATTTTAGAATCTACAAGAAAAAATTACTTAAATTGCTTTAAATAAATGTTTATCTATCGATGTACAGATTTGCCCATGCCACACAACATCATAAACAAACATAAAATGCCACTTTGGGGAAAGGCCAAGTGACCTCTCACAGGAGATTGGCTGCCACAAATGGTTCTACTGTACCAAATATTTACTTTTTATTACAAAATATTTAAAATCGACCCAAAGACATTTTTTAACCCTTTCAGCTCGCGGACCATCTTTAGACTTCAGAATCTGTAAAGGCGTCTAATTCTAAAGTCGGTCCCGCACTGAAAGAATTGAAAAAATTATAATGGCTGTAGACCCATTACATGAAACGGAAAACACTAACTAAAGGCATTTATGATGATTTCAAATTGAAAAAACCCTTTGGTATCCTTGGTCTATACAAAAATATTTGCGCGTTGTAAGCATTGATGATGCTTTTTCAACATGATTCAAGTACAAACGTCACAAAGACGGGACCATTAGATTCGTCATTCTTATGTTTATAATAATAACAACGATTGTATCATAGTTGTAAAAATGTACATAACTTTTTTAGTAATAAAAAGCAATACCTGGGATATGTAGTTTTCACTGTCTTTCTAGTAACATATATATTATTGTCCCCCACCGTTTTGAAGAAAGGCAGGGGACTTAAAATTACTGTGTGTCTGATGTGGTGTAATTGTGAATTTTTTTGAAAAACATATTTTGCATTTGAAATTATTGCAAAAACCGCTATAGTTTCTTAAACCGTTTTTTAAGTTATTTTTTTTTCTTGGGTAGGGTGGGGGGGGGGGGGGGCAGGAGGGGGTTTATGGCAAATAAAAAAAAAAATGGTTACTGTAGTTCGCGTGGTATAGTACGAGTCTGTGTATAGTACACAGGTGCCAAGATTAGTACCAAAAAACATAGTATAGTATGCATCGGTATATACTACGCAGCTCAAGGGGTGGTGGGTGTGAAAGTTTGGGAGGAGGGGTGTCAAACTATTCGACAAAGAAGTTATTAAAACATTGATGAATGGCATATCTTCAAGGTAGATATGAGGGGTTGGTGCAATTAAAAAATAGCTTACTCTTAGGGGCGCATGTTACCATTATCACCTGCTTTACAAACCGTAATGGTGCTGCTCCAATAATATTGCTGGAGGGAATCTTTGTTTTCACTATATACAGTCTACCTCAATATAACGCCAACATTGAGACTTTGTCAATTCTTGGTGTTATGGCTAGGTGATATTATGAGGGAGGCGATATTAGGCATTTAGATATGCCAGATATTGACTGTTCTGCCGCATTCTGATTATATAAAAAGCATAAATCTCAGTAAATAGTAGAACGCTACCCAGAACATAATTAGTCCGAAATGATTTATTTTTACCCCTCTGCCCGTTGGGCCCGAAGGGGGTATTGTCGTCCCCTTCATGTCCGCCCTTTGGCTACTACACCAACATGGTGCAACAGATTGAATTCATACAAACATTCAACCCCTTCTGCAATTTATTTTACACAAGGTCAAGGTCAAAGATTAAAAAAAAGTCTTGTTATCTCGAAAAATAATTATTGGATCTCACCATTTTTTATGTGAAGTTACCCATGAGTATGGAGATGACCTGATTCGATTTTAACTTTCCACCGATAATCAAAATGGCCGCCAGCTGGCAACTAGTTTTTTTTCGACTCAATTTTTTTAAATTCCCTTGAAACATGTGATATGTAGGGTTTCAGGGTCTGTGAGTCTAATGGCATTATCCGTTTTTATGTGAGACAGAACACGAGGTTTCGGCGGCCATTTCGGGTTTATCGAGGAAAATTATTTTAATAAATCGTTCTCATTTTCAGTTAAATGCCTTGAAACCTGGCATATATAGGTTTTTAGGGTTGGCATTGTCCGTTTTCATGTGCGATCTAAACCGAGGCTATAGCGGCCATTTTGATTTTATCATTGATCTTCGATTATTGGCATAACGTATTGGAAGCAGTTGTGTCAGATTTGTGGACATTTTGAGTCACTGCATCAGCCGCGGGGTGTTTGAGTGCTCGCACGGTATTTTTATACCCAGTATTCCAGTGATCAAAGGCGTCTATCAGAGTTTAACAGTACTAACATGCTGTGTCATATGTACTGAGGTAGCTTGTACATTTTGTGTCATACATATATCATACTGAGGTAGCTTGTAAATTTTGTGTCATACATATATCGTCATGAGGTAGCTTGTACATTTTGTGTCATACATATATCGTACTGAGGTAGCTTGTACATTTTGTGTCATACATATATCGTACTGAGGTAGCTTGTAAATTTTGTGTCATACATATATCGTACTGAGGTAGCTTGTACATGTTGTGTCATATATCATACTGAGGTAGCTTGTACATGTTGTGTCATACATATATCGCCAGGCGCGGATCCAGAGGGGAGGGGGCGCAGGGGGCGCACGCCCACCCGTTTTTTCGCCAAATTCTTTAAAAAGACCCCTAAATTGGCCTAAATATGCCCCAAAACTCGCCCCCGAGCCACCTGCGCCCCTCCTTTTTCAAATCCTGGATCCGCCACTGTATCCTACTGATGTAGCTTGTAAATGATTTGTCTTGTATCGTACTGAGGTAGCTTGTACAGTTGTTTCATTATCGTACTGAGGCAGCTTGTACATGTTGTGCCATATATCGTACTGATGTAGCTTGTAGGCCCTACATGTTGTGTCACATTTAGGCCTATCGTAGCCTACTGGTTATGAAAGAGATAACCCAATGTTAATTTAGTGTTCGGCCAGCGTCATAAATGAAGTAACATAATAAACAATCTCTGAAAACCCGGATTCTCACTCCAAACCTATATAACACGCCACTCTCACCCAATTGTGGCTTTATGTTGACCCAGCGTCGCAGACTGTAGGCCAGCATCAATCCAGCATTGTTTTAATGTCTCGTGCTGGGAACATGCTGCCCGGCCGTACAAAGCCAAAAAACGTAACTGCTTACTTAAAGGGACTAGCCCAGGCTAAAATCATCAAAAAATCGGTTATTTTATTTCGGGTTCTTAATATGACCATATGATGTAAACATGTACATAGACTAGAACAAATTTTTATAATTTTTGTGCTGCGAATTCACCAGTTAGGCTAGATATATAGACAAACTTCCTGATTTCTAATTATTGACAACCATGTCAAAAATAGGAAATGCCGGAATCTCGTCTCTATATCTAGCCTAACTGGTGAATGCGCAGCACAAAAATTATAAAAATGTGCAGTTCTAGTCTATGTACATGCTTACATCATATGGTCATATTAAGAACCCGAAATAAAATCACCGATTTTTTTATGATTTTAGCCTGGGCCAGTCCCTTTAAATAAGCAAATTTTACTGCCGGATACACAAGCGAGGTATTTGGAAATGTCATCTTAGACCAATCGACAGACTCGGTTAATCTATGGAATGACCTTACACTGTGCTTGACAAATTGGAACAGTTTTACCAGGCGGTTTAAATTTGGATTTTTTATATTCCATACTAATTCAATCATGTCTCCATATAGATAAAGAAAAGGTGAATACAACTAGATATAGCAAGTAAAACGTTATTCAAATAAGATTGAAGCCACTAAAAAGTGATTTTACATAGATATGGCACGTATAAAGTGCACTAGTTGATATAGAAACATACATTATTATCTGACCGTTGAAGAGCATGCGCGATATTGTGTCTAGATCCCCTTTAAAATATATGAACATGTTACTGAAGTAGCCCTATCTGACACCTTTAATTGCAATTTCACAATTAAAATTTATTACGAATACAGAAAACACGAGATCTAGTCAAATGTTGGTTTGATGGTGGACCATCGTTGCTGAGAATCGAAGGTGGGAGGATCGGATATAAACTTTTCCTCATGGGGAAGAAGTAATATCAAATAAAACGTCAATATTGCCGCTGTAAAAAAAACCTAATTTCATTTATAACTGAGGATTGAAGGGTTTTTTTCGCTGGTCAAAAAATAAACCAGTTTATTTTTTTTCTGTCTCGCATTACTAAATCATGGATTGGATTGGATGTATTATGTGTCACTTACTGACTAATATTTTTTTTAAATCATCGTTCCCAGCCGCTGAGCATAACAACAACACAAACTTGAGATAAACAAGGGACCCCTTACGGGTGGGGTACACAACTAGACCCAGTCACAAGGATGTAACTCCTTTAAATGGGTCTATAATATTTTTATTATTTAGTTGAAATAGATGAAAAATGAACGCTTAAATTATTCACTCGGAGTTGTGGAATTAGATCTGTCAAATAGGTTTTCCCCAAAAATCTGATTGTTTAGTTACGCCACTGATAAATATTGTTGACTGCAGTGAATTTTACGAGCGTAAACCAATCTAAAGTTTAAATGTCACTAACTATATTAAATGTCAGTATATGTTTCATAAGAAATAAAATTATAACAGAAGGTCAAGCAAATTGTTTTGTGAGCTGATAAAATAATAACTGATAAAAAATGAGAAGCGAGGAACAATAAAAAATATAAGTATTATTCAAAACTCGTTTCTCGTGCCAGCCCCGCGGTTTTGAATTATACAATATAAGTTCGCTATTCTAGGATTCTACACGTAGGCAAAGATAACATTAGTATATTTAAAGCGTCAACAATAGAAATGAATTTTTTGATGAATTTGTATATCGATTAACCCTTTCAACGCTTTCTTTATGAAAGAGTAAAATATCCGTTGTATAAAGAGTTAAACTTCATTCCTAATACACTCCTTCTGCAGTGCCGCCCGTTCGTTCGAACTTAGTAAGAGAACTGGTACAGAGTGTCATTTCTCCATGGCTTTCTCTTTATATCTGACTTTGGTTTGTAAATTGTGGCTGTGTTGATGCTTCTCATCACAACGTCACCTATGGGCAATCCTTAGGTCCTAATTATATAGATCTACCAATGTTCTAATTTGTGATATTTTTGGGAAATTAAAATAGAAAAATGAATTTCTAGAGCGCTAATTTACAGTTATTTTTGCGTGTGATTATTAGTTCACGGCTTTAGCCATTTTTCGATTTCTGTGTCCACCTCTGTATGATGTGTGTTCGTTTTCTACAGGACTACCATATAATTAGCAAAATACGTGCGCATACACCCACGCGCGGTAGAAGTCGGTAGAATTAAGTGGGCATGAACGTAAAGCCTGTAAGTGATGATATCGTTTACCAATACTGTTCTGCAAAGTCAAAAGGCGGTAGCAACAGATAAAGTAAGCAGTTACTGCCTTTTAGCCTTGTATGACAGAAAAGACCATTCTCCACACATAGATGTCGCTCAGGTCAACCCCGCTCTCTCTGAGGTCAGAATGAGAAAAGACCTTACCATTTGTTCTCGGTAGACAAAGCTGAGAAGGTTAGAACACGAACTGACTAATTAATTAGTGGAAATTACACCATTCCACAGTTGGAAAGACAAAACGGCCTGGCTCCATTTTGACCTCATTAGCGCGTCGGGCGGGGGCCCTAGGGTAGAGGTTAACACTGCTGCCTTTCACGCTAGAGTTCGGGGTTCGTTTCTCCTGGCCCAATTTAGCCTGTATGTTCACAAAAGTGGCCTAAAGCCCGATTCATTTCATTTTTTCATTAGCCCTTCATTATTAGGGAGAAGTTTGAACCTGAATTTCGTTCACCCAATGTTGTTTTAATGTTGGGCCAGCGTTGTACACATTGTACCAACAAGAAAACAACACTACAATGTGTTAACGACTTTGGTGCTTCGTGATATCAATGAACTGAGTCTTGTATTTTAAATTACAAAATGATAATAATTCACCCAACTATGACCTTGTATGGAATTACATATAGGCCCTATTAATATAACCACGGATGATAGAATCCATCCGTTCATTCGTTGATCCATTTATCTATACCGTCTCATTGATTATAAAAGTAATTATTTTGTCGCCAGCCTTGTTATTTCAAAATATATATATATATGTTTTTGTTAGTTTTGCAAGGCTAGGCCTACTGCATGCAACTCTGGCGTGTTTATGAAACCACCCGAGCTGTGCAGTGACTCATTCATATTATTAGAATTGAAAACAGAATATGGAGCATATTTTCTTACCAAGATTAATTAAATCTTTAATTAAACATCCGGTTTTCATGCCTCGTATTTCACATCGAAGTCAATCGTTTATTTCTAGCCTATCCGTAGTGTCCAATTTCTCGTTCCTCGCTTAACAAAACTTCCCAAGATTACTGCATAAAAATGTGTCATGATCATACACTCTTTGTGCGAATAATCTTTCTGGAAAAAAATATACCTCTGTATTATTAAAGTAAGTGAGTGAGGATGACACTATCGTGCATGTAAAACCCGGTTCATATTGTAGGATTTTGTCCTATAGGATTCAACCCTTATCATGTTGAATCATTAACCCTTACAGCGCCGAGAGCGACTTCGTCTAAAGTCGATTCCCGCACTGTAAGAATAAATTACTGTAAAAATATTGCTAATGCACATGGCCGTAGACCCATAAAATATGTATTCAAAAGAGCTAACTAAGACAACTTAACTGACTTCAAATTGAAAACCCTTTAGTCTCCACGGTTTATACAAAAATATTTCAGGGTTGTAAGGGTTAAACCGTTATTGTTGATAACATTACGTAGTAGCCGTTGGTCCAACATTGTATAAATGTTATACAAATGTTTTGTGTTTGCTGGGAGTGCAGCTGTGGATTGATTTAGTGTTTAATTTTCTGACGATATATACCGGCTACACCGATAGCCGTAATTACAAAGCACAGGCTATGTACGTAGGCCTATACAGTAGAATACTGAAACATTCTCAAAAATGATTTGTTATCCTATGTGTCGGTCGGCGTTGGCCTTTAAAATAGTAGTTAGATTCCCTCATTCCATTGAATTAGCAAATTTGAGCACGCCACATGTAGACCCTATTACCGAATTGAGACAATTTGTGCAGTTACATACTTCATTTATATAAACACACAAACCACGGTTAAAGTTTATTTTAAATATTCCCCAGTCCTATTATGCACCACATAACATACTTTTTAAATAGATTTAATTGATCAAACAAATGAATAATCTGTCCAAGTCTCACGCATTTTAATTAAGATCATTTTGAATAGGCCAGGCGCTTGACGGCATTTCTGGTTCAAAGTCTGTGACGCTGGCTCAACATCCCGTGTTTGCTGCATTAATCAAACTTCATTTTGTCTTTTTCTGTATTTTGGAGTGATCGTAATTAATTTAAGAAATATTTAGCTATGGAAGGAGTTTTATAAGTTATACCATTAGCCAGTGTTCTGATGTGTCGGTGAAGTCGTGACGGAGGCCCTACTGACATCTAAAAGTCAAACTGTGTCAGCACAGACTAATCAGTCGGTCAGTGTATGTCCCGGGTGCATGTATAATCTTTATAGGTGTCAATTCAGGTGCAAACTCAATTCAAAATTGATATAAGGTCGATCCTAATGTTTCATCAAGAATAGTTAGGTCTATTTCTGGCAGTGTCATGGGAAAAACAATTAGGAAACCTAGCACCACAGACGCTGAATGTGCTTAAAGGAGTAGTCCACTGTGTGCGAATAGCGGGACACATCTGTACCCAGAAAGTACCACGCTGAATACGGAGATAGAGGCAACAGGGGTACAACTAAAATCAGAAACATACATAGAGTGGTCTATAGCTTTAACGACTTGGAAAACCATTACAGATATGAAAACCAAGTGTTTTAGTATTCCCACTAAGATATTGATCAAATGTTGTTTCATTGCTGGCCCCTCCACTCACTCACTCACTCACTCACTCACTCACTCACTCACTCACTCACTCACTCACTCACTCACTCACTCACTCACTCACTCACTCACTCACTCACTCACTCACTCACTCACTCACTCATTCACTCACTCACTCACTCACTCACTCACTCACTCACTCACTCACCCACTCACCCACTCACCCACTCACCCACTCACCCACTCACCCACTCACCCACTCACCCACTCACCCACTCACCCACTCACCCACTCACTCACTCACTCACTCACTCACTCACTCACTCACTCACTCACTCACTCACTCACTCACTCACTCACTCACTCACTCACTCACTCACTCACTCACTCACTCACTCACTCACTCACTCACTCACTCACTCACTCACTCACTCACTCACTCACTCACTCACTCGCTCACTCACTCGCTCGCTCGCTTTTTGGTATAGCTCAACCAGTTTGCCGAGAAAGAGCGCGTGGGATCATGACGCTAAATGGCCAGCAAACACACGGCTTAATTTAGTCTTTGTTTGTGCCAATGTTGGGTCAACGTCGAAGACAACCCAGCAAACACAAAACATTTGTATAACATTTGTACAACGTCAGCTCAACGTCTTCGACGTTGGTCCATCATTGTACAAATGTTATACAAATATTTTGTGTTTGCTGGGAATGGCCCAACATCGATCCAGCATAGGCTGTTTGCTAGGTGGAGCCTTTAAATTAATTCACCGGGCGTCACGAACATCTCAAGTTTTATCCAATTATAGAAGCAAACATCTGTTTTGTTCTGTGTATTTTTTTCTCAATTTTGTAGCTATAGACACGACAGCACGAACAGATGATTATTTTTTAGCAATAAAATTATTTTATTTACTTTTAAAACGAAATAGAATGTCAATTAGTCATATATAAATTTTTAATTGTATTTTTCCACGCCTACAGTTGATGTACCAAAGTAAAAGGAAAGATGTGAGCATGCACTGATGCAGCATTTTCACGGATTCGTAGTCTGCACCCACCATTTTTCCTCCTTCACTTCGTCGGAGCTCACGGGTTCGTCCCTCGCTCTGGTATGCAATTTCCTTTGACCATAGGGCTTAAACCTGTGTCTTGAGGACAGTCATCTGATTCATTCTTGGCCAAGTTTAATCTGTAGGCCTTATTTGCACAAATTGGCTCAGAGCCCTATTTTTCCTCCTCGAAGGTCAATAAACATGATTTTATCACATATTCAAATATAATATGTCAGATTAAACCACCTCAGAACGATCTCATTGTGTTGTGTTGTGTTTATACAATTTTTAGCTCATCAGGCCGAAGGCCAGATGAGCTTTTAGTCAGGGCCCATTTTCGAAATTTCTTACTTGGTAAGGCATTTTTTAGTAGAATTTGGCATGCAGTTGTTCTTGCAAAATTTGGGAACGCTGATTCCAAATCTGCCCCATGCCAAGCAATTTTGTGTTTTTCCTACTCAAAATTTAAAAACAAAATGGCCGCCAAAATTAGTGAAAATGTCACAACTTTACATCACGGCTTGGCTTACAATGAACATAAAAACATCATTTCGGTGTAATAACACCCACCTGAGCAACATACTTAAAGTCCCCTGAATTTCACCTAGTGCTTTTGCCGCTAGAGGAAAAAATCCAAAATGGCCGCCACTGCAAGGCAATGTGCTATAACTTTGCTTCCAAATAACGTAGAGATGTGTTTAGGTGTCTACATATAGGTTTCTCAAACCCAGGAAACCAATTCAGAGCCGTAATAACATATATTATCAATATTTCACAAAGTTATGGGGGGAAAACAAATGTTGCGCCAGGAAAACGACAGATCGTAGGCCAGTGTAATAATAATGATTTATTTAATAAAGTCATTATTTCACATTTAGAAGCCGAGGGAAACAAACTTAATATCCGGCATGTTGTAAAAATGTTTAGACTATTGACAAAAAATATTTTATGATTGTTGATCACTGTCCGGCACTAGATAACCTGTCGCTCACCATATATTTGTTCTAGGCCTATTAGAATGTGGCCTTTGTGATATCCACCTGGATCGTGTTTTTGCAGTACCGTAAGGAAGAAAGCAATAATTTAAATGTACGTTGGCCACGGGTGGCACCCTCCTGCCCAAACCCTGTACTAGAGTTAAGCAAAACATGAAGTTAATTCATCAAGGTGGTCTGCATAACCATGGGAATAATGACACACATACATGTTGCGTTCCTATTGAGACAAGCAGTCGTTTAAATTTAACAATTTATGATTCTAGTAACTAGGTATATTGTGCTGGTTAAAACGTGCACATCCCATAAAAATTATGTTTCTCAATCGGATTGACAAGTTACATAATCATGATAATAGTATCATCTTAATTTTTATATTGTTGATCAGAATAGATACCGTACAAAAGCCTGGTAATGCGCTGATAACTCAGTTGGACACAATTGAACGAATAAAGTCACAACCATCGGCTCAGAGATCCACACAAAACCGTAATGTAGGCTACACATACCTTTACTCCCCTAACTTGAATGTGATGATATCACCATCAATAACTATGATAAAATACAGTTACACGATATCGGAAATCTGTAATTTGGTGCAGAAGTTGACTTATATATGTTTTGGGCATAAAAGATTGATGGTTGAGGACACGCTAGGGTAATGTTGAAAATACTGACGATGAATTTATTTTATAAATATAGTGTGAACATACACCATCTTCAGAAGATGTTAGTAACTAACCTAGTCTTGGCAACTAAATGTTATAGTGTCATGAACAAGTCACCAAAGATGATTGGGTACACTTTTCCAGCAAGATATGATGCAGAATATGTGGTAATTGGGGCAACAATACCGTTTGTAGCACGATCAGGATGTTTTTATGAAGAAACACATAAAATACAGAAACTTTCTAGATGTGGTCGTGATATGGTAGAATGTATGAGGAATCAGTAGGTTCTGGTCATGCATGCTTCTAATCAGATATAAGCTCTCACTCTCGCATAATATACAATAACCCAACATGTTCAGTTGTGTTTTGAAGTGGTATGAGAGCGGCAACCATATTTTGCAAGAAGAGGTATCAATGTTAAAGACAATAAGTCTTACCATATATAAAGTGATGAAATCATATGACGGACGTGAAGATATTAGGTCCCTAATAACTATATGTCTCCTCCAGACATAGTAGAATAATTATCATTCACACAGAGTATTTAGTACTTATGTACTATATTCTTTTGTAATAAACATTGATCATCTAATAATCTATGCACGACACATGTATCCTACAGCAAAAACATTTCCATGCACACTGCGATGTTATCTCAGATCAATATATAACAGATAAAGTACAGAATCAGGGAGGCGGGCAATACAGTTTCAGTTCAATGTTCAAATTCACCACTTTTGGTAAAAAACAATGCTATTCAACTATTCAATGAACACTGGTATTTAAGCGTGAAAAATACTGAAGTACATGATGTGACGTTAAATGTTAATACGACAATCAAACAATGTGGTAGTCGTAGGAACTGATGTAAACTTGATCATTCTGCTTTCGAAACGTTCTCATCATAGCAATGCCTATCTGTCTCAACCTAGAACTGGTGATATTTATCGTCGTACTATTCAACCGTTTCAGCACATTAATTCTAAAAGAAAGACATTTAAATTAATTCATAAACACCCAGGACTGGAACTTGAGCCAATTGGAGTATTTCAATGTATCCTCTTCGTCAATAACCCCTGCCACAAAAAGTGGATATTGTTTCCGTTGTATTTTAGGCCTGTTTAGCAATAAATACAGCTCTGGCCAGATGACAATATTATAAACATGTATGAGATTGTGGTTGGAGCCTCATCGATGGACAACTGCAACTAGTTCTCGTGTAAAAGCTTCCTGCTAAACCTGAAGAACTATCACATTTGGTTTGATTAAGTGTGAATTAGGACAACGAGAAAGTAGCCAATGGCGTCCTATCAAGGAGTTGCTACATCAATTTCGAAGCTGCACAAATATATGATCAATATATTGATGAGGGCGACTATTCTAGCATTATCAGTATGCAAGATGATGGCATTCATGCAAATCTGAGATATACACAGCAAGCCTATGTAGCTACAGTGATGAAAGTAACACATGTTACTTTTGTGCAATTTCCTCATAGTTAATGTGTTGTTTTTCAAATAATCATATTTTTTGCATTCCTCGTGACTACATGTAACATGGAAGTTGAGTTTGTTGATGCTGTGTAATTTGTTTGTATCAGAAAACTATTTAAGCGTCAAAAATAACTTCCTACGACATTTAGGACCAGAGTGGCAATGACACAGAAGGGAATCCTTTATTAGCGCTAGTTGATTACGAAATACAATTTCTGAAAATTCTATGCACAGGCACAATAATAAGAATTAGAATTGAGGATAAGAATTGAGGGAGGAAAAGCATTTCTTGTGAATTGTGGACAGAGTGCCCTAATTGGGTCTTAATTAGGTCATAAGTTAATTAATAATTACAATTTCTGAAATCCGCGAGGAAGTTTAATGCACAGGCCCTAACTCTTTCAAACAAACCAAACATAATTGAAATCGGATAAGAATGGAGGGAAGAAAAGCATTTCTTATGAATTGTGGAAAGAGTGCCATATTTGGGTCTTAATTAGGTCATAAGTTAATTAATAATTAAAATTTCTTAAATCCGTGAGGACGTTTATTGCACAGGCCTGAGCTCTTTCAAACAAACTAAACAGAATTGAAATCGGATAAGAATTAAGGGAGGAGAAGCATTTCTTGTGAATTGTGGACAGAGTGCCCTAATTGGGTCTCAATTAGGTCATAAGTTAATTAATAATTAAAATTTCTAAAATCCGCGAGGAAGTTTAATGCACAGGCCCGATCTCTTTCAAACAAACCAAACAGAATTGAAATCGGATAATAATTGAAGGAGAAGAAGCATTTCTTGTGAATTGTGGACAGACGACAAACGACAGACGCAACACGATGGCATAAGCTCATCTTAGGCCTAAAGGCCGGATGGGCCAAAAATGGTTATAGTAGCCTACTTGTTGTATAATTGGCGGCTATCTTGGATTTTTCCCTGAAACTACATGTAATATAAAAGTTAGAGGTTATTACTGTATTGTACTAGAATTATTTGTATTAAAAACGTATATTTGGCCACCAAAAACAACTTTCTATGACTCTTAGAAAAACTTTATGGTACTTTCTGTATTATTGGCGGCCATCTTAGATTTTTTGCGTGATAGTTGACCAGGTCTTAAAGCATGAAATTCCTCAAAACAAAAATGTTATTTTGAACACGAAAGGCAAGTTTGTGTGTCCGCTGTGCACCCAGATATGATGTATAATAATGATAATTGAGACTTTATCTGCTATTTTGGCGGCCATTTTGTTTTGCAATTTTGAAAGGGAAAAACTTAAAATAGAACTTGGCATGGGGCAGATTTGGAATCAGCATATCCGAATTGTGTGAAAACAGCTGCATGACAAATTCTACTAAGAAATGCCTTACAAACTTTAAGATCGCCTCTTTTTGAAAAATGGGCCCTGACTATGCAATGGCGCGTCGTCAGTCTGTCCGTCCGTCCACTATTCGCGAAAACTGCTATTTCTCCCGAGTCTTAAGTAGATTTCATTAAAACTTGTACACAATTTAACTAAAAGGGTCTAGTTTTTTTGTAAACAAAAAATTATCTATAAACGTCTCGTGTTAGATGAGGCGGCCTGCGACTGCACAAAAACCGCTGGACAGATGGACAGGACAGTGCACTGAGCGGACAAAGGTGAACCAACATGTCCCCACCTCTCTAGGGGTGCACATGGGTCCTGGAAATTATGGATTATTCCCAGTTCACTTTTTACCCATTTTTTGGCCTCACTGTTCACTTTTCATAAAGAAAACACATGTTCAGTTCATTATTTATAAGATATTGCCCTCATTTTTTATAAGATTTTCGCCTCAGTTTTAACATTTATCATGGCTTTGGACAATTCAATGATGTAGGCCTATGTTCAAGTTGAGGGGCCGTACAATAACTTCACTGTGTCACTATAGTTTTTATAACTATGTTTCTTCGTTCGATAGTTATAATATTCTGATGTCGATGTTCGTTTTTTATAGCGAGTACAGTTTGTTTTTTACACTAGATATAAATTTTCAGGTTCGTTTTATACACTTTTTATAAACTGCAATGTTCGATGTTCGGCCCCTAAGAACAGCATGTCAGTGTCATATCTGTCAATGCCATCTTCCTCCTACCACCGATTTTCTAGGAAACAGTATGTGATGTGTGTTGCATTCTAAAACTAACGTTACACTTAAATCCGGTGCTAGCGTGAACTCGCCTAGGTAGACAATGACATTAAATGAATGGGGTTTTAGGCTACTTTTGTGCACATATAGGCTAAACTGAGCAGGAGAACCTCCTAGGGTTGGTGAGATGAATAAGATGACACTGATCCTCCAGACACAGGATTCGAAATTCGGGCCCTGGCGGTCTGAGGCCGAGCACGCTATCTCCCGGGCATAAAGGCTCCCCACAATATTGAATCTTTACGAGTGAGTGGGGAAGAAACATCTTGTTTCTTCGAAACTTGAAGGCCAGAGTGGGGTTCGAACCCGCGATCTCCGATTTTTCAAGCAGGCCGCTTTAACCATGGTACCGTTCGTAACGAGCAAACCTACGTTAAATGTAACACGGGAGCCTAACGAGCAGACCTACTTTAAATGTAGCTCGGTGCTTAACGAGCAGGCCTACTTTAAATGTAGCACAGAAGCTTAACGAGCAGGCATACTTTAAATGTAACACGGGAGCCTAACGAGCAGGCATACTTTAAATGTAGCACGGAAGCCCAACGAGCAGGCCTACTTTAAATGTAGCACGGAAGCCCAACGAGCAGGCCTACTTTAAATGTAGCACGGAAGCCCAACGAGCAGACTTACTTTAAATGTAGCTCGGTGCTTAACGAGCAGACCTACTTTAAATGTAGCACGGAAGCTTAACGAGCAGACCTACTTTAAATGTAGTACAGAAGCTTAACGAGCAGGCATACTTTAAATGTAGCACAGAAGCTTAACGAGCAGGCCTACTTTAAATGTAACACGGGAGCCTAACGAGCAGGCATACTTTAAATGTAGCACGGAAGCCCAACGAGCAGACTTACTTTAAATGTAGCTCGGTGCTTAACGAGCAGACCTACTTTAAATGTAGCACGGAAGCTTAACGAGCAGACCTACTTTAAATGTAGTACAGAAGCTTAACGAGCAGGCATACTTTAAATGTAGCACAGAAGCTTAACGAGCAGGCCTACTTTAAATGTAACACGGGAGCCTAACGAGCAGGCATACTTTAAATGTAGCACGGAAGCCCAACGAGCAGGCCTACTTTAAATGTAGCACAGAAGCTTAACGAGCAGGCATACTTTAAATGTAGCACGGAAGCCCAACGAGCAGGCCTACTTTAAATGTAGCACGGAAGCCCAACGAGCAGGCCTACTTTAAATGTAGCACGGAAGCCCAACGAGCAGACTTACTTTAAATGTAGCTCGGTGCTTAACGAGCAGACCTACTTTAAATGTAGCACGGAAGCTTAACGAGCAGACCTACTTTAAATGTAGCACAGAAGCTTAACGAGCAGGCATACTTTAAATGTAGCACAGAAGCTTAACGAGCAGACCTACTTTAAATGTAACACGGGAGCCTAACGAGCAGGCATACTTTAAATGTAGCACGGAAGCCCAACGAGCAGGCCTACTTTAAATGTAGCACGGGAGCTTGACGAGCAGGCATACTTTAAATGTAGCACGGAAGCCCAACGAGCAGGCCTACTTTAAATGTAGCACGGAAGCCCAACGAGCAGGCATACTTTAAATGTAGCACGGAAGCCCAACGAGCAGACTTACTTTAAATGTAGCTCGGTGCTTAACGAGCAGACCTACTTTAAATGTAGCACGGAAGCTTAACGAGCAGACCTACTTTAAATGTAGCACAGAAGCTTAACGAGCAGGCATACTTTAAATGTAGCACAGAAGCTTAACGAGCAGACCTACTTTAAATGTAACACGGGAGCCTAACGAGCAGGCATACTTTAAATGTAGCACGGAAGCCCAACGAGCAGGCCTACTTTAAATGTAGCACGGGAGCTTGACGAGCAGGCATACTTTAAATGTAGCACGGAAGCCCAACGAGCAGGCCTACTTTAAATGTAGCACGGGAGCTTAACGAGCAGGCATACTTTAAATGTAGCACGGAAGCCCAACGAGCAGGCCTACTTTAAATGTGACACGGGAGCTTGACGAGCAGGCCTACTTTAAATGTGACACGGCAGCTTAACGAGCAGGCCTATCTTGAATGTGACACGACAGCTTAACGAGCAGACCTACATTAAATATAACACGGCAGCTTAACATGCAGGCCTACTTTAAATGTGACACGGCAGCTCAACGAGTAGAACTAGTTTAAATGTGACACGGGAGCTTATACATGTATTGCTATTAAACGATATAACCCACAAAAATAAGGATGTTGTCAGCTTTTGTGTAATACTTGCATATATTTGTCACTAAATCTAGACATTGTGCCAGCAATCCAAATTTCAATGCCTATACGGTTTTATGATGCTTAAAGTAACAAATATATATCTGTAGAGACATGGGAGAATCAGGAGTTGGGAGGATGGGAGCATAGCTTTTATTTTTATTTGGTTGAATAAAACACGTTTTATCGACTTTCGTTCAAACAAAACCCGATACAATAATAGGCAATATAAATGTTTAACCATTTCACCAGAAAAACTGACCAGTATAATACCTCAAGTAAAAGCTCAGAGCTTAAATTAACATGATTAATCAATCAATCAATCAATCGCCAATGCATCTCCATAATTCTACAAGTCTGTTTTTTTCAGCGGCGGGTGTTTCAGACCACATTCAACACTGCGGTAATACCATAAATTGACAGTTGCAAATGCAAGCTTCATGCTTTTGATTGATTGCAGTGTTCCTTTCTCTTTTTTTCTAAATATTATTAAAAAAACACGATTGCATAAAGAGTTAATTGATAGAGAAACATTGAACAGCATTGTTTTTGTGCGAAGAATTTTTTATTTCCAGAAATGGTTGTGCGATCAACAAACACGGATAATTTCAGACAAACCTATAACATAACATCTTGATATCATAGTCAAGTAAATGAGATTTTCGTTCTAAAATACTTAACCATTTCCGGCTAATACGGGGACAATACCTTATATTTTAATAGAATGAACACAGTTTATTGTATAACATAATCATTTGTGACCTGCGAATTGTGACCTGCAAATTCTCACTAGGTTTCGACTTTTGTTTCAGATAATAATATTAATAATAATGATTATAATACAAATAGTAATGTGAGTTTGTGTGGAGCATTCTTGCACAGTTTTTTTTCTCAGTACAATATGACATTTGATGATCACACACGCTGTCTCTAAGTAAGATCACGTGCACCACATTTACAGTGCGGAATAAGCCAGCAGCCTCCCCAACAACACCACGTCCCCCTAGCAACCAGTCACAGCCATCACAGCTCTTACGCGAACGAACACATAGCTCTGGTGACGTGGCCTAGTTGCCCCCCCTACAAACCAAGGTCCGTGCTCTCAATTCAAATTTGGATCGAATCTGAAAATTATTAGATAAAAAGAGTACTACAAAAATGCACCCAATCACCAAGCACGTAAGCCTACAGCAGAACACGGACCTTAGCCTAACGTCATTGTACCGGCATTTAAACAATGTTGGCCCAGCATACACAAGAAATTGACCCAGTGTTACATAAATGTTCGTCCACCATCTACGACGCTGGCCCAACATTAATTGGATGTCTTGTGTTTGCTGGGGGTTGCGGGGATAGGCTTTATCTGGTCTGACTAGTAATATATATATATAAGGTCGATTATACAAAGTACACCTTCTGTCACTTTCAAGTCACCGGCCAGAAAGACATTTCAAGCCAGATCAGTGATATTTAGCTTAGTTGAAGGTGGCGTCATCGTTGGAATGACTGAATCAGAGACAGGAATACTTTGAAAGTGACAGTCTGACTTAGATCATGTGAGAACAGGGGAGAGGGTAATACCTTCTCTGATTATAGAAATCACTGAGGCCTTTATGCTGGAAAAATGACATAACCAATGAGTTTTCATGCATCTTCGGTCTAAAAATAGATGTCTTTTCAAATATGTGATTATGCTTTTTGTTTGTTTTCCAGAATAGTACAGAAAGATCAAATGGAAAATAAAGCTTTCAAACTAGTATAGAATAGTACCTGTATTACTATAAGTATACACTGAGTATGCACTATTTTTGTAAAATTATTGGAATTGCGTACCCATAAATAAATAGTGTATAATTACAGTTACATGTGCTACACTATACTGGGGTATCACCTGGTATTATTGAGTCCCTCTGGAGGTCAGATGATATGACAAAATACTCTTAGCGCATTTGACTATTTATGATAATGGTAACATTAATTTAATCTATAACAACAAACAGCTAAATTAATCACATTCTCAGAAAAACATACTTTTCCTTAAATACCAGTAAAACTCTGATATCGGATTGCTAATTTTCTCTGTAAGTCAAACTCAGTATCAGATCTCAGAAATTCAAGCTTGAGGTAACAGTATATCATAACAGTGGAAATGTGTTATAATGACAATGTGATTAACTAAAGTTGATACCTAACATTATACAGTAACAATCACAATAATGTGTTTGATTATTAAAGAGTAAATATAGAGTGACTAGAATAAAGAAAAGATTGTCAGCCTGGGAACTAAAGGGTGTCCAGGCAAGAAAAACAATTACACCCTTTAGTCTCCATAGTGACCATAAGCGCATAGCAGAAAGAAACAGTGAGTTGAACATAGTCTTATAATAATAAACTGATATATTTTACCTAAAATATCAAATTCATTATCTTCTTTAGAATGTAGTTTTCCCATATTACAGTGTACTACAAATTATACAAAGAAATGATGAAAAAGGTATTTTGCGTCTATTGTATCATTCTGACAAAACGAATCATGCATTTGTAAGTATTTGTTCTTTGACTTAACATAAATATAAAGTTGTTTGTTTGTGTTTAAATATAAATTATAGATTGGCAAATGAATAAGTAGAAGTACAGCAGCATGGTCAAATTAATGTAAGATAATTACCATGATTGACAAGAAAATAAATTAACGGTGTATAATTAATAAGAATAGCTGACATCAATTATACTGTACATACATCTTTCATCAATGAAATTGATTATCTCTCATTTTCAATCAGTCTTCTTCTCACAGTAAATATATATAACATCACATCACGAGAGATAACTCTGCAGTAATTTCAATATGTACAATAATATTCTCTTACTAAAACTTTCCTTTTTCAAGTGCACCATGAATGTATTAAGTAACTGTAGTGGCCTTTTTTTTTGACAGTTGTAAGTTATGTGTTTCAAAGAAAAAATCGATGTGAATCTATTTGTTACCCTAAATAAGCTTACATACTATTCTGACATACGTACTATAGTATGTTGCAAAGTCACGGAACGGCTCTTCAGACAGTGTATGTGGATTTAAAATAA
The DNA here is from genome assembly GCA_964017125.1 of Flabesymbios commensalis. Taxonomy (NCBI): domain Eukaryota; kingdom Metazoa; phylum Annelida; class Polychaeta; order Terebellida; family Flabelligeridae; genus Flabesymbios; species Flabesymbios commensalis. Next base: position 39,280,448 of record OZ024904.1, on the reverse strand, counting down.
TTATACATTATTTATAGTGTTGTCTTTTGTAGCAAACGATGCATCAGTCCACTAAATATGGGTGAAACCATCAGTTTATACACAGACAACTATGTTAATTTTGAAACGTCATCGAAAATTTTCTTGTGTTGCTAAATTTTACATTTATTTTCAAATCCATCTGTTTTGTTCCAATTTATATTACAAAGAAATATGTCAATAACGAACAAAGATAATGTCAGCGTGTGCTTCAAAGAGATCAGATCTGAGTAATTTTGATCCATCTGAAGTAATATCTCACTATATGGCAAGACACAATTTCAAATGGATGAAAATGTATTATGCTAATTTCTTTATGTCGATTAAGCACTCGGTTTGGCAGATTATGCGCCTTGGTAAAGCATGTTCTCCTCTGGCTGCCGTTGTTTCTGTTGACTATTCCAGTATTTCCTCTGTAGAAGGTTGCGCAGCAAGTCGATCATCTCTTCATCATCTTCAGGCTCAACAGCATCCTACAATAATAAGAGAACCACAGAGCATTATAGACCCATCAAAGTGAAAACAGTAACAAAGATTGCAAAAAAACTGGCTAAACCAGGCCAAGGGAGAAGCTGGAAATTGAGAAATATGGATTTGATTGAGCATCTACCCACAAAACAATGTTAAGAATTTTAGTTTTTAGAGGCATTTTGTTAAGCTTGGACCTTCCATGAAAACGTTTATGTATATGGTCCTAGCAGCACAAGGGTTAATGGTACAAATAACATGATGAAGAGAATGTGTACTCACATTGGCATGCTGATCCACATTCTCGTTGATGTCGTTGGAGGAGGCTGGCCTCATGTTTGTTTTCACTTCGTTGCTGGCATCTTCCTCCTCGCTTTCAGACTCTACACTTTCTGGCACATTCTCCATCTCTTCAGATGAAGACAAGACAAAGTTTACAACTTTAGCTGGGGCCAGTTCATCTAGGTTGTCATTGCTGATGGTGACTTTCTTACTTACACACTCGTACCCGGCAGCACACACCTCCACTGTGTACCTGCCTGGTACCAGAAGACGCCAGTAGTCACCCTCATGAGCTGTAATATACAAAACAAGCTTATTATATAACAGACAAGTTCATTGACATTTTTAAAAAATGAAGATTTTTTATTAATTTAAAACTGGAAATTGGTGAGACAAAAGTGAATAAAAAGTACAATGTAGCATATGTGAAATATTATTAATGATCAATATTAATGTACAGAGCAATATCATGTCTTAAGATCTAGCGACCAACTGTAAAATTTACCCCCTGGTCATTGGATTTTTCTATTCTCAGGCCATTACAACTGCCCCGAAGAACATACAGAGTGCACAGGTTTTGGCTCTGGAAATCCATCAATCAAATCTCTGTCCTACCAGATACGTACATGTACCGGTACTCGTTTACACCAGAGTGAAGCACATGAGGGTAAAGTGCTCTGGCTGAGGACTGTCACAACACAAAACATTACCTGGACAAATTACTTGAAACATTAACATTGCAAACCTTGCAGTCTATTTTTTTGCTATATTGTCCCAATGTTAAGAGGGGAGAGATGTGATATATCTCTGAAAACCTATTTGCACCAAGCGGGGATTGAACCCAGAATGCGTGACAAGCAGCAGCTCTGGTGAAATGCTACTCACTACCAAATTCACCATATCTCTATTATCTAAAATTAACTTGTAGATTTGCTGACCTGATGTGACGTCATGGTTAATCTTTTGGCCGCCCTGCTTGTAGACTGTAATGTTAGCGTGAGATATTCCCTCGCCGTCAACAGATGTCACCTGACCCTTGATTCCAATATGTGCCTGTAACAAACATTTAGGAATAACGTGTCATCATTTTGTTGTGAATTGTCTAACCCTTTAAGCGCCCTTGCTGTATTTATGCACCACATGACATAGTTTAACCCCGAACAATTAAATTTAAATTTTCATTCACTTGAGGTTGTGTTTCGCTACCGCGACACACAACTTCAAGTGAGTGAAAATTACTTGGATTTGTAAAATTCTCATCACATAATTTCTCAATATCACATGATTTATGACATACTTCCCTTTTAGAATCAGGTTATACAGGTACGAATACAAAGACAGAATGTCGACATCGGTGATCTCGTTGTTAAATAAAATTCATTGAATAAAAAATGGCATAATCCATCACAAAAATAAGTTGTGGTTATTTTATAAAATCTGAACATTTTCATTCATCTTGATGTGGGAATTGGCAGCAATTCACATCTCAAGGTGAATGAAAACAAGAGCGAATATCTGGATGCTCAGGTTTAAAGCTCATTAATTTACTGTAAAATGTATTAGTCAGAAATTTAATGTAGATTGTGGGTGATATTTTATTCAAATAAAATACAGTCATACATGTGGCTTGCAGATGATAACTCACCTGCCACATGTAGGCAATCAGGGCACGGTAATTATCATCCCAGAACTGTGGCAGCTGAGCGGGAGGTGGGAACTTGTCACAGCCGAGCTCGATGGTGATCTCAAAACAGTTACTGCTCAGATAGTTGAAATCCTGCATACCTGTAATGTCCGAAAAAATTATAGTAACTATTCTCATTCATAAATTGACAGAATTCATTAAAACGGTCATTTTTACATTTCAAGGTCATCAAAGGGTCAAATACAAGATGGTAGCCATTTTTATTCTCTTATCATTAACTTTGAAATACAACTTTGATCTTCTTTTAAAACACCCACTTTTGTGTACTGGTGAGTTCTTATAACATGCTTTGATATTTATTGTTCCTACTACTGGTACATAACTGATGTATTTTTGTCAAATATCATTAACAATCGCGATTAAGTTAATGGGATAGTAGTTTTGAAGCCCTCCCATTATCAATTCAAAGAATTCAGTGACAGTACTCGTATAACCCATATAGACATATGAAATCAAAATTTTTGCTATAGAAACTTTTCATACCCCACAATTTGCAGATTATGGCTGAGGACAAGTTTCAAATTTAAGTAACGATGTAAAGGATTTTCATCTCCGATATCGTTCTGCACCTTTTCTTCCTCAATCTAAACATGTTAAACATTTGAGTGCATAAAGGTAACCCTTAAACTTAAAGCGCTAAATCAAATAATTTAAATTTTCACCCACTTGAAGTTGTGTCTCGCTACCGCAACCCACAACTTCAAGTGAGTGAAAATTACTCATATTTGTCTAATTTGGGACCAAATATTTGCAAATCTTGATTAAAAATGACTATAGTCGTGATCAGCGCCGTGAGAGCTAAGTAAATGACATATTGTAGACACAAGTACTCACCTCCCTGTACAGAGTACCAGGCCGCCCCGTTGGTGATTCCACCTTGTTTGCCAAAGCTGTCATCCCCGCTCATGTCACAAGGTTTGTGATCATGTGACATGGTGGCGTGATTACGCGCATATTCCTCAGCCAAGTACCTGTCAAATCAGCAATAAAACAGTGTGATCTACCTGTATTAATTCACAGTAAATTAATCTTTTTATATAGTACGTGTACTGTTTCATTTACACAAATTCTTGTAAAGTGAAGGCGAATCAGACCTTTAAATGTTGAACCATTTTCAGCACCACAAAAAAAAAAAATTTAAAACAGTAAAATTTCCAAAATGGTAAGTTTGAACTTCAAATATCCTAGACAAGTTTTTAATTTTGCATGTACATGATGTAGCAATCCTCAAATTCAATTGGATGAATATTTTAATTCATTGATTTAGCAACGGCATACTTAACAATTTAACAGCAAAACTAACTTCATTGGACTAAGGTGATTTTAATTTGCATAAAATTATCTGTAAGTTCTAGTCATGATATTAAAAAATTGTAAAAGAACAGAAATAACCCCACAGCTGTAATAAAATAAACAGAGAACCATTGTTAATCTCCTCGATAGTGCAGGATTCTAACTAACTCTCTCGTCAAATGATACAACTTTAAATTTGGAGGCATATTAACCAACAGATACATTCCTGTTGAAGTACATATAATTTTCATTACATTTGAAAATTATGTGAAACTATATGCATCACATAGAAATCGTTAAAATTCCAATTTCACTACAATATTTCGGTCAACAATGTTTCTCTGTTCTACTGAAACATAAAATTAAACCAAAATCCCTAAACACATTTTAAATCTAAAATATATCACTGTATACCCCAGGTATACACGTATTTGGATATATATTTCAAAGTATGTCTAATCAGTGATAATTTTGTACCAGTAATAAACCAAATACATGTAACTTCAAAATCAAAAAAAAAAATGAATTCTGAAAATGTCTCTTGGACACAATAAATATACATGTATCACACAAATATTGTCTAACTATCACCCCTGAGCTTAAATGATGGAAAGTGTCACTTTGTAAAGTGTCACTTACATGTACAACCCTTCAGTCAGGATGGGTATCATTCAAAAATCTTGTCTTCACCATATATAATACACAATATTGTCTCAAATAAACAATGAAATAAAATAACCATCCCACATGCATTGCAGCATATTTAAAACACTGTCTTGTTCATGACACTTAACTTACAAACTATCAATGACTCTTCCTCTTAAATACACAAAGCTCACATGTCAGGCTTATGTTGTCAGATGAAAGTCTGCCATTACAAAAGCGTGTAACAGTAAAACTAATAAATTACCTTCATTAATAAAATAATGGCAATGAAATGTATGCAAATCTTTGATATCTTTATACAAAAAAGCCCACAAAATGTATGTATCATGTGTGTATTGCTATAATATAATTACTATACAAAACAAGAATTGTCATAATATTCATCTTAAACTATAAAAATCACCTTGACATAGTTGCCAAGCACATGGAGTTGGCAGGCTGCCATTATCCACAGACCCCTTTAAACATTTCAGTCTCTGAACTGAGTGAGAGGGGGGAGTGGTGGTGCCGATTTTATGTGCAATGTTGATCTTATGATTTTAGTTAAGCCTATCTATGGGTTAGTAGGCCTAATTCGTTCAATATCGGTAAACTATGCCCATCTCTTATCATTAAATTATGACTAAAAAATAAGGCTACACTCTACACAATGTATAAAAATTAGTCAGTGTATATGTGCGAGCGGTTGGCACATAAATAAAAAACTATTATGAAATTTGTTGAAAAAAAATTTTGAAAACCATAATTCTAATTTTTTAAGATTTTACTGATTGTTTTTCAAAGAGAAAATTGTCACAGTATGCCTAATTTTATTTATTTGATACACAGAGGGAATTTGTTCAATGAAATCCACTCATTTCTTCACAATATTATACTTTATATTTTCCCAAATATTAACTTACATACTGTTATCCCAGCTAACAAAAAGAGAAAAGAAAAGTATAACAGCTTTAATGGCTTCATTCTGTCAACACTCCCAGTCAACAGGTGGTTTTCATGTTGATAAAAGATTGATTTTGATGCAATTTCCACAGCTTCACAATTTGTTAGTGTATCAAGTTAACTAATTCTGCTACATTCACATAATGTTGCATTGATATCCAAGACATTTAAAAAGTATGGTTCTGTACATTTTATGATATCATTTGTATAAGCATCTCAAAAGCAAAGAATGATCTGAGGCAAAGAAGTTGGTATAATCAAAGTATTACCGGTATTGGAAAACGTGTACCATATAGGGCATAATGGATGCAGTGTTTTACTCTAATAGGTAAAGCAGATGAAAAGAACCTATTCTAAAGACACACCATATTTTTTCGATCATACAGGAGTTGTAATAATTCCAGGGTTATATAAAATAAGAAATGAGAAACAAAATTATCAGAATCAGTTTGTACTTCTAATCTCAGAGCTGGCAAATGGATTAAGCTATATATTCTTTACCTGAATGTGATATCATCAGGACTTGATGTGTATTCTTGCATGGCACCAGAACGACTCATGTCATATGGGTAGTTGGCCACCAGATCTCCACCATGTAAGTTTGCAGATAACACAAAGGGGGTGTCCATAATCCAGCGAATCATCATACGCGTCTCCGGCTCAAGCTGCGACACAGATCAACAGTAAATTAAGATCTCACAGATCATATGAATATTAATCAAAATAAAAATAAAAATCACTTGATAATTGACTGAGAAATTGGCGAGATACTTGGAGGTAATGTGACGGCAACTATAATCATGATAATAAATTTATGTTTATCTAAAGTCTGAAGTAAAATAATTTCATCCCGTAATTCCTGATGAAGGGCTTGACTACTGGTAATGCCAAAACATGTGCCCGGCATGCATGATCATGTGCCTCCAATGATAGGTGTCGCCATGCCCCGTCTGAATCCTAGATGAAACGCTGACTAATCAGCACACTCCATTTCTCTTAATATAGATTTTTAAAGGGTGATATGATATTTTTCAAATTCTATATTGTGCAATTATTTCAAGATCGAAAAAATCTACATTAAAAATTGAATTTTGCTGCTTTGAAGACTTACAGTTTGGTTGAGCTTCACTTTTTCCCACATCAGGTGGTTATTGATGGCATGTTTCTTCTCGTTGCTGTAAGCAATACGGTTCAAATCTGGGAAGTTACGATTCAAATCTACATTGTGTGCGTTCGAACGACCAATCAACCAGTTCTTCTCCCCTTCCTGTTGAAGAAAAATATACAACAATATCAGTTTATTTAAAAAAGCACAAAATACATAATGTGGTACTAGTCAAGGACCCAGGAAAAACCACACTTGAAATTTAAGAAGAACCTGCAAAATTTTACCACTGTACGCAATTAATAATTGAGGGTTGTTTGCATTCCCATAAATCCATACTCTCCTGTCCCTAATAGAAGAGCGTTCGGGATAAAAGCACCTGTTGGAGAAATCCTATATTTTTATTAATAGCACCTGTCCACAATAAAAGCACCTCTTGGAAAAAATAACTCATTACCGTATGCAGCTGGTATGTTTTACTCATTAACTGCAAGTAGTTTTTAGAAATTGAAAAGCTTTTTTTAGTAATCTAAAACTCATTTTCTATTAAACGAACCTGACCACAACAAACGAACCTGTTTGCAAAATCAGCAGCCGTTTAACAAACGAACCGGTTCGTCTATTAGGGACAGGAGAGTAGAGGAACCACAATGACCTACTTCAGAGCAGTAATATTTGTTATTACACATGATGCAGCCATCAGGTTTCATACTACGTATGATGTGTATACATCTAACGTGTTATTATATGTGATTCAGCCATCAGGATTCATACTGGGCATAATATGTAGATGTATAACATGTAGGCCTATGTATGTTATTACATGTGATGCAGCCATCAGGATTCATACTAGGTATGATGTGTAGGCCTATACATCTAACGTGTTATTATATGTGATTCAGCCATCAGGATTCATACTGGGCATGATATGTAAATGTATAACATGTAGGCCTATGTATGTTATTACATGTGATGCAGCCATCAGGATTCATACTAGGTATGATGTGTAGGCCTATACATCTAACGTGTTATTATATGTGATTCAGCCATTAGGATTCAAACTGGGCATGATATGTAAATGTATAACTTGTATGTGTTATTACATGTGATTGTGATGCAGCCATCAAGGTCCATATTGGGCATGCCCAGCAAACACAAAGCATTTGTATAACATTTATACATCGTCGGCCCAATGTCTTCAAAGTTGGTTTAATTGTATAAATATTATACAAATGTTTTTGTTTATTGGGTGATATGTACATATGTATAACAATTAACATGTACACATACATTTACACATGTTATAATTTTATTACAACACATCAAGATTCATACTGGGCATGATAGACATGCACATGGGTAACATGTACACATGAATGTTCACATGATGTGTATACATGTGTTATTACCTGTGCCGCAGCCATCATGGTTCATACTAGCACTGGGCATGATATGTGGACATGTGTTATTACCTGTGCTGCAGCCATCATGGTACATGGTACATATACTGGGCATGATGTGTGTACAATGGCATGTGTTCTTACATGTCCTGCAGCCATTATGGTTTATAATAGGCATGATGTGTATACATTTGTTATTATTTGTGCCGCAGCCATCGGCCAACCATCAGGGTTCATACTAGGTATGATGCGTATACATTTGTTATTATCTGTGCTGCAGCCATCGCCCAACCATCAGGGTAGATACTGGGCATGATGTGTATGCATTTGTTTTTACATGTGCTGCAGCCATCGCCCAGCCATCAGGGTTCATACTGGGGATGATGTGTATACATGTGTTATTATCTGTGCTGCAGCCATCGCCCAACCATCAGGATTCATACTGGGCATGATGTGTACACATTTGTTCTTACCAGACCGTGCTGCAGCCATCGCCCAGCCATCAGGGTACATACTGGGCATGATGTGTATACATTTGTTTTTACCTGTGCTGCAGCCATCGCCCAGCCATCAGGGTACATACTGGACATGATGTGTATACATTTGTTATTACCTGTGCTGCAGCCATCGCCCAAACATCAGGGTTCATACTGGGCATGATGTGTATACATGTGTTATTACCTGTGCTGCAGCCATCGCCCAGCCATCAGGGTTCATACTGGGCATGATGTGTATACATGTGTTATTACCTGTGCTGCAGCCATCGCCCAGCCATCAGGGTTCATACTGGGCATGATGTGTATACATTTGTTATTACCTGTGCTGCAGCCATCGCCCAACCATCAGGGTACATACTGGGAATGATGTGTATACATGTGTTATTACCTGTGCTGCAGCCATCGCCCAGCCATCAGGGTTCATACTCGGCATGATGTGTATACATGTGTTATTACCTGTGCTGCAGCCATCGCCCAACCATCAGGGTACATACTGGGGCATGATGTGTATACATGTGTTATTACCTGTAACATCGCCCAACCATCAGGGTTCATACTGGGCATGATGTGTATACATGTGTTATTACCTGTGCTGCAGCCATCGCCCAACCATCAGGGTTCATACTGGGCATGATGTGTATACATGTGTTATTACCTGTGCTGCAGCCATCGCCCAACCATCAGGGTACATACTGGGCATGATGTGTATACATTTGTTATTACCTGTGCTGCAGCCATCGCCCAGCCATCAGGGTACATACTGTGCATGATGTGTATACATTTGTTATGACCTGTGCTGCAGCCATCGCTCAACCATCAGGGCTCATACTGGGTATGATGTGTATACATGTGTTATTACCTGTGCTGCAGCCATCGCCCAACCATCAGGGTACATACTGGGCATGATGTGTATACATGTGTTATTACCTGTGCTGCAGCCATCGCCCAACCATCAGGGTACATACTGGGCATGATGTGTATACATGTGTTATTACCTGTGCTGCAGCCATCGCCCAACCATCAGGGTACATACTGGGCATGATGTGTATACATGTGTTATTACCTGTGCTGCAGCCATCGCCCAACCATCAGGGTACATACTGGGGCATGATGTGTATACATGTGTTATTACCTGTAACATCGCCCAACCATCATGATGTGTATACATCTGTTATTATCTGTACTGCAGCCATCGCCCAACCATCAGGGTTTATACTGGGCATGATGTGTATACATGTGTTATTATCTGTGCTGCAGCCATCGCCCAACCATCAGTGTTCATACTGGGCATGGTGTGTATACATGTGTTATTACCTGTGCTGCAGCCATCGCCCAACCATCAGGGTTCATACTGGGCATGATGTGTATACATGTGTTATTACCTGTGCTGCAGCCATCACCCAACCATCAGGGTTCATACTGGGCATGATGTGTATACATGTGTTATTACCTGTGCTGTAGCCATCGCCCAGCCATCAGGGTACATACTGGGCATGATGTGTATACATGTGTTATTATCTGTGCTGCAGCCATCGCCCAGCCATCAGGGTACATACTGGGCATGATGTGTATACATTTGTTATTACCTGTGCTGCAGCCATCGCCCAACCATCAGGGTTCATACTGGGCATCAGGTGGATACGAGTGTTGTCTATGAGGTTGGTGATGATGGGGTTGTCACCTCTTCTATACTCCTGACACAGGTAAACCATCAGGTCCAGTAACATCTCACGTCCCACCACCTCATTACCGTGCATGTTAGCAACATACTTCACCTCAGGCTCCCCTGTAACACATGCCAATAAGAGGTCAATGGTAGTAGTAAATCATTGCTTTACGTCACTTTTCGGCACAAATAGTCTTTTAAGTGACATTGTAATATGATAAAAACGTTGTAGTCAATTGATGAGATGAATGATGTACAGATGATGATGTGAGGGTGGGGGTGATAGGGCATGTTGGGTTATTGAGAACATTTTCCTTCGCTCGCCCAATAAGGGGTTCTGGGCATGTCTAGGGGCATTTCGCGCAGCTCCGATATCCTCGGGTCTGATAGTCCCCAGAGTAACAATAGGAAGGGTAACTCCATTTTTTCCCCGTGAGAGACCTAATGTCAGCAAACACGCTATTGCCGGTTAAAAGGCTACCACGGCTTAAACCAGCGTCAGCACTGATGCGAGAGCTGCATTGGCACCGCAGCTGAGCGGTGGAACCAGGGTACGCAACTGGCAATCCGCCTGAAGATTATGGCCAGATACGAGGAGGCTGCAGCTTCCCTTGGATGATTGCTGTAGACTAGTGCTTCCGTACCATGCCAAACAGCATGCAACTGATGGAACAGATCCCTAATGACCCTCCCCCCATGAGGGCGAAAAGTACTACTACTAGCAATCATCCCAGTACCCCCAAGCGATCAATGGATGCCGAAATCACAATACTGGTAGAGAATACACACTTCCAGCAACGTTGAACCAATGACTTAGTAATGGAACGTAGTCGCCAAACGATGGGCCAGAAATAATCAGGCGTTGGGTCGACATTTCTTGTTCGCTGGGCTGGTTTTTAATACAACGTGTATGTTCATATTCACAATTTATATCTGAAGGTACGATCTTAAACAGTCTTGCCCATAATATACAAAGCGATACTAACATAGACGTTGACAAACATGGCACACTACATATTAGACAATCATAAATGGTAAAATAAATGATCTCATTATGACTTAGGCCTATGTCACTGTAGGGTAACGAGGCTAAAGTGCTAAAGAATTGGGTGGGTGATATGCCTACTATACTATCAAAACGTGGATCCACGTATTCGACAACCTGATCACAATTGGGTGAACATGGTCAACGGCTCCTATTTGTTCAGTAAAAGCAAGATGCAGTTTTAATGTTGGTCCACCGTCTGCCACGTTGGTCCAACATTAAAACAACATCAGGTAAACGTTTCATGCTTACCGGGAAAATATTGATTGTGTGGACAATATATAAGTTTGGACATACCTAGTTGCCATAACAACACGACAACACGCTCTTACAAAGTGACACGCAGAATGAGAGGTGTCATTGTCACCGGATATTGCGCAATGGCGTCATTATGGTCATTATATACATACGGCTTCAGCGACAACTGATATTGTGTTAAAGCCTGGAAGCAGGTGGCGTGTTGTCATGGCAGCACAGAGGTTAAATATAGGTTAAGCCCCGGGGAGTCCAGAGACTAATTATAATTATAGCATGGTTTTCTGACGACAGCGCTGGACCATCTACTAGAACCACCTGGCGCGACAGAAAAACTTTTGTCTTATATCAAGCTCAAGGGGAACTAAAAATATACCATACCTGCATTTGGGGAATATTTACTAGACTACTCTACTTCTAATTATTATTATTTTTTCCTTTCCCCACCGTCTGTGGATATAAGAATGTACGTATGACGGCACCATGTCAGGCAAGTGTCTGCCAAGGGGTATCCAGACAAATAGGACCCCCTAAATAGCACAGGTCGACGTTGAAAGCAACATCGTCGCATCTGACTTATTTTTATTTTTTAAAATTGACATGGCTATCTTAATCGATTCGTACACAACCGAATGTGTCGTCTTTGGGCTAAACAGTTATGTTGTATTTAAAAGAGTTGTTAAGCCGATAGGGACGCAGTCGGTTGTGCAAGGAGATGGTCATGTCAATTTTTAAAAATCATATGCAACATAGCAACAAACCCACGCCTTGTAACGTTACTGTACACAACGACGCGTTGTCACTCCTTCATTATATACCAGATTACTGAGGTGAATGCCACATAATCCCGATGATAATTATCTGCGTTATCTACCTCCCACACGCTATCCTAGCCAGCCCTAGAGACAAGCGGCTTCCAAGGTCATAGGGACATTTTATCTTTTAAAACGAAACGGATTATGACCATGAAGCTCGGGCCACACATATCCCTCCAGGCATATTATTTAATCCCTTCAATATGTAAGTGTATATTGCAATAAAAAAACATAAAACATGACATCATCGACAGAAACGTTTCATATTTTTGCCTTTCTCACGAAACATTTTTAATACTAACCAGTGTGGATTAACACACATTTAACACTGTAACACGCCAGTGTATTTAAAAGTTCTTCACCAAAGCGGAAGATATTTTAGGAAAGTGGGCTAAACTTCACAAAAACGATAATGCAACCACTTTTATTCGGTCAGTTGCAAATTGCGTGTTAAATTTGAACAGACAAGGTCAGATGGACTCCAGCAAAATCGGTTGATTTTTATCTTTTTACATGTAAAATGTGTAAGGTGTCGTTTAACAATGCACAACAGCACATATCCAAATATCAGCACAACGTCAATGTCAAAATGGAATTGTAAAAAATAAGGTGTGACAAGTAATCAGAAGACCATGTAAGAGATACATTGTTATAGGTCACTAAATACAGCTTTCGTTCTTTTGAGGTATTAATTACAAATCATATCATTACAGATGTAGGTAGAATCCGCAATCGTCTCGGCAAATATTACGCATTTAAAATGTTTAATTAAGTAATTGCCTTTGAATAACAATAAATATATTTGAAAACTTTTAAAAATATTTAAAACTTTTCTTCAACATGTTCAATCAATAAGATTTGACAATGACTTCCATTTACACAAAAATAAATTATTTTCTCTGATTTGAAGATGTATATCGCGTCAGCGAGACACAACTTCAAGCAGGTAAAATTACATATACCTAGGCGGTTAAAGGGTTGATAAAAAAAACAGCACAAGCAATCAGCGTCCCTGAAGTGAAGCGATCGATGCAGTTTTTATTACAGTAATTAACCTTCGTAATATCATATAGTACATTAAGACGTATCATGTACATGTATATTATATCAGCCCAGAGCTCTATCATTGGCACGGCGGCCCAACATTGGCTCCAACGCGGTCTCAATAACTGGGGATTAATCTGGGATGCTGGTCCAACGTTTCCTGGGCCGACGTCTCGTGTTTCCTGGGAGCTTACTTTATTTCATAGTTCATTTACTGTTATTGTAAACTCGCCTCTTCCCCCGGGAAGACTTGACTATCGAGTGTATACCGCTAGGAAGGCTACAATATGGTCGCGCAGCGGCGCGGGATGTGGCCTTCCATGGAGATGTAAAATGTATATAATAATAATAACTGACGGACGAGTTATTCAACAGTAAGGGAATGAAGATATGATTAATTGAGAAAATGGCACAATTAATTTAAAGTTGGCAGGAGTGAGTGAGTCAGTCCTAACAGTTCCAGCGGACACGAGAGGTCTGAGTCTAGCCTTATATTGGTTAAATGTTGGTCACGTGTCACAGAGGGTGGTCCAACATTAAACGTGCATGGGGTCAACGTCTCGTATCTGCTGGGGTAATAGCAACCACAGGCACAGAATTGAACAATTAACATGACCTGTATGTTTCCTGACAAAATTTATATTTTCAATGTCAATAAATGGTCTCCACCAACTCCCTTCCGGCACCAACACCATCTAATGTTAAATACATGGAAACGTTTATCGAGTAAAAAATATGGTCATAAATATAAACTATGTATTTTTAAAATACAAAGTGACAAAACTCAAGAAGCAATTTTTATCGGCATATCGATCAGCACTTAATGTTGTTTTGGAATTTCATTACCAGTGACATATTCTGCAAAGTTACTCCCATCAAATACAAGACTACATAAGTCCAGGAGCTCCCGCTCCGAATTAGAATTTGATTTAAGCAATTTTGTATAGCGTTATTAATGTAGTCCTAGTCTAGGTCAAAAATCAAGACGCAAGACAACTAGGTCTAAGAAGCCTAGTCTAAGAGTGAGATAAGAACTAGACAGTCTGTCAGAGATTGCAAACCTCCATTGAAATGAATGATCCTAATCAGTATCCCAGTAATGGTCTACCTATCTGGCACGGTTTACCCGATATCAGGCCAATCGAGTTAACTAATAGCTGATTTACGGTCATTTTGAATTCGATATAAATTAGTTAAAAACTTAGGGTGCATTCTCCCCCGAAACCTCAAATTTTGTTTTATAGTAATGGACTAACATCTAACACAGTTTGCAAAATATTGGGCATGTGAAAGTAAATAATGGCCGATAGGGGGCCATTTTGAATTTGATCGAGTCAGAATTTTTCAAAATACATCCTCAGCTGAAATCTCACATTTCATTCTATAGTAATCGTCTAGCTATCTATCACGGTTTACCAAATATCGGCCATGTGAAAGTGAATAATGGCCTAAAGGCGGTCATTTTGAATTTGATCAAGTCAAAATTTTCCAAGATGCATCCTCAGCTGAAATCTCACATTTCATTCCATAGTAATGGTCTAGCCATCTAGCACGGTTTACCAAATATCGCCCATGTGAAAGTGAATAATGGCCGATAGGAGGCCATTTTGAATTTGATCAAGTCAAAATTTTTCAAGATGCATCCTCTCCTGAAATCTCACATTTTGTTTTATAGTAATGGTCTAGCCATCTAATACGGTTACCAAATAACGGCCATGTGAAAGTGAACAATGGCCGATTGGCGGCCATTTTGAACTTGGACGAGTTGAATTTTTTCAAAATGCATCCTCTCCTGAAGCCTTACAATTTGTTTTATAGTAATGGTGTAGATATCTTGAGCGGTTTTCATGATATTCCACAATATCAGGCCTGCCGAGGTGAATAATGGCTGATAGGCGGCCATTTTGAATTTTATCAACTTCAAATTTTTCAAGATGCATCCTCTCCTGAAACCTTACAATTTATTTGATATTAATGGTGTAGATATCTTGAGCGGTTTTCATGATATTCCACAATATCAGGCCTGCCGAGGTGAATAATGGCTATGTGAAAGTGAATAATGGCCGATAGGCGGCCATTTTGAATTTGATCGAGTCAATTTTTTTCAAGATGCATCCTCTCTTGTAATCTCACATTTTATTTTATAGTAATGGTCCAGCTATCTAACACGGTTTACCAAATATCAGCAATGTGAAAGTAAATAGTGGCCGATAGGCGGCCATTTTGAATTCGATTGAGTCGAAAGTTTTTAAAAGGCATCCTCTCTCGAAACGTCACATTTTGTTTTATAGTAATAGTCTAGCTATCTAGCACGGTTTACCTGATATCAGGCCTATCGAGGTAAATAATGCTGATTGTCGACCATTTTGAATTCGTAAGTTAAAAATTTTCAGGGTGCATCTTCCCCGAAAACTCACACTTTGTTTTATAGTAATCAGGTAATGGTCTAGCCATCTAGCACGGTTTACCAAATATCAGCCATGTGAAAATGAATAATGGCCGAAAAGGCGGCCATTTTAAATTTGATCAAGTCAAATTATTTCAAGATGCATCCTCATCTGAAATCTCACATTTTGTTTTACAGTAATGGTCTAGCCATCTAGCAAGGTTGACCAAATAACGGCCATGAGAAAGTGAATAATGGCCGATAAGCGGCCATTTTGAATTTTATCGAGTCGAATTTTTTCAAGATGCATCCTCTCCTGAAATCACACATTTTGTTTTATAGTAATGGTCTAGCCATCTAGCACGGATTACCAAATAACGGCCATGTGAAAGTGAATAATGGCCGATTGGCGGCCATTTTGAACTTGGACGAGTTGAATTTTTTCAAAATGCATCCTCTCCTGAAGCCTTACAATTTGTTTTATAGTAATGGTGTAGATATCTTGAGCGGTTTTCATGATATTCCACAATATCAGGCCTGCCGAGGTGAATAATGGCTGATAGGCGGCCATTTTGAATTTTATCAACTTCAAATTTTTCAAGATGCATCCTCTCCTGAAACCTTACAATTTATTTGATATTAATGGTGTAGATATCTTGAGCGGTTTTCATGATATTCCACAATATCAGGCCTGCCGAGGTGAATAATGGCTGAAAGGCGGCCATTTTGAATTTTATCAACTTCAAATTTTTCAAGATGCATCCTCTCCTGAAACCTCACAATTTGTTTTATAGTAATGGTGTAGCTATCTTGAGCGGTTTTCATGATATTCCGCAAAATCTTTCAGTCGGATTTACCGATGTTATAAATTAGGACAAAGTGCTGGGTCAACTTCAAGGTCGAGGTCCAAAAACCTGAAAAGGCACAACTAGGGACCTTAGAGAACATGTATGTGCAATATGACTGTCATCGGCCCAGTACTTTTCGAGATCTGCTCCGGAAACGAAGTGCGCGTCAAAACGTCTAAATAGGTCATAGTTCTGAACCAGAAGTAGGTCAAAGTTCAAATACCCCAAAAGGCACAACTAGACCCCATAGGGGTGTTGTGTGTAAAATTTGAAGACAATCGGACAAGTACTTTCAAAGATATGCTCCGGAAACGAATTGTTTACGGACGGCCCAACGGCCCAACGCCGTCACATCATCATTTTCTCCTCTACAACCTTGCGTATTGAATTCAGATTAAAAATATTTTAACCTGTCCATTAGCCACCTGGAAGTAACCCACATACCAAAAATTGTTATCCTAGCTTATTTTCTTACAAAAGTTATAGGCAAAAGAAGAGGCCAAAAAAAACGGAGGTAGAATCCATAGCTCCCTCCGTCTCACCTACGGTGACGGCGGGAGCTAATAAAATTTCCATGTGTTTTCCCTGTATTACCCAAAATTATATATTTTCCCTCGTTTTTCCTGCTGTCAAAATTTTAAACGATTTTCCTTGAAAATAAAACAACAAGGGTCACATCGTTGGATAAGATGCAATCCGCCAAACAGTGAGCTTTTAAACCCTATGTCGCATTTATGTCTACTAAATGTCTGCGACGCTGTCACACTATAACCAGCATTGAGTCAGCGTCTATAGTTTGCTGGGATAAATGGCTACACATTCTCAACTGGTGTAAGATCAGATGAAACATACTTTACTGGTCAATACAACACTGCATGGGTCAAGGTGAAGGACAGTCTCCACCAAAAAGACGACTCACGACAGCACCGACGTCTTTTTGGTGTAGACTGGCCTTCAGAAATATTCGTCCAAAGCAGAGCTGTATCGACAATCCGGAGAATATTGTCGCTGATGGGAAATGCACGAAGAAGACATCTTCTCTCGCAAGGCTTGATACACGTTGACGAGTTCTCGTGTGACAAGCCTTGTCGAAAGGAGATGGAATTTTAAGATTGAGTTCGTGTAACAGTGATTGTAACGCGAACGTAGCATAAAGCAGACGGACGACATGCCATTTCAGATGATTTTCCATACAATTTGAATAAGGTAGGCTCTGGTTATAATGTCACAGCAAGGTGATAATGACTAATCATGCTAATTGTGCTGCACAATTAGTCATTGCCACCTCGACGTGACATTACAACGGTTAACCTGAGCCTACCTTATTCAAATTGTATGGCAATGATCATATTTCGCTTTGAAAATCAGCTATATATATTTTCGCCACTGAAGTCTCCACATTTGATCGATAGAGATTAAAAATGTCACTACTAGTTTTGGTCTAGGGCAGAGGGGGAGTGGTCGGACATTATATAAGGAAGTCGTTGTTGCTCACTCTCTCATTATAATAAAGCACATTAGAAACTACGGCATCTCTGACGGCGTTCTGTGAATAATGTATAATAACTTGATACTGCACTCTAAAACCTGCTCCGTATATATTGACCGCGCAGTTAACATGGTTAAGTGACAGATGCTATGGACGGACAGCTGTAGCCATTTCTCAGCTACACCAGTTCACATGTATATAGCCTATACCTGGTCTAAATATTACCCTATACCTGTGTCACATAAATGGCATGTATGACACTTATGTTCCAAAGGGTTAACTTTGGATATGATATATTTTTCTCTCTTACAATAACGACGGTTTTTTTTGTTTTGGAATAAGGGATCAATAAAATGGACGGAAATTAAAATAGGTGGTTGACGGTGGGTCATCATAATTCTCCGAGAAAACATTGTGAGCCCACAAGGTAATAGTACGCATGCGCAGCATGGTCAACGTCCACAGGAATGGGGTCCGCCGCAATGTAGCCTAAATATTATGGTCAGTGAATCATAACAATCCATCTGCTTCAAGTTTAAGATCCTCTATATTGTTGTTATTAGGGGCCTTCGCATAAGTTCAAACACTTCAGCAATATGTACGTATAACATTTCTTATAGGTGCGTGGTGTTTTACAAAAACATTACGTTTCGCAAATTCGCCTGTGAATTTTCCCTCTATCAGATATAAAAAAAAACTGTCTCTACCAACCATTTTAGCCACGCCAAAGCTACTTAATATTTAGTGCGTACAAAGTTTCAATGAGCAAGAATATGCTCATAATTAATGCATTGTTTTAGTGATCATTACAATGAATATAATTAACTATAAATCGAATGCAAATCAGTTACAGCATTCTCAATCACAATTTTCTGCAACTGCAAAAGCTAACCAAACAGGTAAAATGGTCTGTTTTATTCAGTGCTGTATTTTCAAATCATAGAATTACTTCACTTTCCCTACAGGGATATTTTATTCCAACGATTTCTCTGTTTCTGTCGTGGGTATAGCCGTCTGTAGAGATGGCCAAGCGTCTAGGGTGTTCATTCTCTGCTAACGTCTACTCAGATGGCATTAAGGGGGTGACGTCATTAGTCCCACAAAAGCACGCACTTCCTTGGCAACGTGAACATGGTGAAGTGCACATCAAACACCAGACATTGACCCAACGCTGGCGCACTGTCTACAACGCTGGCCTAACATTAAAACATAATTGGGTCAATGTCTCGTCTTTGCTTGGTAGCAGATAAGATTATATTGACGATATCAATAAACGCCGCCCCCCCGAATTGATAGAAAAGTATTAAATCGCAGCCAGCTTTTTTGGTAATTGCTATGGATAGAAATAATGTAGGAAGTTTCACGCTAAGACGCAATATGGATCCTTATAGTAGCCGTGTCGTCCTCTCCCGAGGCCGTTGATTGATGTAGTCTATTTGCTTTACCCGAAAAATTCAACATGAAACCTGTTTCAGCCACTGGGGCTAGATCTATAGATTCTGGTTTCGCCACAATCTATGTGAGGAGCGCGCAGCGCGGGGCCCTGCGCGAAATTAACGTCGATACACTGGTCTCAATTTTAACTCGACGAGGCCACCATTAACGTGATCGCCTAGTCACATGTTTCTGTGACTACACCGGGACAGCAGGGCTCGAATCCGGGACGCAAGCATGATTGGTGAGTCAGGCGCTATTTCTAGCGGTTCACAGTATATTTTTAAAGCTGTTAAACCACATGTTGAATTTTCAAACGAAGTTTCGACAGACAGAATTTAGAAGTGTTTTGTTATTTTTAAGTTATTTTGAATTGGACATTTTCTCGTGTTAAAAGGCATATATGGCATTGAAGTAGACTTTATAAACATCTCATAATATTATTAATCAGCGGATCACAAACTTTTATAAATGCGCTGAACGTTTATAATGATTAATAGGCCCACATTTGTAGATAAGTCATCTATAATTACCAATAACTTATGACATTATTTTATGGTTTTAAGTGATTTACTACGAAGTGCAATACATACGCCTATATATATAGGCTACATATTATATGTATAGCCTAGGGTCTATGCCTGTTATAATTTGTAGCCTATAGTAGGCCTACAGCGACTGAGAAACGCTCTCCAGCGTGTACAACGATGAGTAACGTGCATGCTACCCAAGCGTGGGGAGCGATCGAGTAGCGACCAACCAACGCTCATTCTAGCGTATCCTAATACACGTACGCTGGTGTGCGTTGAAAGTTTTGAACCTGCTCAAAACTCTCAGCGTTCATCTGCGATCAACAACGATCGCAAAACGCACGCGGTGATGGTATAGGCTACCTATGTTCCAGCGATGGTCAGGGTTCGCCAGGGTTCGGCTGATTTTTTCGTGCGTTACGCGATCGTTGACGCTGATCGCCAAGGAAGATGTGACAGGCCCTTAATGCTGCTCTCACACATAGGCGAATATGCTAGCGAATATAGCGAATATGATATTTGAAATTCGCAGTGAATTCGCCCAAAAAATGGCGAATAGATAGCGAATATTTTCACCTCAGTCATCCCTCGACCTCTCCTTACGAATATATTGCAAATGTACTGCGAATGCTTGCAAACGCTTGCCAATGCCTTAGGAGTTGTTAACAATCGTTACGAATGGTGCAAATGGGCTTAAGAATAAATGCTGCGACTGCCTTGCGATTGTTATGAATGCTTGCGAATGCTTATAAATGGGCTTGCAAACGTTAAAAACGTACTTATGAATGATGCAAATGCCTTACCAACGTTGCCATTGCCTTGCTATTTTCTTATGAATGATGCGAATATTTGATGACGAGGCTGCGATTGGTATAAATACGGAGTGAGTATGACGCTGGGTTCATTGTTTTCTTGAATTTAAAGGTGGTAAGACATACGCAAGGAATGGGAAAAGGCAAACGTTACAAACGCCTTGCAAATGCCTTACGAACATTGCTAATGCGAACGTTCCGAATTTGTTACAAACGCTTACAAATACACGGGAGTGTAGCGTATTTTGAGCGAATATCAAATCTTTTCATTCGTAAGCACATTCGCAAGCATATTCGCCTATGTGTGAGAGCAGCATAAATGAGTATCATCTATAGGCCCCTATTGACGAATTTTGTGTTCAGTGCGTTCTTCCTCAATCGTCAATAATGTTACTCTAACGCTACTAATTTAATGCGCTTATGAACGTTCTAAACAATCGTTCTGGATCATGAGAGTCTATCCATCGCCAGCATTTACAATATGTTTTTAGTTTTCATGCGTTAGACCTGCGCGATCGTTGACGCTGATCGCCAAAGTGTGATATGGGCCGCCCTTCATGCCCCTAGGGCCTACTAAACACGGCGGTATTGAAATCTTCTATTGGCTCTCAATTATCAGTGATTAGGCTATAGGCCTAACTAACGTTTTTTTCCAGCGGTATTTCCAATTATTTTTATTTTTCAAAATGGGCGTGCTCACCCTCAAATAGCATCTGATTAGGCCTAATGGCTAACTGACAATCAGTTTTTCTTATCTTGTTACACAGTTAACGCAACCGTTGCTGCACTCAAAAGTAAAATATAAATTATCTTTCTTTTCTTAAACATTTATGCCCATGCCCAAGTAGTAACGTTAGGCCTAACCACAAATAGGCCTATATTCATCAGCTTTGTGGCCGGATTCCAGAACGCCTATGTTCATCATCAGATAGCCTATGTATCCCAAACATTTACCCGAGAGCCGTCAAAGACGTGCGCGTTATTTATCTACTTGCAAAATTGAAAACATGTAAAAGAACAATCATTTAATTTTCCAACGTAGGCGTGCTCAATAAGCGTAGCCTGTATTCGTGATATTGCTTGTTTTGCCTAGGTCTACAGCACGTATAAGTTTTACCTTATCACGCCAATTGGACCGCTCTTTGCAGTGAAAGGGTTAATTAGATGACACAGACATGTAAACAGTAGGCCCTATACATATACACGTCTACTCTCGGCGTATATATAGGCCTACTGGGCTAGCGTTGTTTGAATTTTCTTCAAATCTAGACCTACTGCTTCCAGTGTGCGATACGTTTTTAAACACATTGAAACAAAAAGAAATTGTTAATTACCAATTTCTAAATTCAGGATTATTTTGATTCATTTGAAGCAGGCGATTGATCCACCGATGCCAGCTTCAAATGAATGAAAACAATTTACCTAGTTCTATATCATCCTAAGGGCCTATAATTATGCAGTATTATGGTAGGCCTACTACGATTGATGGCGTACATACATATTTCATTATGACTTCATTGCACATCACGAAAAAAAAATTGTAGAAAAATGAATGGTGTAAACTGGTCACCAACATAGGTCTATCTAACGTTACCTACTTCACATCTTAGATAGTTCTAACAACTGTTGCTGATCAAAATTGTTAACATAAATAAGATAAAAAGAAAAATACATTTATATAAATTTATATAAGTCTACCTAGCTCGTGTTTAGCAGGGTTGTCAGAGAAGACTAAGACAGCCAGATTTTTCCCTTGCCATGTTGTGTCAGGATGTCCTGTCAGGTTGTACAGATATGTAATCTCCGGACATTCATCATGTACCATCTCCATTACCTAAAAAAAAATCTTAAAAGCTAAAGGTAGGCCTATGCACTGCTATAATGCCGAAAACCACCAGCCTAATATAAAATATTATTTGTCATTTTTTTACCAAATATTGTGACCTGCAGTTACTTAATCATTTGTTAGCACCAATTTCAAAACTTATGTGATACAAACAATTTTTTTTTACCTTGAGTTGACAATAATCAGAATTATTTACAACATTAGCCCTAAGCTTAGCCTCAGGCCTAGTATAATAGCTTTATTTGTAGAGTAGGCAAAGTGTAGTGGTTCGAAAAGAATTATTATTATTAGACTACACTAGTCTAGACTAGGTCATAGACGAGTTTAATCAAATCTTTACGATAATTCCCTTCAGAATTAAATACAAAAAGGTAATTAAATAGGCTACTGGTCAGTAGGCCTAGACTATAATTTAAAGCCTGTTGGCCTACTGATCACACACATTAGGCCTACTTAGGCCTACATAAATACAATTGTGCATCACAAAACTACATTTATAAATGTATTCTGACAATGAATTCTGACAACCGTGTAGCCTTTATAGGCATAGCCATAGGGGTGATAGGCATAGGCTACATTGATTATCATGTACCCTATTTGTTGAATAACTGAACTGTCAAATGGGTGGCCTCTATGCCAGCGACCATATATTTGGTCTTATTTGAGGTCTCCCAAACCATGTATTTTACGGTTAAATAAACTTTCTTTTTCTTCTTCTTCTACCAATAATAATATGGTCATGGCACATGGATATAATATAATACAAAAAAAGATTTGTATAACATTTATACAATGTTGGACCAACGTCTTAGATGTTGGGCCAACATTGTATAAAATAAATGTTATAGGGTAAGGCCTACAAATGTTTCGTGTTTGCTTGGATAGTAGGCCATATACCGTACTAAATAACATATGGCATGTACGGTCTGGCTAAGTAGATTTCATTCCTCGGTCACTGTCAGCCACTGCTGGGGTTTTGTATGGTCTAGGACTAGACTGACCTAGTCCTAGGTTATTTGGAAAAAATCTACCTGGCTCGATCAGGCAGGGTAATTTTCATTCATCTACAATTACCAAACACACATTGTGCCAGTTGGGCCAGTTTGGAGACGTGTGGATATTATCTGATTATGAATCATGTTATCCTATGCTTGATACTATAAATTACTGTATTAGATCTACTAAGGAAAAGCTCATATAGACTAGACCGTCTACAATGGACTAACAATTGTGTGTGTGGTTAAATAGGCCTAGTTAAAATACACTGTTAAATGTGTCCCCGGGTTTGTCTCACCTCAATAATGTGGGAATAGTCATGGTGTTCGTCCACTCGGTATTGCATGTCGCACCTGCTCGCTGTAAAAACAGACACCACCGCAAACGCCACCACCAGCAGCTTCATTTTCACAATTTGTCTTCTCTCCCCTAATTTTAGCGTTGATATGTGATGGAATAAAGGTATATAATACGTCAATATGCTGTAAGTCTCAGAGGCTGTCACAGAATGCACGGCTGACAGCTGGGAACTCCTTATTCATTCACACTCACCCACTCATTGACGTCACAAAGACCATACGTTATTCGCTGTAAAATGCTAATTTATGCTTGGGATATAAATACATTTTGTTACATGGAGTGTATGCCAAAAAACATTTTGTTTGTTTTTTTAAATTTATACCAGCTTTGAGTAAGCATTTGATTGAAAAAAATAACACCAATAACATTATTTATCAGACAATAATGTATCTTGTTATATCTCATGAATTTATGATCCCTGCAATGTAATACACTAAACTTCCACAAAAGCATTGTGTCCCGGCTTTAGTAGACTAAGATACTGACTGGTGCATAAATAAGCGCGCGCAAGGCCCGGAACCCAGATAACACGAGCCATTGAGACAGTGTAGGTTTAATGTTGGGCCAGCGTCGTAGACGGTGGACCAACATTAAACCAGCACTGGCTCAATGTATCGAGTTAGCGGAGAATCGAGGTTCGTTCGTGTCTCCTCAGTATTACCGTAAACACAATCGAGACGTTGACACAATGCCTTTTCAATGTTATGCCATCGTCTACGACAATGGCCCAACATATTAAACCATCAATTGGTCAACGTATGAGTTGGCTGGGTTAGGGCCAACTGGGGACCACCAATGAGTGGGCCCTAATTTTGTTTATTTTGTCCATAACAAAAGCCTAAAGTGATATAATTATGTTATGAGTGAGAGTGATATGGTCGATTCCCACGAAAGTGATGTACCCGTATATCGGCAAAAAAACGACCCTGTTGTATAGTCCTAAATTTTTCATTTATATCGCAGACAAGTGGAATGTCGCAAAAAATATACACAAGCTCCTAATATATGATAGTTGCAACATGCATGGAGTTTAAGCTCTTGTTCAACACTAGAGTAGACATAAAAAAGATATATATACAAAAGTGGTAACAATTATGTGGTAATGTTCAGAGCAGTTTAGTAGCAGTTGAGAAAATTTGACAATGCATATAATGATTCTTAGTCAACTTTAACTTATAAAAGACATGTCAAACATAATAATTATTTCTATTATAAGGCTTAGAGTGAAAACAGCAGCTGAATCTAAATGGAGTATTTTGTTTAAAATCATGATTTCATATTATTTGTTCATCTAATAGCTCTTCTTAATAGTTTTTTAAAGTCTATTCGTATGATTACAAATTAAAATTTGATTGATTAATAAGGCAATATAAGGCCCTATATTGCTTTTATTTTCGGACATATGTGACACATTATCATAAAAGTAGAGAATGTGTTTAATAAAAGCATAGTATGCCTGCTATTGAATACAATTAACGTTTTCGCTATTATTTCGGGTCGGTTGGGTTGATTAGAGTCGGTTTGGGTCGGTTGTAGTATAAAGTCCTATCCGAGTTATCTGATAGATGGAGGTACAATGAATAGAAAAGTTTAAAACTGGTTGCTCTAGACGTCGATTCAAAAATGCTTATAACAGCTTTGTTTGTAGGGTTACGCTGTCATTTGTAGGGCTACTCTATCTGGGTGACCGATGACAAATCATCACAATACTGTGTCTTTCCCATATGATACTGCTCAATATACAATACATTGAGCACGCTATAATTAACTTCACATAGATAATTGAACAGAATATCTAAATTGTCAAATAATATTATGCATCTCCAACTGGAGGAGTCAGACAGTGATCATGGTACTATTGTACCGCACACGTTTTGCAACACCACTTGGATTTGCTTGCTTGTATATATTGTTTTTGATAAATAGCGTGTTTTAAGAGAAAGTTCTTCCAATGCCAAGTAATATCACATTGTGTTTTAGAATACAGCAGATATTCGTGACTCTTTCAGATGCTAGATATGCTTTAATTAATATTTCCAATATTTGTAATATACAAAAGAATACAAATTGGATGTGTTGTTAAATATGATGTATACCAAAGTTTAATAACAGTAAATTTGCCTTTGCATTGGTGAGTTTTAAAAAATTTAAACTTTTTCAAAACATGTAATTTAATTGGTTGGATAGAAATATTTATTAGCTTGTTGAGTTTTACACCTCAAAAGTGCTAGCTATGACGTTAGATTAATTCTTGGCCAGTTTTACAATGAGAACAATATATATCTTTTAATCAGATGGTAACCTTACGCATACCCAACATTTGTGTAACCCTACGAATGACAATATCATCGGTGTCTGGTGGCTCTTCTATTACATACGAATATTTTAAACTATGTTCCACATAATGTCATGTCATGACAAGTAGTTTTTATCTGTTTACCGCAATATGTGTGCTACATTTGTAATCTTTATCTAGACAAGTGACGGTGACCGCGCACTTCTGTCGGCAAGAAATCTGGTGTGACCTGTTAAAGCAGCTGTGTCGCTATGCTTAAATGAACTCACTGGGCGGTTATGCTCCAATGAACCATAATATTTACATTGCGGCTGTGGACGTTGACCATACAGGCCATTGCATTGTGCCCCCACAATGTTTATTCAGCGAATCATGACGACACACCTAGGGAGGGAGGTTGACAGCTCATGCCAAGATATTACGGAAGTGCTTGTACTAAAAGGTAACCATCACTGCTGTCTATCTACATGATGTCGTCATTATTAGTCTAGTCTATTATATATACTTTTTAGACATATCTTACAAATAGGGCCACACTGGGACACACAACTTAAGCAGAAACTTCCTCAATTTTATGTATTATGACAGATGAACTGTGAGAGAATGGAATAAAGCAGTCTTTTTCTTAAAATATTCTTAACCATGCTATTGACAATTATAATATAGATAATTATCCTATAACTTCGCTGTCAGGCAACAAAGCAAAAAAAAATGTATAAAACAAATAATTATTTCCGACACCCAATATATACCTCCACAGCAGTAATATTAAATCTGGAATACACAACATATTACAACTTCCTGTAAGAGACGTCGACCCAGTGCTGGCCTAATTTCCGCCCACCGTCTGCTACACTGGCCCAGCCCCAAACCATCACTGCGTTGCTAGCTTGGAGGAAGCCAGTACCATGCAATTGGAAGGTGTCTTATAAAGTGAGCTAAAAAACAAGGCATTTAAAGCCAACGTTGGGTTAATGTCGGGTTAGCGTCATAAACAGTGACCCAACTATAAGCTAACATTAATTCATACATTCTGCACGGATCAACGCTAGTTTATATAAATAAACCTAATGTATAAATGTATGAGTCTGTGTGCGTATTATGAGTATGTTTGCAAAGTAACAAATAGAAAAAACAACTGCTTTATTCAGCTAAGGAATTACATCCTTCATACAAAGTTCCATTCAATACCACAGGAAAGCACCATGACATAATTATTGTCAGTTAGTATTTAAACAAAATCTTTCATATCAATTATAGAAATTATCCACCACGCGCCGACCCGGATTAGCATGATAACCCGGGTTACGTCGTAATGAAGCCATATTGATCGACACGGGCTACGTCGTGACAGCATAATTAATTAAAAAACCCGGCTTTAGGGTGGAAATCACAGCGTTTAATGACAGTTTGTCATGGTTTAGATGCAGGAAAGTTGTATTATTAATAATTTTAGAATCAGTAAGCAGAATATAACTTAAATCCCAATATATTATGTGAAATTTACTACTTTGATGAGCGATTTTTTAGATTAAAACGTTTTTTTCTACCACGCAAACCCGGGTCACAGGACCGCAAAAATTTAATTATTAATTAGGCAAAATGGCTGAAAATCACGGGGCGACCCAGGTCACAGGGTGATAAATCAAATCTAATATACAAAACAAAACACAAACAACTGATCTTGTTGATTCTAAACATACATACCAGTTGAGAAACACTGACTATCAACCAACTGAACTAAGAAGCTGTGAACGATACAATTCTACAGAAATTAAGAACTCCCGCTCTGGCGATGAAAAATATTTTATATAAAAATTATTTTTATCAATAAGACTACGAATGGTTTATCCTATACAACCTGAATCTGTGAATAGTCAATCCAGTAGGCTACTGTGTTACATTATAGCCATGGGTCAGTTGAAATACAGCGCCATATATATAAAACAAAAAACAATAATTTCACAAACAAAGGGATATGTTTTGTTTGACATCTGTATGTTTGATAGTATGTCAGCTAATGTTATTATGTAGTATTTTTTATTCATTTGAAGCTGCAATTTGTAACATAATTTCTAGCTTAAAATGATGAGATATACCCAGTAGGCTACAGTACTATTTAAAAAAAATAAAACTGGAAATTTGTGTCAATGAATTGCATGATCAAAGTTATGCATGTAGCATTTCGTCAAGTTCAGTGACAAGGGCATTTAACTTTGCTGCACAGCTCAATAACATACAGCAACTCTTATAAACAACTGTGGCAACATCAGAGTTCAGCTGCTTGAACACAGGGTGTGAAATACAAGAAGCAAGGTTTACTTTTCCAGCACGAGTCCGATTATAGACAATCGCCTGAAAAAATTGGAACAAAATTGTCTCAATACCACTGATTTTGATTACCGAGATAAAATAGATGAAGACATACAAATAATGAACACATATAGGTCGGGTTATGTCTTGGTACATGTACAGGGTGACAACAATGATAGCACCCCCTCCACAGAATCAATCAAGCAAAATGGAAAAAAAGGGGTAGGATTACTTGACACCCCTTATATTATGGCTTCACCATCAGCATGACAATGAGTAATACTAATAATTGTCAGCCAGCCATTAACTCCATGATATGTAAACATATACAAAAGCTTAACCCTTGTCCTGCTAGACCCGGATATATACGGTTTTAAGCATATTTTAAGCCAAATAATATGTCACTGAAATGAACAATACAGTTTGTGGTAGATGTTCAGTTAGTAAAATAACTCAATTTAGAAGATGTATTTTTTCGAATAATATCTGTATTTTTCGTCATTTGAAGCTGGAAATTGCGTTAGCAATTCCAGCTTTAAATGACTAAAAATACTATTGAAACAATTCAGCAGGACAAGGGTTAAGAATAAGTTTAAACTTCAGCCTCTGTAAGTATCGCATTTTACGGCACCTGGTATTTGCCAATATGTCTGAACCTCTCAATAACTGGTAAAATTAGTACCTCTCAATAACTGGTAAAATTAGTATTTGAAACTTGTACAACAATCATAGCTATATTACAAATGAATGCTAATCTGGACAACAATTAATTCCTGATAAAACTGATAACAAAGACTTTAATTATACCCTATATTAGGATAAATTTTTAACATTTCATATAACTCTATTCATATTTATTACTCCTCCAAATCTGCTATCTAACATTTTAAAATTATGTTCTTTGCAAACAATAGTGAATGCAGTAATGTTGAATGAAAGCAAGGTATGCATTTACATGTTTCACTCTCGTTTAATCAAAAAGACTAAGCTGACTAAGTTAGTTACCAGATGTATCTGAGTAAACATACATATTTCAGTTTAAAAAAATGTCCTCCTTGCACTCCAAGGGTGACATTTGTGCATTTCAGATGCTTCATGATATTAACACAGTATTTCAGACACAATTGCTCATTTTTTCATCGAAAGCCAAACAGTTGTGCACTTCCATCAATAATACATAAGGTCACTTTGATGCAGATCTGATCAGTAAAACTGTTTATACGAGAATGGCATGTGGAAATGTAAACAGATGAATTACAGTCATATGCTTTGATATGACTGATATCCTCATGCCGTCACACATATTACATTCCAACAAACACATGATTATTAAGTCAATGCTGGTCCAACTGCGACGCTGGTCCAACATTAAAACAGCATTTATTTGACATTGTGTTTGTTGGGATAACATTACCACTCATACAGGGATCATCACTGTCATATTCATTCTTCTCTCATCCATGAAGGATTTTCATCTTCTTTAGGTTTCCTTTTCTTAGTTGCTTTTGTTTTTTCATCACTAGTTTTCTCTTTTGAAGATTTTGTTTTTTTAGTTTTTTTGGATGCAGCACTTTTTTTTGTTTTCTTCACAGCTTTTTTCGCTTTTGATTTAACTTTCGCCCTTTTTGATTTCTTTGCAGGTTGGTTAGGTTTGTATCCACGTACCAGTTCTGGGTGTCCTTCATCTTTCATTCTCTGCTCCCAGTCAACAAGTGCAGTCTGATAATCTGCCCGATTAGTCTCCGCTTCCTCATTGTAAACCTGTTCAACAGAGAAGATAATTATTCAGGGTTTCCACAAAAATCTGACAAGTGAATTCAAGGATTTTTCAAGGACTAAATGTATGTTTTCCATGACTTAAAAAACACTATTTTCAAGCATACTAGATAGTACTGGGGGGGGGGGGGGGGCTGCAGTTTTTTAATCGAACAAATTATTTATATCACTTCCTATCTGCATAATTTTATTTTTTTCACACTTTGCCTCAAGCAAAATAATTATTTGATTTGAAAAAATCGCAAAAAAAAATTTAAGGACCATCAAATATTAATCTACAACATGTCCTTCAGACAATTATTTATACACTGTACATGTATCACAAAAATTTGGTCTAAAAATTTCCATTTAAAAAAAATCCATCTCTAATGCCCCCCCCCCCCTTTCCTTGCTAATTGAATAATTGTCCCCCAAGACAAAAATATGTACTGAACTGGTGATTTCTGATGGGCCATCTGTTTCATCAAATATTTTTTAATACATAACATCTTTCATTTATTCATATGGCCCCTCTCAGAATTCCAGTTTTCCCAGGAACTGTATAAGGCATAAAACAAAGAAAATAGCAGACTGGTCACTGGGAGACTGCCATAGAAAACCAAATTCCATGGACAAAAGGAATTCCAGGTCTTTTCCAGAACTTTTTAACCAGAACTCCACTGTTCTAGAACAATCTAAAAAATTGTGTTTTTCCAGAACTTTTCCAGGACAGCCATAATTTTCCAGTATTATTGATAGACGAATCAAGTTTGCACAGTCTTCGCATAACACTTTGGATGTTTCATAGTTGTACGATATTTTGCTTTCATTTGAAACAAGAAATGTGTTTTCACTACGAGCAGAAATGCATAATACTTTTTATGCATTTCTGCTACGAGACATTTTAATTGACGCAATATCACTGAACGAGGCTCGGGGCCTTAATGCATAGCAAAACATTATGCTACAGATATGTACAGAACTCTAAAATGTATAATCGTGAAAAGAAAAATACATATTTTTTAATATAATATAATATAATAGCGATTGGCATGCATATCATATGTTTGACGTCTCACCACACATAATACCCGTCCCATAGACTTACATGTATTATGACCCATACACTCAGACCTCCCAGCACTCTTTAAGTAGAAAAATGTAAATAAACCTATGTATTTTTTCAACCATCAGACTGTCCTCTTTCAATATCAAAAATAAAAAAGTGGTGTGAAAGTGATATAATTTTTTTTATTCGAGCTCATAATAACCTCTTGCCCCACTCTCCCCTGAGCAACCTCCGAAAAAATTGACCTTGTTTTTTAGAAGAGCCTTGTTACAGTCAGCGCAAGGACTTCCTGTTGGATCTATCTTCCATCATTTTGATGCTTTTGCTACCCCAAATCATCACAGAATCGATTCAAATTGGTAGAAAAATGATATATCTGTAATATTTACCACCGAGGCTGCTGCAAAGAGCCACATTTTTAAAAAAGAGACTAACTTTCTTATTCTTAAACTTTATAATGATATGCGCGAATGAATTTGTGTGGTGAGACCTTAAGGGAAAAAAACATTTTTATGGCACATTTTTTTTCGAGTGATCTATAAAATACATTCTATTCTGAACTCAAAAAAGAAAACCTTGTCTAATTCCCATGAATAGAAGGCAGACAAACAGAAATTGAAAATCCGCTGTTTTTTACTAGATCTGGAGAAATGACCCGTTTTTCTGTAGTACACCATCATTTTTCATTTTCATGAAGCATCTGTATGGGATTGTCGTTTTTTACAGAGATTCATCTTGAATTTAGGCCATAAATGAGTTTAGTTGTTCAGAATAATGATGTTCGGACATAAAATACCCAAGAAAATAGTTATAAATACCAAAGGACAAGAAAGTCAATGCGGGGACGTAGCTGAACCAAGTTGAACTTACAACTGTTTCAGTGCTATATGGAGGAATGCTTGATATATGGCCCATAATTAAACATTCTCGAGTCAGTTACGTTAATTTCACTAGAAAACATGTTCATATGATATTTTTTCGCTGAAATGGCTGCCTGGTGATAATAAATAAGCAAAATGAATGGTCTAGTAGCAAAAACACATCCCATAGGCTCAAAAATGTGTTTTCTGGAACTACGGCCTTAACGTCTCACCACACATAATACCTGTCCCATAGACTTACATGTATTATGACCCATACACTCAGACCTCCCAGCACTCTTTAAGTAGAAAAATGTAAATAAACCTATGTATTTTTTCAACCATCAGACTGTCCTCTTTTAATATTAAAAATAAAAAAGGGGTGTGAAAGTGATATAATTTTTTTCATTTGAGCTCATAATAACCTCTTGCCCCACTCTCCCCTGAGCGACCTCCGAAAAAATTGACCTTGTTTTTTAGAAGAGCCTTGTTACAGTCAGCGCAAGGACTTCCTGTTGGATCTATCTTCCATCATTTTGATGCTTTTGCTACCCCAAATCATCACAGAATCGATTCAAATTGGTAGAAAAATGATATATCTGTAATATTTACCACCGAGGCTGCTGCAAAGAGCCACATTTTTAAAAAAGAGACTAACTTTCTTATTCTTAAACTTTATAATGATATGCGTGAATGAATTTGTGTGGTGAGACCTTGATTCCCACAAAAAGAAAGCATTTTGCCCATATTTAGAAAATGTCCTTTTACTTAATATTCAAAATAGGCCTACACATTCTTTATCCAGTTTAGATGTTTTAAGATTACTAAAGGTTCCTACGCTTTTCGAGAGTGTTGTTTACCACCGACTACAAAATATGTGTTTTTTATTTCTGGTTGTCGGTGCGGGAACACTGTTTTGGCTACTAGGGCATGTGAGTGTGTTTTGCCTGCTTAAAACCGTTGCAACACCCCCTAGAATTTACTACCACGCCCTGGCAAAACACTCCTGCTTATAGAAAAAGGATTGTTACACACCCTGTTACACACCCTGATTTTTTTAGCTAGCACTGTGGCCGGAAATATATATTTTATACAGTCATCATGGCAATGCTTCTTTACTTGATTTGTTTACAATGCCTACCATCAGAAATACATCATCTCTTATGCATTTCTGCTACCATGGTAATCATGGTAATGCCAATTATGCTGATTTTAAGAGTTAAAACAACATTATGTCAACGTATCATGTTTTCTGGGTTATGCTGTGTGTTATGACACAACACATGAGTTGCATGTTATATTTCACACAGTTTTCTATTTATTATAATACTATAGAGAATTGAAAAATTTGCCTAGAGCTTTGGGTTATTAGATAAATATTTTTTATATACGTAGTTAGTTAGCGTAAAAAATTGGCAATTAACAAGAGCGCACTCGACAATAGCCCGCCACCATTAATGAACTGGAAGTCATTATTGTGGTCACAAGGTCAAATTATTAACGTAAAAGGCGAAAAATCGCAATAAGTCGGCCATTTTGAATTTTTTTAAGCTGTTATTGAACTTGTTCAAGAACTACTTATCAGTAACATGCATAACAAATTTAAAAAGGATACGTGAAAAACTTTTAAAGTTATAGCGCCCACAAGGTCAAATTATTCACGTAAAAGGCAAAAAATCGCAATAAGTCGGCCATTTTGAAATTTTTTTCAGCCATAATTGAACTTGTCCAAGAATCACTTATTAGTAACATGCATAACAAATTTGAAAAAGATACGTGAAAAACTTTTCAAGTTATCGCGCCAACAAGGTCAAATTATTTACGTAAAATGCGAAAAATCCCAATAAATCGGCCATTTTGACATTTTTTTCGACCGTTATTGAACTTGTCCAAGAACTACTTATTAGTAACATGCATAACAAATTTGAAGAGGATATGTGAAAAACTTTTCAAGTTATCGCGCCCACAAGGTCAAATTATCGATGTAAAATGCGAAAAATCGCAATAAATCGGCCATTTTACATTTTTTTTCAGCCATTATTGAACATGTCCAAGAACTACTTATTAGTAACATGCATAACAAATTTGAAGAGGATACGTAAAAAAATTTTCAAGTTATCGCGCCCACAAGGGCAAATTATTCACGTAAAAGGCGCATAATCGCAATAAGTCGGCTATTTTGATTTTTTTTCGGCCATTATTGAATTTGTCCGAGAACTGGTCATTAGTAACATGCATAACAAATTTGGGAAGGATACATGAAAAACTTTTAAAGTTATCGCGCCCGCAAGTAAATGTTAACGCCGACGGCGCCGAACTTCAATTGCAATAGCCCACCTTTTTTTAATAAAATTAAGAGGTGGGCTAATAAAAAAATAGGTAATTAAATTAGTCCTATATTAAAAATCTAAAACACCCCTCGGCTGATGAAGTGACTCAAAATGTCCACGAATCTGACACGACTGCTTCCAATACGTTATACCGATAATCGAAGATTAATGATAAAATCAAGATGCCGCAATAGCATCGGTTTGGATTGTACAAGAAATTGGACAATGGCAATAGATTCGCAGACCCCGCAAATATATACCAGTATATGCCAGGTTTCAAGACATCTTTTTACCCTGATTATCAGACATTTGGTGATGGCAGTAAAACAAATTTTTAAGTCATTACAAGGTTTATATGATTATTTTAAATAAATTCTATGCATTTTTAAATTACAGGCTGCTTGATTACTTAGTTTTAACAGCAGGTACAACTTTTCAGGGTTTTTTATTGAGAAAATGCATGTGCAGCACTGTTAAGTTGCTAACACAGGATGTAATATTTCCAGTGTTTTAAATGTGTATCACCTGCTTTTCTTGTTCTGATAAGGTCTTCCACTGCCTAGCCAGCTGCTGCATTCTCTCCTGTAACACAACCACACATGTGAAACTCATCTTCTATCAGCAAGAAATGATCAGAATACTGCTGGTAAAAGCCTTGCTGGTTTCCAACTTTCCACTATTAAGGTGGGTACGAGGGTTTGCACAGAGAGGAATCAGTGCGATGAGGGTTGAACGATGCTTGTAAATCTTACAGGAATAAAGTGAATAGTGAAACATACAGACATAATGCCACAACTGAAAATGTGGAATGTCTACCTTATTGCCAGTGGAATCGTCAGTAGTCTACAGCCTGCTACAGAGGACTTTTCTTTATATCAGAACATTCTACACACTTTCTTGTTTGTGGGCTAGTGGAACTCCACATCCTTGATACTAACTAAGGAGCTTTAAAAACAGCACCTTCCAAAAATCCCAATTAAGTTGGAATAGATATCACCCATTTGAAGTCACAAGAAACCAAGTACATGACAGTCCATATAGACATAGAAGTGTTGCACAAATATAATGATGATTGCAGTTTTCATTTTTTTTGTATTCAATTCAAATGTACCACAAACCAAAGAAACACATTCAATGTTTTTGCAGCTTTTAAAAAAATGCTTCTATATTATTACTATGTAATCAGTTAGACATCTAAACAGAACAGAAACAATAAATTCAAAACAACAGACGATGAATAAACCCGATAAAGTTCACTTACTGTTACTTTCATGCCAGTGTCTGTCATGAAATTCTTCTGACGACAAAAACATAGATACCCAGACATATCAAGCATTTGTGGTTTCCTCAGTTCTCGCAACAGCTAGAAACAAAATCAAGTACATGTATCACAAAATTATTCATTATTTTTCACATTAAATCACTCATACACTTTTAAAAACCTCTTAGTGCAGCCACGATTTTAAGTGTTTTAGGTTTTCAAGATTCTTTTTCACAAAGAAAATTGATTACATAAGCAGGTGTTAATGTTTGTAATTTGTTAATTTTTATTTAATGATCAGCTGACTAGCCTTCAGCAAATTGTCACACTGTTATATTTTGTAAATGTACCAATTTCAAATAAAATTAATCGTAAGTTATAAAATACAGTGAATGATAACTTATTCCAAGGTGACTTGATTTAATAAATTCAATCCTATTTGATGTAATTAATAATTCAAAATACACTGAATTCAGTCATTAGGGAAGGGAAAAAGGGAAGGGACCTCTTTCAACATTATGGCAGTCACCGTCCATTGATTTCTTCAATCAGCAATTATTATCAATATACTGTACAGTAGATCTTATCATCACGACCCTGTCATGAACGGCTTTTTACATTACATGCGTGGACCAATAAAATATTTTAAATTAAAATATTTTTTCTTGTTTACAGTTATACCTGTAACAGTTTTTACTCACATTGTTTTGTGAATTGACAATTTCAATTAGCATAAATTACCATAAATTAAATGATGTATGTATGACCTGAGATTGATTTTCAAGACAAGTATTCTATGAATATTTAATAGGAGCAATGATGAAGTTTCAAGCATAATAGTGATCTGGTAAGTAAACATCCATGGTACAAATAGTCGCTCAATAGAAGGTGATAATATTCTCACCCGCGGGAGGAAATCCAACTATGGTGAGAGTGATATTACTCCGAGCAGAACCTGCCATCATTTTGTGAGTGTTGGATGTGAATTGCAATGTGGGATTTGACAAGACCGGCAATCGGTGATAAATTAAATCAGATTAATCAGATTAAAGTAAAAGAACAACTCAGCTGACAATTGGACGATTTCAAAGACACTGATCTTGATGATATAGCCCATGAACTTTTAAATAATGACAATTATATTTGATGTTTCAACATACTTTGTGCTTGTTTTTTTCCATGTCAGATTGTTGTAATGAAAGGGGTAACTTCTATATGAACAGGCATGCAATGTTGCCGTAGCCGCGTGCCTTGATCCACAATAACTACTAGTCAATGGCGGGCAAATGTCCCCAACAATAGCCCGACATTGGGCCAGGCAGAGCACATGCAAATTTTACCGGAAAATCCATCTTTGTGACCAATGACTTTCTGTCACCAACAACTTTTTTGTCTGGGAGGAGCAAAGTCGTTGATGACAGGATGCACTATATTGGATCACAATTAAAGGCTACAACTGGAAATTTCATACCTGACGATTTTTAATTCGTAGCCTCCTTTTTTTCAGTTTTTCTCTATGTTCTTTTGCTAAGTTCTGCTGTTTGCTATATAGCTCCTTTTGGTCAGAAGTTAAAGACATCAGGCAAGTCTGCATTTGTTGTTGGTAGTTTTGTAGATCTAATTTAGCATGAGACAGGTAAGGCTGCAAAAATTATAACTGGAGTTAGTTTTCATAACCTTGCATCTAAAAAGAATTTGAAAATAACATTTAATATTTGACTGAAATCACAGATATAAAGACACATTAATTTCATGTTTCACTTTTCATGACACGTTTCTATGTTTTATTTTATTCTACATGTATATTAACTCATTCAAGACAGCCATCTCAGTACATACATGTCTCTGTGGATGGGACATTTTTTAAAATGTACTTTTTATGACGTTACAAAACACAAGTTATCTCGGGCTCCGTCTTGTACCGTCGTAGTAGCTTGCCCGAGATAAGAAGACTTCAACTTCAAAGGATTCTGAAATAAAGTATTTTAAAAATTCCCACATTACACTTCTTGACCCAAAATTACAGTTTCAAATTACACATAACTATGCGATAAATCAATGCAAGGTTCCTGAAGGTCTACTCTTCCTAAAAACAAGACTACATAAGTCCAGGAGCTCCCGCGACGAATTAGAATTTGATTTAAGCAATTTTGTGTAGGGTTTTTAATGTAGTCCTAGGCTAGGTCAACAAGACGCAAGACAACTAGGTCTAAGAAGCCCAGTCTAAGAGTGGGATAAGAACTAGACAGTCTGTCAGAGATTGCAAACCTCCATTGAAATTAATGATCCTAATCAGTATCCCAGTAATGGTCTACCTATCTGGCACGGTTTACCCTATATCAGGCCAATCGAGGTAACTAATAGCTGATTTACGGTCATTTTGAATTCGATATAAATTAGTCAAAAACTTAGGGTGCATCCTCCCCCGAAACCTCAAATTTTGTTTTATAGTAATGGACTAACATCTAACACAGTTTGCAAAATATTGGGCATGTGAAAGTAAATAATGGCCGATAGGGGGCCATTTTGAATTTGAACGAGTCAGAATTTTTCAAGATGCATCCTCAGCTGAAATCTCACATTTCATTCTATAGTAATCGTCTAGCTATCTAGCACGGTTTACCAAATATCGGCCATGTGAAAGTGAATAATGGCCTAAAGGCGGCCATTTTGAATTTGATAAAGTCAAAATTTTCCAAGATGCATCCTCAGCTGAAATCTCACATTTCATTCTATAGTAATGGTCTAGCCATCTAGCACGCTTTACCAAATATCGCCCATGTGAAAGTGAATAATGGCCGATAGGAGGCCATTTTGAATTTGATCAAGTCAAAATTTTTCAAGATGCATCCTCTCCTGAAATCTCACATTTCGTTTTATAGTAATGGTCTAGCCATCTAGTACGGTTACTAAAAACCGGCTATGTGAAAGTGAATAATGGCCGATAGGCGGCCATTTTGAATTTGATCTAGTCAATTTTTTTCAAGATGCATCCTCTCTTGTAATCTCAACATTTTGTTTTATAGTATTGGTCCAGCTATCTAACACGCAGTGTTCAGCACAGGCCGCGATATTGCGTCAATTACGCACCTATGGGTCAAATGTCTCATTTTTTCCCAGGGTAGTGAGACAAATGTCCCCACCTATTTCTTGTCTATGCTGAAGACTGGGCGTCAATTACGCACTTAGAGATCAAATGTCTCCTTTTTTTTCTAGGGTGGTGAGACAAATGTCCCCGCCTATTTCTTGTCTGTGCTGAACACTGAACACGGTTTACCAAATATCAGCAATGTGCAAGTAAATAGTGGCCGATAGGCGGCCATTTTGAATTCGATTGAGTCGAAAGTTTTTAAAAGGCATCCTCTCTCGAAACGTCACATTTTGTTTTATAGTAATGGTCTAGCTATCTAGCACGGTTTACCTGATATCAGGCCTATCGAGGTAAATAATGCTGATTGTCGGCCATTTTGAATTCGTGAGTTTAAAATTTTCAGGGTGCATCCTCCCCCGAAAACTCACACTTTGTTTTATAGTAATCAGGTAATGGTCTAGCCATCTAGCACGGTTTACCAAATATCAGCCATGTGAAAATGAATAATGGCCGAAAAGGCGGCCATTTTAAATTTGATCAAGTCAATTTTTTTCAAGATGCATCCTCATCTGAAATCTCACATTTTGTTTTACAGTAATGGTCTAGCCATCTAGCACGGTTGACCAAATAACGGCCATGTGAAAGTGAATAATGGCCGATAAGCGGCCATTTTGAATTTTATCGAGTCAAATTTTTCCAAGATGCATCCTCTCCTGAAATCACACATTTTGTTTTATAGTAATGGTCTAACCATCTAGCACGGTTTACCAAATAACGGCCATGTGAAAGTGAATAATGGCTGATTGGCGGCCATTTTGAACTTTGACAAAATGATTTTTTTCAAAATACATCCTCTCCTGAAGCTTTACAATTTGTTTTATAGTAATGGTGTAGATATCTTGAGCGGTTTTCATGATATTCCACAATATCAGGCCTGTCGAGGTGAATAATGGCTGATAGGCGGCCATTTTGAATTTTATCAACTTCAATTTTTTCAGGATGCATCCTCTCCTGAAACCTTACAATTTATTTGATATTAATGGTGTAGCTATCTTGAGCGGTTTTCATGATATTCCGCAATATCAGGCCTGTCGAGGTGAATAATGGCCGATAGGCGGCCATTTTTAATTTTATCGACTTGAAATTTTTCAAGATGCATCCTCTCCTGAAACCTCACAATTTGTTTTATAGTAATGGTGTAGCTATCTTGAGCGGTTTTCATGATATTCCGCAAAATCTTTCAGTCGGATTTACCGATGTTATAAATTAGGTCAAAGTGCTGGGTCAACTTCAAGGTCAAGGTCCAAAAACCTGAAAAGGCACAACTAGGGACCTTAGAGAACATGTATGTGCAATATGACTGTCATCGGCCCGGTACTTTTCGAGATCTGCTCCGGAAACGAAGTGCGCGTCAAAACGTCTAAATAGGTCATAGTTCTGAACCAGAAGTAGGTCAAAGTTCAAATACCCCAAAAGGCACAACTAGACCCCCTAGGGGTGTTGTGTGTAAAATTTGAAGACAATCGGACAAGTACTTTCAGAGATATGCTCCGGAAACGAATTGTTTACGGACGGCCCAACGGCCCAACGGCCCAACGCCGTCACATCATCATTTTCCCCTCTGCAACCTTGCGTATTGAATTCAGATTAAAAATATTTTAACCCGTCCATTAGCCACCTGGAAGTAACCCACATACCAAAAATTGTTATCCTAGCTTATTTTCTCACAAAGTTATAGGCAAAAGAAGAGGCCAAAAAAAACGGAGGTAGAATCCATAGCTCCCTTCGCTCACCTACGGTGACGGCGGGAGCTAACAACGGCCCAACGGCCCAACGCCGTCACATCATCATTTTCCCCTCTGCAACCTTGCGTATTGAATTCAGATTAAAAATATTTTAACCCGTCCATTAGCCACCTGGAAGTAACCCACATACCAAAAATTGTTATCCTAGCTTATTTTCTCACAAAGTTATAGGCAAAAGAAGAGGCCAAAAAAAAACGGAGGTAGAATCCATAGCTCCCTTCGCTCACCTACGGTGACGGCGGGAGCTAATAATGGCTTTTATTGACTTTTTCACTTAGATAAGAGATAAGTTTTATTTCAAGTCGCAAAAAAGTGAAAATATAACATTAGCTCTAATCAGCTAGTCCAAGCGACATGTAAAATAAACAATGAAGATTTATAACAACTAAAACAAGCAGGTTGGCTGGCTGGAAGTTAACATGAAATGTGAAAACGTGATTAAGAATTATTCAAAAAAATACTTATAATGTATATGAGAATATAAATTAGATGTTTAAAAATTCCATTATATAATTTGGCACATAAAAGTAGATTACAGATTATATAAGAAAAACTTATGCTGTATATGAGAAAATTAATTTAATGATTAAAAGCTATATAAAACATTTGGCATTTATTGATAATTAAATAACTATATCACATCATTTTGTCAAGGGACCTAATCTATTATGCTCTCAATTAAAGAGAAAAATAAGCTTGCAGGCCATCTCTGAAAGTTGTCAGGTCTCTGGTAATTCTCAAAGCCTCTGGCTAAGTGTTCCAGATTTTTGGGGCCAAAAAGCAAAAGGAATTTGTACCATGTCTCTTCATGAGAGGAATTTTCATGATATTTTCAGAATTTCTTAAATTGCGCATGCGACAGCTTTTTTCAATCAGTTCCAGGAGGTGGGTCGGTGCTAAATCATTAAGAAGTCTGAATTGCAATGTTCATTTGTGGCGAGCTTTATTCAAGAGGGACTCATATGAGGCGGTATGGTCTCAGAGCGCTCAGCTGTCTGCCAGTTTTCTTACAATTCCTTCTGTGTGTATTGAAAAACTCAAATTTTCATCAATATTAGTCTGTTAATGCCTGAAAGTTTTACTACTTTTTCAGGTTTAATTATACAGCCGTCTAGTATCACTGGAGACTCAAATTTACAGTTAAAAAATATCAGCTGAAATTTCTCAGCTTGCATTACCTTAATGGAAAACCACCATATAGCTTTTGCTGCCTCAATTTTACAATTTGAAAATTTGGATGTGCAAAAGAGAGTGTTGTCATCTGCATAATTTGTGAGTCGTGCTCGCTTATTTTACGGTCGAAAAAAAAACAAATTAATAATTATGTATAGCTTTTTGTCGTATTTCAAATGTAAAATAATAGCTAGTCCTGGAAACATACTGCCTGCATCTTCCGACAATAATACCTTGGCAACATCGACTTCAACTCTAGCAGAAAACCAGTAGTTTTTGTCAGAACTGGCTGGCTGATGAACGTACATCAAGTACATATAATGGCTGATTTTCTCATTTTTAATGACTTATAATGACTAGCAATCAAATTTTATGACTTTTTAATGACTTTAAGTCCTATTTTTCAATTTATGACTTTCATTGACCCACGGGAACCTTGCAATGGAAATACAACCTTTTTAATACACTTTATTGGCCATTTTTAATTCTAGTCTCTCTGCAACACTTTTGAGAGCTATTTCTGTATTTATTGATTGTACATGTAGAAGGCGAATCAATCATAAAGCCAATTTTTAGAAGTAACGGTCATGGAATTACCAAATTTATATGACCCAACTTGTAGGCACATCAACACCAGGGCACTCATATTGCCACATACCTGTTTTTCATCATCGCTCAATTTCCTCCAAAGGTCTCCTGTCATCTTTGCCACATC
The DNA here is from genome assembly GCA_964017125.1 of Flabesymbios commensalis. Lineage (NCBI taxonomy): Eukaryota > Metazoa > Annelida > Polychaeta > Terebellida > Flabelligeridae > Flabesymbios > Flabesymbios commensalis. Next base: position 39,237,878 of record OZ024904.1, on the reverse strand, counting down.
AGTCAACTTGATACCTTTGAAAATATACAAATTGATCACTTAATTAGATTATTTAATCATGAAATTTGAGTTATTATTCATTTAAAACTCACATTGCTAAATGCAATTACAAGCCTAAAATTATTAAAAATACATGTACATTAAAAAAATAAACCACAGGCCTGCAGATTTCCTATATATTCAGGTCAATATTATAGTTGGAAAAAATAATAAATAACAAGAGGCCAGCTGGCCACCAAAATCCCCCGTCCCGTCCGGATGATAGAAAATTTTTAGGGTGCATTTTCGACTGACCACTCATATAAATTGTTAAACAGTGAATGTCTAGTTATCTAGCACAGTTTGCCAGTATATTGCTTAAGGTCAATGATGGCTACAAGCCGGCCGTTTTGAAATTTTCCGGGGCATATCCCTATCTGAAACAGCAAATTTTGTTTCATAGTGATGGTCCAGCTATCTGGCACGGTTCTCCAGATATCAGGCATATTTAAGTTAATAATGGCCGATAGTTAGCCATTTTTAATTTGATTGAGTTGAAATTTTTCAGGGCCTACCTCTACCTAAAACCACACTTTATTTAATAGTAGTTAGGGCCAGTGATTTTCCGTTTTCAAAAACAACTCTTCTCCGTTTCGGCCAACACCGAATTCCGTTACATTTCAGTTTCAGCTTTCACTGATAAAAAATTACTGTGAAATGGCTGAAAACTCAAACACGTTTTAATGAGGTCACATGACTAACTGCAAATTACTCTTGTAACTTACTGTATTTATTGTAATAAATGGGCGTTAATTAGATTACGTCCCGAGGTTACAGGCAGGTGGGACCTAAGGCCAAAAAAAAACACCTCTGATTACACTGCCTTCCCAAACAAGGTAGGTAGGAGATTTTTTTATTCCGGTTATATAGTAGACAGTGAAACTTTTTTTTTTCAATTTTAATAAAAAAATAAATGCTATATTGCACACAAAAATACAGGCAGATTTTTTAATAGATCTCTAAATTCACAGACTCTTGGGAAATCTGTTTCAGATAGATCTTCTTATCCGCGATTTCCGTCCGCTTTACACTGGCCCAAAGTAATGGTCTAGATAGCCAGATAGCAGAAATATTAAAATAAATTTGGGTATTTTAGCCAAGAAATGTGGGTCAAAGGTCATAACCCCTAAGAGGCACATCTACACCCCTAAGGGATGTGTGTCTGCCATATGAACGAAATCCTCCCATGGGTTTCCGAGATCTGCTCTGGAAACAAAAATGAGGGGAGATGGATGACATCCGCCATAACCTTCCGTCCCGAACAAAGTTGGCTGGGGGATAAAAACATCCCACCCACCTTGAAAAGGTTATATATTTAACTTGGTAATCTACTCTTGAAGCTATGAGAGTGGGGTAACAGTAGAGATGAAAATTAACTATTTCTCTTGGGATTTTGACAGAATCAGCTTTTTCAAATATAGAAAAGATCAATGGCTTAAATATGAAGTTTTCTGACGAGGCGATCATTTAAAAAAAGGATCAATATTTGCAGTATAATAATTTCTTTAGTACAAGCTTACATAGAACATCAAAGCGATTTCACTTATAAAAAGTAGGAGTGTTACGGTACACTGTGTGTGTGTATAAATACTTATCGCGATATGGGCCAATCGAGGTACAAAAAAGGTTTACAGATTGCAAGGATAATGTTGATTGACTGACTTGAAACTGAGCAGCAAAATCGAGGGGGAAATAACTTTTAGGATTCATGTGAAGGCCTTACAATATCATGATCACACATCTAATCTACTGATAGGTAAGTAACACAGATTGCCATTAACCCCCAATGATATGTAGGCCTATGTGTACCCATGGACAGTTTAAATTACTAACTGTAATGTAAATGTTAACTAGATGTGATGTGTTAATGGCATGAAAACATTAAAAGCATCTGTGTAAGATAAATTTCCAGATCAGTCCATCAAAAACTATGATGGCTGTCATTAGTTGTTAATGGATTCCTCCCAGGTACATAGGGCATAATTTTTGTGAAAAATATAGATAGTTTTTTTTTAAATATCCTGCCCCCCCCCCAAAAAAAAAAAATTAAACTAGGAGAGACTACCCAGTATAAAGAAATAGAGAAATGATGAGCCCAACCCTGATTTAGCTCTTTTAATGGATTCATGCCAAAAGTGAATCAGATCATCAGGAATACTAGTGAATACCCTATCAAATTTGAATGCAATCCAACCAACGGTTCATAAGTTATCCTGCCCAACAGTTTTTTGAGCGGCCATCTTGGAAAATGGCTGTTAATGGCTCAAGGCCAAAAAAATATATGAGAAGAATTGCCCAGTCACATACCGGTAGGTCATATATATATATATATGGTCGATTCCCATGAAAGTGATGCATTTCGGCAAAAAAACGACTTTGTTGCACAGTCCTGAATTCTTCACTTTATATCGCAGACATATGGAACTCATAATATATGATAGTTGCAACATGAATGGAGTTCATGCTCAATATTGAACACCAGAGTAACCCTACAAATGCACATTATGTAATATGTAAATGGCCTAATGTAACTAAAACTTTGGTCGCAAAGAGTACAGCAGTTCAAGTGGTAACAATTAGGTGGTAATGTTCAGAACAGTTTAATAACAGTTGCGAAAATTTGATACTGCACATATTGATTTGTAGCCAACTTATACTCCGCTGCAAATAATCAATATTCAGAAAATATACAAAACAAGACTACATAAGTCCAGGAGCTCCCGCTCCGAATTAAAATTTGATTTAAGCAATTTTGTGTAGGGTTATTAATGTAGTCCTAGGCTAGGTCGAAAATCAAGACGCAAGACAACTAGGTCTAAGAAGCCCAGTCTAAGAGTAAGATAAGAACTAGACAGTCTGTCAGAAACCTCCATTGAAATTAATGATCCTAATCAGTATCCCAGTAATGGTCTACCTATCTGGCACGGTTTACCCGATATCAGGCCAATCGAGGTAACTAATAGCTGATTTACGGTCATTTTGAATTCGATATAAACTAGTTAAAAACTTAGGGTGCATCCTCCTCCGAAACCTCAAATTTTGTTTTATAGTAATGGACTAACATCTAACACAGTTTGCAAAATATTGGGCATGTGAAAGTAAATAATGGCCGATAGGGGGCCATTTTGAATTTGATTGACTCAGAATTTTTCAAGATGCATCCTCAGCTGAAATCTCACATTTCATTCTATAGTAATCGTCTAGCTATCTAGCACGGTTTACCGATTATCGGCCATGTGAAAGTGAATAATGGCCTGAAGGCGGCCATTTTGAATTTGATCAAGTCAAAATTTTCCAAGATGCATCCTCAGCTGAAATCTCACATTTCATTCTATAGTAATGGTCTAGCCATCTAGCACGGTTTACCAAATATCGCCCATGTGAAAGTGAATAATGGCCGATAGGAGGCCATTTTTAATTTGATCAAGTCAAAATTTTTTCAAGATGCATCCTCTCCTGAAATCTCACATTTTGTTTTATAGTAATGGTCCAGCCATCTAGTACGGTTACCAAATAACGGCTATGTGAAAGTGAATAATGGCCGATAGGCGGCTATTTGAATTCGATTGAGTCGAAAGTTTTTAAAAGGCATCCTCTCCCGAAACGTCACATTTTGTTTTATAGTAATGGTCTAGCTATCTAGCACGGTTTACCTGTTATCAGGCCTATCGAGGTAAATAATGCTGATTGTCGGCCATTTCGAATTCGTAAGTTAAAAATTTTCAGGGTGCATCATCCACGGAAAACTCACACTTTGTTTTAGAGTAATCAGGTAGTGGTCTAGCCATCTAGCACGGGTTGCCAAATATCAGCCATGTGAAAATGAATAATGGCCGAAAAGGCGGCCATTTTGAATTTGATCAAGTCAAATTTTATCAAGATGCATCCTCATCTGAAATCTCACATTTCGTTTTATAGTAATGGTCTAGCCATCTAGCACGGTTGACCAAATATCGGCCATGAGAAAGTGAATAATGGCCAATAAGCGGCCATTTTGAACTTGGATGAGTTGAATTTTTTCAAAATGCATCCTTTCCTGAAACCTTACAATTTGTTTTATAGTAATGGTGTAGATATCTTGAGCGGTTTTCATGATATTCCACAATATCAGGCCTGTCGAGGTGAAAAATGGCCGATAGGCGGCCATTTTGAATTTTATCAACTTGAAATTTTTCCTCTGCTGAAACCTTACAATTTATTTGATATTAATGGTGTAGCTATCTTGAGCGGTTTTCATGATATTCCGCAATATGAGGCCTGTCGAGGTGAATAATGGCCGATAGGCGGCCATTTTTAATTTTATCGACCTGAAATTTTTCAAGATGCATCCTCTCCTGAAACCTCACAATTTGTTTTATAGTAATGGTGTAGCTATCTTGAGCGGTTTTCATGATATTCCGCAAAATCTTTCAGTCTGATTTTCCGATGTTATAAATTAGGTCAAAGTGCTGGGTCAACTTCAAGGTCAAGGTCCAAAAACCTGAAAAGGCACAACTAGGGACCTTAGATAACATGTATGTGCAATATGACATCGGCAATATGTCATCGGCTCAGTACTTTTCGCGATCTGCTCCGGAAACGAAGTGCGCGTCAAAACGTCTAAATAGGTCATAGTTCTGAACCAGAAGTAGGTCAAAGTTCAAATACCTCAAAAGGCACAACTAGACCCCCTAGGGGTGTTGTGTGTAAAATTTGAAGACAATCGGACAAGTACTTTCAGAGATATGCTCCGGAAACGAATTGTTTACGGACGGCCCAACACCGTAACATCATCATTTCTCCTCTGCGACCTTGCGCATTGAATTCAGATTAAAAATATTTTAACCTGTCCATTAGCCACCATTAGCCACATACCAAAAATTGTTATCCTAGCTTATTTTCTTACAAAGTTATAGGCAAAAGAAGAGGCAAAAAAAAACGGAAGCGGAATCCATAGCTCCCTCCGTCTCACCTACGGTGACGGCGGGAGCTAAAAAGACATGTTAAACATAATATTTTTTTCAATTTAAGGCTTAGAGTGGAAATAGCAGTTGAATATTAAAATGTAAATGGAGCATCTTGTTTGAAATCATGATTTCATATCATTTGTTCATCTAAACGTTTTTCTCATAGGTTTTAAAAGTGTATTCGTAGGGTTACAAATTTATATTTTATTGAAAAATAAGGCTAATAATTAACATAATTGTTGTGTTATGAACGATTTGTATTGATAACTAACATCACTTTGACAGCCACATTAATAAACAATCAGATAAGGATGGAATAGAGAGTTTTTAGCAACAAGTTACACCAGGATCATGAGAATAACTTATTTATTGTTTGTCACTGAATTAATAGTCAACCTCAAGAACATACATGTATACATACACGTATCATTCACTTGTGAAAGGTATTTGACAGATAGAGCTACAAGGAACAAAAAAGGGTAAAACTGGTTGCTCTACGTCGATTTAAAATGCTTATAACAGCTTTGCTTGTATGGTTACTGTAATTTGTAGGGTTACTGTATCTAGGTGGCCTATGAAAAATCATCACAATAATGCAATATTGACGGCTCATTACATTATTTAAACACATTTGTGTTCTCCCATATGATACTTCTCAATATACAACGCATTTACCACCTTATAATTAATAACTTCACATAGATCATTGAACAAACTATCTAATTTGTCAAATAATTTTATATATTTCCAACTGGTGAAGTCAGACAGTGATTATGGCGCTATTGTATCACACACATTTTAAAATACCACTTGTTTTTGCTTGCTTGTATATTTTGTTTTTGAAAAATATCGTGTTTCTAGAGAAAGGTCTCCAAATGCCAATTAAACTCATATTGTGTTTTACAACATAGAAGCTATATGTGAAATTTGTAACCCTACAAATACACACAGTGGTGAATCCATTTAGATGCTAGATATGCTTAAAATGATATTTCCAATATTTGTAATAAACAAAAAAATACACGTTAGATATATTTTTTAATATGATGTATAACAAAGTATATTAACAGTAAATTTGCCTTTGCATTGGTGAGTTAAAATCATTTTCAATCGTTTTAAAAACATGTATTTTATTTTTTGGCTATAAATATTTATTAACTTGTTGAGTTTTACACCTTATAAGTGCTCGCTATAATGTAAGCTTTATTCTTGGCATGTTTTTCAATGAGAACAATATATATTTTTTAATCATTTGACGTTTTTCTCTTGTAGCTGGTAACCCTACGAATACCTAACATTTGTGTAACCCTACGAATGACAATATCACCAGTCTCTGGTGGCTCTTCTATCACATAATAATATTTTAAGCTATATCGCCCACATATTGCCATGTCATGACATGATAATGCATCATAGATAATAAATTAACTCCTGTATTCTCCACACCTACACAGTGAAATGTAGCACTGTGATAATTTGTGGGATATATTAAAAATTCAAACATTGCTAAAGTTTTAAGATATAATTAACCACTAAAATCTGACTGTCAGGTACACTGTACCTTGCTTATTCTGTTAGACAAGGTTGTAAAACCCATGTGCTTTCATGGAATCCCACAGCTGCCATTTCTTTATTTAAAATTCGTAGGGTTACACATATGGGCAATTCCACGGTGTCGGACGTACGTTTCGGACACTTATTTTATGCCTGGGGCCCCAACTGGGAATGAGAATTATATTAAGTTGTTGCTATTTCATACACACAAGCTCACTGTATCATGTTGGACATTTGAATATTTTATGTCATTCACACATATCGGCTATGAGCCAATATAAGGGTGGTGTCGGACGTACGCAGACAAATTGATATTTTGTAAAATAAATCTTCAGAACCATATCTGTCTGAATCCTTGGGTGACAGCATAACAATGTGGCCTGATACTGATAGAGGATAGTGTTGTCTTATTATTACATATAAAATATCTTTAATTTTCATTTTAATTGTTTCAGAAATTATTGGATATCTTTGGTGTCGGACGTACACTCACTTGGTGTCGGACGTACATGTCTGAAATTAGGGATTTTGCTCATCCTGCAACACCCACAAGCAAAGTCAAAAATGTTGCAAATGCTTTTTAACAATCATTTTGAGGGGTTGGCATACAAAATTACATAATATACCAATATATAAGTATAAGATGTATAATAATAGCAGTAATTGGCCATGCCCTAACCATATCATAACTGTGCAGGTAAGAGTCAAGTATATAGTGCTAAGTTAACCATGTTAACATCACTTTTCGGCTGGATTTTAGTTGGTAAAAATATAAACACTGAAGTTTACAAAATTAAAATGGCAAGTGAGTGTTTTACAAATCAGCATTGATGATGCCCAGGCTAACTGGGCATGGTCCAAGGTTATTTACATGATTTTATTCCCGTTATCTATTGACAGATATGTCGGGTGCCTTCCCCCCAGACATCATTAATTATCGATGTTCGATAGTCGATGAGGTACCATTAGTTTAGATGTTAAGCCTTTAATAATGCCGATTGGTGTTTTCTTGGTTGGTAAATATAGAGGGATGCATTCATTCACCATGTTCATGAACATTTATCAAGCTAGCTGTTCTTCTGAACGTTATCAGTTGTGCCGAATTCCAATTTTGGCGACTTTGGCTGGATCATATTGTCTATTAAATGACTTAAATTATCAACAGAGCACCACATTTATTTATCAAAATGCAGTTAAATGGTCATTCAGCACTCTTTACATAATTTTAAATGATCTATGTGCTGCATCTGGACTCCCAGATTCTTGAGAATATTCATAAAATACCTTCACCATGTCAACAGAGATTCAGTGTTGTACATGGTGTCGGACGTACACAAATATCGTGTTTGGCCTGCAGTGAGTTGCATATTCAACAAGCAGCATTTGTACTATTGCATGCAGTTCTGATTGCATATTTGCATTAAGGGTACTATTTGTATTCAACATATTAGATAAACTAAACTAGATATCCAACTATCATATCTAAAAAATAAAATAATTTATTATTTTGGTGTCGGACGTACAAGCTAATTCTCTTACGCATACTTTACACTACTTTGCCATTCACAATTGATGAATAATTTCTCTTTCTGATATTATATCCATCCATTACCTCATAATAAACTGACATGTGGCTCATTGAGCCATTTAGTGGGCATGAGTATACTAAGCAGCCTTGTGATTGACAAAAGGTGTCGGACGTACATTACAAAAGTGTCGGACGTACGCTTGTTTGCATGGCGATAATCAAACAGGCAACCATCACAGTGACTCCATGTTGCATAGCTGGGGTAATGGTATCATTTCTGTTTTGCATAAGGAATTTTAGAACACTGGATGTGGTTTGTCTGCTTGAAAAAAAACATTTTGATAATATCTGGTGTCGGACGTACATATTCGTTTTTATCAATTTAACACAGAATTGTCACACCTGAAAACTCATGTTGAAGATGAGTACAGCCATCAACATATATATTGTTTTCAACAGACATCTTCTACTGATGAACAAACACTAAATATTTCCTACTGATGGCATTTCTTATGCCATAGTGCAAATAATACAAACAGGTGTCAAATTGTGTAATATGTTACCAATGCCAAATAGTGTTTAAATGTTCAAGATCAGCGCAATTTTACATCAATGTAGTTCTGTTTCCTGGCCAAACAATTATTGATTCACAAAATTTGACAAGTTTTCTATGAAATTAAGATATGAAAATGGGGATCAGGTCATTTTAAAATTTTCACACTTAGGTTGACACTTTCATGGAATTGCCCATATGTCTACACAACATAGTGTTCAATGGAAGAAATAAAAAAAATTGTATAATTTTCCGATACGTTACCTTGCCCATATTATACATTGGTATCACAAGTGTATTCAGAGAAAAGAGCTTGTGTTAATCTGTAGTAGTTTTCGTTTTATAGAACATGAAAGCGCATTCTTTTGGTTACAAAAAAACACACTTTAAATTATTGCACCTATTTTGCTTTTAGCAACATTATTTTGTGGACATGCTCCACAATGAATTCGGTTCAGCAAATAAATAACAAGAACAGCTCATGTCATAGATATAGTGTGTACAAAATTTATATTGTGCAATATTGATTTACTTAGATATCATAACACAAGCTGCATTCGTAGGGTTACACGAGTTTTACATTTTCAAAAAAAATTAGTTAAAAAAATTCAAATTTTCAAAAGCAAAAAAACTATTGGCAATTGATTAGGTGCAGGTGCGGCGCTTCAGAATGCATAATATAAAGGCGCTGTTTATTTCGAATATTGAGAAAACAAACTTTTTCAAGGTCCAAATGCATCACTTTCGTGGGAATCGACCATATATATGTGAAAAATTAACAGAATTTATCAGTTAACTTTTTAGTGAGAGCTAAATTGAGGATATGACTGCTAAAAACTGTAATCATCCCGATAATATCAGGAATGCTAAATCAGCATATCAATTTCTGTAACAACAAAAGGTTGATATTACACAATGACAATCCACAACCACAATGTTTCTTTTAATCACAAACCAGGATTCGCTTGTAATAAAGTAGATCTTTTTTGATTGCTGAATTCAATGTAGCCTGACACTGGCCGTTTTGGCAGCTGTGGCAGTGTGACATCATTGTCTGTCGAGAAGAAACAAAATGTGGTTGGCTTTTGCACTCTGAAAAAAAACAAACTATTTTTATATACATATTGTAGCATATTTTGTGAAAAGAAAACAATATCTTATGACTACTTCCAATGCTCAGTGTACTAACCCATAGAGCACTATTGTTGAGCGGTTCCCACACTTTTCAAACACAAAATTAAAGGACTTTTCAAGGACCTTTCAAGGACCAACAGTTTAAAACAATGATGACAATGCAGAAATGAGGCAGAAATCCATTTGCTACTTAAGCAGAGAAAAAAATTATACTTATTAAAAGTAGGTGGTTTGTCACAATTCGCTGAGCACACATTGTAGGCCCACACACATGTGCAGCATGGTCAACATTCCAAGGAGTAGGATCTGTCATAATGTACTGTATTTATTCTCATAAACGCCCCTATTCCAATAAACGCCTACTCCCCTGATTTGAAAATAAAATCCACGATCACAGTACACTATAAATACTGGTAAACATTAACAAGGCCCGTTGGAGACGGTAAAAGTCCTCAGCCTCTAATCATCGTTTTAAAGTGAAAATCATTTGAAACAAGAAGACATTCGACAACAGCGAAACATAAAAAAATGTTGAGTGGATCTTGTTAATAAGAAAATTTGACGATAGGAAGTGGCCGCAGGTCAGCCATTTTTAATTTTATCATGTTGGAAGTTTTCATGGTATATCCCTACCTGGAACTGCACATTTTGTTCTATAGTAATGGTCTAGCTATCTGGTCCGGTTTTCCAGATATTACGCATATTAAAAAAATTATGGCCGATAATCGGCCATTTTGCCCGCCATGACCTAGTTTCTGTCCAAATCTTGCCCAATTTCAAACTCATTCGAGCTATTAGTGAAATAGATATCTGGTACAAAATTTTGGAGTGAAACATAAAAAATTGTTGAGTGAATCGCGTTAACGAGAAAATTTGACGATCTAAAGTGGCCGCAGGTCGGCCATTTTTAAAAAAAAATTCATGTTGAAATTTCTCATGGTATATCCCTACCTGGAATTGCACATTTTGTTCTATAGTAATGGTCTAGCTATCTGGTCCGGTTTTCCAGATATTACGCATATGAAAAAAATAATGGCTGATAATTGGCCATTTTGGCCGCCATGACCTAGTTTCTGTCCAAATCTTGCTCAATTTCGAACTCATCCAAGCTATTAGTGAAATGGATATCTGGTATAAATTTTGGAGCGAAACATAAAAAATTGTTGATTGAATCACGTTAACAAGAAAAATTGTCGATCGGAAAAAAGTCAAGGTCATAGGGGTCACAGAAAGGTCAAATGTGAAATTAGTCAAGCTTTAGTCATGATTAACCTGTATGTGAAGTTTAATGTGCATTCCAGTTATGTGAAACAAGTTATAGTTCTAAAAAGTGGTGGACAGACAGACGGACGGACGGACGGACGCGCCTGGTGACAACAATAGGCACCCGCAAAAATTTTGGCTGAGGCCTAAAAAACTACTCTAATAAGCGCCCATCTCCCCTATAGCCTCAGGAGGTATTCTAATTAACGCAGAGGCCGTTTACTAGAATAAATACAGTAAATAATGTTGATCTGTGATAAAGATAAATGACTCACCTTCATGATGAAACCAAATTATTTTAAAATGTGGCTTACGGATTATATAACAAGAGCACAGTTGACTATTTAGCCCACTGCCATTAATTATTGAACTTGTCCTAAAATGTGATAAATTTCGACGAATCAGCCAATTGAATTATTTTTAGCCATTACTGATCTTTTTCCGAGAACTGGTTATGAAAAATTGAAAAAAGAAAAACTGTGCGAGTTATCATACACACAAGGATATGTTAACGCTGATGCCGACTTCAATTGCAATAGCCCATCTTTTTTTAAATTTGAAAAAACGGGCTAAAAATAAGTTTAAGCCAGGAGGTATGACAACAACTTTGAGACTTTATTATTATTTTTTATCAAATTTCAAACCATTTAGTGAAAATATAATAACAGGTCATATTTTTGTCAATGCGACTGACACAAGCCCCTTCAAACAGACAAAAATGATATACAGTAGTCCTCCTCTTATGCAAGCACCCATAATGCCAGCTCTGAATGCATGCATAAGAGAAATGCTTGCATAACTGAGTGATGCAAAATTAATGGTGACAAAACAGTTTGATGATTATATCTTCATGGAATATTAATGCATCATAAATTTACATTTTCATGGTATATTATTGCGTCATAAATGAATTTTTATCCCATTTATAACCATAACTTTTTTCTTATCTTATTTCTATCTTTTATCCACTTTTTTGGCTTGTGAGTTATTTTTAATCACATGACAGGAGTGCTTATCATTTACCCTCAGTTGCTTTTATTATTTTTATAAAATGTCAGTTTAAAAACTTATGGTATGTCAACAATAGCGCCTCTTAAAATATTTTTTGCAACTTTGTATGAGCTCAGCAGCTAGCTGTACCCATATTGATAGAGTATAATCTTACTGCAACACTAAGGCTACAGTTTTTAATTTCCTGGTTTACCGATTTTTTTGTCCAGATTGGACTGTTGAGGACGGTATAAAAATAAAGTCAGAAATTGTGTACTTTTTTATTTTTTCATTAAAAAAATTAGGACAATTTTTTTTTATATATCAAATTAGGTTAAAATGTTTGCAGTAATTATTTACACCATGCTTGCTGATGGCGCCATTTTCTTTAACAATGACTGCATACCAATTAGAAATCCCCACTCATAAGGGATCAGGCTTAGCCTATCAGATGACATCATGCATACAGCATGCAGGGAAAGTAAGGCCATAAATAGCCAGTTTTAGAGTGCATTTGTTTTTCGTCCTTACCACCCCAAATTTACTTTATTTGTTTTCGTTGAGAAATTGTGTTATTAAATTTTTTTTTATTTGAAAACAAGATAGGTTAGGTCAGCAGAAATAAAAAAAGGTGATTACAGAAATTTTATTTTAAAATTGCAAAAAATTAGGTCTGCGGATCCGTAAACCAGGAAATTAAAAAACTGTAGCCTAAGATAAGGCCTGTTGATGACTAAAAAAGGATTCAGCCTCTAATCTTTGTTTAATACTAGTGAAAATCATTTGAAACAAGAGCACACTCGACATTATAGCCCATCTCCATTATTGTTGAACTTGGTCGAGAACTGGCTATTAGCAGCATACATCACACATTTCAGGAGAATACAAAAAAAACTTGAAGTTATCGTGCCCACAAGGTAAAATTATTTACATAACATGAAAAAATCACAATATCACAATAAAAAATCACAAAAAATTCATATCGAAAACTTTTGTAGTTATCGCGGCTGGCCGAGGACGGTAAGGTAAGACACACGGTAAGATTATTAAAGTAAAAATCGCAATAAATCTGCCATTTTGAATTTTTTACATAAGAATACATGAAAAACATTATTGTGCGCACAAGGAAAAAGCACATTTTGTTCAATAGTAATGGTCTAGCTATCTGGTACGGTTTTCCAAATATTACACATATTATAGTCAATAATAGTCGCATGTCCAGGGAAAAAATTGTTCAGCCTCGCATAGCAAAATGCTATGCAATTCTACCCATTTGCTAATCAATTTGTGATACATCGAAAACTTTTGTAGTTATCGCGGCTAGCCGAGAACGGAAAGGTAAGACACAAGGTAAGATTATTAAAGTAAAAATCACAATAAATCTGCCATTTTTAATTTTTTACATAAGGATACATGAAAAACATTATTGCGCGCACAAGGAAATGTTAACGTCGACACCGATAAATTTCAATTGCAATAGCCCACCTTTTTTTAATTAAAAGGAGGGCTAAAATGACTGCCATTTAAAATCCAATTTTGTTGAAACTTTTTTAAGGCATAACCCTCCCAGAAAAAGCACATTTTGTTCAATAGTAATGGTCTAGCTATCTGGTACGGTTTCCCAAATATTACACATATTATAGTCAATAATAGTCGCATGTCCAGGGAAAAAATTGTTCAGCCTCGCATAGCATAATGCTATCTAATTCTACCCATTTGCTAATCAATTTGTCATTGATTAGCAAAATCTTTATACACCAATAATATGGATGTCTAGCAAGCTACAACTTGGATGAGAAAATTGGTAATCAATAATTTTCAAACAAATTTTTCCATGTTGTCCCTTTCTGAAGCCGCACATGTTGTTTTATAGTAATGGACTAGGTATCCGGCACAGTTTTCCAGATATTACGCATATATAGTCAACTATGATCACAAGTCTGCCATTTAAACTTTTATCGAGATGAATTAATCAAGGCATATTCCCCCTGAAACTGCACATTTTATTTTATTGCTACCTGTTACGGTTTTCCAGATATTACACATTTTTAGGTCAATTATTGCTGCATGAAAATAGTAATGGTCTAGCGATATGGCACGATTTTCCAGTTAAAAAATACAATAACCCTAGAAATGTCCAAGCCAATTTTATCAGCTTTATTTAAAATTTACAATTGTCAAAGTTGATTTAGTGATGGTGATCACTATACCCCACAGCCTTAATGGCTGAGGGGTGATGAATGAAATACCTAGTTTTAAAGGAATAAATCAGCATTATTGATATATATGTTATATAACTCAGCACTTGAACAGTTAAGGCTATTTGGACAAAACAATGTGGGAATCTCTAAGAATTAAGATACCCGGGAAAGGCTGCACTAGTTTGCCCATAGTAAAACCTCATGGAGCGCACTAAGGGTAACAATGGAAGTTTCTTAGACTAAGCCATAAGGGTGAAAAACCATCAAAATTTGTCTTCTTCCATGACCCCTTTGTGAGTTGTGGACTTAAAAAAAAGAGGCTATGCACAAATTTCTGATAGTTATGTGCATATGTGGTATATTTGCTACTATTACTGTATTGTGGGAATCTCATTGCAGCGTTGGCGCTGGCCGCTGGCCACTTTGCCAAATGCGAAGATATTTGCCATGTGGCGAAAGATTTGTGATGTCTTTAGCCACAGTGGCAAAGACAAAAACGAGATGCTTCCGCAATACTTATGAATCTTGATCCGTTTTCGCGAGAAAAATCGCGAGAAAAACACTACCATCTCATTACCAACGATCTGATCTTGCTAGCATCTTTAAATATTGCCGATCTATAAATATAGCAATAATAACCTGTATTATAGACTATATTCAACACAAACTATGTTTGTTTACATTCTCAACAAAAAACAAAATGGCAGACGACCCTATGCCTATTCCTGTGATCTGTCCACTTGATAAAATGATGTTGTTTTATACACACTGATCATGTGATGTTTATAATGTCACTGTATCACCATTCACAACCTTTGTGTTAGGAGTTATTTTTGTAGCTGCATTCAATAATTTTTGTTATACATTTTATTACCATCGGGCCATTGGAATGGATTAATCACTTCACCAGTCATTGACACTGTGTCAGTCACCTATTAGCCTCAACAGACGAAAGAATTTGTGGTAGAACATTCATGAATAAGCAATCATTCAAATACATTAGGCCTAAGAGCTAACACCACACTGGGTCAAAACTCCTTTTTGTACAAAACGAAGCGATTAGTCTGGTCGACCGCTCAGCACATTCCCTTTGTCTGATACTCCATTAAGGAGGAATGCAAGTCATCAATCAAAGTGATTTATTGTCAAAAACAGAAAACGTTTAACAGGCTCAGATGGTCAGTATAAAAAAACTGACTCCACACTGCTGCTGCAGTTATGACATCCTTGCCTACCACTGCCACCTGATTTATCCAAGCTGGATCTTTTTGTCAAGACCAGACAAGACAAAAAAAACTTGCTGTTTTTTTTTTTTGGGGGGGGGGGGGGGTTCTAGTTACATGGTCCTCCCTTTAATTTCCCTTTTAAAAAACGCACCAAATTGCCCCAAAAAGGCTGTTTATACAAAAATACACGCTCATAAAAAAATTGTGAAGGGACGTTCTAATAAAAAATCATTTTATATTATATTTTTTGAAATTATCATAAAAAATCTAGGGTCAGAGATTCAAATGGTTGGTAAACCAAAATGTTGGCGGACAATCCGAAATGTAGGGCATGGTTGTCCGCTGGATAATTTTTATTTCAAACCTAATTTTGAATGCAGCAACCTTCCTCAACTGTCATGCTTGTAACATGATTACAGTTGAATAATGAAAGAAGTCAAACAAGGTAATATTAATTTGCAAAAGTTTATCAGTTCTTGGAAGTGAACACTAAATCATGAACTGGTTCAACTTAAGTACGATCTTTCTGTTGTAAGATGCAAAATCAATAGGCCTACTAGACCAGTATCAATTATCACCAATATTTTGGATACTGGGTACATGATAACATTGTGGCTACAAGAAAGAAAGCCACAGCACTTGGCTGAGACATTTTTCATCCTACCGCCAAGACTGCTCATTGGGTGCCCTGATCTAAAAGTAGAAACTAAAACTCTCAATGACATTCCTCATATTCATCACCCGGCCTTTAACACCAGCCAATCAGCAATTTTGCGCTGCATGTCCTGGAAAATGGGGTGATGAAATTCATTTTCTGACAGAATGTGTGTTTCATTCAGAAAACCGTAACATTCTATTTGATGAAATTATGAAAGAGATACCAAATTTCCTGATTCAGTCAAATAAGAAAAATTTATCTCAATCCTCACTGAGCAAAACATAAATGTATTACTTTGATCAGCAAAATTTATTGTTAAAACATGGGGTTGAATATTAATTGTGTAAATTTAACTAGAAAGAGTTGTTCAGAAATGAACTTGAAAGCAGCCCTCCGCTATCGCTCGACCACTATTGGAAAATTGTTTGCTCCCAAAAGTTGATCAGGTCAGAAATTCATAGATCAGCTGTCACTCACAGTGTAAAATACAGAATGACGAAAGAGGGGGCCACAGTGTTGAAAAAAGGGGCCAACATATAAAATTATGGGCCAATACTAAAAAAGCTCCCGCCCCCGCGCAAGGCTCACCAAATGATTAAAATGAAAGTGACCGCCGGGCTACCAGTATTGAAATTGTGGCAGCCCCAAATATAGACTTGAGCGCTAGACACAACTGGGGAAGTCGGTTGAGGGTGAAAGTACCCCCTCTCAATTTTTTTCAAATTCCAAAGCTGTGAGAAGTTTTTTTGTTGCCGAAGGGTTGGGAGTTTGATGCTGAAGTTATAGATAAAGGGTTGAGATGTGTCTCGAATATTAATCAAAGGGGTAAACCTAGGCCGCTCATGTTATAGCACTATCAACAATTTTAAATACTGGGATATTTTTAATTTTTGATCAGTAAATAGATCTAACCTCTGCTACATTTGCCATTAAATCAAAGTCATAAAAACAGTCTACCAAAAAGGTATGGCATAGCCAAAAATGGATAACATAGATCTGTTATAATCTGCATGGGCATCACAGAAAATAACAATTTATAGTCACATTGTAAAAAGCTAAATGATTTTACCCAATAAATAGTCCTATTCTTGCTCATTATATTTGGGCTATGCCCAAATTTATTGATTTTACAACAGAACTTTAAACTTGTTATTCTTGGCACGTTTTTGTAAGATGCTATTTCTCCCTGAGTTTTTATCTAATCAACTTGAAATTTTGACACAACATTCCCAAAGTAGTCAGGAGGGGTGCTATAACTTTTCTAAGACATCCATCGTGTTCTTCCGGATTAATCAAGGATTTTCTGGATCACTATACTCTCGAATGGCAAAAAGCAGTTTCTGCTTACTTGTAAAGTTAACAGATACAGTAGTTATTCGTTATAACACGATCGGTGAGGTCCATAAGTACGAATCGTGTTATAAGCCGATCGTGTTATACGAAATGGCCCGATTTTATCTAGTACTACTAGGTCAATAGGACTGGAGATACACGGGATGCGGTAATATAAATAACTGACACGGGACACTATATTAACTTGTAGCATAACATTATTTCCCGGCCTTATTTACTGTACAAATATCGGAGTTTTATAAGTTATATTAATTATTATTTGTAAATAGTAAAAATGGGAATTGGTTGAATGCGTCTAATATAAACAGTAGAAGTAAAATTAGTTGAATCAGGAATACAAGACTCGCGAACAAAGTGACGCTGTGTATACAAGTCCGTGTCATGTACAGTGTTTATTGACGTCATCGTTTTGAAGGTAGAGGTGTCAAATTCTCGTGAAATATCACTCTCAACGTGAGATCATACGAGACTGTCAATCATCCTGACACGGCCCGGTGCGATGGGAGGCGGGTGTTGACCAATCAGCGTTTGAACACAACAAACACGATGTCCTAGCATTTTTTGTATCGTGCAATCAATTACTACAACATCGTGTTATAAAACAGTATATCACTGATGTTATATAATTCATAGGATAACTACCAAGCCTGTAGGCTTGAAAAGGTTTGACACGCTCACGTTTACTGACGGCGTCGATCATCGCGTAACTGCTGCAAAGGAACCAGTGCTGATTTAATGCTTGGCCAGCGTGGTGGTCATGTGAGATGGGAGGGAGATATTGACCAATCAGCGTTAAAACACGCTTGTCAATCAAACTTGTGGGTGAGCTGTCCATACTGACGGTGATTTATGACTGATCATATCGGCATAAAAATATATTTATGCAACACCATTAAATCTAATATATTTAAATTAATTTATAAATTATTAACAAAATGACATACATGTTTATCATAACAAGAAATGTTCTTTATATTTTCTTTCAAATTGGTTAATACACTAATCTACCATCAGTCTTTTTGTATGTTTTTTAATTGTGTAATAATTTATTATAACACGAATATTTTGCTCTTCTAAATCATGTAATAAAGTATTATATCCCTGATATTATATTATTAATAGGACAACTACCAAGTCTCTAGGCTTGAAAACGTTTCAAAGGCTTCAATAAACTATCCCGACCATGGCTAGACTTTTACCAGCAACGGGAGGGGGGGGGGGGGGGAGTTAACTGACTCAAAAAAAACTGAACAATACATGTACTGATCACTTGCCACGGTTGATTCCACACACTTGATAGAACCCGAGCTCATCCATGTATTTTACATCTGCAATACACCAGTCTATATGAAAATATAACCAGCGCCAATACACATTGCCGTACTGCAGACACTAACCTTGCGGTCACTAAGTCATCAAACCTAAAATAATAATCATTCACACTTAGAACAACATAGTCCTCATTGTAATATAAATATATCTATTGCATAAAATAACGTCCTGCAGAAACATGGTGTAGCAATTTTGTAGCCATACTTGGTATTGTTCTGACAAAAACTGGGTTTTAAATTTAAATGAATCGGGTTTGATGGGTGTAAAAAAGGTTAAAGTGGCCAAGCGAGCAGACAATATTGTTACAATGACGTTAATTTAATAAATAGCTAGGATTACTGACATCAAATCGTGCACGTCATATTCGTGTTATAATATTTTATAACATGATATAAAAAGCACCATATTCTTGTTATAATATTTTATAACACGATATAAAACACATCATATTCGTGTTTTAATATTTCATTACATGCGGTTTTAAAAACTTGCAGAATCACCATATTCGTGTTATAATATTTTAATGCAGATTTTAAAAAATATGTAAAAACATTATTATTCGTGTTATAATATTTTTATTACACGATTTAAATAAACATGTTCTTTTGCTAAGCACGCCACAATAAGTTAATTTGATTAAGTAAGTACATTTTCTGAGATCAAATCGTGTCATATTCTTTTGATATTATCTATTACACGATTCGTGTTTGAATTGAATTTAAGCTCAAATACGAAATGAGATACTCTTGTTCTAAAAGGGTGCCGTTATGCGCTATACCACTTGCCGGCGACTTTGCGTGAGCGTCATGCGTGAAGGATTAGGCCTACCGCTACTGCACGATTAACATGTAACGTTGGCGGACAATTTAATGCTTAATTAGATGTTCAAATATTTCTAACACGTTTTTTCCAGAAAAATGGTAAAAAAGATAGTGTAAAATTTTGGGATCCATGGTTGCATCGTGTTATATCCGATTCGTGTAGTAATGATTCGTGCTATATCGGATAATTACTGTACCGCACTATGCTGCTCTTCAAATGCAAAAGGCAGTATCTGCTTACATGTGAAGTGAGCAGATACTGCCTTTCGGCTTGCGCGGCAGTAGGCCTATAACTGGGTCCAATGTTGGTTCAATAGAGGACATGTCGGGTGATTTTCCATTCATTGCCAGGAGGGTGAACAGGGTGCCCCTATGTCCAGACCTACTCCACCCTTTAGTCTCTAGATTTGATAATACAAATACATTTATCCAATGTTCCAATTCCGGGCCAGCGTCGCAGACAGTGGCCCAGTATTGAACCAATATTGTGTATTTGGTATGAACAGTTGAAACCTTTCAAATGCTACAATTAAAATAACAGTTGCAATTCTTTTTAAACACAAAACATTGAATCAATGTTGTGTTAATATTCGGCTAGCATCGAGGATAGTGATACAACATTAAATCAACAGAGAGACAAGTCAATGTGTGTACTGTGCACCCTGAATGCGATTCCATTTCACAAACAAATATATATCTATTTAAAACTGCAAAAGCTCAGCGGGGACTTCTGAAATTTAAAGCCTGAAGTCCGAAGTCTAAAATTACAGTTCAGAATGGCTGCCAAAAAAACTCATACGCGAAATTCCAATCAATCTGTCATAATAAAAATAACCCAACCAAATTCAAAATGGCCACCACAAAAACTCATAAAACCTAGCCCAAATATTATTGTTACTTGAAAAGTCACAATTCATGTCTAGTTTATACTGTAGATCAGTAGCCTACAGGTCTGTAATAAACTGTCAGTGAAGGCCTATCAGCTCAATAGTCATTACCAGGGTTGTTTTTCTATTGTGTTTACTGGGCATTCTCTGAAATAATGCCGTCTTGATTCAGTTCACACAGCATTATCAGGGGGTGATTATTAGATTTGACCTAGGTATTATTAGACGCCCAGACCATTGTTCTGACTGTCTACTGAGCTCTATCTGGCCGTCTACGAAGCACTATCTGGAAGCGACAAATAGACTGTATTGGTCCAGCATCAGTGTAATGTATTTCCAACGTTTTTGACGTTGGCCAAAAATTAACCAGCTTCGGGCCAAGGCTGCATGTTTTTTGGCTAATAATGCTTGGTACCCCTATCTCTGTGAGTAGCTCAGTCACTTGAACAGACGACCCGCATTAAACACACAGCTCTGTGGCGGATGGAGAGAGGGGTCGCCGGCGGTACCACCTCCTCTGTTCAACGTACCCAAAACAAAACACACGACCATATAAGGCCTATGAGCCGAAATATTTATAATAATTTTTTCACCCTTTTGAAGCCGTATATTTCTCAACACAGTCAGTTGTAGGCCTCTAAACGGTGCTTATCTACGTCAAAACAATGTTGGGCTATTGATGGCCCAACATTAAACCGACATAATTTGAATGTATCCTGTTTGATGCATGGAATATGATATTGACCCGGCATTGATTTTTATGCTGAGCAATACCTGAAATTATATTTTATTCTCTTGATTTGGTATGATTTGTTATGAGCCATTGACTATTAGTTTGATTGTGAATGTCAAAGAAATATAAACATGAATATAAACATGATAAATTATTAAATATATACATATAAATATTACATTGAAATTTTTTAAATTAACATAAATTGCCTAATAATGTATAAAAAAACTTTATATTGTACATACCAAATATTTATTAATGATTGGGAAACATCAAGAATCAAGTTACTGTAATGAAGCACGTCTCACCAGCAAGAACTATTTTTTCTAAATGACACCAGATTTACTTTTGTTATCAGTTTCTATATGCGCACACAACCCCTCTCCTATAAATGGGCGTGTCCAAATTTCAACAATAAACAAAACTTTGGTTCATGGAATTTTTTGGAGTTTAAAGGTGGTGTAGACACAGGGGAGGGGTTCTGGTATCGACTATGTCCGATAATCAGTTCAGAAAACTGGCATTATTAGAAAGAAGCCTCTTCGGGCTACGCCCTCAGAGGCTTCTTTCTAATAATGCTGTGTTCTTCACTAATTATCTAATACGTAGGCCTGCATGCCTTCAAAACACACAGGTATGCCTGCCTTGAGTAGCCTTCCAAGCAGCAGCACACCTTCAGCCGGATACTCCACTGGATGATTTCTGACTATCATAAGATAACAGAACATATTTCAAACGAACAGCAGCCAGCAGATTTCTTCAATTGATTGATCATTCACATACATTTAATACGGTGCATGTGATTGGCTCCAAGAATCATCCAAAAGTAAGCTGGTTCCTGATTGGCCCGCGTCGGTCACATGAGGCAGCCATGTGCACACCACAACAAACCCCAGACTATTCATAAGTCTGACACTGTGCTATCGATGATCGGAAGACCTGGGTGTCTGCTTCCAGGGCTGGCTATCACAAACAAAAATTTTCCAAAAAGAATATGTTTACCGCTACGCGCCACAGTGGCCCAATGGGATTTCTCACAGTGCGGCAATTGGGCAAATTGTGCGCTAATGGCGCAATCCCGCGGCCTTTATTGAACACTGCTATCATGCAAGATTTCCAAGATAATGACAAAAAAAAATGTGAAAAAAAAAATGGCCGACTGGCAGCCATTTTGGATTTTTTGGTGTGAAATTTGTCATGGCCATGGGTTATTCTTGTGTGAGACATAAAAACATTTTGTTATATATTCATGGTCCAGTCATTTTGCATCTCTTAAGAACTTTAAGTAAATATTACAAAATTCAAAATTGCCGCTTAAGGGTCATTTTGAAATTGTTTGATCCCAAAAGTTAATTAGGTCATTGGCTGACATAGCTTCAAACATATTTGCCAAATAAAAAGAAGATCTGAAGGCAACTTTTTCCTGAAATGTGCTAACAAGCATTTCTTCCTTAGTGGCCATTGTAATTAAAGGGTTGATGATATGGGGATCAAAGTGTCACAAAAACAATTCCCCAGTGGTATGTGATGGCTATGTGAAGTATGAGGAAGCAGAAATTGATAGATTAGTAGCTATCTTGAAAACAAATAACTGCGGTGGCGGCGGACCGTGTGTAATACAGTAAGCAGCCCACCTCGGCGACGGCTGCTTAAATATGAATCAGATGTATATGCTGTAATATATATTCAGGGCTCGAAAATTGGCCCAGTCCGATCGTCCGAGACGGCCAACAATCTGGGAAGGACAAATTCAGTTTTAATGAGCTTGTCCCACTGGACGAGTGACCCTGCTTGACAATTATTAGGAGGGACACAAGTTATACTTTTGGGAAGGACTAGTCGATTTTTTAGCTAGTTGTCCAACAGGACAAGTGGAAATTTAGTCCAATTTCGAGCCATCATATTGTTCTTTACCATATTCTTTTCATTACCTGATTACCAGTCTTCCCCAATAAGGTCAGAATTTCACTGGACAGTAGGTCCTGTAAACTTGAAACTTTTGCCAGACCAAAAGAAATTTCACCGGACAGTAGATGGTCAATGGCCGATTCTCACCTTGTGAGACAAAAGAAACGACAAAAAAACTAAACTGACCAAAAAAATAACCGGATTGTAGGTCAGATGTGGCCGGGTATTTGTCGGACCTACCTCTGTTTTCCCAGACATGACCGGTCTGAGGTCAGTGTTTTCCCCAGGATTTGTCCAAAGAGTATCGGCTTTCTGGAAGATGCTGTTTTGTGGCTGAACTCATGGCCAATTCAACAGAAATTAGGAATTAAAGGGTTTTTTAGCGTCTCGGACGAAACTGAAGCGTCTGGGTACCGATGCGCTAAGAAGCTTTGGGATAAATACTGTGACGTTATTGGGAAAGACTGCATTACAAGTTTGCAATCCTGACACAAGTGCAAGCTTGAATTAAATTTATTTGTCTGAATGTGTAAAAGATATATGCCTATTTTCAAAACCATCTAGGCCTACTTTTATACATTTTTCAGTATGCATATTTTTAGATACCATACCTTTTATTTTTATCACGCTGACATTTGTATCATACTGATTCTCTTTCTCAATAAAAGTATTATTTTTATAAAATACACATAGGCCTAAACTATACCCACCGGCAGATTAAGTCGTATCGCATGTTTTTCATCGATTTATCAATCAATTCTAAACCGATTCTGATGCAATTTTGCAAAGACTATTTTCGAGTCACACGGCGACTACCGTGGAATTTTCATCAAGAAATATTATATAGTTCAAAAGTAAGACCATTTGAGATGTCGTAAATTTGTAAATTCCAACGTCCCTCTATAAACCCATTAAACTGGTTAAATTAAAGTTTGTTTTTAGCCCGGAATTGCATTACATGCCAGATAGTCCAACTTTTTAGCTAGACTATACACTATTTTCAGATGAAAATTCCATGGCAGTCGCCGCGTGACTCGAAGATAGTCCTTGCAAAATTTCATGAAAATCGGTTGAGAATTGACTGAGATATCGGCGGAAAACATGCGATACAAGTTCATCTGACGGCGGGTATAAATCCTGAAAAAAATACAAAAAAAAAACGTTTTGTGAGGCACCTAATATATATACAACTACAAGGTAGCTTAGGTCTAAAGTCTTTCCGACGGTGATGGATGGTTCAAATTGAAAGTTAGCTTTTCGGTATCCAGTCAGTCAATTCTCAAGCGATTGTCACGAAATTTTGTAACCATTATTTTTTAGTCAATTGGCAACAACCCTGAAAATTTCGCGAAATTCCATTCAGCATTTCAAAAGAACTTTAGACCATTTGACATGTAATACAATTCTGAGAATAAACCGGAGTGAAGTTTAATGGGTTTATACATGTTATAGAGGAGCGTCATAAATAGACATTTACCACATGTCAAATGGTCTAACTTTTGAACTATACAATATTTTTTTATGAAATTCTCAGGATAGAGGCCAAATAAATAGAAAATAGTTACAAAATTTTCTGAAAATCGCTTAAGGGGCGGACCATTCAATACCGGGAGGGGGGATATGGTTTTTCTTCCTAATCAAATTATTTTTTTCCTTCCAAGAGGAAACGTCACATTTTTTTTTCTCCCTGAGCAAAAACAAACAATTTTTTTCCTGAGATGTCACAGACAAACTTTTTTTTTCCAGGACATGTTTAAAGAACCATCCAACTGCGAAACGGGCATGCGTGCACGGGACGGTCACGTGTAGGCTTACAATAGCCGATAGCTATACAGGTTGACGGCATTAATGTCAGCAACTAAACTGATTACAAGATACTACTCAAACGAGACATTGACCCAATGCTTTTTCAATGTTGGACCAATGTCTGCGACGCTGGCCCAACGTTGAACCAACATTGGCGGAGTGTACAATGTTTAAGAAAAAGCTGTCCTGGCAATACACATTATTGGGGCAGCTGTTTCGCAATCCCCTCAGTAATAAAGTCACCCAGCTAAGAGCCAGAGCTATTAAAGAGCTTAGAGCTTTGAGCTTTGGTGGAATTACTAACTCACATATGTCACTCAAGTATATATGGACTTGCCATGATTTGGAAACTTGCTCTTATTGCGGCAGTGGGTATAAAACGCATATCTTAGTATTTTTATGATATAGGGCCTAGGCCTACCCTCGGGCAATTTTGCACTCTTGGGGACCCATGTCCTGCAAGCTTTAACAGTTGACTAGACCGTTAATCCCATAAATTAAAAGGCAGGTGTTATTTCCCATGCTCATTCCAGTGTGCCGGTATACGGTATAATACCTACACGCATTAGACGTTTGACCAAGCGGAGCGAGGGAATTTTTGCCTTTCCTTGGCAGTTTCCGGCATATTTGGAAAGATCTGCTGGCTGTCAACAATCTATTTTTTTCTTACACATAAATTAACAAATTATTTTTTTCCCACACTCTATAGAGTAAACTATTTTTTTTTGCCAATTTTGTGAACAAATTATTTTTTTACGAAAAAACCATACCCCCCCCCCCCCCCCCCCTGGTATTAAATGGTCAGCCCCTAAGAATTGACTGACTGGATACCGAAAAGCTAACTTTCATTTTGAACCATCCTCCACCGTCGGACCGATTATAGTAAGGCTAGCCTATAGCATAGGACATAATAATTATTATGAGAGAACTTGCCCCACTCTCTCCTAAGCCTTCGCTAAGCCTAAGCTAAGGTAAGTTACTAAGGAGGCTAAGCCTAAAACAGCCTATTCCCAAACTTCCAAAAAAATTGACAAAAAATCAGAGATCATTTTTTTAACATAAATTAAACTGTACAATCTTAGTTACCTAGAAATTATAGCTGAGCGTGAGAAAACTCTAGAAAAAGTACACAAGAAAGCCATTTTGTGACCGACTGACAAGAGTTTATGAGTGAACAGAAACACAAACAGCAAACATGGCAAGGGAAACAACCGCGAATAAAGGTCTCACAACACAAGTGACAAAGCATAACTAGAAACCTAGAAGGGTCTTGTTTTTTTGTGAACAAAAAACTGTAGGTTGATAGCTAATAGATGTAGCCCCCCCCCCCCCCCCCTATTGTCAATCAATGGCATTTGTAATTAATGTTATCAAATGGCTCCTGTGGACAGTAGAGACAAGAACTACAAAGTTCTTGATAGAGACTATGTAGGCTATTAAGCGGAATTTATTATTCCGTTTTGGTGCGAAACACTTATCAACACTCCCAGCAAACACGACGTTGACCCAATGCTGGTCCAATGCTGGCTCACAATCTGCGATGCTGGCCCAACATAATCAAACCAGCACTGGTTCAACGCCTCGTGTTTGTTGGGCTGCGCTCAACCCAGTAAACACAAAACATTATTGTTCTGTGTCCAATTTTTGCTTAAAAGGCTTGATTGTAAATAGTTTGACTTGTCATATCTTTTGTCAGCGTGATCGGTACCCTGCGTGATGATGGATCCGTGTGGGATAATTAAACACTACCAAAATAAACAATTGTTTTTATTATAGCCTACATAGGCCTAATATATATATATATATATATATATATATATATATATATATATATATATTATACATACGATTTTTTTATTGTGATCACAGGATTATCCTATGCTAGCAAACACGATAAATCAATCCTCTGTTGGTCCAATGTTGGGCTAATGTCGTAGACTGTGGAGAAGATGTTGGGCAGAAAACGAAGAGTGGGTGGTAAGGAGGAACAAGAGGGGAGGAAGAAGGAAGAGGGGGAGAAAGGAGGCGTCTTTCTTGTCACCATTTTCCTCCTGACCTCCTTCTCTGAAGGTAGAGTAGGTTAAGAAGGAGGAAAAGTAACAGGAGCATAAGGAGAAAAACGACTCTTTCTCAAGTAGGCCTATCACATCCTCCTTATCCTCCTCTTACTCCCCTCCCTTTCCTCTTTTTCTCTTTTTACTCTCTTAAGATATGTTGTAATTCATTTTTTGTGTCCCATGCCTTTATTGTACCAGTGTCAACATTGTCTGTATCTTTTTGTAAAACGAAAAATGAATAATTATACATAATGTAAATACTGTATAATATCATGTTGTCCGCCTGGCTCTCTTTTGTCTCTACTTGAGACCGTGAATAAACTTTTGGAATGTTTTGAAAATCTAAGAAACTACAAGTAACAGACTATCTGTTTGAATGAACAGAATTCTTCCCCTTACAATATGTCAGATCTCGGGTTGTAGGCCTGCCTAATCATCCTCAATTGCTAAAATACATGACTCTCAGCATTAGGCTATGATTTTACACTAAATTGAAATTTCTGAAGAGTTGCTGATTGAACAAATGTTGACCCTATGTTGTTTTAATGTTGGACCAACGTCGTCGCCAGTGGCCCCCCATGAAGTATAGCCAGTATAACATTTGTATTGTCATTGTCATTGTCATTCTCTTTCAAGTTCCTCCTTCCTCTTCTTTTTTCTATCTTCTCGTCCTTCTATTCTTCTTCTCCCTTCTCCTAACCTTTCTCTCTTTCTGCTTATTTATTCTTTCTCTCCTTTTTCTCCTCCTTCTCAAATCTTCATTTTCAATTTTCTTCTTGTCTCCTCCTTCACCACTTTTTCTCCCTCTTTTTTCTCTTTTCACCCTCTTTCTCTTTCAACTTCTTCCTTACTCTTCTTTTTTGTATCTTCTCTTTCTTCTATTCTTCTTCTTCCTTTTCCTCATCTTTCTCTTTCTCTGCTCATTTATTCATCCCCTCTTTTTCCTTATCCTTTCCTTATGCTTTCTCTTCCTTCATTCCTCCTACTTCATCGTCTTCTCTTTTTCTCCCTTCTCCTCTTCCTTCTCTCCCTCTCTCTCTCTCTGTCGAAGGCGCCAAGGTGGAGTCTGCTGGGTTTGTTTGGTAATCAAGAACATGAACTCGAAGAGGGTAAGATTGCTAAACTTTGTCTGTGCAGATCTGTAACAGAGGCGTATCCTGGGGGGGGGGTGTGGGGGGGGGGTGAGACTGCTCCATAGGCAATTGAGCCCCGGTGAACGATCATTAAATACTTAAAATACCCTAAAAAATGTTTTTGTCTTGGGCTACACTGTCAAATGACTTCGCATATATAGAAGGACACCCCTCCTTTATTTTATTTCTGGATACGCCACTGTGTAGTGCCACCAAAGTTTGTTGAGCATTCTACCTGTATATATAGGCCCCTATCGTACATAGGACAGGTTGACTCATCTGTCTGTTAACGCCAATATTAGGCCTATAGATATGGTACTGGTAGCCCTACGCCCGTTTGTATACTGGGTATTAAGGCAGCCTGCTTTAATATGGCAGCCTGCATTTGAGCACCCTGAGAAAACCATATAATTATTTGAATAAAGATATTTGACTTTCCCAATGATGTTTCAACTGAGGTTGCCTGAATAGGGGCCTACCTAATACACCAAATTGCTCAATCTGGCCCAATAATAAATGGGTAACGGTAACGTTATAGTGGTTGAACGTTTTTTGTAAGTCTGAGACTTGGGAGACAAAAAGTCGTCACTCATTTCACGACCATTGGACACCCTTCTTTTTTTGGCGACAATACGTACAGTTGAAAAAATGGGATGACAAAGGTTCCTTGGGATCCTTGCTCGTCATTTTGTAATCAAATAATTTCAATACCCGGCTCAAGCAGCCTGATATTCTAAATGGAGAAGAGGTAGTACAAACACATTTAAAGATTCAATTAGGTCGTTTAGATTCGTTTAGGTCTCATAAGTGCTTTGATATAGGAACAAGATTATTCTTTTCTGACTACCTACCATAATTGCAAGGTGTCGGGAAAAATGGGTAATGACGAAATGAAAGTTGCAGGTTAGTTGACATTACCTGCTCTGATTTTTTTATGGTCAAATAAAGCAGATATTAATATAGGCTGTAACGTTAGCATGGCACAATAATGTAAACATAATAATAGGTGTGCAATTAAAGCAGGTCATTTCAACAAACCTGCAATTAACTTTCATTCCCATCATTATCCATTTTTTCTGGCACCCTGCCAAGATGGTAGGTAGTCAGAAAAGAAACATCTTGCTCATATCGCAAAGCACTTATAAGACCCGAACGAATTCAGGCACTTGACATTGAAATTTATGAAAATCGATATATAAAAATAAAGATCTTACAATGCCTTGGTGCAGTAAAATTTTTTTTGTTAACAACATTAGGCAAATTTGTGAAGTTTCAGAACCGACACTTTTTTGCTCCTTTTTTTCTAAACAAAATCCGATTTGAATGTCGCATGAGCACAAAACATATCCTACATCACTGAATGGATGAAATGTAGCACACATTATAGGAGATGGTACCATAGCAGTCTACAACAGATTTAACATTGCTAACGTTAAAATGGCACTATTATATATCGTGCTTGATGTCAAATAGCTTCTTGATCTATTTAATAGGCCTACATAATTTTGCATCATCTTCACATATTATTTTTTAGTTTAGGGCTATTGTTTACTATCCGAATCAATTATTTAAACATATTGTGTTAAGGCGACACAATCAGACCAAAATCATCACTTTTATCATGGCTCCTTGATATGTCCATGATATGTCAACACTTCCAGACTAGAATTACGTAGGTTATTTTAATTTTGTGTTGCGTGTTTACCAGCTAAGTGGAAATAAGGACGGGATTTAATTTCAGACATGCATGTCCAAAATGAGAAATAGATTTCTACCAGAATAACGAATAAATGTGTTTTCGGCACACTTGATACGTTGCCACAGTAGCCCCAAATTTAAAAGAATTACACAATTCTAGGCTTTGGACATGTTTATATATAATATTTTGGCTTTTGGATGATTTTGAGCCTGATTGTGTCGCTTTACCCTGAGAATGATTGCTAACTTATAGGGCCTATAACTAGTTTTTAGAAATACATGCCATAGACCTGGTCTCTCATAACTCCACTGAGGATTGACCGCAGTGCCAAACAAGGTTAGGGCAAGTACATCGATCGTCACAGTAGGCCTACTGGGTACAAGTAGGCCTACGTCCATTGCAAATGATCAAGAGCCTACAATTAAGTAGCCTAAAAGTAGGCCTACGTTTTTTTTCAAATATAGGCCTATTTAGGCCTATTCAAATATAGGCCTACAATTACCAAGTACAAAACTTACATTGGCTTTAATTATTGTTGTGCAATAATTAAATACAGTGAAAATAAATTAAACTACATCATATGACTACAAATAGTAGCGACTAATATAATATAGGCCTACATAAGTACCTGAGCGACATCTATGAGTTAATAATTACACCAAAGCTCATCCCTGCAAACAATTTTACGTTGTAATAACGTCCCCACAACGTACAGCATTCATACTTGAGACGTAACTCTATAATTTCCCATTTACGTCCTTAGAACGTACAACATAAATGTAACATTATTGAGTCGTTCTGGTGACGTTAGGGACGAAAATGGGACCTTAACGAACGTTATATTACATACAGTGTTTGCAGGGATAGCCTTGGCTCAGCTGTGCCTGGGTTTGCAATTTGTATTACTACGGGTATCTCAAAACAGTTGACCCCATGCCTGTATTGACAGGAGAGCTTTACCTTATTAAACATTAAACCCAGCATTAACCCGTTTGTGACGAGCCCCGGAGATCTCCGTAATTTAGGGAGACCATTCAGATACGAGGCCCGGAGATCTCCTGGTCTGATTGCATGAGATAACTATGACGTCATAAAATAATCTCGTTTCAGAAAGCGCGCAGTGGCATAAAAATATCGTGTTCAACGGGTTAAAACAGCGTTGGGTGAGTGTCTCGTTGGAGTTGTATCCATAGTCTTGTAATTAGGTTATAGCTTCTTGAGCTGAATGCAATCAACTTGTAGGCCTACTGTATACTAAAGGCCTACACATGTGACGTACCTACCCATGCCCATTCTGGAGATGACTAGCTATTGGTTTAACCTGGATCACCCGCTCAGATATCCCTTACCTATTTCCAGCTTACTGATTGTTTTATTGATTACTCCAGCCGTGATGAATTTTTTTCGTCAGGCCGTGGGAGCCTCGCCCCTGGATTTATCTGGTGCTAACCCTTGGTTCAACTGGAGGGAACTAGCTCTCTCCAGGCCGAGGGAGTCCTGTACCCAGATTGATTCAGTGCTCCCCCACCAGAAGTAATGCTACTGCAATGAAAAAAACTCTCGTCAGGCAGTGGGAGTCCCGCTCCCTGACTTATCGAGTGATATGCAGACTACCAAGGTAAATGGGGCGAACAAGCCCGGAAAGAAACCTTCCAAGCTAAATCATATTATTTTTCAATTCTCTAAAACCAGCTATTACAGTAGAATCCAAGCAACACGGATATCACATCTGACCGTGGGAGCCCTATAACCGGGTCTTTCTGGTGCTATGCGGACTCTTGGTTCAACTGGGGGTAACATGCATACCCCCAGGCCGTGGGAGTCCTGTACCCAGTCACATCCGGGGTTATACAGACTCTGGGCTTAACCAGGGACTATATTCACAATCAAAGTGAATCAGTACCAGATGATTTAGTACCCTTCCCATCAACAAGGACCAATAATTTTAAAATCCAGCAAATAGTGAAGTACAAGCGTTATAAGGTCCGCCTCAGGCTGTGGAAACATCGGCCCTGGATTTGACTGGTGCTATGCGGACTCTTGGTTCAACTGGGGGTAACGAGATCCCCGTGGGAGTCCTGTACCCAGCTTCATTTGGTTCTCTGCCGTCAGAAGAAAATGTTACTGCAGTAAAAAGAATGGTCGTCAGGCTGTGAGAGTCATGTACCAAGATTTATCTGGTGCTATGTGGACTCTCAGTTTAACTGGGGG
Organism: Flabesymbios commensalis; assembly: GCA_964017125.1. Classification (NCBI taxonomy): domain Eukaryota; kingdom Metazoa; phylum Annelida; class Polychaeta; order Terebellida; family Flabelligeridae; genus Flabesymbios; species Flabesymbios commensalis. The sequence continues at coordinate 39,205,846 of OZ024904.1, read as the reverse complement.
TAACTAGCTTGGAGGGAACCGCAGATCGTAGAAGGCATGCCCCAACAACTGAAGAATTACTACTTGAGTCTACAATTGAGCAACCTCTATGTGGACTCTCAGGTTAACAGGAGCTAACTAGCTCTGAGGGACCCGCAGATCACAGAAAGCGTGCCCCAACATTTGAAGACCTGCTACTATACTATAGAGCCTACAGCTGAGAAAACACTCGCCAGGCTGCGAGAGTCCTGTACCCAGATGTATCTGGTACTATGCAGACTCTTGGGTTTACTGGGGGTAACAAGCCCAGAGGGTCAGATGATCCTATAAGATGTTTCCCAATATCTGAAGAAACGCTACTAAAGTTGATCCAACACTCGCCAGGCCGCGGGAGCCCTGTACCCAGATTTATCTGGTGCTATGCGGACTCTCGGGTTAACTGGGGGTAACAAGCTCAGAGGGTCAGCAGATCTCAGAAGATGTACCGCAATATCTAAAGAAATGCTACTAAAGTTGATCTAACACTCGCCAGGCCGCGGGAGCCCTGTACCCAGATTTATCTGGTGCTATGCGGACTCTCGGGTTAACTGGGGGTAACAAGCTCAGAGGGTCAGCAGATCTCAGAAGATGTACCGCAATATCTGGGTTGGTATGAATAGCGAGGGAGACCTATAAAGCGAGAGAGGATCAATAAGAGGCCGAATGTGTGTAGGCCTATATGAGATGGCAATTTATAACTAAATATACAAATATATGTTATAAACATCATAATATACATATAACTGTAACGAAACCGCCTATAATTATTGCAACAGTTGCCAAAAGAACGATAACAACAACGAGGGAGACATTATTAAGATTGCCGGCGGCCGGCCGCCGTTTTGTCATCTGGTTCTTTCTGGGTTTCGGAGTCTCCAAGAATGAACAACAAGGACAAACAAAGCGTAATCCTTTGCCGCCCCACACTCCTAACATTGCAACAGTTACAGGCACACATCGCCTGTGTATCCACATATTATACTCTGAACATTCGACGACGTCCCCGCGACATCCAGTGTTACACACACCACACGGATACTTAGGTGCCATGATTCAAAGCAATAATTATCAAATAAATGAGTACACAGTTACCGGCGAACGCAAAAAGCTGTCGTGATCTCAGTGATTACAAGTGGACTGCAATTGAAGATCAAACTCGATCAAATCATCAAATGAAGGATTAGCTAGCAGGGGGTATTCTATTCAACTGGGGGTATTAAAGGTGTAGTCAACTGTTAAAATTTGCGGGACAAGGGTCCCCCAGAAGGCAGTAGTGCCCGTGGGTAGGTCAAGTCCCTATTCCATAATAATACTAAATACCCTGCAAACAATTTTACGTTGTAATAACGTCTCTACAACGTACAGCATTCGTACTTAGGACGTAACTCTGTGAACTCCCATTTACGTCCTAAGAACGTAAAACATACATGTAACGTTATTGGGACGTTCTGGAGACGTTAGGATTATCATGACTACATCCTTAGCACGTCCTCGTTACATTCATCCATGAATGACGAAAATGGGACCTTAACAAACGTTATATTACGTACAGTGTTTGCAGGGTATGCGTTTCATACCCAAAGCCTCATTAAGAGCAAGTTCTCAAATCACAGCAAGTTCATATATACTTGAGCGACATCTATGAGTTTATAATTCAAAGCTCTTGGCCCTTACCCCTACTTGGTCGCTTGCTTGCAAACAAACTGACTGCATTACTGCGGTGATGTTGAAACTGCTTAATCCAAGCTTGTATTGACATGCCCAGTAAACACAAATCAATTGTATGACTTTAAGCAATGTTGGACCAACGTCAAAGACGTTGGGCCGACGTTGTATAAATGTTATACAAATGTTTTGTGTTTGCTGGGCAGGAGGACTTTCTCTCAAACATTGTACATTTATTCAATGTTGGTTCAATGTTGGGCCAGCGTCGCAGCCGTTGGCCTAGCATTAAAACAGCATTAGATCAATGTCCCGTTTAAGTAGGCCTAGTATCTTGTAATCAGTTCAGTGGCTATATTAATGCCGTCAAACTGTACTCAATAGACTACTGTTGGCCTACACTTGACCGTCCCAGGCATGCGCGTTTTGCAGTTGAATCATTCTTTAAGCACGGACAGAATTACGGAAGAGCTGCAGAGAAATAGGTGGATGCTCGCTTCTCCAGGCCAATGGTGAATGGAGGCTTGGAGTCGCTGTAGCCCTGCAGAGCAGGTCACCACAGACAGCTACTATATTAGCTCGCCGCAGTGGGTCGATAAGATTATATTATAATTATTCTATTCTATTCTGCCAATAAAGTTCGTATTATTTTATTGACTATGGGCAGGGTTTGTGATTGCATGGCTTGAGAAAAGATCTTTTTTAGCCCACCCCCTGGCCAGGCGTAAATAAGGATTTGATTCAGCAAGTAACCAGGTAACGTTGGACTATGCCGTCTAAAACTATGGCATATGCCATTGCCAAATTGCTGGTCGATAATATAAGAAACTGCTGGACAGTAACGTTATACTCGCCGTCAAATTAAAAATGATCAACCAGGATCGCATGATTATCGGCGATTTCTCCGTCAATTTTAAACCGATTTCCTTGAAATTTTGCAGAGGCCATTTTCTATTAAAATCCTAACAGTAACAGGGGTAAAAATTTCGCAAAATAATATTTAATATTTCAAAAGTTAGACATCGATCAGGTGTTATACTGACTCTTGGTCCAATTGGGGGTAACGCAAGCACAGATAAGAAGCCATTCAAGCTAAAGCTGATTACTTACTACACCTGAAAACTAAAATAAATTAATATTCTTTCCAACAGCAAGGACCAAATAATTTTACAAATCCAGCAAACAATGAAGTTCAAGTGACAAGATATAAAGTCGTTCAAGGTAAAGCTGAGTTCTTACAACACCTGAAAAATAAAAATAGACTAATATTCTTTTCAGCAACAAAGACCAAATAATTTTACAAACTCAGCAAACAGTGAAGTTCAAGGAACATGATTATCTCACCAGGCCGTAGGAGCCCTGCTCCCGGATTTGTCTGGTGCTATACGGACTCTTGGTTCAACTGGGGGTAACAAGCACTCGCCAGGCCGTGGGAGTCCTGTACCCAGATTTATCCGGTGCTCCAATATCTGAAGAAATGCTACGGTAGTTGAAAAAGCACTAGCCAGGCCGTGGGAGCCCTGTACCCAGATTTATCTGGTGCTATGCGGGCTCTCAGGTTAACTGGGGGTAGCAAACACTGATAAGACGTGCTGAACACCAGAAGAAGAGAGAAAAAGAGCTCCAATATTTGAAGAAATGCTACTGTAGTTGAACAAGCACTAGCCAGGCTGTGGGAGCCCTGTGCCCAGATTTATCTGGTGCTATGCGGACTCTCAGGTTAACTGGGGGTACAACTCATGATCAGAGAAGAAACAAAGAAGAGGGAGAGGGACTGACCCAAGGGTGTGGACCCCATTAAAGCAAAATAGGCGGGGGAGTAAAGTAGATATAAAAATTAGAAGGTGGGAGGGGGTACGGGAGTGGGGAAATAGGTGGATGCTCGCTTCTCCAGGCCCATGGAGGCTTGGAGTCGCTGTAGCCCTGCGGAGCAGGTCACCACAGACAGCTGCGGAATTAGCTCGCAGCGGGTCGATAAGATTCTATTCTATTCTATTCTAGACCATTTGCCATGTAATAAAATTCTAAAATTAGTTTATTGGGGTTAAAGAGAAACGTCGTAATTTCAATTCATTACATGTCGAATGGTCTAACTTATGAAATACGCTATATATAATTTTACGAAATTTTCAGGGTTGTTAGGATTTGAATAGAAAATGGCCTTTGTAAAATTTGAAGAAAATCGGTTCAGAATTGACGGAGAAATCGCAGAAAATCATGCGATCCTGGTTAATTTGACGGCGAGTATAGTTTATGAATTATGGTCTCACCGGGTCGTGATGAACAGCGAGAGATACGAGAGAGTGTGGTGATGAAAAGCGAGAAGCTTAAAAACACGAGAGAGACTGGTGTCAGTAGTGATGAAAAGCGAGAGAGAGGGAAAAGACGAGAGACAGAAGAGAGCCTCAAAAACCGGCAATGATTAGTAAACAGCACTCTCAGTCACTGCTGAGAGTGAGCAGGAATGGCGTTCATCTTTTTTGTACGGTGCGGGCCATTTAGGCTGGCATCAATAGCAGACAATCCGCTAAAATAAATCCGATTCAAAGACATCATACATTACAGAAATATCTTACCTCTACATGCACCTATTTAGTGTACCGTATGCAGTCCATTGAAATGAAGTAGATGCTTTTAATTCTGACCACCCCTCAAAGTAATTCGACACTGTTTACAATATGGCTAACTTATCGTTAGAACTGTTAACAACTGGTCAAGGTTTTTTACCAATACAGGTCAAAGGTGATAATATGACCCATCTAGTTACTGCATACCACCGAAAATATGTACCTCTAATCACCTTTAATGCTATTACATCTCGCCACAGCACCGCTAGGGCAAGACGCAATATGGCAAGCAACTTATTCTCAATTCAGTTCATCCAAAATTGCAACCAAACCACACACGTGGTTTGAGAACGAGGGCTCACAGATACAAAAATGTAAACAAGAACCTGCGACAAGACATTTTATCAATCCGAGTTTAAATTTGCTTCAATTTTGCTTTAGAATAAATTATTATTTATGGTATTAATATAATATTGAACCATAGAGTGTAAGCTGCGCCGTGACACCAGATAAATCACTGAGGTATCAATCAGTAGGATGTAATTTTTGAAAAAGGGCCGATCTAAAGTTTACAGGCATCTTCCGTGCTGACTTCCATCCTTTAAGTCGGTCTATTGCTGACTAGCAATGATGAACAGTGAGAGACACGAGAGATACGAGAGAACCTAAAAACTTAATTTAAAAAAAAAATACATTTAGTTCTGGGCTTTAGGGCAAAGGTCTAGGCCCTAGTCTAAGAATAAAATTAATTCCCATGCACTGACGTCACATGTGTGTGCGCAGTGGTGAGCTGCTGCAGGAAATATGGGACATTGCAAAATTAGAATGCACCATAAAATATTAATGCGATAACATCAACCATGTAGGCCTAGGTGTGTCCAGGTTTTTTGTTTTTATGATATATATCGGCGGCTATTGCGCTAAATTCTTGTTCCTCATTCTTGTTCATTTGTTTATTTTTTATTAGTTCTACTTAAAAATATATCTGAAATGTAGCCCCTCCCGGACGGTATCACTGTGCACAGTGATACCGTTCAGGAGGGTCTATCTGAAATGAATGTAACTAGGTCTAACACTGTCCAATCCTAAGTTTGCAGGCAACAATGTACAGAATACAACAGGATATGACAGTGATCTACATATGAGGGGATTCATAGATGTTGGCTGTAAAATATTTTGAAGCTGCAACTGATGTCACCTAATTACCTGTCATTCTCTTGGGTTGTGATCGTCACCTGTCATTTATCAAGTCGTCAACGTAGCGCTTTACTACACCTGTAATGATAGCAATTAGTAGCTGGTGTGCGCTACTCTTGTCAGATCTGATCGTCACCCCTTGTCACTCGTTGAGTTGTGATCAATGTAATTAATTAAGATTATTTTTATAAGCCTCCACAGAGCCACTTCGGTAGGCTTAAAGATGACAACAGAGAACACTCAAATATAACAGAATTTAAAACAAAATCAAGATGCCAGCTAACTATCTGCCAGTCGTTCAGTCCGCCTATGACATACAAGGTGCTTTCTTTGGCCGGCCATGCAGTTTTGCTTATAGGACTATCTAGCAGCTTGTGATTTCTGTACATGTGAAAATTAATTTAGGTTTCGTTGTGAAAATGAGATTAAAACATGCGAATTATCACTATTAGTTATTTAAATTGAAATGGTTATTTTGTTCAACTTTCTTTCTTTATCCAAGCTAGTCTATATATTTGTGGGCCTACCTCCTTTTTTTAAACTACAGTAGGTAAACGAACCCACACGACGTTGTTGCGATGTTAAAATCGCAACATTGTCGTATGTCCAGTGGGAAATGTTAATGATAATCTAGTACCCGTTAGTTTATTGCCAAGATATGTGAGTGAATTTAAATAAAGAATATTAATGACATCAATTTCGATAGCAACTGAGACGCTGAGATGTCGTCACATGACTTTGATCGGTAAGATGCTGGCAGCTTGCAGGCAGCAGTTGCTAGCATGATGAGCGACTCCTGTCAACACGTCTATATTTACCATGAACAGCAGCCCTTTGACCTTCAAATGCTGTTCACAAAAGGAGTAGCAGACGTTAAGGTGTGATTCACTCCTTTTGAGTGACACAATCAACAAGAGGTGCGACTCCCGCCACCATATATTTCAGAGTTGTGACTCGCATGTTCAGCCCGACTGTTGACACGTCTGAGTTGCGATTGTCGATTGCAGTTCACGACTACTGGTTGTTATAATTATATTACAATGTAATGTATTCATATATTAATCATTAAAATAATAGATGGAACAATATATAAATTAATCATTAAAAAAATAGATGGAACAATATATGTACTAATTTCTCTTTGAATGCAGAAATAATACTCATTTAATTCCAGTTGTTCTTGTAAATATTGTATCAATTAGTCTTATGATAAATGTAGTAGGGTGAAGTTACAGTAACATTTCAGCTCCATGATCGCATGTTCAGTTTGTCTGTTGCAACGCCATTAAAAAGTTATGAGTATTTCTCGGACATTGGGGTTGATATCTTTCTCGTTCATCGCCATATTGAAAAACGTTGTTTTACGGTGTGGACTCGTCCACGGCTAAACTACGGGCATTAGACAAAGTCATGCGGCCCGATATTGCTCTTTTATTTGTTTCTTTTTAGTAAAATAATTTTACAAATCTATAATTTCTAGTCTCTCTCGTATCTCTCGTGTCTCTCGCTTTGCATATTTGGGTTTTTGGAACCTCTCTCGTGCCTCTCGCTTTTTATCACCATGACCACATAATTCTGGTCTCTCTCGTGTCTTTCGCTTTTTATCACGACCGGTCTCACCACCCTAAAAGAGCCAAAATTCAAGGGTGGGTGGCTACTGAATGGAGAGTTCATCGTAAATTATAGTCCAATCCGTGACCCATAACATTCTGGGCAAGCGAGATCAATTTAGGAATTGAATGAATTTCGCCTATTTCTCTGTCAATTCTCAACCAATTTTCATGATATTTGACACACACCATTTTCTATTCATGTCGTGACTACTCTGAAAGTTTCTCTGAAATCAAAAAGTTCAGGGATGAGCTACCGACTGTAGTCAAAGTAACTCTGAAAAACGTTACAAAAAGGAGAGTGGGGTCAAAAAGTGTCAAAAAAAACAAAAAATCGTTACGTAATGTATAGATAAGACATGCATGAAAGTGAATTTGGCACCAAATAAAATAAAATTCTTACCTACCGATTGGTTGAAGTGACAAAAAATAAAATAAGAAATAAAATAAAATAAATTTCCTACCTACCCACTGGTTAAAATGACAACAAATCGGAAACAAACATATATTTTGTTTTGGCCTAACCCATTAGCTTCGTCTCAGAATTTTATTACATGCCAAATGGTCTAACTTTAAAAATACTTATCAAAACTTCGCGAAATTTTCAGGGTAGTCACGACATGAATGGAAAATAGTCTGTGTACAATTTCATAAAAATTGGTTAATAATTGACTTAGAAATTCGCGAAATTCAATAATCCTGGTTGATGAATTTAATGTGAATCTGACTATAACGGCTCAGGGTACTATCGCACCACGCCGTCACGGGTGCTATCGCACCACATTGTGGATTTTCTGGGGTCTCGCTGGATGGAAACTGTGCCTACGTCCATTGAGGTTCTTTTACGTCCAACTCTAGGTCAGTCAGACGAGCCATCTGATTTACAGGTTTGTCTTAGCCCCAATACACAACATCACTAAGGAAGGAAGTAAGAAGTCTAGGCTTAGCAGTGCATCGTAATCCCTTTCGCAGAGACTTAAGGGAAAAATTTACATGTGCCAGTAAAAAATACAAAAATGTGCCCAGAAAAAAAAGAAATGAAACTAAAATTTTTTTTTAAATAGATTGTGTACTTTACAATAAAAAAAATCCGAAAATTTTTGGCAATTAGTCGGAAAATTGAAATCAGAGAAGCAAAATTCTGTGGGTGAAATTGATGGAGCAACTTGATTAAAGCATTTTCAGGAATTATACACTACTGCATCTGATCAATCTCTTGATGAAAAAATTAACATGTGCCAGTAAAAAATACAAAAATATGCTTAGAAAAAAAGAAAGTGAAACTAAAAAACTAATTTTAAATAAATCATGTACTTCACAATAAAAAAATCCGAAAGAATTTTGGCAATTAGTCAGAAAATTGTAGTTAGCAATTACTCCCCTACACCGTGTTCTGTAACAGGTTGTTGTGAAGGGTAGTCTTGCTGACTAGAAAATTGAAATAAGAGAAGCAGATTCAGTGAGTGAAATTGATGGAGCAACTTGGTTAAAGCATTTTCAGGATTTATACACTAGTGACTAATGCGTCTGATCAATCTCTTGATGAAAAAATTTAAAAACTTGAAGAGACATCAGAGTGTAATGCATTCTCAAATAAACCGATTACAATTTGAATGAAATCAAGCAGTGCTCGATTTTGAAGATTTGAGGTGAGAGCTAGCAGGGCACCCACCCAGAAAATTTACAGATCCAATCATTTTATTTGAGTGCCCGAAATAAATGACCTGTGTTAAATAGAAGCATTAGGCCAATATCTAGCGAGCCACAAGGGCACAGTCGTGCTGCTAATAGAGAGCCCTGCAGTATTATTTGGAAGCCTCGGGCACCCGGGCTCTTTTCAAAATCAAGCACTGTCAAGAGACCGTTAAAGGGTCTTGAAAAATAATAAATCAGCTGGTTCAGATCTCGCAATGAATAAAATGTTTAAATATGGTTCTACAATTATAGTTCCGGCAATTTGTAAGATTTTTAATTTAATATTAAATTCTGGATCTTTTCCAGAAGAATGGAATATAACATATCAGGTGCCCCTGTACAAAAGTGGGGACCCTAAGAATTGTAATAACTATAGAGGCATTGCTACTAGTAGTTGTCTTGGGAAGATACTAGTATACTACAGATGAGACTTCTAAATTTTATAGAGGATACAAATCAAATATCTGATAATCAAGCTGTTTTTCACCCTGGAAGAAGCACAGTTGATCACTTATTTTTTATCAAAAGTATAGTAAATTTATAAATATGTTAAATCACTAAAGGAAATCTTTGTACTGCTGTTTTGTCGACTTCTCAAAGGCTTTTGATTCTGTATGGAGAGAGACCATGTTCTATCAGTTGCTTTCAATTAATGTTAATAGTAAATTTTATGGAGTTATAAAACACCATGTTTTCTCATACCACAACAAGTGTCAAATTACCGAATGGCTTAACTAACAGTATTAAAACTAATTTGGGTATATGACAAGGTGATGGTTTAAGTCCATTACTCTTTTGTTTATATATTGATGATATTGCTAATATTTTTTGATGATAGTTGTGCACCATGTAGAATCGGTACTTGTAAACTGTCACACTTGCTTTATGCATATGATTTGATGTTGTTATCTGAAACAAAAACAGGTCTTCAAATGTGTATTATTAGGTTGAAGCAATATTGTGACAAATGGAAATTAGCTGTAAACCTGAAAAAAACAAAAGTGATTATTTTTAGAGCGGATGGTAAAAAACATGTTTATGCTTGGAAACCAAAATTTAGAAGTCATTGACTCAGATAAATATCTTGGTATATAACAATATCTAGCTCAGGTTCCTTTTTACAGGGTATTAATGAATTGGCACAGAAAGGTAGGAAGGCATGTTTTTTTTGCGAAGCGGTATTGGCATTTATTTGTTAAACAATCCCAAACTTAGGGAGGATACCAGGATCATGTGTATGCTTTGATATTATGAAATGTATTTTTAGATATTGGGTTAAAATAGAGAATTCAAGTCAAAGTAAACTTCTGTTTCAATGTTTATTTTCAGAGAAGAAATTATGTTATGATGGTATACCCTCTTGGTTTACTGGTGTTCAGAAATTGATATAAATGGTTGATGAGAATTGTACAATGATTCATACTAAGGAGGATATTGAGACAATTGTGATTAAACTTGAAGAGAAATGTTTAGAACTTGGTTTAAACAATATCAGAAGTGATATCACTGTTAAAGGTACTAGTAACAAACTTAGAACTTATGCAAAGATAAAGAACTCTAATGTAATAGAAGATTATTTAATTTATAACAGGTCTGTCATGGTTTCAAAAAAGAGTTTTAGCTATAATTAGATTAAGTGACCATAAGCTAAGAATAGAAACAGGCAGGCATCATAAACCTTCCTTACCACCTGAACAAAGAACATGTTTTACATGTAAGGATCAAGTTGAAAATGAAATTCATTTCATTGTAGAATGTCCATTTTATGCAGCATTATGAGAAAAATATGATATTGTATCTTTTTCTGAAAGTACTGAACGTTATTTACCTCAAAAGACATAAATATGTTGAAAAATTTGTCAGATCACATAAAAGATGCCTTATTGCTAATTTCATCCAAATACGAGGTCACATGCAAATGATGCTTCAGATGGATGACAATTTAAGCTTATTAAATTTTTTTAGAATGTGTCTAAATAATGATGATGAAGGTATTTGTAAAATATGGATTATGTCTAGATTATAGTCTATTTACATTTTAACAATGTTAGGTCACACTTCGCACTGTGAGGGTCCATAAATTGCATAGTATGGTTGAAGTCTAGTATTTAAGTAGACTAGAGCTGCTGTATGTTGTTGGATGCATGATTTGTGTAGTAGGCCATGCTATTTGGAAAGTTTAAATATTATTGTCTAATTTTTGTATTACCGGGTACATATTTTTTTTTCTGTGGATATATACAGCTTGTCATGTGTTGATCCAATAAACTATTCGTATTCACTGCACATATGTTCTAGTGTATACAGCACCTAGGTACTAGTAGTCCCAGGCGGTCACCCATCCAATTATGGACCTAGCCCGGCGCTGTTTAACTTCAGTGATCAAGCCGACACAGATGAGCTAACGCCGTATTCCGTATATTGGTTTTGGTATGCCTGGCCTAGGCCTACATGTAGCCTATCAGTATCACATAAATTTTAAAATTGTCCAATACAATTACTGCATTAGCCTATGGCTATGCTGACCCTTTTTTCTTGCTAAAATAAATATAATTATATGACCTATTTGACAACATTTCTCAATTTTCACTGAGCAAGAAAAATGCTGTGCTAGATCAAAATCTGAGCTAAATTATAAAAACGTCCAAAAGTTGTGACCGCAATTTGCAAATTGCGAAAGGGATACAGAATCCAAAACATCACTCAGACACTTGAACTTTTGGAAGAAGCTAAATAAAACTGAATTTAGGTACATTCAATAAATTAAAAAATTGTCCAATAAAATTATGTTGAGCCTTTTTTCATAACTGCCGACATGCTAAAAGATATATTTAAATACATTCCACAGTTTTCACTGAGCAAGAAAAATGCTGTGCTAGATAAAAATCTGAGCTAAATTATAAAAATGTCTAAAAGTTGTGACCTCAATTTTGCAAAAAAAAAAAAAAACTTCACCTAGACGCTTGAACTTTTTGAAGCAGCTGATTAAAACTACTGAGATGTGGTATCTGTTGATATTACTAGGTTTTAAGATACATCAGGGTACCCAATGAGTGCCCCGCAATACTCTAACAGAGCAAATTTACCACATAACAATCAGAAATTTGGGCATAGTCTCCGGCCCCTTAAAATTTTGATGGATTTTCATCCTTATGGCTATGAAACTCCATTTTTACCCTCGGTGCGCCCCATGAGGAAGCGTAGGGCAAGCAAACGAAACTTCACTCAGGTTTTACCCTGCAGCCTTCCCCAGGTATCTCGATTCTTAGAGATTACCACATTGTTCTGTCCAAATGGCCTTAATGATTTCCTCCAGACTTCCTCATGGGGCAGTGGACATAGTCTATTTTTATTTTTTGCATTTTTTTTTTAAATTAAAAAAATGGGACCTGCGTAAAAAAAATTATCAAAAGGGGCCACAGCATGCCTGTTCCACTCAACTCTTCAAGCATTTGTTGCAACAATTATGGAATTAAAGGTGATAGCTGGCACAATTTTTCGTAATTGCAAGAAATCTAGTGATGGGAACCCCCACGGAAAAGGTAATAAAAATGCCATTCAAAACAAATAATGCTTTTAATTTTACAATGATAAGTACTTCAGAAAAGTCATTTTGATGGGTTTTTCGTGTTTTCGCTGGATTTATATGAATTTGTGAGACACTGCAATAAAAGATATATTTGTCTCTGTTTGTTTGTTCTTTTTGCTCAATATTGCTGGTAGACATGAAGCTATCATTGTAGATAAAATTTTAACATTCTATATATCTGGCAAACCATGCCAGATAGCTGGACAATTACTATAAAACAAAATGTGCAGTTTCAGGTAGGAATCTGACCAGAAAAATCTAATTTGATCAAATTAAAATTAGAACGGGCTGAATGTCAGCCATTATAAACTTTAATATGCCAGATATCTGGAAAGCAGTGCCTGATAGCTAGACCATTACTATAAAAACGAAATGTGCAGTTTCAGGTGGGGATATGACCTGAAAAAATTCAACTTGATCAAATCAAAACTGGCCGAATGTCAGCCATTATAAATTTTTATATGCATGGAAATGGTATATGAATGAGTGATGTATTTCTCGAACAACCTTGCATTTCTGGCAGGCTACCACAGGCCATCATGAGCTAAGTCCAGGGCTACTACCCCAAGATTAATTTTGTAAAGCCCTGTACTGTAAACAAAACGTGGGAGTTAAGGGAAGGATGCACTCTGAAAATCACATGGCCTGGGCGGGGATTATGTTGCTGGCTGGCCTTCTGTTATTTCCCGCCCAACAAAGCTGGGGGAGGTTATGGCTATGGCTCTCGGCTATGCCCAAACATATTGAGTTTTGTTTGCTTCTCGACACTTTTATTATTCTATGTCGGGGGCAATTTCTCCCTGAGTTTTTATCAAACTTTGGCACAATGATCCTTAGATTTTGGGGAGGTGTGCTAGAACTTTTCTATGTCATACATCATGTTCTTCCAGATGTATCCAGCATTTTCTGGATAACTGTAGATCAATGTCGGTTTAATGATGTGAATGTCGGGAGAAGCCCCATGAATGAATCTTAACCAGTCAATAGGGGCTCTTTGTCAAAGGCGACACAACCGACTTGCACGTTTTCAGCACTCTCTACATTTAATCAATTATTAGATACATCTAGGCTTATATCCAATGATGTTTCATTGTGAGGCAACGTCGCAAAGAGTTGCTCAGCATTGAACGAACATTGGGTGTTTGATATGAACAGCAAAACCTTTCAAATGCTACATTTTAACATTGAAGTAACAGTTGTAATTGCATCAAACACGAAACATCGCTGCAATGTTGTGTTAATGTTTAGCCAGCAGTCAGAATCTATAAATCTAAAATCCCAATTCAAAATGGCTTCCAAAAAACCCATAATCAAATTTCCAATGAATCTGTCATTATAAAAATAACCCAACAAAATTCAAAATGATCGATAAAAAACATTATTGTTACTTGAAAAGTCACAATTCTCCTCTAGACGACTTGAACCCTTTAAGCCCTCAAGATTCACTGAAGCATCGTTTTGAACCATTGAAAACATACTTTTTTTTCACAGCTAACGGTTTTAGAAGGCAAATTTCGATGAAATTGTTCTACGAATACATAGTAATTTTCTTCAATTTATCACCCACATCAAATCATCTTCATCCACTACAAGTCGAGAATTGCGACAGCAATTCGCGGCTTGAAGTGGATGAAGATGACATTTAATAAATTCAGGCTTGAAAGGGTTAATATGCATAATATCTGGAAAACTGTGCCAGATAGCCAGACCATTAATACGGAACTATAAAACAAACTATAAAATAAAATGTGCGGTTTCAAGTAGGGACATGCCCTTAAAATTTTTAACTTGATGAAGTTCAAAATGGCTGACTATCTGCCCTAATTACCATCAATATGCTTGATATATGGAAAACTGTGCCAGATAGCTAGACCATTACCATAAAACAAAGTGTGCGGTTTCAGGTAGGAATATGCCTTGAAAAATTTCAGACTCAGACTCAGACTCAGATGCATTTATTTGGACGCAAATATAAAACATACAATTTTTTAGATGTACATAAACATAAAACAATTTAAATGTATTACGACCAGGAGACCCGTACTAAGACGCTTTTAGGTCGCTAGCGTACGGGCCACCCATGAAATTAACAAAAAACGTATATTTTTTTAATTAATTAGCAGAAAATTATCAAATACAGTAGAAACAACAAAACATTTTCAGTACAATATAGTATCAGCATAAAGTAGTCTACAGCAAAAACTTATGCAGACAAAGAACCACGGCTGGTTCGATGCTGGGCCCTTTAATCAAAAGCCCAGCATCAAAACAGCACCGGCGCAATGTCCTACGGCTGCCACGGGATTTATTAAGTTAATATTAGGCCTATGTGCTATGCAAGAACTACCCAGCAGACAAGCGACGCCGAACCAACGCTGGCCCAACGTTGGTTCACCGTCTACGACGCTGGACCAACGCCACACCAAAATCGATCTAACGTGTCGTGTCCGCCGGGCACCACATATGAAAATATCGAGAGCAGATCCCCCGGCAAAACTCAGACCACGACCCAAAGCGGCTTCACTGCTGGGCCACCGTTTAGGACGCTGGCCCAACAACAAAACAACATCGGTCCGATGCCCGCATCCCCCCGGGCAATGCAGGCATCAGCAAGCAAAAACTCTGAGCCAAAGTCGGCCCAAAAGCTGGACCATCGTCTACGACGATGACCCAACAACGCGCCGGCACAGGCCCAGAGCCTCCCCAGCAAAACACGAAAACGTCCAGCCAATGTCGGTACAATGTTGTCCCAGCGTCTTCGACGCTGCCCAACACTGCAGTAACACCGGCCGCACGCCTCGCGTCCGCCGGGCTATGCCTACACGGGGCCTACAAATGCTGCTACACGCTGAAGGTGAAGTGAAGAACTCTCAACCACAATACTAAAACAAAAGCGGGACAATGCCTCACTGTGGATAAGACACACAAAAGAAAAATGTCGACACATTTAACCATCTACTTACCAGGACTCATAATTTATGAGCAAGCACAACAAATTAAAGCTCAATTTTGAAGTTGAAAAATGATAAATAAATCCTAATTTCCTTTGAAAAATAGCCAGTATGTACAAGTGTACCTAACGCATATTAATGTAACAGTTTGACAATAGTAAAGAACAGTCCTAAAAGAAATCTCTCTATATGTATATTGATGGTTCAAACATCTAACCAGCCTGTGACCTGATTTGTAACGCATGATTTTGAAAAACGAAGTGCATTTTAAAAATTTTAGGCAGTAAAACTAGCGAAATTGAGTTGAATAACCATGTATAGAACGGTATTCAAACAAAAAACTAACATGGCTGACATAACTCAGAGTTTAAAATACACCGATATTTAATCCAATAATAAATAATAGTAATAATGATAATAACTCTAAAATCCTGAAAAATCTGGTAAAATCAGCTAATAACACCCAAAAAAGACTTCAATTCAGACCAACCGTCCAAACAAATGTGCAGCAGGCCATTTAGTTATTCATACAAACATAACAATTTTCAATACTACAGTGAATATTGTAATTTTCTATGGTTATGTACTTAAAGTAATGTGTAAAACCGGACAGACTGTGTGTGTAGATCTTTTCTTTCAGGTTAGGGTGGCAGCTATTTATAATAACAGGAATACTGTATAGAAGGCTCTTTTTAGCAAATTCATGATGTATTCGAATAGGCTGTAACTCATGCCTCTTTCTAGTTCTATATTGGTGTGTATTTCCTGAGAAAGATAATGAGAGAAAATAATCAGGTAGGGTGACATTAATAAATCGATAGTAAAATTTAAGTTGTTGAAGTCTAAAAATGTCTTCCACTTTAGGTATGTTAAGATTTTTAAATAAGGGTTCCGTGTGGGCGAGATATTTACTTAATGTAATTACACGTATTGCTCTTTTTTGTAACTGTGTTATGGTTTTATGGTGATGACCCCATACAAGTATCATGTAGTTTATATGTGGTAAAATAATAGTGTTATATAACAAGAGTGAAATATTCTGTGGTAGCACATGTTTCAATTGATTTAAAATGCCAATCTTACTGGCAATTCTACTTGCGATCTTGGAAACATGACTTGTCCAATTTAGATTCTCATTTAAAGTTAATCCCAAAAAGTTAAAATCTTTGACATGTTTTATAGGAGTATTACTTATATTTAAGTTCGGTATAAAAACTCTTTTTTGTGCACTATGAAATATAATGAAATTTGATTTAGCGATGTTTATAGAAAGCATATTCAAACACAGCCATATATAAATTTTCTCTAATTCAGCATTTAAAATAAGAACATCCTTATTGTTCTTTATATCATATTTGCTAATGAAAGCCGTATCATCAGCAAACAAAATAAAATGAAAGAAATCACTGGAATTAACAATATCGTTTATATATATCAAGAATAAGAGTGGACCCAGAATTGACCCTTGAGGGACACCGGTTGTGATGGGCAGCATGTTAGATTTTACTGAGTCGATCTCAACATATTGTTGTCTATTTGACAAATAACTGTAGAAAAAATCGTGTGTAATATTTTCAACTCCGTAATATTCAAGTTTACGTAGCAAAATGTTATGATTTATGGTATCAAACGCTTTGGAAAGATCAATAAAAATACCTATGGGAACTGAACCCTTGTCCAGTTTATAAATTAATCGGTCTACAAATTCCAGAGCTGCAAGCTCGGTTGAATGTTCTTTTCTAAAACCATATTGGCTAGAATAGAATAACTTATTTGTTACAAAATAATTATATAATTGATCAAAAATAATTCTTTCAAAAATTTTTGATATAGAAGATAATAATGATATTGGTCTATAATTAGTAAATACAGTTTTGTCTCCCTTCTTAAATAATGGCAACACCTTTGCAATTTTTAACTTGTCAGGAAATATTCCTGTTTTTAAAGTCTGGTTTATAATTATAGTAAGTGGAGCTTTAATTTCTGGTATTATCTTTTTCAGTAAAATAGTAGAGATACCATCTTTGCCACAACTTGATTTTGGGTTTAGTCCTTTGACAACTTTTTCGACAACAGTTTCGTCAACTAGTGTGAAATTAAATTTAGATTTATGTTTAAAATTCAAGTAATTATTCACATTTTTACCAGGATGTTTTTCAATTTCATTTGCAAATTTTGGTCCTATTCCAGTAAAAAATAAATTAAATTCATTTGCAATCGTTACTTTATCTGTTACATTTTCTTCGTTTATTTTAAAAAAATCTGGGAAATCCTTCTTATTTTTGGTTTTATTTAGAACATCATTTATGATTGACCAGGTTTTTTTAATATTTTGATTACAATTTATAAAACTAGTTTGAAAATATTTTTGCTTTGCAAGCCTTATGTTGTATCGTAATATTTTATTATAATTATTTAAGTTTGTTTTCAATGTTTCGAATTCAGGTGATTGTGGTGTGGATAATTTCATATCTTTGTATAGTTTGTTTTTAAATTTGATAGATTTTAATATTCCTTGTGTTATCCAATTACATTTTTTATGTTTATATTTGTTTAACTTTACTGTTTTAATAGGGAAGTTTCGTAATCTAGCATTTTCAAAAATGCCATCCAATGCATCATAATTAGTGTTTGGATTAGCATCAACATTTAAATCAATGTTTTCTAATATATTCGATTTATTTAAATCTATACGAAATTTGTCAATGTCGGCGTTTGTTTGTTTACAAATCTTAATATATTTTGGTGGTTTTTCATACGTTTTCCAGTTTATAGTGGTAAAATATGGTTGATGATCTGAAAATTTATCAATTAAAATTCCAGAAGTAGTACTGAGCATAGTTTCTGAGTTTCTGCAAAACATATTATCAATTAGTGTTCCTCTAGCAACTGAGAATCTGGTGGGAAGAGTAATAAGTGGCCGAAAACTTTGAGAAGTAAGCGCATGAAAAAAATTTGTTACATGGTCAGCTGTCATTACATCCAGTAAGTTTATATTAAAGTCGCCAGCAATAATTACTTCTGATCTTGATTTTTCAAGTGATGATAAAATATTGGTGAATTCTTCAGTAAATAAACTATAACTATCGATATTTGTCTTTGGTGGACGGTATATATTACCTAAAATTATATTTTTTGTGACTCCTTCACCAGAAATTTCTATAAATTGGTTTTCCCATAGTTCAAATGAATTGGTAAAATGTTTACAAGTATAATTATATTTTTCATGTAAATAAATTAATAAACCACCTCGTGAACTACTAGTCTTGCCCTGTGTTATACAATTATAGCCTTCAAGTTTAATTAACGACGTGTCGTCATGCTCTGACAACCAACTTTCTTGAATACACAGAGCACCAAGAGAAATTCCAGAATCCTCTAGATTTTTTAGAAAAATTTGCAATTCATTTAATTTTGAGCGAATACTTGCAATATTAGTTGATAGAATAGTGAAACAATTTTTCTTATGTTTTAGTTTAGAGACAAACGTGACATCGTCAACATAAGGAGAGTGATTAACCACAGATTTGTATGTGACCGAGTCCTCCTCTTCACCTTCAGCGTTTAATATGTGTAACAGAGAATTTTTGTGTAAACCCCCAATATTTTCTATTAATTCGTTTTCAAACATCATTATAAAATGTTAAAAAATACCAATATAACCACATATTACCGATACAATACAGCAAAATAAGATGAAAATTATTACAAATTAAAGAGTCAATGGCATATAAAAATGTCAACATATGAATGTCTGAAAACATCAAAAGTGCAAAAGGTGCATTTTCATACATGAAGCATGAACATATAACTAGTAAAAGTGCAGGTATGTATTGTAACATGTTCATTCTGGAAGCGTTGAAGTGTGACCAGTGTGGTGATGGGGATATACTTTCTCAATTATTGAAAATATACTTATTTCATTTAACTAACGGAACAATGAAAATTAGTAAAAAAAACCACGTTTATAGTAATAAAAGTATGAAATGATATTGTTTTATTTCACGAGAGAAAAACAATGTTCTATCAATACTAATTAGGTGAGGCTGGTGTACATAGCAAAATAACGTAATATTCATGTTGAGTCTATGAAAGTTATAATGATAAGTTGAATAATAACGGTATACACTGCAATCGTTTGAAAAAGCGGCATTTTTGAATTGCTTGTTTAGCGTGGAATATGTAATATTACATCAAAATAGTAATTGAGCGACATACCTCATAAACTAGTTACTGTTTTTTTTCATTTTGTCAGGAAAAAAACAACAACCACAATACAGTCATTTTCCATACATAATTTAGCATGTTAGGTAAGTGACTTACTCATAAACTCACATAATATTCATGTTGAGCGCATGAAAAATAAGGATATTAAGTTTTTAATAATAATATAAACTGCTAGTGTTTCAAAGGGTGTGTTTTTGATTTTATCATTTCTTGAGAATAAACAACAGTATAAGATCCATTAATATTTTCCATAAATAATTAAGCATGTTAAGTAAGTGACATACTCATAAACTCACGTAATATTCATGTTGAGTGCATGAAAAATAATGATATTAAGATTTTAATAATAATATAAACTGCTAGTGTTTCAAAGGGTCTGTCTTTGATTTGTTGAGAAAAACAACCAGTATATGATCCATAATATTTGCTAGGTGTCGTATTTTAACAACCAACAACATGTAGAGTGCAAGAAGAATTTATGGTATTTGAATAAAAAAAAAATAATAATAATAATAATAATAATAATAATAATAATAATAATAATAATAATAATAATAATAATAATAATAATAATAATAATAATAATAATAATTATAATAATATTAATAATAATAATAATAATAATAATAATAATAATAATAATAATAATAATAATAATAATAATTAAAATAGTGTACTGTTTCAAAGGGTGCATTATTGCTTTCATCATTTCGTGAAAAAAAAAAAAAAGTAATAATCTATCAATAGGCCTACTAATTCAGTGACGTACCTTAAATTACCGTAATATCCATGTTGTGTGCATAGAGGTGAACACTACAAAAGTTCGAGAATGTAATGGCGGATTCTTATAATCTAGATTGATGGACTATTTTGACAGTTTCTGACGCAGGGCCATCAAAATATCACCAAGTTTATTCTGTCCTTTCCATTTGGATGAGTCAGATGCGGCTTCGTCGCGCATAGACAGTCCTGTTCCCCAAAACTTCTCACGAACTCCGCAAAACACTATCTTCTTTTCTTCCGTATCCAGCAATATCTTCTTTAAATCGGAATGTTGTTCATAAAAAGCCTCCGCAATCTCACTTAGAATTAACGGACTGTCTTGGAACCACTTATCGGCATTGAAATTTTTCACCTGACGTCCTACTTGTCTACACTGAACAGGGTTGCTGACTTGTACAATTTTTCTGGATGCATCAGAGTCTTTAAAGAGCAGCGCTTTCTGGTGTTGCAAGCTCTGTTCCATATTGTGGTAAATTGTTTTATTCATTTTAAAAGTTCTTTGGTAATGTGTCGAAAAAGGGGAATATTTGCTGAAGAATAGAATACAATTATCTTTCTCGATGGTAGCGGTCTTGGTTGGATTGATTCTATCTGGTAGAGATCCAAGGGTGTCTGCAGTGTACACCATTCCCTGTACAATGAGCTTGTCCACATTAACCCTTGCCGTCATATTTTCTTCACGAGCTCGGTGCATAAAAGGCATTAAAATTCTCCTTTTGTCCTCAACTTCTTTCGGCCAGTCCTGTGATATAAATATAGATGTATTAGTGTCTTTCAAGATAGCTTTTTTTGACATAATTTCTTTTATGTCACCAAACCAATGAAATTTTGCGATCATCGGCCTATTTATGTCTTGTTTTTTCTGACCTTTTCTGTGACATCTAGAAATGCGTACATTTTTCCAGTTTTCTATTCCAATTTTGCGAAGTGTCCCTCTCACCAGCTGTTCACAGTCATTTGGCGACTCATCATTTGTTTCCACATACCCATGAAAGAGAAGGTTGTCCCTCCGACTATAACACTCCTGTGATACAAGTTTTTCGCGAAGAGTTTTGTTTTCAATTTTCATATCTTCAAATTTATGCTGTAAATGATTAAATTGTTCACGTATTTCAGTTATTGCTAGTTTGTTTACACCAGTGTTGGCAAATGCAGAAGTGGCAGTATCGGCCACAAAGTCAACCGTGTCATTCACATTCGATTCAAACGCTGTCATTCTGCCATTCAGTGATCCTGTACATGATTTTGGCCCATTCAGGCGTATCAGCGGGCAGTGTTTCAGGCTCAGGCGATTGTACACGTGAGATTTTCAATGGACGATTGTCCTCCATGTTTGGACTTAAATCCACATTCATATGAATTCGTTTTACAACTCCTTTCGCGTCTCCATCCGCCATTTCACTAAAGCAACACAATCCTTATTACTTTATAATAATAAATATGCGTCTCTGGTAACGTCTTAAAGCTTCTTCGTAGTCAAAAATGACCAAAATCGATCCCCCCGATCAACCACACGTCTGAACTAGTGTACACCCATACCAACTCAATCTTATTCAAAATGGCTGACTTGCTGCCATTAGCGACTTTAATATGCAGTGCACTGAGATAGCCAGACCAGCAATACGGTACTTTAAAACAAAATGTTCGGTTTGCAGGGGGGGATATACCCTGAAAAATGTCAACTTGATCAAATTAAAAGTGACTAAATTGCAACCATCATTGACTGTAATATCTGTAATATACATGTGGGGCGGGAGATTATGGTGGTCAGCTGGCCTCTTGGTTACCTTCAGGGATTCTTGATACAATTACAAGCAATTCCTGGTTTGTTGTTTTCAGTCTGGGTTGTGTATGTTAATAAACATGTGACACTATATTTTTTTAAATCTCTTCAGATTTAAAAAGATTGGCATCTTACCAGTGTGAGTCACCATGTCTCTGGCAGATGAACTGCTGGCTGATTTAGAAGAAGGAGGTGAGCTTGCTGAAGAAGAAAATGCTTCAGAAGATGACCATCTGGATACTATTCCGGAAGTGGATGAGGTTGAGATGCAGGTTGACAATACTGATCAGTCAGTCCGCAGTATTGCCAAACTAAGAGACAGCTCTCAGGTAATAATGCCCAAGCTTGTTTGCAAATGTAAATTGATAAATTATGACATTATGTGTTACAAAACTTCTAGATACATTCTAAAGCCACCACATGCCACAAAAAATGCTTTAAAGATAAAGCTGATGATCATGTTAGGTTTGATACATGAATTGATCATAACTGGGATGCACATGGCAGATGATGTTACTGTTCTCCACATTTTGACATAGCTGGCTGTTGAGATGATCTAGTAAATACCTACTTCAATTGTGATCAAAGTATAGTCATTCTCACCATGCCATATTTAACATACCTTACTGTCTTACATGTGGTGAGGGATGTGAAATGTTCGCAATTAAATTTAAAACAACTATTCCAATTCTAGGCAGAACTCATTTTGTATATTGTTACTGCAAGTAAATGCGCAAACATTTTTAAGAGTGGATATATGTTAAATGGTATAAAAAGGATGATCTCTGTCAAGATTATACAAAATCTTCAAAATATTTAATAACGAAGATTCTGAGCAAAACTTGCATGAAAATATTTTTAATTAAACTTGTTGAAATTTGTTATTCAAATAGTCTTACAAAATCTAACATTTTGATATGACAAATGTTTGTTTTTTAATTTACACCTCTGAAATATGTTCATACATGTATGCAGTCTATGATCACTTTTACAGCTTTTGTAATTTTTTTGATTGTCACTATTTTCTAACTAGCTGGCAGATGTGATGGACCAGATAGAATTCTTTCAACAAAAAGGTGGCACAAGAGAAGGTCAGTTGTAGTTTCTCAAATTTCAATTTTTATAGTTATGTCAAATCATGTATCAGTGTTATACTTTTAACCATTTAAGTGCAGGGACGCACTTTAGACGTCAGAATCTAATGTCTATAGATGTCAGTTTATAACGTCTAAAGTCGATCCCCGCACTGAAAGAATTAAATAAATATAGATACATCGGTATTCAAATAAAGCCAAATGATCTAACTAAAACATCTCTGATGATTTTAAATTGAAAATAAATTTTGGTTTCCACGGTTTATACAAAGCTATTCCAGTGCTTTATAGGTTAATAAATATATATATATATTATATATTTCACTGGTTACACAAGTGGCAATCCACATATGTCCCTTACACTACTATTGGTGACTATGTCGCTCAAGTACACCGAGCTCAGCCTGCTGACCAGAATCGCCCAGTAATTTCTAAAAAAAAGTAATAATATATTATTTTTTTTATTTTTTTGGTGGTGTCTTTATATTTGCGTTTTAAATATTGCTAACTGACTAATTTTGAAATATAATGGCTTTTAGTATCAGTTATTGATCAGATGATTTTTTGAAGAACAAACCTGCCAGAAATTACTCAGTGGGCAATCACACATGCTGCAAATTGTATGCAGCAGTGTACGGGTTAACATGTATATTGTACTTACAATTTATTTGATATAAAAAAATTACAACTACTTGTAATTTTTTCTGTAAAACCTTACCAGTTGCCATCTGGTCTACATATTAGTGACCATTAATATGGAAATAACAGTTTTTATCCCCGGCTACCAGTATGGTGGCCCGGATTGTTATGATTTTGTATTTTACTGTACTGTTTTTCTGAAATAAATCAAGTTAAGAATAGCTTAGCTGTAGCCAACATTAGTGATCAGGAGTTGATGTGCTATTTTTTACAAGATGTCAAATATTTATACATTACAGTCAATGGTCCAGTGGAAGCAGATCCTGAATATCAGCTGATTGTAGAAGCCAACAACATCACAGTGGAAATTGACAATGAAATAAGTCAGTTGATTGCCACATTGATTTAGGATTACCCAAGCACCCATCAAGTACATTTAATATATAAGCAAGCCTATATGATAGGCCTACGTATATGATTTTTTAAATAGATTTTATTTCTGAGAAAATACTACAATCCATCAAAATAAATAATACTTTGAAAAAGTCTACTCCCATGAATGAAAACAGATCTGCAAAGAATATAACTTTTCATTGTTATTTCTTATTGACATTTCATGAGGGACTGGATTAAGGGCATGTTGTTCAGAGTTGATTTGTCCATCTCATGATAGGCCTTCATATCTTATGGTAAAATTAAAATGAATAAAACATAGTGCACATTCAGGAATTGAATTAAAAAGAATGTACTGGGTACTTGAGTGATCATGTTAGGTACATTGATGAAATAAAACACAAAACATATAAAAGTGAAACCTTTCTATCAACCGACATTAAAGCTATACCTCTCCATGTCTATCAGACAGCCACAAGTTTCTTACCAAGAGCTGATCCTGGTGCTGGTTCACATGCAGCCCGATGTCACATACGTAATCATAGTCATAAGCGCCCCCTCCCGCATGACAAAGAGCTGACCTTTTACGAATCATTGCACTCAGCTTAGTGATCAGATGAATTAATCGGTTGTTCAGCAATAAATATCACTCGCCTGGCACGGCACCATTGCAACATCTTTACTTGGGGTCTAGCATTACATAGCAATAATATTATACTAACTTTTGTCACAATTCTTTTTTTTTTCCTTTTTTTTAATTACAAATTTTACACAAATCCATCCCTTTGAGGACTTTTGTCACCTATAACTTAACTCCCCACCTAGAACTGTTTTCAGAACAGGTCGCAAGCAAGCTGCCCTTTTGAGGGGGCAACGCCCTGCCTGCGAGGGGTCGATTACCGACGTGCCTAACGTCAGACGTCCGGAGTGGCCTCGAGAACAGCCCCACATATAAATCTAATGTATATTTAAATTGATATCTGTATTAATTATAAGTTTACATAATTGTTTTGTACAGGTGTGATCCATAAATTTGTAAGAGACATTTACAACAAGCGTTTTCCTGAATTAGAATCACTGGTTACTGGACCCATGGAATATATGAGGACGGTCAAGGTAATATTATTCATCTGAAAATGTGGAGACATCTCTCAATATTAAAGTGTTTTTTGCAGCTTATTAACAGATATATACATACATATTTATATAGGTAGTGGTACGTAGCTTAAATCTGTTTATAGATGCATTTTTTTTATTTACATCACTTAAAAGATTAACCCTTGTACTGCTAAACCCAAACATATATACGGTTTTAAACCAAATAAAGTGTCACTGAAAATGATAACATTTTTTTGTGATAGATGCTCAGTTTATTTAATAATTCTATTTTTCAGATATCTATTTTCATGAATACTGTAGATCCGGTAATATTCGCGAGGTTTTAATTTTCGCCTGGAGGACAAATTCGCAAAATAATTATTATAATAGAGCTACTAAACACAAATGAATATTCGCGAATTCTAAATTTTATGAAAAGTCCCAAAAAATAGAAACAAACAATTCAGCAGGACAGGTATTATCAAGTTTGACATGGATGGATGATATGGAAATATTATAATCCATATATTTTATATATTGCACTTGTAGGAACTTGGAAATCGCATAGACCAGTCAAAGAACAGTGAGCTACTCCACGAGATTCTGACATCTGCGACCATAATGGTAGTCAGCGTCACTGCATCCACCACACAAGGGTAATAAGTGGCTATATTTATATTTCAGACATTTTAATTAAGTCCGCCGCCGCCACTTGTTTCTGCTCTCACTCGAAAACCCCTACTCGGATTATTTCCAAATATTTGCAGTATGCATACTGGCCCTGGGGAATTTGCCTGGTAATTGTTTTTTGCGTTTTTCAGTTTCTTCAACAGAATCCAAGATGGCCGCCAAAATCCTATGGTGCACGCTAGAGCTTGAACCCCTTCATCAATTTGTTTCATGTTTGGTTTAAAGGAAAGACCTTACTCTGGCCGTGAGCTGAAAAGCTTTTAATATGATTCTGATAATAAAAACTTTGATTTTTTTACGTTTTAGTATTTTAGCGGGTATTTCTGTTCTCCCCATTTTGGCCATCATCAAAATTTGGTAATATAGCCATACACCCCTACTCGGATTATTTCTAAATATTTGCAGTATGCATATTGGCCCTAGGAAATTTGCCCTCTGAATTTTTTTGGTGTTTTTCAGCTTCTTCAACAAAATCCAAGATGGCCGCAAAAATCCTTTGTCGCTCTCTAGAGCTTGAACTGCTTTATGGATTTGTTTCATGTTTGGTTTAAAGGAAAGACCCTACTCTGCACATGTGCTGATTAGTTTTTGGTGTGATTCCGATAATAAAAACATTCATTTATTTACGTTTCAGAATTTTAGCTGATATTTCAGTTTTGTTCAATTTGGCTTTCATAAAAATTTGGTAATATAGCTAAGCTATACATCCCTGCTCTGATTATTTCTAAATATTTGCAGTATGCATATTGGCCCTAGGGAGTTTGCCCGGTAATTTTTTTTAGCATTTTAAGCTCCTTCAACAAAATCCAAGATGGCCGCCAAAATCCTATGTCCCTCTCTAGAGCTTGAACTGCTTCATGGATTTGTTTCATGTTTGGTTCAAAGGAATAACCCTACCCTGGATGTGTGTTGATTAGTTTTTTGTGTGATTATGATAATAAATAATATTTTTTTTACCTTTTAGGATTTCTGCTAATATTTCAGTTTTGCTTATTTTGGCTATTATCAACATTTGGTAATATGGTTATACAGCTCATTTTATCTTTTGTGTATGCTCATTGGCCCTGAGAAAACAAAATTCAACAAAATTCAAGATGGCAGACGAATCACATGTTACTCTAAAGAGCTTGAACTGCTTCACCAATTTGTTCCAATGACGCAACTTACCCTGGCCATATATTGATTAGAATTTGGTGTGGTTTACATAAAAATTTGGTGACAGTACTGTATTCCTCTATAATTAATGTACTATGTGGGCCGGGTGGAAACGCAAGATTTGCCCCTCTGGCAAATCTAGTTATATATCTATTTTTAGCAATTAAATATCCCCTGTAAAGGTGATTGGCACCTAACTAGTAGAAATTGCGCTGTGGCATTGGACATCCAATGCAAGACTAGTAGTTAGTAACTACTAGTCTTGCATTGGATGTCCACTGCCACAGCGCAATTTTTTTTAGCCACTGAGCATATGCATCTATACAAATTCTTTTCAAAGATGGTCCCAAGATGGTCCCAAAAATTAAGCTCTCCAACAATACAGTCTGAACCGTATGATTGGATTGTTTCATATTAGGCTGAAATTGAAGATGTGGGCCAGTCTTTGCATTCATTTGTTTCTGGTGAATTTGGAATAACAGGTATCTTGTTTTGCATACCAATTATGAGGATGGCTTATAAATAGCATATTAATTTGATGTTTGAAAAATCATTGACTTTCACAGTTCCTGAAAATATTTGCTGACAGGGCCTCAATTGCATTGCTGATATTCATTCACTGCATACATAGCAGGCTTGACCGTCCCACTAGAAACTCATTTCGCAATGTATAGTACAGTGATATATTTATATATACATGTAATTATGTTATTGTTGTTTTTGTTAACTGTGATCATTGGTTGGTTACATCAACCAAGTTGAACTGATTGGTAAGAAATTCCATCAAATAATTTCAATCACTAGCAATAACTTTTCCAGTGTTTTTTTAGAGATGCTTTTATCACCTGCTTTACTGTTAGTGATGATGCTGCTCTAATGCCAATGCCAGAGAGGATTATTACCTGTTGAATATCTATAATTAACCAATTAAACATCGAAAAAATATACAGTTGAAATCAGGGAATTCATCATTTTAGGGTCATCGACTTTGTAATAAATGTATTTTTTATTAATTATAAATAAAGCATTTAAAATGTATGAAGCAGTCACAGTGCTTAATTGCTCTTAGGATAACTTTAGGAATTATGTGCACAAATTTAGATTATTTTATTATTGATTGATAGATTGTTTGCCTTATTTTGTTACTTGTTTAGCCATGAGTTGGGCCCGACAGAGTTTGACAGAGTTATAGAAGGAGTTGACATGGTAAGAAGAACGTACACTTTTTGTTTTTCACTTTGCTCAGTATTTAATTGATACCTTACAAGCTTCTTGTCTCCAAAACCTGATCCAATCTTTTTCCAATGACATGACACATTGTCCCCCTACTGGCCCTAGTAGGAACAGTGTACTAAACCTCGGCTATCACGGACGATATTCAAGCAAATTTAATTTGATCAATCAGTACTGTTCGACAAAAATGACCATATATGCAGTCATAAAGCAAAAAGTATGTAGAAGTAGACATCTCTTAATAATTCAAGAATACCCTGTATTTGTAAAAAAAATCCATTATTATTATTTACCCAGTGATACATGTTGTTTAACCCCTAGAGACCTGAGATATAAAATTCAATTTTTACCCACTTAAAGTTGTGTCTCGCTATCGCTATCCACAACTTCAAGGGACTAAAAATTACTTGGAAAGTAAGAAAAATATATGTGCCACAGATATGAGAAATATTTCACTTTTAAACACTAGGTCCACAAGTGCTGAAAAAAATTCCATTTCAGTTGACATCAATGCTCTAGGGGGTAATGTTGGCTCAGTGTCAATCCAATGTCTGCAGTTTGTTCATTATGCAGAAAGTAAACTTACCTTCTCAATAACTGCAAATTGCGGCCCTTTGGGTAAAAAGAGATATAAAAGTGGGTGTGGATTTACTTCTATTATTTCTAAATTGCTGCTGTAATCTGCCTTACCCTGGTGTCCTTTTGTAAAATCATGTCTTTAACCGTCACACATTATAGCTCAGCGGAATGCTGAAATGTCTGTTTTCGCAAGTAACCACAAAAATACACACCCTTCTATGCATGCCCTGCCAGTGTGAGATAGCAAATTATGCAGGCACAGTGTGCAGTAGGTGGGTTGCAGGTACCAGTAGGTATAAGTACACTTCCGCTGATGTGGTCAAGGATGATAATGACCATATTGCATGTTCATCATTGTCCCTTATAATAATAATAATTTTTCTGTATTGATGTAAAAGACATAGCAGGCAGAAGGCTGAATAGGTGTCAGCTATCATGTTTCTACTTTTTTTCTTTTCAGGCTCTTGATCTAACTGAATACAAGATGGCAATCTATAAATATGTTGAGTCTCGCATGACATTTATTGCACCCAATTTATCAGTTATTGTTGGGGCATCAGCTGCAGCAAAACTCATGGGTAGGAACATATATCAGATCTAAGATATTATATTAATCAGACTTTCTACTGCAACCTAAACAAGTTAATGTAAACCCTCGGAGGTGATGTTTTCAACACATTTCCCAGTTTTAAAGGAGTTATACAGCACCTTTTTAAACGCCTTGAACACTATTATATACATTTAAAAAAATTCTATTGTATTTTCTTAAAATTATCATGGTTCATCATTTTACTTGATATACATTGTAGTGTCTAGTATTGTCAATGTTTATCCAACCTGCAATCAAAGTCAATCACAGAGATGCCAATAATCTCATTCTATGATTTGGATGCAGATACTTTTTTAACATCCTGCTACAATGCTACAGGTGGTAAAATTACTCTACGATTTTTAATCAGCGTGAAAAATAGTGTGTGAAAAGAGCACATCGTTCCCTTGGATATGAAAGGGTGTATCTGCCACTTTGAAAAGTGGCAGATACACCCTTTCATATCCAAGGGGACGACATGTGATCCAGTGTGAAGCAATAATTGGCCTTTGGAATGCCTATGATTGCTCCACATTCAACCAGTCTCCCAAGTCTCCAGAAATTCAACCAGTATAATAAGGTGCATTCATATATGGGAAAATATAACTTCCAAAGTAATTCTAATACCAATCATTTATGTTATCAATTACAATTCTTTGTCTCAAGAATTCCGTTAATCC
This sequence comes from Flabesymbios commensalis, assembly GCA_964017125.1. Classification (NCBI taxonomy): domain Eukaryota; kingdom Metazoa; phylum Annelida; class Polychaeta; order Terebellida; family Flabelligeridae; genus Flabesymbios; species Flabesymbios commensalis. The sequence goes on along the minus strand of OZ024904.1, from coordinate 39,175,614 downwards.
CCTGCCAGATGAAGTTCTTTTATATTGCACACACACATCCCTTAGCCTTAGGGGACCTAGATGTGTGGTTTGACATACTTAGATGGCAGACCATTGGCAATAATTAACTTTACTATGCTAGATATCTGGCAAACCGTGCCAGATAGCTAGACTATTACTATGTAACAAAATGTGTGGTTTCGGATAGGGATATGCCCTGAAAAATGTTAACTCGACGGAATTCAAAAAGGGTGACTATCAGCCATAATTAACTTTATTATGCCTGATATCTGGCAAACCATTTCACATCGCTAGAACATTACTATAAAATAAAACTTTTGTTTTCAGGGAGGGATAGGGCCCGAAAAAATTTCAACTCGATCAAATTCAAAATGGCCATTTAATTAACTTTAATATGCCTGATATCTGGCAAACCGTGCAGAATGTGAGAGTTCAAGGAAGGATGCACGCTGAAAATCACTTGGGCGGGGCGAGGGATTATACGGCCGGCTGGCCTCTTGTTATTGTCTGGAGGTCTTGCATCTCTGCAGTTGCTACAGTCATGTTTATTTTCTGGGTATTCAAAAAGTGATGTGAGAAAGACTCAAAGTAGTGTGAAGTGTGAATCTCAATAGATGTTGATAAAACTTGCATTTTTTTATAGGTGTTGCTGGTGGATTAACAAATCTTGCTAAAATGCCTGCCTGTAACATCCTGGTTCTTGGAGCACACAGAAAGACACTCTCAGGATTCTCATCTACTGCTATTTTACCGCACACTGGCTTTGTCTACTACACAGATATTGTACAACAGACTCCTCCTGTACGTTAGGTTAACTGTACCGTAGTCAACTCATTGCACAATTTATCGATGTTGACCTGGTAATTTCGCTTGTTTACATGTTTGCGAATTTTCAATTTTTTTCTCCCGTAAATAGACAGTAGTCACTGAGCTGTTGAATGTAACCTTTGATGGCACTTACTCAGCCGTGAAAGCTACAGCTCCCCTCACCATTGTTATCACAAGTAGGTGTAGGCCACTGTCACCACTCCCCCTTTTACATAATACCAAAATTACAGGGACCGCTTTGCACACAGTAGGCCTACATCACAACAAGGATCACAACACATGCCGACCTTCCAGCTCACGGGTCATTGCTCAAACGTTGGTTTACAGTTGGGTCAAACGTGGGAGATACCAGAAAATTAAAACCTCAAGAATATTACCAGATCTACAGTATTAGATTTCAAATTTCCAACTAATAAAACACATTGAATCATCTATGTTGATATTTTTTAACTAACCCTTTGAGTGCCAATAATTAGAATACCTGTAGCTGTTATTTATTTTGCTTTTGAAATTTTTGTTCAACCAGCGAAAATAATGCCAAATTAATAAAAAAAGACAAATTTCACCTGCTTGGAAATGTTCGGTCTAAAAGGAAACAAATACACAATACATGTATTTGAACAACTTTCAGAACTTTGTGGGTCACTGAAGTGAATCAAAACCAATTAGATAACTTGGCAGTTAAAGGGATAATTAGATAAATAACAGCTGTGTGCTTTCATTGTTGAGAGATAATTTTTTTATTCACTTGATTGTTTATGCACATTTTTATTGGGAATTGATTTAAATTGAAAAAAATATTCCTTGCTTGTGAGGCATTTAAGCAAGTGAAAATTTGAAGTTTAAACTTGTCAATGTGAATTAAAAATCAGATTTATTCAAAATCAACTCTTAACCCATGTTAGGTTGTTTCCTTCTGGAAATTTGTGCTGTTTTTAGCCCGCCTTTTAATTTTAATTAAAAAAGGTGGGCTATTGCAATTGAAGTTCGGCGTCGTCGGCGTCGGCGTCGGCGTCGGCGTTAACATTTACTTGTGGGCGCGATAACTTGAAAAGTTTTTCATGTTTCCTTCCCAAATTTGTTTTGCATGTTACTAATGACCACTTCTCGGACAAGTTCAATAATGGCTGAAAAAAAATTCAAAATGGCCGACTTATTGCGATTTTTCTCATTTTACGTCAATAATTTGACCTTGTGGGCGCGATAACTTGAAAAGTTTTTAATATATCATCTTCAAATCTGTTATGCATGTTACTAATAACCAGTTCTTGGACAACTTCAATAATGGCTGGAAAAAAATTCAAAATGGCCGATTTATTGTCATCTTTCACATTTTTTGTCAATAATTTGACCTTGTGGCCGCAATAATGACTTCAAGTTCAATAATGGCGGCGGGCTATTGTCGAGTGTGCTCTTGTTATTCCATTCAAACGCGTAAATTTGGTTGATAATTCCAGCTTCTGATTGAGAAAAACATCACAAAACAATCAGGCATTCAAAGTGTGCATATGTTTTATTGATCACAAGGGCGGGGGCCCTAGGGTAGTGGTTAGCACCGCTGCCTTTCACGCCAGAGTCCGGGGTTCGGTTCCCGGTCTCGGCGGTTTGAAAGAAACAAAATTGTTTCTTCCCCATCCACGTGTGAAAGTTAGTATTGTGGGGGGCCTCCGTGACCGAGAGGTAGCGTGCTCGGCCTCAGACCGCCAGGGCTCGAATTTCGAATCCTGTGTCTGGAGGATAGTGTCATCTCAATCATCTCACCATCCTCAGGAGGTTCTCCTGGCCCAGTTTAGCCTATATGTGCACAAAGGTGGCCTAAAGCCCGATTCATTTTCATTATTGATCACAAATCATTCCTTTAGCAATGGTTTAACTTTGCCTTGACAATAAAATACCTATGCTTGTAAGAGAATATCACAATCATGGACTGATCGGCTATTTGCCAATTATAATTGCTCACACTACATCATAGTTTTTAAATAATTGATTAAACAGTAAACTGCATTTTGAATGTTTAACATAATTTTTAGCTGCTGAATTCTCCTCTATTGCATTTGAAGCTGGATTTGGTCACACCATTTTCAGTTTGATATGAAAGGAAAAACAACAACATTTTGGTCATCTGAATTCTGATGTTTTATCAATTTTTAACTAATTATTTGCTCATATTTATGGTCTTGGCATGAGAAAGTTTAATGTTTGAATACCATCTGGAATATGTTTATAGCACTTGCGTCGTAAAGTAGCTCGTCTTGTAGCTGCCAAGTGTACACTTGCAGCGAGGGTGGACAGTTTCTATGAAAGCCAAGATGTGAAAGTGGGTGACAAGTTGAAGGCAGAAATAGAGCAGAAACTGGAGAAGTTAATAGAGCCGCCACCTGTGAAAACAATCAAGCCATTGCCGATGCCCATTGAACCAGCAAGAAAGAAGCGTGGAGGAAGAAGGTATTTTATAACAACCTGTACATTTTACATAGATCTTTGAAAATTTATGGCTTTAGTGCTGTGTATGGATCTTCTTACTACTATTATTTGAGTCTCTAGTCTTCAACAATTGAACAACTAGCAATGTTACTGGTCTTTGTGAAATAAAGTAAGTTGCATATCCATTGTGGCTGCCAAAGCACTTAGTTCAATTCAATTTGGATACAGTTGTCAATCTTTATCTGATTTTCTAAGCTTTACAAAATAAGTGTCGGACTGATTATCCTGGCTACTGGCTAGGCTCGAAAATGTTAATTTGCATATCCACAGAACAAGTTTGAGATATGTTGTACATGTTCCAGCTTTAAATATTTATCCATTCTTCTTGCAGAGATCGTTATTTGATTGCTTGTCCTAGTTAAGTTTGAAAATGGCTAACTTGAATATTCAAAATAGTGACCACAACACTTGTGTTGTATTAGAATCTCTAATTCACTGGTAATCCACTTAAATTTAATTATCAATGGTTATAAAAGAATTATCTGACTTGTATATAGCAACAAATTATTTAATATTTAGATATTTGTTTTAGATACCGGAAGATGAAGGAGCGGCTCGGCATGACTGAAGTCAGAAAAGCAGCCAACAGAATGAATTTTGGGGAGGTAAAACATGGTTCCTATACCCCTGCACTTCTACATTTCAACTGGTCATACAGTAGTTATTCATTATATGTAGCATGATTGGTCGGGTCCAATAGTAGAATTTGTGTTGTAAACTGATTGTGTTATGGCGGACAATGTTGTTGCAATGACCAGCCGCCATCTAGTACTGTTGGTCCAGTTACAGTATCTCAAAACCATCAAGCCACTGCTCCATTTTACACGTCAGGAAACATGATGCGCTACACAGTATTTTCATGCAGACATGGACGATATAAACGAGACCTCTGCTTGACAGTTTGATTACAGCATTGTAATTCTGAAATGTGTTATACCCACACACCAGTTCCTTTTGTCCTCCTTACTGTGACCTTGAACAAGTATAAAATTGCCATATGAGTTGTGAAGAAGACGCAATCATTTAATGATTGGTGTGTTATCACCTCGGAGCACCACGGTCTAACATAATTATGTTTTCACCCAGTTCATTTCTTTATATAGTTGAAATTTTAAAATTACAGACACAAAATCGAACAATTCATATTGGTGTTATAATACTAATGGAATGTAACTCATGGAATTTGTGCTAATATGCAAAATGAGATACTGTTGTTCTAAAATGGTGGCTGTAATGTGCTTTTCTAGTACTGTTTACTGGCAGTGTCGACGTCGTCTGAATGTGGAATGTATTTAAATGTTTAATAATTATTACTGTTGTAAAATGTTACTGATGTAAAAGGAGGGCCATTCTTTATACATGCAGCACTATTATCATTTTTAGAAGGATCGTGTGAAGTTGAAATTTAATGATCAATCGTTGAATAATTTTAGCGGGACTTTTTCCCAAAAAATTGTAAAATGAAGTGCACTTTTGGGGGATCAATGATTGCATTGTGTTATATCTGGTTCTTGTAGTACACGCACTAACGATTCGTGCTATACTACAACAAGTAACTACTTTACATAACACTTCTCTCATACAAAGGAATAGTTCTTACAAATTAGGCTCATGTCCATATAAATGTTGGATTTCAGGAAACATTGGGTGGTTTCCTTAAGTAGAGCGGGTTTTGGTTAGTTCATAACTTGTTATACTGTGGGTTGAAGTTACACAGCAATTATTGTGAGTGAAAACCTTACAATCTAACAATGTATTAAAAAGTTTATCTCAATATTATTTATGTGTTGGAAACTGCAATATGCACATTTGAACAACAAATGAAAAATTGTTGTTTCAGAACAGTATCAGTGTTTGATATGACACACAATCTTCTCAGAAGTATTAATAATGACCCCCCATTGTTAAGGCCACCCTTTTTGTAATAATCCCTTTAATAATATACATTATTTAACATACACATGTTATCATCCCGTCTGTGAATTTTAGATTGAAGACGATGCATACCAGGAGGATTTGGGGTTTTCTCTGGGAGCGCTTGGGAAGGGGAAGTCTGGACGTGTGAGAGGACCTCTTGTTGATGCCAAGACAAAAGCAAAGATCTCGAAAACACTACAGGTAATGTGTAATCTTGCTGCTTTTAACCTTTTGCCTGCTAATCACGACAACAGTCATTTTTAGTCCATTTTATTAGTCGATTAAATCACTGTTATTGGAAATTAAATTACTGTTTAAAACATCAAGATTTCTAAATGTTTGGTCTCAAGTTAAACGAATATGAGTAATTTTCGATCACTTGAGGTTGTGGATCGCGGTAGCGAGACACAATCTCAAGTGGTTTAAAATTAAAATAAGTTTACTTAGTAGGACAAGGGTTAATGACAAAATACTAGTTAGAAGCAATAAAAACATTTTTTTTTTGTCATAAAATTTGCTTAAATATTTTTTTAAGATACTGGTGGGGATCAAAATTGTTTGAATAATTTACAATGGCACAATTTTTAATGGAATGCTTTGATATGTCATCTCATTATATAGATAGAATTGTGTAAATCACTTTTTTTTGAGGGGGGGGGGGGATATAGATAATAGATACAAAATGTGATTTCCATGTGAAATGTGATTTTTTTCAGCCTTTTCTGTAGAAATAATTTCTAGAAGTTTTCTTTTTTTCTTTTTCTACATGTCCGTTTTTATCTATGTTCGCAGCAAAAGTTGAGCAAGCAGCAAGTATGGGGCGGTAGTACGACTGTGAAGAAGCAGGTGTCAGGTACAGCGTCTAGTGTAGCCTTCACTCCATTACAGGTTGGTACATGACACAGCTGCCAGAGTCAATGCAGGTTTTCAAACTGATAATTTATGTTATTAGCTTAACTTCTCGGAATCGTAAAACTTCAAACTGTTCAAGAATAAACAGCTAAAATCTATTGCTCTCAATATTCGAGCTAAAGTGTGGACCCTATAGTAATAATTTATCACTGTAAGGGTCTTCTTTGTTTGAATGATTTACAGATATTTTGTCTGAAATGAATGGAAATTCCAGCATAAATTTTGATGGATCTGTCTACATGTAACTGTTTGGTATTTTAGGGTTTGGAGATTGTGAATCCACAAGCTGCTGAGAAAAAGGTGCAGGAGGCCAACCAAAAATACTTCTCATCGACAGCCACGTTTCAAAAAGTGCAAAAAAGTGGTTATTGAGGAACTTGGGGAGTCATATAGGTTCTTAGGATAAATGTGACACATCATAAAGTGGCACACTCGTCATAATAGGGCCCTTTTGTAAGTGTTACGTGTGGCCTTTAATTGCAAGGGGACTGTATTGAAATATGATGATGGATCTCTTGCATCTGGGGGTGTTGATAATTCTATATAGTCCATAGTCCACCAGACGGCAGAGCTGGACCAGCACGTATTTTATACATTGCTTCAGAGACACCCAGCAAACACGACACATCCACCCAATGTTTGTCCAATGTTGGGTCAACGTCGTAGACGGTGTCCACCATTGATCAAACATTGGGTAGATGTGTCGTGTATGCTGGCCATGTCACTAATGTGTGGTGCATCCTGGATATCCAAAAGTATATCAATCAAAAGAGGTGAAACAATTTCTTGGTAGATTCGACAGAAATAAGAATACTGTTATGTTCTTCTGCCCATGCTTAACAGAATATCTTGTGTCTTTTTAGTTCATTTGAAACTGGAAATTGCTTTTGCATATCCAGCCTCAAACAGTTGCTTAATTAACAGGAATTTCTGACAATATTCCCATAAACCAAATAAATAAAAAGAAAGATGCATGAATGAAATTTACACTGAAAAGTGTATACATTATATTGCTAGATTTTTTGCTGACCTACTGCTGTGTACTTTGTTAGTTGTATGTGTTTAATGACCCTTTAAGCACCCTGGTTGTATTTATAGCATATTTTAAATAAAATTCATTGAATTACATGAATGATATATTCCATCAAAGTAAAGATAGTCTGAGCTTAAACCGCCAAATTGAATAATTTAAATTTTCACCCACATGCAGTTGTGTCTCGCTACCCCAACCCACAACTTCAAATGGGTGAAAGTTTTAATTTGAGACCAAGTATTTGCAAATCTTTGTAGGAGAAATCTGCATTAAATTGGCTAAATTGGCTTTTGAATTTATTCAAATTGTTTAATAAACTGGGTGTAGTTGCTGTAATTTCTTACATTTGTAGCATTTAGGTTAACAAGAGAAGCGAATATTTATCTGGGTAAAGGATTTAGGTTCTAAATTAAGAAATTGAAACTAGTACCCGCAATACCTAATGTTCACATCACACAGATCTGTAAAATTGCAATCTGTCAACAATTCTGATTTGAGGAAATAGTGTTTAAAATAATAAACAAATTCGCATAGCGAACTACAATGATACTTGCTCAAAAGAGGCCTCTGACATGTAATTAGAATTAGTGAGATGATTGTTGAATAGTGTACTATACATACACTTATGTACAGTAAGTATATGTTTGTCTCAAGTATAAAAACATCTGTGACCATCATGGCGACCAATGGAGTATCGTTATTTGGCAATCTAATACTTGTACATAACAACCTGATAATAAACAGTTTTGTATATATAATAATGTTATTTGGAGCATATTTTTTTATCGTCCTGTCCGTGACAGTCCGTCGACCTTCCTGATACATTCTAGATATTTTCAAAAACATTGGACTTGCATAATTTTTAGACATCAGATAAATGATCATTTTATTATAACGAGCAATAGACAGACGAAAATGGGATTTACTAAAGCCTCGCCGCTATTATCCCGCTCTCATTTCACTCCCGTATTCATACAAATATTTGGATCTATGATGCACCCCTGAGCTTCTCTCCATATCTTGACATCCCCAACGATGTCACCGTTTGGTAAATTTCTCTTCCTGCAGTAAATTTAAAACAGTATCAGTATATGATATAGATATTATTGTCCAATAACATTAGGCTACATACTAACAAACGTAGGCCCTATAGCCATATACAAGTAAATAATATCAGAAATAGATAAAGATTTATCCATTTCTGATAATATATATATATTTCCGTTATGACATTAAGAAATTAACAGTTTTTAGGCCTCAGCCAAATTTTTTGCTAATGCCTATTGTGCATCCGTCTGCCACTATTCAGGGATGTGATTGTTCCGTTTTTTTCCGGAATTCCGGTTTTATATTGTGAAAAATGTCATATCTGTGAATCATGTAAATCCGTTGAGAAAAAAATTGGGGTAGTATAGGGGGTGCATGGTTGGTGGTGGAACATCAGACTAACGTGACTCATACAGTGATCTAGTGATAGGAAACTGCTACTTGAAATCGCCACGTGCTTATATTATTTTGTCAACAAACTGCAGCATGATACAATACCACACGCTTTTCTTGCTGAAAAGCTGACAGAACTTGCAGCCCGAAGGAAACTATACTAAAAACAATACTAAAAAACATTAGCTAAAAGCTGAGTTATAGTTAATTTGAAACTTGTTTAATAAACTGCTTCTGTCAATTTCACTTTTTTTATTTTGAGAATATGGTAATAAAAAGTTTTGAAAGTTAAACAGTGTGCTATGAAGAGCTAAATTATGTCTCTGAAAATCATCTCAGGTGCTCTCAGAAGCCCCCAAACACACAAATTTCCTCCAGGGGGCTTGCAGCGCCCCCCAAACCCCCAGCTGTTTATTTCAGGTTTTTGACCAAACAGTCATATTTGACCTTTCTGGGACCCCTATAACCTTGATTTTTTTCGATCAGTAAATTTCTCATTAATCGATTCAATCTACAGTTTTTTTATGTATCGCAAAATGATTATATTTATTTCACTAATAGCTTGGATGAGTACGAAATTGGGCATGATTGGACAGAAACTATGTCTAATTACTGGAAAAGCGTGCCACACATCATTGCTATTAATTTATTTTTTTTGCAGTTTTAGGTAGGGTGAATAAATTCAACTTGATCAAATTCAAAATGGCCGATCGGTGGCAATTTCTACATTGTTGGAACTCGTTCCAATAATATTTTAATATGGTTCACAAAACGGATTCTGGGCTCTGTTTTGTGTCCATTTTTCGTGTGGCCCAAATAACTATCACCGACATCTTCTTGAAAGCCACAACACCCATTGATCCAGTTTTCTGTCATAACATAGCCTAAAGTCGGCCCACCAAACGTTGTTAGGATTTCTGTAGTCAATTTTATGACAGTTAGCGTCTCCATTTTTTGGGCTGTGTGTTGAGCCAATAATTTTACCATGCAGATGCCCACATTCCACAATGAGAGTTTGAGACTGGGGAAAGCTAGCAGATGTTCTACTTTCCAAAGCAAATATATTATGATATCAATTCCATATTTTGCAGTGATATATATTGCCTTTTAAAATCTAACCATTGGTCTCAATAGCATCTGATAACATGGCCACAGGTGCCGTGAATAAATTCTTAATGGGGGTGATCTACATCTTCTGCACACCCTTGGACGAGATAATCTTCCTTGACCAATCACACACACATTATCTGAGTCAATCACAGACCAATAGACAAGTGACATTGATTCAGTAGTGTTTCAATGCTGGGCCAATGTCGCGGAAGTGTCCCATTTCCGATAGGGTCCGCTAATTGGCTGTCGGAAACCACGTAGCCTCATTGTACATGTTGTAAAGGAGTTATCTTGCAACTGCCGTGTGAAGCCAAAATGCAGTATCTGCTCACTTTACAAGTAAGCAGATACTGCCTTTGCAGAGGGGATAACGTACTACAATGGAGGGAGATGCTCACTCTGAGGCACATACGCCACTGATCTGCATGTGCACTGTTGTGCAGGTCTGTGGTAGGTAGGCCTATACACACTGTGTTATGCCTCACAGAGCTACATCTCTATGAATTGTTTGTTCTTATTTTTGAGTCATTTGAGTTGATAACGCAATTTCTCGCTTCAAATAACGAAAAATATTTCAATTTATGAAAAATAGACACCTCCAATATTTAATTATTGGATTAACTAATCATCCACCAAAAAATATTTAAACAAATTTTGTGATACATGTATTTCTATTGATCTAAAACCGTATATATAGGGCCCACGATCCCAGCAGCACAAGGGTTAATAATAAATTTTGCTTATTTCATATTCATCACATAATGGGTTGTAAAATACAATATCAAGAGTATGTTGTATTTTGGCCAATGTTAAATTCCGTGGTGATGCTTTTCTTCACTTCAGCTGCACTACAATATTTTCACAGTGAGCCAAATGTAAAGAACCCCGTAAAAAAATGTAAACATTTGGCTTATGATTCATTTGCAGTACTCATTTGCAGAGGGTATGTAATAACAATAGTAAAGTATTGATTATTGTATCGAAGTTTGTAATAATTTAACAGTAGTAGTAGTAAATTATTGCTTTACGTCACTTTTCGGCACCGGTGGTCATTTAAGTGACATTGTAATACAATATAACGTTGTAGTCAATTGATGAGATGGATGATGTACAGATGATGATGGAAGGGTGGGGGTGATAGGGCATGGTGGGTTATTTATTGTGTTCACTTCGCCCGCCCGATAAGGGGTTCTGGACATGTCTATGGGATTTACCCGCAGACATGACTAGACGGCCGGAGACTTGGGTTTCGCTATGCAATTTAATACTGAAACTCTGTGGCATTTTGCACAGCTCCGCTATCCTCGGGTCGGATAGTCCCTAGAGTAGCAATAGCAAGGATAACTCCATTCATCCCACGTGAGTGGCCTAAATGTCCAACACTCTATTGCCGAATATTCAAGGCTACCACAGCCTACACCAGTGCCTGCACTGATGCGAGAGCTGCATTGGCACCGCTGTTGAGCAGAGGAGCCAGGGTACGCCACTAGCAATCCGCCCAAAGATTATGGCCAGATATGAGGAGGCTGCAGCTTCCCTTGGTGATTGCTGTAACAGGAACTTGATGGTAGGCTAAGCAAACTAGACGATTATTGTAACAAAGTTCTTACAAATGTAACAAAAAATGATAGAATGATAGTTTTGAGATCACCAATAATTCATTCTCGCATGGTACACCATTAAGATCATCAATACTGTACTCTCGCTGTTGCATACCCAACTAGGTGTGGTACTACTGAAAACATAAGTGACCCTAATTTGGAATGCAGTTCCTTTATGGTTCCACATCAGTGTCCGAAATAAGCGTCAAAGTACCCTGTACCCGGCCAACAGCCAAGTCACAACTTTAAGTTGTTTGTCAGAATTGTTGGTTGCCCGAAGAAAAATATATCCCATAAATTGGTTAAACTGTAATGCAACAATACACACTTCCTGCCAATCACCCAGACAAACTGATAGACTACTAGGGAATGATTAAAGCGCCGCTTGGTTTCCATCCGCTGCGGCCTTTTGTTATTGACAATACTTGTTATTCAGACCATTTTGCTTATATTTTCATGTGTCGCTATATATATACTCATGAGAGACTATACCCTCCTCCCCTTAAATTAATGGTCAGCCAATCTCAAAAAAGGCAGCTAACTATCTTGTGGACTCGTTAATTTGTGAAGTATACTTTGTTGTGGTATCAGTTAGGTTTGAATTTGTTAACTTTAAAAGTGAAATATGTGTATCTGTTTTCAGAGTGCTGCAGACATAAACAAAACGAACTGGAGGTAAAGCGAGGAACCAAAATTCACAATACTACCGTCAAGGTAGAGATTAATCGACAAATTGAGATATATACTTCTAATTCCAGAACTCACCTCAAGAGGAGACAGTTGAAGGCTTTGTAAACGCTTTAAAAATACATTTTAGAAATGCTATTAAGTATTGTCCTGCTTTTAAAAGGTTAACACATGTGAATAAAACTCACAGGTGGGTCACGCTATTATGGTACGAGTTACAATGTTGATAAAATATAGATTGCTTACTTTGGATGCAATATTTTTTTATGGACAATTGATAGGTAAGAGAGATAAATTAAAATATCGATATTGCTTGCTCTCGATGAAATATTTTTTATGGACAATTGATAGGTAAGAGAGATAAATTAAAATATCGATATTGGGATTTAGCAGTGCACCCTTCTGGAAGGCAACTGCATCGCACAGTATGAGCATCATTACTGTGATGTCACAGTGCTCTCACAGTACAAGGGCTGTGTGGGCTCATCACTGTGACTTCGCAGTATGAGGGGTATGTGATTACATCACTGTGATGTCACAGTATGTGGGCTGTGTGAGCTCATCACTGTGATGTCACCGTGGCCTGACAGTAGGAGGGCTGTGTGAGCTCGTACTGTTATGTCACCTTGACCTCTCAGTATGAGGACTGTGTGAGCTCATCATTGTGATGTCATCGTGATATGCAGGTGAGGCTTTAGTTTGATGCCACAGTGACCTCACAGTATGAGAACTTTGTGAGCTCATCACTGTGATGTCATCGTGATATGCAGATTAGGCATCACTTTGATGTCACAGTGACCTCACATCATGAGGACTTTGTGAGATCATCACTGTGATGTCATCGTGATATCCAGGTGAGGCTTCAATTCGATGTCGCAGTGACCTCACCACTGTGATGTCACAGTGACATAGCAGGGTGATGGATGTGTGACCTCATCACTGTGATGTCATCATGATATCCAGGTGAGGCTTCAATTTGATGTCGCAGTGACCTCACCACTGTGATGTCACAGTGACATGGCAGTGTGAGGGCTGTGTGACCTCATCACTGTGATGTCATCGGGATATCCAGGTGAGGCTTCAATTTGATGTCGCAGTGACCACACCACTGTGATGTCACAGTGACATAGCAGTATGAGGGCTGTGTGACCTTATCACTGTGATGTCATAGTGATATCCAGGTGAGGCTATAATTTGATGTCGCAGTGACCTCACATCTGTGACATCACCGTGAGATAAATGTGAGGTCACTGTGACATCATGGTGACCTCAAATTGTTGACTGGGATAGCGCTGATTGCCCTTGGGAGTCGCCTGGTCCAGGCAACTGTTAATCGTGCTATAAATAGCTGCAATCCTTCACCTTGGCACTCAGGCAACGTCGCAGGCCAGTGGCTCATTTGTATCGACTGGGGCTTGTAACCTGTGGTTACCAGGCTCGAATCCCGGTCGAGATGGATATTTGTCATCGTGGTTGTGCATATACACAAACTGTTCAAATGCGTGGAGTGTACAGTGCTGCCTATGGTACTGTGCACTATAAAGAACTCTTGAAGTCACTCGAAATAAGAGTAGGGCATAGTCCCGGCTTCGGGCTTCCTTCTGTCGCGATATTGCCATGGTTATGCAGAAAGCGACGTAAAGCAATATTCATATTCATATTCATATATGACGGCCGCCTTTCAGAACAACAGTATTTCATTTCGTATCTGAGCACGAATTCGATTTAAATATCAGGGCCACATGTATAATTTATAACACGAATCGTGTAATAGAATAATATGAAACGAATATGACGTGCACAATTTTGTTTCAGAAATGCAACTACACGAATAAGTTAATGCAGCGTGCTTAAATCGTGTAATAAAATATTGTAGCACGAGTAATAGGGCCTAATGTTTTCATAACCTTATTTAAATCGGGTAATAAGGAATTCATGGCGCGAGTGTTGTGTTTTTTTAAATGTATTTTTTTATTTGTGTAATAAAGTATTCGGCTATAGCACGAGTGTGCTGTATTTGCAAGTTTTTAAAATCGTGTAATAGCACCAATATTTATCGTTTTTTAACATGTTTTTAAATCGTGTTATAAAATATTATAACACGAATACGACGGGCACTGATTTTATTTTAGTAATCTAATTGTTCAATGAAATTAACTTAATTCGGCAGGTTTAACGTTCAAGCATGTTTTTTTTCTAAATTGTGTAATAAAATAGGTCAATGGCTAGTGGTGATGACATGTCGATCGTTTGATGATAGCTCTTTCTTCACAACTCACAATTGTATCGCTGTTAGCGCTTTAACTGTCAAGAAACGTTTTTGTTTATCTTGGCAAAGTTCGCGACAATACTGTGGAGCACATCATGTTTCCTGACGCGTAATACACTATTTAAAACTACATGGCGACACAATGATTAGAGCCCTTCCATTTAAGCTGGTTAACACTTGAATTAAATTTATCTGCGTGTTTGTAATTCCCTGATTGTTTTAAATAAACCTAAATTTAGGCCTAATATGAACTCGACCTCCTAGGACCTAAATGTTTATCGACCATTGGCGGGCGTTTACCAATGCTCGGCGCCGTTCGAAAAATGAATGCTGTGGCTGGATGAGCGTGTCAACCATTACAAACCTACAGGCTTGGTAGTTATTCTATGAATAATATAACATCATTGATATGATTACACGATTCGGAAAAAAACATTACATTCGTGTTGTAGCCTGGTTTTTTTATTGCACGATATAAAAAATTGCAAAGACATAGTTTTCGTGTTGTAATGTTTTATTATGCGATTTAGAAACATGTAGGGGAATATCGTGCTTGTGCTGTGATGTTTTATTTTCCTATTTGAAAACATTACTACTTCGTGTTATAATTTTTTATTACATGATAACCATGTCATTTTGTTAAATAATTTATAAATTATTTCAGCATAATAGATTTAATGGTGTACCATAAATATATGTAAATGCTGACACAAATCTTCCTCGATCACTTCACCGACAGGTCTGATTGACAGGCGTGTTCAAACGCTCATTGGTCAACATCTCCCTCCCGTCTCAAGGACCATTAGAGCTGTCAGTATGATTGACAGGTCACGTCTAATCTCACGTTGAGAGTTATATTTCACGAGACTTTGACAAGCACACATCTACCCTGAAAATGATGACGTAATCAAACACTGCACATGACATGGCCTCCTGTGGTGAGTTCCGTATTCCATGATTCAACTAATTTAACTTCTACTGTTTATAAATTATTGGATCTCTTCAATCGTGCTATAAAGAATAACTACTTGGGACTTTATATTTAAGTAGGACCAAACCTCAAAGTTAATAATAATGAACATTATCAAAATATCACGAGAGAAAGTGATTGTCAACGTCACATAAAGGATGGATATATGATGATATCGAGATGCCTGTGGGACTGAGAGGGTTAAATGAGTGAAAATGTGACTTTCCGACAAATACAGCTAGTTAATAGTGTAATACCTCGTTTCTGTGTGATTTTCACTTGATAATTAATTTCTCATAAAATTTTGATGATTCGTGGTTATTTTCAAAGTCATTTTCAAGGTCAAAAGGTCAATTTGATGGTCAAAATTACGAAAAAATGATATTTAGCAAATGCAAATAAGAACAAGTGTAGTACGTTATTTTAAGTGATTTTGACTATAGAATACGTTTCTGGTATTCTTATGATGATTCAAGGTCATTTTCAAGGTCAAATGTCAATTTGAAAGTCGAATGAGTGAAGATATGATTTTCAACAAATAAACAAATTGTAATACCAATATAATACCTCGTTTCCGTGTAATTTTGACTGGATAATTCAATTCTAATATTATTTTGATGATTCAAAGTTATTTTCAAGGTCAAAAGGCCAATTTGAGGGTCAAAATGGCGAAAAATGCTATTTAAATTAGCATTTTGACTGGAGAATACGTTTCTGATATTATTTTGATGATGCAAGGTCATTTTCAAGGTCAATTTGGAGGTCACATTTGTGAACACATGCTTTTCATCAAACACAAGTGAGAAGAAGTGTAATACCTCTATTTGATGTGATTTTGACTGGTGAATACGTTTATTTGCTTATTTCGGTGATTCAAGGTCATCTTCAAGATAAAAAATGTAGCAAATTTGCTGTGTGTGAGCATTATCCCTTCTTGGCTTTCAAAATGAACGCCGTCACCAAAAGCTCGAAAATCATGTTCAATATATATAGGGGCCTACGTGTATATCGTATTTTGATGATCGTAGTGGAATTGATAACCAAAATCATAGAATTTGACACAAATATCTTTCAAAAATGTGTTTTCTAAAAAATATGACCAAGCATTTTTTCAAAGGGGCATTGAAATCTAAGATGGCCGCCATTTGTGCAAGGTCAAACAATAAATTGATTACATACATTACATTACAGAATAGGAGAAAATTCATGATTTCGGTGACTACAATAAGTGTTTTCATCATAGTGGCGTTACAAAAAGTACTTTTTTTATTTAGACAATACATTGTTAGTAAAATCAAATATGGCCGCTTTTTTTCGAGGTCACACAATATATTGATATGATTTTCGACAGAATAGAAGCAGATTTTTTATTTTAATGTCTACTATACGATTTTCAGATATGCTTTAGCAAAATAATACAAATAGGAACAAGTGTATTATCTGTTTTTTTTTGTGTCAGTCTAGAATCCGCTGTATGTTTACAACATTACCTCCTTTTGGCTTTTTCAATATGGCCTTTTTTTCTAAATGGCCACCTTTACCAGAAAAAAACCCCGAAAAAATATTGACCAATATACATGTGTAACTTTTTTCGATGATCTTAGAGGAATTGATTATCAAAATCATGGAATTTGGTACAGATATTCTTCTAAAAATAGGTTTTCAGAAAAATGTGTTGGCCACGGTAATTTTCGAAATGGCATTGGAATCCAAGATGGCCGCCATTTGTGCAGGTTCAATTAGCGACCATTTCCCTGTATTTGCACACAAAACTATAAAATATCGTAAATACTCTACTTTTAGCCCAGATGCACTACTGTTAGACTTACAAAACACACCCTGGCTACCTTTGTGTGCTGCCAACATTTCAACGGACAAATATCTGCAAATGTTTATTTGTACTTTCACAAAAATAATAGATAAACATTTACCACTAGTCACCAAACGCATCAAAAAGACAAAACAACCTGAGTGGATAAACAATTACATTTTACTTGCTATAAATAAGAGAGACAATGCAAAGAAAAACAAAGATGAGCACAATTGTAAACATTGAAGAAACGAAACTACAAGGTTAATACGAGATGCAAAGAAAACCTATTACTCACAATCAATTGAACTGTACAACCCAAAAAGATTAAGTAAAGTCTTCAATGAACTAAACAACAAATCCAACGATTCTACTAGCATTAAAACCATAACATACAATAACAAGACATATACTGGTCAATGATTATGATATAGCAAATATTTTTAATGAATACCTTACTAATGTGACAGAAAAGTATCTAAATAAAGACAACATTTTATCACCAAATATATATAAACTGGAACATTTTATTTCGACGAAACTACCAAAAGGAAACATTTTTAACATACCACATATAACAGAAGATTTTGTTTACAAATATTCTACCAATCTTAACCCGTTTGTGACGAGCCCCGGAGATCTCCGTGATTTAGGGAGACTATTCAGATACGAGGCCCGGAGATCTCCGGGTTTGATTGCATGAGATAACTATGACGTCATAAAATAATCTCGTTCCAGAAACAGGGCAGTAGCATAATAATCTCGTGTTCAACGGGTTAATACCAAAAAGGCGACAGGGATCGATAACATATCATCAAAAGTTATCAAATTATCAGCTCCAGTAATAGCTAAACAACTACAAGATATTTGCAATCACAGCATACATAATAGCTCATTTCCTTGTGACGCCACTTCATGAGCGAAATTCAACTGATGTCCCTGAAAACTACAGACCTATTTCTATTCTGCCTCTGTTATCTAAAATTATCGAAAAACATGTACACAATTCATTATACGAATTTCTTGTGGTGAATGATCTTTTATCGCCCAGACAATCTGGTTTCTGAAACAAGCACACTTGTGAAACAGCACTTGCTTCTATGACAGACGATTGGCTTAGTACCATGTACGACAATGAATATTGCAGAGTCCTTTTTTCTAGATTTATGCAAAGTTTTTGACCTGGTAAACCACGATGTTCTTCTCCAAAAACTACAATTATACCAACTTGGCGAAAAATCCTTTTTCTGGTTCCAATCCTACCTTTCTGACAAGAAACAATCCGTTAAAATTAATGCGACGTATTCGAGGGAAAAAACAAGCAAACATGGTGTTCCACAAGGTTCTATTCTGGGCCCATTACTTTTCTTAATTTACATTACGACTTATCATTAGATAATACAACTGGGAAAACATCAATATTCGCCGATGATTCTACAATTACTGTCCGTGGCAAAGAGATTAAATTAGCGAGAGAATATTTATCTGATGAAGCAAAGCGCACACATAAATGGCTTTAAGTTTTGAAAAAAGTAAAGCTATGTTGATTTTATCAAATGCGAAGGAGTCACGTTTAACATAAAATGAAACAGACCTCAACATAATTATTGACGGAACACAAATAAAAAACACTGCTCAAGAAAAACTGTTAGGTGTGATAATTGATAAAAAATTAACGTGGCATAGCCAAGTAAAAAAGGTCAAACAAACAATTGCTTTCAAGCTGTCCATATTCAGAAAAATAAAACAATTTTTACCCTTACAAACACGTATTTTGTACTACAACTACTACATTAAACCTCACCTAGAATGTTGTTGCACCATATGGGAACGATGTAGCAGAACCGACATATATGCATTAATAAAACTACAAAAACAAGCTGCACGCCTTATTTTGGATGCCGATAAGTACTCTCCATCTGGTCCTTTATTTGATCAACTTAAATGGGAAACTTTCGACAAAATAATTCAAGAAAAACAAGCCATAATGGTATATAAAGCTCTAAGTAACCTTACCCCTACTTATATAACTAATTTATTCAAATCCACATGTACAAATTCAAATCATTTCATGAGATCCAAATCAAGTAATAAACTTCATGTACCAGCAGCTCATCACAAGAGCCTGAGGTTGAATGGTCCGAAAATATGGAATTCTACATCTGATCAAGCTCGTAAAGCAATAACATTGAAAGAATACATACGCGAATATAGAATTAAAAAATAGCTAGATTATTATAGTACATACAATTTTAATAAATATGTTCGCAATATGAGTAGTATACACACTGTCTGCAATTTAGCTATAATTGTAATTGCTTTGTTTGTATGTTTATATATTATATTTATCTTGTATATATGTATATAAATACTTTATATTCCTGTATGTTTGTATGTCACATCAATGGTCACATCTATCTTGTATATATGTGTATATAAGTACCTAAAATTAGTTATTGTCTGCAAAGGTGTGTATATGTAGGATTCCTACTTCGCTAGTTTAATGTGGCAGTTGTCCCCACCCTCCCGGACGCGTGAGTCTGCGGACGACTGCCTCGTTTTGGTACTTTGGTGCCGGGCGTAGAGGGCCGAATCCCATGCGGCCTTGGTACTTTCCCGCACTTCAGATATAACGCTCAGCGACTGCGGACGTGCCGCCGGTCGCTCGCTCTGAGTCAAGTTAGACGTGTCGTGCGCAGGGTTGTACGTTGCTGTTAACAAATGTCTAGACAAATAAACATGATAAGCAAAAGAAGAGTTTTGTGAATTACTCAGAACCGTCGATCCGACAGGGAGATGAAGTTTTCGATATGATGGAGAATGTTAGGCAGTTTCTCTTGTTCACCCTTACAAGCCCATACTGGAGACCCTAACGATCACATACTGGTGCCTCCGGCGCGAGGGACAACTTAACGTTCCCATACTGGTGACCCCTGATGACTGATAGAGAGCGCAACAGTCTTTTCACCAAGACGCAAATTGAAAACTGCTGTTTTTAAGGATAGTTTTATTTAAATATTAAGGGATTTTTCGGAAAAAATCAATAGCATTTTTTTCATCAAGGTACGTGAAAGCTGTAGGTCATGCCAGTTTTAAACTAGATAGAAAGAGTTATCAGAGGAGAAGTACGTTTTTTACATCGAAAACAGCTTAATTTTCTTATTTTTGGACGAAATTCCACGTGTCTGGCGCTTTTTCAAGATGGCGACCATGTCGGTTTCTCTAGAAGAACCCTGAAAATTTTTCTCATAGACTTAGTCTATCATAGTTTTATAGTAAGAGTTTTTGAATGCTTTCATCCTATTAATGCCACTGTAGGCGAGTAGGAAATGGGTGTTTTCGGAAACTCCTTTTTATCGTTGATTGCCATAATTGGGTGACTCGATTTCAAAGTTCATAGACGAAGCCTCTTCATTTTTCGATTTTTCAGTAAAAATCGACAAAAATTATAAAATATCGCTTCGACTCGGGTAACCTTTATTAGGATTAGGGCCAAATAAAATTGTTCCCCTAATGAATGTCAATAAACGGTCCTATTTGGTCTGTTAAATATATTCCCAGGACCGTAGGTCAATATTTTGTTATTATTACAATATGTTATTTCAGAGAATGCTGATTGTTATAAATGTATTTGGTAAGTGAGCGCCATATTGGATGCTGGTTCCCCTTGATTAGCTAATCGCCCGCCGTGGGCAAACACTTGTCCCGCCATAACCGGCATGCATTTGGATAGTGGAACTGTGTCGCCTCATCACATTAGCATAAATTGGGCCGCCATTTTGATTTGGTGGAGCAGACTATTCATGTGTTCAAATTATACACGGCCTAGTCTCAAATAAATTTTTTAAATACTTAAAAATTTACCTTTTCAAAACTGTTAAAAAAAAAGAAATGTAAATAAGAAGTTTTGGAAAGGAAATTATAGCACTAGTTGTGCGAGATTTTAATAAAGTCATAGTATAATTTTTTCACGTCGAAACGCCCCCTGGTGTTTGGCGTTGCTCTAGCCTACTTTTAGCGCCATATTTGGGCACAGAGTAGATCATGAATATGCTAATGTGAGGCGAGACGCGGCTGCGGTTCAGTTTTATATGTACACACCGTTACACGCATGCTGACACAGGCACGCAGCAACAAGCTGCCTGCTACACATGTTAGCAGTACCCGATCATACACCATACACACACCCACCACTGACGAAATAAACGCAACCGCTACGACGACAGCCGATTTATACGTCAGTCAATGAAAAGAAGCGAGCGATTGATTCTGACGTTATTAAGAATGACTCGGTGATGAACGTGCTATATATAAAAAAATAAGTGGAATGTTCATCACAGAAATTATTTTTCAGCGAAATGATATACTATATCATCAATCCGCATAGACTACTGTCAGTCACGTTTTAAAATATTTTTTCTAAAATAAATGTAGCTGTTTTTTATCGCAGTCACATTTAGCCTATCAGTTTGAGAACGAAATTTTCTCATGATAGTCGATTTCTGAAGAATAAAAATTTATATAAATACAGAAATATTCGATTTGACAGTTGTGCTATCGCGAAACATTGTCAATATTTGCATGTATTTTTCGACTTTTTCGAAAAAATTTTTTTTCACCCAGGTCGATTTACAATATACTATTACCATAGCTTAGCATAGCATGTCGTAATTATATCTGGCATTTTATGTACAATTTTGACCTACATTTTTCACTAAATAAATATATATGTGTGTGAACAAGTGCAAAGAAATTATGTGCAATCTCAGTGACGAATATTAAAATATCTCAGCAACCCCTGTTTCTCGCAACACGCGACATAGCATAGCACTTTCTACAGTCTACATTTCTAAGATTCAACATATACAGACATTTTTTCATCTGGTCTAGACGGCAACGTACAACCGACCCGCGCACGGCACGTCAAAAATAGTTGGTATGTGTTAATACGACATACCATTTTAAACACGTTTGAGATAGGCATAGAGCCAATAGGCCCGCATTCTCAAACGCTTTACTAGTTAACTAATTTCAAAAAACATTTCATAATGTCGACACAACACGATAGTGAAGGCTTCATGTCTACGCCCCTAGAAGGTGAGGGTGCTCGACGCAAAGATAACTATTATCAGGACGGCGAGGAAAATGAAGTTCGATTCCGAGAGGCAGATGACGAGTATCAACGGCTCAAAGAAGATTTTGCTCGAATTGCTTGAAATAGACAAACGAGACATCACTCTAGGAGCGATTCATCCAAGAGCCCTTCACCACGAAGAAGGCAGCCTCCGAGACGTTCAACGAACTTGCCTAAGTTTAAAATAGCTACGTTTTATGCTACGGACGTTGAACTTTGGTTTAACCAGATTGAAACTCAGTTCGATCTTCATCAGATCTACGACGATGACGAGAGATATAGTTTAATACCCGATTTGTCTGGCATGGCATGAATATTGACATTGCTAGATGGTGTCGTTCCTGTAAGGGTTGTCAGACAGCCAAAGTTTCACGTCACAACACACCAAAATAAAAATGAATCGGGCTTTAGGCCACCTTTGTGCACATATAGGCTAAATTGGGCCAGGAGAACCTCCTGAGGATGGTGAGATGATTGAGATGACACTGTCCTCCAGACACAGGATTCGAAATTCGAGCCCTGGCGGTCTGAGGCCGAGCACGTTACCTCTCGGTCACGGAGGCTCCCCGCAATACTAACTTTCACACGTGGATGGGGAAGAAACATTTTTGTTTCTTTCAAACCGCCGAGTCCGGGAACCGAACCCCGGACTCTGGCGTGAAAGGCAGCGGTGCTAACCACTACCCTAGGGCCCCCGCCCCACAACACACCAGTTTACGGAAAGTTCACTGAACCTACCGAGCAATTTGATCATGTCCACATCGATATAGTCGGACCTTTACCCTATGCTAATGGCTTTAGATATCTACTGACTTGCGTCGATCGTTTTACACGTTGGCCGGAAGCCATACCTATTGTAGATATTCGGGCCGAAACGGTCGCCGATGCTTTCTTCAGCGGGTGGATAGCACGTTATGGTACTCCAGCCACTATCACCATGGATAGGGGCGTTCAATTCGAGTCCAGATTGTGGGATAATTTATGTAATAAATTCGGGATGATACGGAATCGTACCACGAGTTATCACCCCCAGTCGAACGGCATGGTCAAACGTTTCCACCGTCAATTGAAATCCGCCATTATGGCACACGAATCACCGAACCCGTGGACTATTACTCTACCCGCTGTACTTTTAAGAGTTCGTTCCGCAGTTAAGGAGAGACTAGGCAGGTCGGCTGCTGAGATGATATACGGGACAACACTTAGACTCCCAGGAGAGTTTACGAAACAGTACACCGTCGACGCTAACACTGAATTGGAGAACTACTCAGACAAGCTACGCGTAGCCATGTCGCGTCTCCGTCTATGTCCGCCACGTGACACACAACAGAATAACATTTTCCAATACAAGGAAATAGCTACATGCACACATGTATTCTTGCGCCGAATCGCAATTGCGCCGCCTCTGACCGCCCCTTACGACGGACCATACAAGGTTGTCGCGAGGAGTGGCAGAGTCATGAAAATCCTGATGAAAGGCAAGGTTGAGACGGTCGCTTTAAATCGAGTTAAACCCGCACATCTCGAGTGCGAGCCTACGACAGGTACGAACATACAGCGTACTACGCCAAACAAACAACAGAGCTCGAAGACTACCAGGATCTCTAGTAGGAATCCACAGGGTCCACCTAGACCTGGTAGTGCGGACACTCAGACGTCCAACAGGACGAGTGTTAAAAAGACAAAGTCGACGGCAGTCAGAAGCAGTAGCAAATTGGCCACGGTCCCGCAGCAACTAGATGATAAAGTCAAATTGTCTAACAAAGACAATACTTATATAGCGCCGCATTCGCGAGCCCCCGCCGTATCCCGCGCTTACGGGAACGGCGGTGGTTTCCGTAATCGACTCGAATAAAAGAAATCGTTCGAATATTGTTAATCGCGACAAAATTTCGACGGACACAATGGTGAGAAAAACTAGAGTCGGACGAAAAATCCAGACTCCTGCCCGGTTCGTGCAGATGGTCCACGCCATAGTGGCGCCTAACGACATCTATGGTGGGCCCAACCGCATGTACCGTATTAATAATGTTTTTAAATTGTAAATGAATGCGCCAGGCCTGGCAACATTGTGTAAAATATGTAAATTGTAATTACATTTTTCAGCAAGATAATTGCTAAATTATAATGGAAATGTTAAACAAATGAATCGGTTGGTCGCAGCTTGCAGCATATAAATACGTAAATATAAGACAGTTGGTGTTAAGAGGATGGGACAATGTTTTCATTTATAATGCTGCGACTTCAACCACCCACGCTGTAACCACCCACGCTGTAATTTTTCAAACTCTGGTTAGTTATAAGAGGTTACGTATTATTACAACCCCGCTACTTGCACGAAGCAGTCTCCTACACGTCAGTTGGGTCCTACGTTATCACTAACCCGGGGGTAATGTAGGATCCCTACTTCGCTAGTTTAATGTGGCAGTTGTCCCCACCCTCCCGGACGCGTGAGTCTGCGGACGACTGCCTCGTTTTGATATTTTGGTGCCGGGCGCAGAGGGCCGAATCCCATGCGGCCTTGGTACTTTTCCCGCACTTCAGATATAACGCTCAGCGACTGCGGACGTGCCGCCGGTCGCTCGCTCTGAGTCAAGTTAGACGTGTCGTGCGCGGGGTTGTACGTTGCTGTTATCAAATGTCTAGACAAATAAACATGATAAGCAGAAGAAGAGTTTTGTGAATTACTCAGAACCGTCAATCCGACGGAAGATGAAGTTTACGATATGATGGAGAATGTTAGGCAGTTTCTCTCGTTCACCCTTACAAGCCCATACTGGAGATCCTAACGATCACATACTGGTGCCTCCGGCGCGAGGGACAACCTAAGTTCCCATATATATACCTCCATAGCTTAATTATCTACATTTAATATTGTTCTAGTCGTGTTTATATTTTTGCTTTTTTTGCTACTTTTGTTTTTAAGCTATAATATATAATTTTTCCGCATCATACTATTTAGTATAATGCTGCTTCCAATATCGATATAAGTTTATTGTATGTTCGTATGCTCAGTGGGTTAGTATATATGTATGTTCATTTATGCAATTCGTAATATTTTGTTTTACTGATTTTGTATATTATTGTATGCCTATATATGTACCCTCGTTAAATAAATACTTTATTATTATTATGTTATTATTAATATAATTCATGATTTTGTTGTCCACAATACAGTTTTCAGCTATGCCCGACATAGTGGTGTGGCAAAAAAGTACTTCAGACATTTCACTGTGACTAAAATCTAATATGGCCGGTAATTTCCAAGGTCAACCAATATATTGATATAACTGTCGACAGAATAGAAGCAGTTTCATGTTTTTATGTGTACCATGGGATTTTCGGATATGCTCGGCATGGTGATGTTGTAAAAAATCCTTGGGATATTGCATTATGGGTAAAATCCAAGATGGCCGTCATTTTCCCCTGTCAAAAAATAAAATAGCATCATTTTTACAGAATATAAGTAGATTGGTGCTTTTGGTGTCTACCATGGTGTTTTCAGGTATATCCTACAGTGGTGCGGCAAAATAGTTTAGATATTGCATTGTGAGTAAAATCCAAGATGGTTATTTTCAAATTTTAAACAGTAACTGGATTTCATTTTCGACATAATGGGAACAGTTGTGATTTGGTGTCAACCATAGGGTTTTATTATCCGATCACGGCCATCTATCCTGGGTTTTAGCAAGGTGGCGTAATTGTGGCATCTAAAATGTCTATGGTTTACTGATTCATCATTGCGGGGGAGGGGGCATGCTTAGGCACTGATATCTTTGTTTGGGCTTGTAAATAATAGCCACCAGGCGGAGATGGTAGGAATTAACCAACCATAGACAAGGATATGGTTAAAATTGTCAGATGCGCCAAACCGCAGACAACGGTGATTACTGGCGGGAAGCTAATAACCTGAGCAGTGTCTGTGATTGAGCGAGCGGGACTGCTAGATGTTTGCTGTGGTAAACTGAGACAAGCAAAAACGTTGTCAAAGAGCGATGACCGCAGAAGAAATGTGTATAACGATGAATTTGGTGTATTCCTTCGGGCTTGCAGGTACGCCTGACATGATGGTGTAATTATAAAATAACATTAGATATGATCGAAATGATGGTAAACAGAAGGTCCGTCTCATTGCAATGACCTAACAAGATATCCATCTCACCATGATTACGACGGATATGCTCAGAGATGTGTGTCTTTGTTGTCGTGGGCTGTGATCTCTTCAAAATTGTATTATATTTGATGAGAACATTCTATGCAGTTCTGGGACCCCCTATTTTTTAAATCCTAAGTATAAATATTTTTTGCTTTTTTGCTTGTTATTTTAGATAGATTAGAAATGTTTAATAAAGAGACAAAACTGTGAATTTAGTTCGACCAGTCTGCAGGAGATTTAGCTGTAAAAGAGGCGTCTAGCTGATGTTTCTTTGCTTTGACCTTGGACCACGAGACGCTGGCCCAATGTTGGTTAGATGTTGGGTAGACGCCGTAGACGGTGGGCCAAAATTGAACCAGCATTGGGTCAACGTCTCGCGTGGGTCTGCAGTGCGGTACTGTGTATTGGCGCTGGTTAAACTTTCATGTAGCCTGGTGTTTGATGATTGCAGTTGCAAGTATACAAGAATTAAGTTGTTGTTGTGTTTATTGGAGCGTGTTCAACCCTGCCTATAGAGACTTGGTAGTTATCCTATTAATAATATAATATCAGTGATTATTATAATATCTTATAACACGATTTATTTTAAAAAAACATCATTTAAATTTGTTTTATAATATTTATTACACCATTTTTGAAACAAGTCACTACATCTGGCACGGGGTGTGAGGAGTGATTGCAGGGTAATTTAATATGCTGCTATCATGTCAACTAACAAAGAAAACATCTTGCACTTGTGCATCTAATTATTTTTAGGCAAGTTTTTGCAATCTAAAGTAGTTATTGGCGAAAATATATATTTGTTCTGATTACAGTTTTACATGGCTCATTGCTGTATTATCAACTTCAGTCTGATGCAAAAAATAACTCTCAATAATGTTCAGAACCGCAGGGTTCTTGTTTACTTGAATATGAGTAATAACTGGAAAACCGTGCCAAATAAAAATGAAATGAATCGGGCTTTAGGCCACCTTTGTGCACATATAGGCTAAACTGGGCCAGGAGAACCTCCTGAGGATGGTGAGATGATTGAGATGACACTGTCCTCCAGACACAGGATTCGAAATTCGAGCCCTGGCGGTCTGAGGCCGAGCACGCTACCTCTCGGTCACGAAGGCTCCCCACAATACTAACTTTCACACGTGGATGGGGAAGAAACAATTTTGTTTCTTTCAAACCGCCGAGACCAGGAACCGAACCCCGGACTCTGGCGTGAAAGGCAGCGGTGCTAACCACTACCCTAGGGCCCCCGCCCACCGTGCCAAATAGCTAGACCATTACTATTGAATAAAATGTGCGCTTTCAGGTAGGTAGGCTTATATACACTGGAAAATTCCAACTTCTTAAAATTTAGAAATGTCCGACCTGCGGCCACTATTGACTTTCATATGTGTAATGAGTGGTTTTAACTGGAAAATCGTGCCAGATCGTTAGAACATTATTATTGAACAAAATGTGCGGTTTCAGGGGGGATATGTTCTTAATTTTTTTAACTGGTTAAAAATGGAAATGGCCGACATGCAGCAACTATTGACAGAAAAATGCGTAATATCTGGAAAACCGTGCCAGATAGCTAGATCATTACTATGGAACAAAATGTGTGGTTTCAGGGGGGTATTTGCCTTGACGATTTTTTTTACGATTGCATGGGCCAATAAAAAAAGAATATAGTTATCTACATAGCATACACCACTACAATTTTAAGGAATGTCCACACTAAATTCACAGTGACTTGCTGACTGCATTACATTTTTTTTAGCTGGGCCTGGCATGTAAGCTTATCTTTTTTTCATTATGTCATTTTATTACACCAGTGGTCAAAGGCCTTCAATTTTAATAAGCAGTCTAAGTGTACACAGGATAGCGACGCAACGCGACTCCAGTCTGATTTTTTAATTATCCAAAAAACTGGGACAAACTGATATGAACTGAATAAATCTGTGCTGCCTTTGACGATCATTGCACGAGATAAGAGGTGAAGCAACGTAAATGAGTTTATATTTGGCAAGAGCAACACAGATGAGGTGGTGTAGGCCTACTGTTAGACCCTATTACAATGTCGTCTGCATATCATGTTCATGTTCTAATGACGGAGATATCTCACACATGTCATGCGTGTGGAGTTAAATTAGCTATATTAAATTAGTATAGTAGATCAAGCGAGAAAATGCATATGGCTAAGTTCAGATGCCGATGGGCTGATCTCAGAACTTGCCATATAGGCTACCGGTAACAACATCTGGACTTGTGAAGAGATCTCACCAGACACTCGCAATTGTGTCTGTCAAATTTGTGTTGTGACAGCCTCGCTTGGGACTTAAGTAGTATTCCATATTCACGTGACTTTAGGTTTAAAAGTCAATTTCAAGGTCAAATAGGATTTTTGACATATGCTATACATTGGAGCACGTATAATTAATACCTCGTTTGGGTGTGATTTTCACTGGATAATTCTATTGGGTTTAAATGATTAAACATGCTCAGTCCATTACCACAACTCAACTAACACTGTCCTGCCCAGTAAACACAAAACATTTGTATAACATTTGTACAACGTCGGCCCAACGTCTTCCACGCTGGTCCAATCTTGTACAAGTGTTATACAAATGTTTTTTGTTTGCTGGGTGTGTGATATCTCTGGCACTGACCCAATATTACGGCAACGCCTGAGTGATATTTCACAACTCAGCAGTTCAGAAAACAAATAAGTAAAATTGGATATCAAATTATTGACATGTGATTTCGTGACGGCCAATTGTGTGATTCTGACACGCTTCTCATACATTGCGATGTTTTTTATGATTAGGCTGATGGGCAAATTTTATTTAAAATCATAGTTAAAATATAATCTGATTGCACAAAGAATTCGTGGGCTTCACACAACAGTAGTACAAACAAATGGATCTACTCGTCACGGAATCACTTGACGGAATCACAATTGTTTTTATATAAAACAGTAAATATTCAGGCTTCGACTTGAAGCGGTCAATTGAAAATAAATTATTGTAAACTCAAAGTAAATCGTGTTTTTTTTATTATTACC